>CM041637.1:16705536-16861674 GCA_023333625.1 Bothriochloa decipiens
CTAGGATCCCTGCCTCTCCTAGGACTATATAAAGGAGGGCTGGGCTTCCTAGATCAATAACTGGACCTCCACCATGTTAGACCAACACAATCTCCACAATAGACTTCATGGTCTAGGAGAAGAGGTGAACTATACAGTGCACCACGATCCCTCATACTCATCAATACAATGCAACAGGCTCACGCCGACTGGACGTAAAGGTTTTTACTTGACCCAAGTCGAGGGCCCGAACCAGTATAAAATCGTCTGTCTCATCAAGCTTGTTGCCGTAAGCACCGAGTTCTGCAGTCTGCCAAGCTCCTCCGAATAAAAACACCCTCTCGGGTACCCCGGTGGTGGGCTATCGATGATAAAACATCAATAGCTGGCGCGCCAGGTAGGGGCATTCAGCGGATTGTACACCGATAGTTCGACGGACCATACCTTCAAGATGAGTTTTTCAATGGCAACCCATCAGCCCTTGTCGACAAGTTACTGCAGCTCAGAAGTCCTCAAGATCAAGATTCGTCATAGCGCTCGTTAGTCATTAACTCGCTGAGGCTCCCGTCAACCTCATCAACAACTTGTCACAGCACTCATCGGCTCTCGTCGACAACATGCTATAGCGCTCGTCGTCCCTCGCCATCAAGACGTTGCGGCTCTCGCTAATCTACAAGATCAAGAACACATTCTCAACAATGACTCTGTGCATCAACTTTTCATACAGGCTGTTGTTGAGGAAGTACTCGTACACCAAGCAAAGATTTTGGTAATCATCAGCATTGTTGAAGCAAGCTCGTAACCAACCTCTTCATCAACAGCATTAACAACTCCAACCTCATCAACTCGCTGACATCTCGGCATAGCATTCCTACTCCAACTCGACATACAGCACAGCGACATGATCTAGACCAATCAGAGCACAAGTCAGATTGGAGTACCGGCTCCGTCTCCGACATGACGTGCAAGTCAGATTGAAACATGCCGAATTCATCTCTGACACGATATACTACATGTTCAGATTTGACCCAAACACCATGATGACAAACATGCAAGCAAGAAGTCCGTGTGGCTAGCAACCTGATTATTGGAAGGCATACGTATATAGCTATATATACACATACGTGCAAGCCAAGTTCAAGTTGGATACGAAAACATGGCCAAAGAGGAAGACGTACAAGACTAGATTTAGGAAGCAAGCAAGTGATGCAGAAAGACTAAGGCAAGCAAGTGATGCAGAAAGACTAAGGCAAGCAAGGCATATATATGTATATGCATGCACAGAGACGAGCAAGATCAAGCTACCAGCAAGCAGCTACCCTCTGATAAGCTACTCCAAATCGTCCGATTAAGCTGTCCAACTACTCCAGCCTGTTCGACTACTGTTGGCAGTCCTTACGGATCATTTTTAACCGCCAACTTATGCCTAAAAGGAGAGAATCAATCATACTTTAACACAAAGACATATGCTATTTATGGAATTCCACTTGTACCCCTAGTGTTCATGATTTTGTAGGTTTATTAAAGGAAACAAGTGGAAGTATACAACACAAGGAGCAAAGGCCCAAATAAAGTTCAAGTCCATTCCAGGACTGCACGAGTAGGCCAAGTAAAACAGTCATTCCGGGCTCATCTGAACTCCATTTTGGGTGAATCACCAGGCGAAATGAAGCTATCAACGAGGCCTATGTGCTCACCAAAGGTAGTGGTCAAGAGGGCCCACCTAGGGACCAACCGTCCCCGAGACCGGTCACCTCCTAGCTAAGCCTCCCGGGCCCAGTCTTCTCTGGTGGTTCGTAGGACGGTTCGGTAAGGACGGGTCCACCTATGATTGGTGCATATGGAAAGTGCAAACTACCCTTTTGAGGTTGGTTTGGATCCTTCCGTGTGGGGATGATCCTTTTACATAGAGCCCCCTCCTCTCAAGCTATAAAAGGAGGCCTCCTCTCTTCACAATTCATTCATTCACAAACACAAAGAGGTCACAATGTAGAGAGGAAGAGCAAGCTCCATTCCATTAGCTTCTAGCTAATTTAGTATAGGGACTAAGAGAGGGAAAGAGCTGGAGAAAGAGTGGAGTCGAAGTAGTTCTACCTCTAGGTCGACGAAGTGCCGGGCTTGTCATCTCTCGCTCCAACTTGTACCTCTACGATCATCTTGCTATTTGAAGTAAGAAGTTCATGTTCAACTTTGGTTTGATTCATTAAGCATGTGTCTTTCATAAAGCTACTTATTTATGGGATCATCATTCGTCCTTTGGAAGGATGCTCTAGTAGAGGACTCCTGATAGAGACGGATGTTCTTGATCGACGCTAGAGTAGCAGTCGCCTTCATAGACGTGGTGTCTAGGTTGGGGTCTACCTTCGTTTGCTGCGCACACCCACAGGTAAAGGGGTAGGTGGCAGGTGGTGACAGCCCTGTCCACTCACACCTGCATTCCCCCATGTTCGGACATGGAGTAGAGCTTACACTAATATCGCTTGGCAGACCAAGTGCATCAGTTCTTGAAGCAAGTAAGTAGTGGGAAAGTTATCATTACAAAGGGTTTCTTGCCTTAGACGAACATCTTTACCCATGCTACTCTTCATCTTATCATTCTGGGAGAGCTAGTTTAGAGGCTGTCACACCCCAAAATTCCTATTTTGGATTATGAACCAAAAACACTAAATAAAATAAAGGATTTATTGATTTCTCAAAAATTAGCCAAGATTTAATTATTTTATTATCATTACAAATGAGAAAAAACTATGGTTTTATAAAACTTTTGTGAAGTTAATAAAGATGTGTTTATGCTTGGTGCTTTGTTTTGTTTTGCTTGTGTGTGAAAAAAATTTCTAAACCTCGAGCAAGTCACAACTAGGTTCTTTTCGAGTTTGAAAATAAAACTTCAAAACCCCCAAGTTTGCCTCAAGATGGTTTTGGAAAATACTTTTGGAAAATCCTTTGTCCTGCATATATAGAAAGAGAGAGCCTTTCTTTTTCCTCTATAGTGTGGGCCATCACTCTAGCTAGACACCATCCCCTATCTAGCTCTTGTCATCCCTGGCTTGCCCTAGCCTATTCTAGCTTGCTCTAGCTTGCCCTAGCTCTTCATGGTCTGACTCTGACCGTCCTTAGCATGCTCTGGCCAGCTTCTACCTAGCTTTGGCCACACTTGTCTCACCTAGCCTCATCTGGCCAACTATGGCCAGCCACAGCCACCTTTGGCCTGCCCCAGCCGGCCATGGCCACCTCTGGCCGCCCACAACAAGTAGTAGCTTGGCCAGCAAGGGCCAAACTAGGCCACCAGCGGGAGCAGCTGTGCAGCAACCGAGCATGACCAGGCCCGCCCAACCAGCAGCTGGTAGGTCTACCTAGCTACGCGGCATATTTTCCTTCCCGGTCTAGCCAGCCACAAGAGGCCCAGCCCAGCTCGCCGGCCTGCCAGCCCGCTCCCGTGAATAGTCACCCACATGGGCCAGCCTAACAGCAGCATCGCAGCCCACTCGCGCTCACTGCCAGAACGGCCCCACACGTCAGCCGCGTCCTCCTCCTCCCGCGTTGCACGGGCGCCATCAGCGCCGTCCATCCTCCCAGGCCCGCGCGCACCTCGAGGTTCGCTGTCCTATAAAGGGCTCACCCTAGTGCACCTCGCCCCCCTTCGAAACCCTAGGGCAGTAGCCGCCACCCTAGTCACACGCTGCCATAGCCACCGTCACCCCGAGCTCCAGAGTGATGCCGTCGATCTCCGGCACCGTAGCGTTTCCATCGTCAAGAACCCATGCAAGATCTTCGCCCTGATGTGAGCATCACACTGGTGCCCTCCCCTTCCTCTCTCCCACTCTCTCGAGACCGTATGCCATCACTGAGGTAGCACCGCCGTCGTTCGCCGGCACCGCATCATCCCTCGTCCCTGGCCTCCGCCCGCCGCATGCGCCTCGTGCATCGCGTATGCGCGCGTCGTGCCCGTGCGTTCGGCTCGTGCCCTAGAGCCCCACAACGCCTCCACGTCGAGCTCCGACCAGCATCAATGGCACCGCCATCGCCTAGGCCCGTCTCCGGTATGCATCCGCTGCCACGGTGCCCCGCATCTCATTCGCGTGACCACCCTTTACCTCTTCGTGTCATCTACACGACCTCCCGACCACGGGAACGCCATTCTGGCGAACTCTGGTGATCCTCTGGTGAAGCACTGCTGCCGGGAGTGCCCTAACAACAATAGCTCCTTTGTTGGTCGCTCTCGTGCTCTCACAATCTTAGCTTTTATCTCTACCGTTAGTCCAGTCTTTCTTTAATGTTTCCTTTGGTATGGTGTCTGTTCTTAGTGTTGTCTGTTTGTGTTGCTTGTTTGCTACGAATAGACAAAGAGCAGTTCATGAGTGCTGAAGATCAGGAGCTGAGGACCGACAAGTGCAGCTGGAGCTGGAGACCAGAAGATAGAACAAGTAAAGTCTACCATCAGCGAGACTTTGGATTTAAGGCAAGTGCAGGCACCTCTTTGATCATATTGCTCCTATGAATGTTTAATTCATAATTTAATGTTCATTGCATGTGTCTTAATACAACAAACCCTTAGGTCATGAATAGCCACATCTATCCAAATATAACCATGGGGTTTTCTTTTGTGGGTAGTCTAGTTGTGCTTGCTGCTCTGCTCACTCTACATATGTTAATGAACATAATAATAACTTCTTTAATGATGCTTAATAATGGTTAATGATAACTTAATGATGTTAATGGCTGAGGCCATGGTGGAGAAGTTATTGATGTGGTAAGCATCGTTGGATGACGAAGCAAAAGAAGAGGGAACGGATGCTAGAGGTTTCCTGTGTCGACGGGGGTATCCGTATCTCCTCCCCCTAAGGACTTTCGTGGAGTGGCAACCTGGGACTTTCGTACAGCTCCATGCTAATGGGCTATGGCTTGGTTTATTAGCAAGACCATCATAGGCCGGTGGGTAGCTTATCGATGGGTGCCATTGCCATGGTGAGAAGGGTGTTATAAGTTCTAGCATGGGAGTTCAGGTTGATTCATAGACCGGGGCAACAGCTATAAGTACGTCTCCCATGTGCTTGGGACATCACTGATCAAGTTACCACTACGTATGCCCTGTGAACAACCTTGTAGTGATACCCTGCCTGCTCACCTTAGAAGTGTTTTGGGGAGTCATGACCCCGGGCACATGGGAATCGCTTCTTCGAGTGAACGTGTATACCTCTGTGTAGAGTTTAAATCGATATATCGTCCGTGCTCATGGTCATGAGCGGCCTAGATCCTCACATGATTAGCCAAATGGATAACACACAAGAATTTGATGGAGATGGTTCTTGGAGGTGGCTACCTCTTGTTTTACGGGATGGCAATCCTGTGTGCTTCAGAGATGGCAATCTCTGGTTATAAAGATAACTATAATGATATATAATGTTGCTAAATGCACTCTTAATTTCTACTTGAACCTTAATTAAGGGTTGGTTTGTTTCACCTACATTTAGTAAATAGGTTGTTTTCATAAAAAGAACTAGTAACAGGTTGTTTAATAATAATTTGTTATCTACTTAAAATGCTAACCATAGTCAAACTATGTCATCCTATCTTTGTTAAGCCATGCATGTCATCTACATTCCACCTGTACTGCTGAGTTCGATATGGGCTCACCTTTGCTATAGTTTATAGTAAGGTGCTACTCTGAAGAAGGATAAAGATGTTGAGTGTCATAAGTGTTTGGCGTACAGAGCCCCCAGTCAACTGTCCCTGAGAAGAATGGAGCTCTGAAGAGAAGTTGCAGCCATCATTCCATGATACTCTGATGTTTGTAAGTGTTGATATAAATATGTTTCCGCTATATATTATAATACATTGTTTTCCTAATATTCCATTTTCTATTATATGTGTGGACTTCCTGGGCGCATATGACAGCCTCTGGTCTTCCTTTGGAAACCAAGGTGTTATAAGATGGTATCAGAGCAATGTTAACTGTAGGATATATACCATGATAGCACTGGTCGATTTCTAAAGCTTATTTTGCTACAAAACTATTTTACTATCCCTTAGTACTTGATTTTGACTACTATCTTCATCCTTGTCGTGTATCCTCTCCTTGAATAGCTTCCTTTGAGCTATTAATTTCTTATCCCCTTGGATTTTAATTTTTTATTAGTTTACTAACAGTTTTCTAACCTTGTCTTATTCAAAATTTACGATGGCCCTTTATCATCTACAATCTGCCCTTTAGGATGACTACCATTGATGAAGAAGCACTTGTAGCATCGATGTTGTGATGTGTGCTTGTGATGCTTATTGTGATGTTTGTGTGTCGCCTATGTTCTCTTCTTCCAGAGTAGATCCAAATGATGTAGTTGTTGGGAAGTGTAGCTTTGTCCTTGTTAAGTGCGGTAGAGTCCTCTCTTATCTTATCTACCCTTTTGCTACCAATCCCTAACCTCATTAAATTCTATCTATCATGATATCATACCTTCATTCATACGCTCTTGCTCATTCTACCTTTACCTAACTTCAGATGGTGAATCAAAGTGGAAATGCAAGTGGAAGAGATGGTATCAATGAATAGAGTCAGCAAACAACTTCGGCAACTCCAATGGGCAGCGAACAAATCATTGATTGGCAGACTCAGATCTTTGAGATGATAGCTGTTCAGATGACCAAGCTCCAAAACCTACTAGCTATGAAAGCCTTACTTCTCCAAGGTGACATAGAAGGAGCTCTCATCAAGTGTCAAGAAGATCCAGCCATGCTACCCTCATCCTTGACAAACAAGTCAAAGTCAACTACCATGTCGGATCATAAGTCAGGTGGAGTGGAATCACAGAAGGATTCTCAGCTCAATTCAGGAAGGTCCCTAATCAGACAAGCAGAAGAAGTTGGGAAGAATTTGCAATCCAATGAAGGCAACCATGATGAAGCACTTAGAATTCTAGAGCAGTGTCAGTATTGTAGACACCATGGATTACCCTGCCTTCAGAAGCAAGCAAGTGAAGGAAAGGTTGAAGCATCTCAGGATCATCAGAATTAATGGACCAAGAAAAGGAAAGCAGCCTCGCAAGAGCCACTATTGAGAGGCAAGACAAACCTGAGTTCTACCTCATGGTTTGGCTCAGACTTGATCCCTCAGTAGATACGTACACCCATTAGAGAGTTGGACACCCTTCTAGTCTCACGTTTCATGCCAGAGGTATGTCTAGATGGATGGACTATCACGTATACAGAGGTATGTCTCAGAAGCGAAAGTAGACTAAGAAGCAATCCGGTGAAGAAGCTCTAACAAATAAGAACCCTCATAATCAATGAGTCAACAGTATCCCAACTACTCAGAGCAGGTTTATTCAAGGGAATCAGCATCAGCTTAGCACTGTTGAGAAAGCTAACAACAAGGCATGTTATCATTGTCATGTAGAGGGACATATAGAGAGAAAATGTCCAAAGAATTACCCACATGGGAGCAACAATCAGAAGCAAAGATACCATATTGAAAGATTGAGTAATATGGATGAGAGTACTGCTCGTGAAGCACAAGATGTGGTATATGGAACGATTCTAGTCAACTTAACACCCGACATTGTTTTGTTTGACTTGAGTGCATCCCATTCTTTTGTATCAAGCAAATTTGTTGCTGATCATAAGATGCCTATGGAACCAATAAAGAAGTCCATGCTAGTCGAGTCTCCAGGAGGGAAGCTAAGAGCAACCTACAGGTGCACAAAAGTAATATACAAGGTGCAAACTTTGAAGGGACCCTCATAGTTCTCGAAGCAATGGAGATTGATATCGTTCTTGGAAGAAGATGGTTAAAATCACATCATGGAGTAATTAACCAAGCCCAACACTTGGTGTCTTTAATGACACCATCAGGAGAAAGCATTGTGTATGAAGGTACTCAGATCTATTCCAAGCAGAGGGAAGATACAACCAAACAACCAGATCAGTGAAGATGCCATCCGAAAACAATGAAGACCATATATGTAAACAGAGTCACCTCAACATCGAAGCAATTGCAGAATCCAGAGTGGAAGCTTAAATGGATTTGAGGCATCTAGAAGAAATCTAAAGCACTCAAGGTCACCCGAGGAGTTAGCTATGTCCTTTGGATAAGCATATATGTTTTTGGGTATAAAGTATTTTTGTTCAAGAGTCAGATGCAACCTAAGGAACTATGGATAGAGTTCTCGATTGGCAGACTCAAATCCTCTCGTCTTGATAGGTGTTATAAGATGAGTTTATCTATAATAAGGCCCGAAGCACATGAAACAACATATGAAGTTAGCAACATCTTTTTCATCTTATAGTGTCTTGTTTTCAACTCAGTTGCTGTTCCATTAGACCCTATTTCTTTTAAGCTATGAAGATGGCTTATGATGTGCTTGTCATTTTGCTTCGCTTGATAAGATGTTTTGTCTACCACCTCAACCACTTACTCTAAAATCTTTGTCTCACTTCTCTCATTTGCCATTTTTGATCAAAAATCAGGCTGTGTGTTACTCAGAATGGTAATCGATGGAATAAGTCTCAAGGAGATGATTTGGATTAAGATGATGCTCGTGTACACATTTTTGGATGCAATAGGTGCTTTTGTTAAAGTGGGGTAGCATTTGCTACTATCACCAACATATTGCATCTCAAGTTCACGGCATGAACAACTAGAGGTTGAGCCTGATCTTTTGTGACCATTCTTGACCTCGTCGACCTAAGACCCTTACCCTTCAACTTACGGATTTGGAGTCAATGTAGTACAAAGGCTTGAAGATCAATAATCTTTTCTAATTCCTAACCCTATCAGTATTCTATCTCACAAAGGAGAATAAGGAAAATTGAGAGCACCGTAAGATCTGTCCTTATTGTTTATATCACCTTTTGCTCCTAGCTCTTGCATCCCATGATGCATGAATTTAAGATTTAGTCAAGTTTCCACTTGTTCATCATGCCTCATCCTCAATCTTCATCTTCTTGTAATCAACCTTGAAGATAATCACCTTTCATGTATCATGAGGTTTTGTCTATGCACTTACTAACCTGAAGACCAAGTAACCTCAATCGTTCTTTTTCCTAAACCCCTTGGTCATCTTTTCATCTTCCATGTTATGCTTAATCATGCAAGATCTGTACCTGTCTCATGGGAGATATCAATTGGTAGTAAACTTAGTAATGACGTCTTGATTAATAACTAATGGTGTCACGTTGAACCGAGAGCCTCCAGTGGGTGCACACACATGGTTGTGCTCGGTAAGTGTTGGTAATGTGATTGTTAATCATGATCCATTATATAAGCTACTACGATGTGTTATCTCAACATGAACCTTTCTTTGGTCATCATACTACATCAATTTGAAGAATAGATACTTGTCTTCTGGGTCTATCCCGTGTTAATCCGTAGGCCTATGTCTTATAATTCTTGGAGGGTAGGCACATGAAGAACAACCTTTGTTTTTCGTGTGACCGTTCTCTCTCTTTTACGGTTGAACTTTATCAATCTATAAAACTCCTTCATGGTATGTCACCACAGGTCCCAAGGATCTCGATCTTTCAGTTGACCCATGTTGACATTCAAGACTTTTGTTTGCACTCCATTAACCTTAATTCAAGGAAGTGCAAATCCTCAAAGGATCAATGTTTGTTCTCTCTCTGCCCTCTTTGAAGAGCTAAAGAGAGAAGTCCTGCATCATTCTACTTGAGAATGATGTTATCCATCACCTTGTCTCCATATCCTAATGTATGAATAATCCTTGATTCATTAATCTTGTCCTGTTTTGGAGATCGAATCAATCTGGAGAATCAATATTTAATTTCTACATCGACCTTTGGGAAAATCCATGAATCTCTATACAATGTCTTATTGGAGTTTTTTAATCAACCTTGATCATTTGTGTTGTCTCTATCCCAAGTCTCTTTGAATCTCGAGATGAGATTCATGTTAAGTGGGGTAGCTTTGTCACACCCCAAAATTCCTATTTTGGGTTGTGAACCAAAAACACTAAATAAAATAAAGGATTTATTGATTTCTCTAAAATTAGCCAAAATTTAATTATTTTATTATCATTATAAAATGAGAAAAAATGTGGTTTTATAAAACTTTTGTAAAGTTGATAAAGATGAGTTTATGCTTGGTGCTTTATTTTGTTTTGCTTGTGTGTGAAAAAATTTCTAAATCTTGAGCAAATCACGGCTAGGTTCTTTTCGAGTTTGAAAATAAAGCTTTAAAAACCCCAAGTTTGCCTCAAGAAGGTTTTGGAAAATGCTTTTGGAAAATCCTTTGTCCTGCATAGAGAGCGAGAGAGAGAGAGAGAGAGCCTTTCTTTTTCCTCTATAGTGTGGGCCATCGCTCTAACTAGACACCATCCCCTATCTAGCTCTAGTCATTTCTGGCTTGCCCTAGCCTATCCTAGCTTGCTCTAGCCTGCCCTAGCTCTTCATGGTCTGACTCTGACTAGCCTTAGCTTGCTCTGGCCAGCTCCTACCTAGCTTTGGCCACCGCTGTCTCACCTAGCCTCATCTGGCCAGCTATGGCCAGCCACGGCCACCTTTGGCCTGCCCCAGCCGGCCATGGCCACCTCTGGCCGGCCACAGCAAGTAGTAGCTTGGCCAGCAAGGGCCAAACCAGGCCCCTAGCGGTAGCAGCTGTGCAGCAGCCTAGCATGACCAGGCCACCCAACCAGCAGTTCATAGGCCTACCTAGCTCTGTGGCCTGTTTTCGTTCCTGGTCCATCCAGCTCCAAGAGGCCCAGCCCAGCTCGCCGGCCTGCCAGCCCGCTCTCACGACCAGCTGCCCACGTGGGCCAGCCCAATAGTAGCACCGTGGCCCGCTCACGCGCTACAGCCACCGCCAGGCAGGGCCAGCCCATCAGTGGTACCACGCTCGGTGCCAGCTCGGCCCCACGCGTTAGCCGCGTCCTCCTCCACCCGCGTTGCACGGGCGCCATCAGGGCCATCCGTCCTCCTAGGCCCACACGCACCCCAAGGTTCATCGGCCTATAAAGGGCTCGCCCAAGTGTGCCTCGCCCCCTTTGGAACCCTAGGGCAGCAGCCGCCACCCTAGCCGCGTGCCGCCATAGCCGTCGTCACCCCGAGCTCTGGAGTAACGCCGTCGATCTTCGCCACCGTTGTGTTTCCGCCATCAAGAACCCACGCAAGAGCTTCACCCTGAGGTGAGCATCACGCTGGTGCCTTCCCATTCCTCTCTCCCACTCTCTCGAGGTCATATGCCATCACCGAGGTAGCGCCGCCGTCGTCCGCCGCCGCCGCGCGTTCCTCGTCCCCGGCCTCCGCCCGCTGTACCTGCCTCGTGCATCGTGTACGCGTGCGTCGCCCCTATGCGTTCAGCTTGTGCCGTAGCACCCTGCAATTCCTCCACGCCGAGCTTTGGCTAGCATCAATGGCGTCGCCGTCGCCTAGGCCCGTCTCCGGTACGCATCCACTGTCAAGGTGCCCCGCATCTCGTTCGCGTGACCACAGTCTACCAATTCGTGCCATCTACGCGACCTCCCGACCACGGGAACACCATTCTAGTGAACTCCAGCTATCCTCCGGTGAAGCATCACCGTCGGGAGCGCCACTCCGGTGACCTGACCCCGTCGGCCAACCCTGGTCGCCCGATCCGATCCGGACGGATTAGATCTGATCTAGGTACCGGTCAACCCTGGTGTCAACGTGCCCCTTCAGCATCCGCATGGATGCCATGCAGGCACCACCTCAGCACCACGCAAGAGACGACCAGGTCAACCTGGTCCAGCCACGGTCATCCCTAATGGTTTTGTAGAAAAGCCCCTGCTCTTTTCAGTATTTATGTCTTAGTCCACCGCAGTTCAAATCAGCTTCGTAGTTTCATGATTTAGACCCTATGGTCTCTGGTATTTATACCTGAGGTCCAAATCTTTATAAAATGCAATTTTATGTTTATTTTAAAATGCGAAACCCGCTCTGTTTATTTATGGTTTTACCCCTGACCTTGTTTTAGCCATATCTTGCCCGTTTTAACTCCATTTTAGCCCGTTCTTGTCGTGTTAGTCTCATATCAACGTAAGCTACGCGATAGCAGTGAAGTTTATCATGTTCTACACTTTTGAAAATGCAACTCCTTTGATAGTTAGATTAATGGTTTATCTATGCCTTTTCAAAATGCGTTTAGCTTAGATCAACCTCGTTAGTTGTGCCCTAACAACAATAGCTCCTTTGTTGGTCGCTCTCATGCTCTCATGACCTTAGCTTTTATCTATACCGTTAGTCCACACTTTCTTTAATGTTTCCTTTGGTATGGTGTCTGTTCTTAGTGTTGTCTGTTTGTGTTGCTTGTTTGCTATGAATAGACAAGAGCAGTTCATGAGTGCTGAAGATCAGGAGTTGAGGACCGACAAGTGCAGCTGGAGTTGGAGACCAGAAGATAGAACAAGTAAAGTCTACCGATCAGCTAGACTTTGGATTTAAGGCAAGTACAGGCACCTCTTTGATCATATTGCTCCTATGAATGTTTAATTCATAATTTAATGTTCATTGCATGTGTCTTAATACTGCAAACCCTTAGGTCATGAATAGCCACATCTATCCAAATATAACCATGGGGTTTTCTTTTGTGGGTAGTCTAGTTGTGCTTGCTGCTCTGCTCACTCTACATATGTTAATGAACATAATAATAACTTCTTTAATGATGCTTAATAATGGTTAATGATAACTTAATGATGTTAATGGCTGAGGACATGGTGGAGAAGTTGTTGATGCGGTAAGCATCGTTGGATGACGGAGCAGAAGAAGGGGGAACAGATGCAAAAGGTTGCCCGTGTTGACGGGGGTATCCGTATCTCCTCCCCCTAAGGACCTTTCATGGAGCGGCAACCTGGGACCTCTGTACAGCTCCATGCTAATGGGCTCTAGCTTGGTTTATTAGCAAGACCATCATAGGCAGGTAGGTAGCTTACCGATGGGTGCCATTGCCATGGTGAGAAGGGTGTGACAAGTTCTAGCATGAGAGTTCAGGTTGATCCATAGACCGGGGCGACGGCTATGATGACGTCTCCCATGTGCTTGGGACATCACTGATTGAGTTACCACTGCCTATGCCCTGTGAACAACCTTGTAGTGAAACCCTGCCCGCTCACCTTGGAAGTGTTTTGGGGAGTCATGACCCTGGGCAAATGGGAATCGCTTCTTGGAGTGAACGTGTACACCTCTGCGCAGAGTTTAAATCGATATATCATCCGTGCTCAATGTCATGAGTGGCCCGAATCCTCACATGATTAGCCAAATGGATAACACAAAAGAATTTGATGGAGATGGTTCTTGGAGGTGGCTACCTCTTGTTTTACAGGATGGAAATCCTGTGTTCTTCGGAGATGGCAATATCTGGTTATAAAGATAACTATGATAATATATATAATGTTTCTAAATGCACTCTTAATTTCTACTTGAACCTTAATTAAGGGTTGGGTTGTTTCACCCACATTTAGTAAATAGGTTGTTTTAATAAAAGCACTAGTAATAGGTTGTTTAATAATAATTTGTTATCTACTTAAAATGCTAACCACAGTCAAACTGTGTCAGCCTATCTTTGTTAAGCCTTGCATGCCATCTACATTCCACCTGTACTTGCTGAGTTTGACATGGACTCACCCTTGCTATAGTTTGTAGTAAGGTGCTGCTCTGAAGAAGGATAAAGATGTTGAGTGTCATAAGCGTTTGGCGTATGGAGCCCCCAGTCAATTGTCCCTGAGAAGAATGGAGCTCTGAAGAGAAGTTGCAGCCATCATTCTGCGATACTCTGATGTTTGTAAGTGTTGATATAAATATGTTTTTGCTATATATTATAATACATTGGTTTCCTAAAATTCTATTTTCTATTATATGTGTGGACTCCTGGGTGCACATATGACGACCTCTGGTCTTCCTTTGGGAACCAAGGTGTTATAGAGACTTCTTACACCTCCGTTCCCTGTGGAAATACGATACCCTGAATACTTTCGAGTGAAGGCTACAACGGTTGTAATTAGGGTATTCAGGGTATCGTATTTCCACAGGGAATGAAGGTGTAAGAAGTCTCTAAACTAGTTCTCCCAGAATGGTAAGATGAAGAGTAGCATGGGTAGAGAGGTTCATCTAAGGCAAGAAACCCTAAGCAAAGATAACTTTCCCACTACTTACTTGCTTCAGGCTTTCCCACTACTTACTTGCTTCAGGCTCTGACACACTTAGTCTGCCAAGCGATATCAGTGTAAGCTCTACTCTGCGTCCAACGTGGGGGAATGCAGGTACGAGTGGACAGGGCTGTCACCACCTGCCACCTACCCCTCTACCTGTGGGCGTGCTCAGCAAATGAAGGTAGACCCCAACCTAGACATGATGTCTATGAAGGCGACTACTACTCTAGCGTTGATCAGGAACATCCGTCTCTATTAGGAGTCCTCTACTAGAGCATCCATCCAAAGGACGAACAACGATCCCACAAACAAGTAGCTTTATGAAAGAGACATGCTTAATGAATCAAACCAAAGTTGAGCACGAACTTCTTACTTCAAGTAGTGTTGACATCAATTAACTCTAATGTTTAATTGCCAACTGATCCAGGATAAGGCCTTATGATCGCAATGGACATATCATTTAACATATTTGGAACACCAGAGAGAAAGTCCTCGATGGTTACGACTCGAAAGACTCTAGAAGGCCCTAGAAATCATCATCATCATAAGACCAGGGACTAAACCAACAGAATTCCATAGCTCTATGAAATTATATTTTCCAAGGACTTATCCAGAAGCTAGGAAAGGAAAGAATCCATCCACAACATGACTCATTGCGCAAATGGATAAGAAAGAGGCACTAGAAGGACGTAGAAGACACCAGAAGAAATGAGATCAAAGCGGAAGCCCGACGGCTACCTGGTTGGGCCCTCCTTTGCGTGACTATCTCCAACTGACCTCTACAGCGTATCTTGACCATTGTTTCAAGTCGGATTGATCCAAGGGCCATGGTTCATCCCACCAGACTATATAAGCAGGGGCAGACCCCCCTGAGGAGAGCATCTATCATCATAGTCATTATTCAGTTCAGGGTCATCCCTCGAAAGGGTAACCTAGAGCATCCACCATCTAGGGCATAGCTAGAACATAAAAATAGGAATTAGAGGAGGCAAGCAGCGCTTGGGCTCCAGATCTAGTCATAAGGAAGCTTGATAATGTCTTGTATCTCTCTTTGTATTCAACAGTATTAATCTATTTGTGTTTCTAGTTCATTGTGTTTATCTTCTAGTTCATTGTATAATTGTCTAGTTCATCATCTAGTTCATTGTGTTCTTATTCGTAATATTCCTCTAGTTCTTGTTCTTGTTCACGTTTATGTTCCCCACCATGACTTGTTATAATAATAGAATCATAATTATAATGTTCATTGCCTATGTTGGTTATATGTCTAGTTTAGTTAGAGTAGTTTGGTGTTTATGCTCTTGTTCGTATAGCGCTCATCCTGAAGTACAAGGGGTGGGTGGTAGAATTAATGTAGGCATGGTGCCTAGATTAAGTTTATCTGTGAGTGCCCCCTATGTTCTGGGCCATGTGGTAGATCGCGAAGGTGATAGCTTCGTTGAGTCCTCTGTAGTCCACTCCCCGAATGTAGGATTGTGTAAGGCCTATAGTTGTGGGGTGACGTCTTCCTATGTTCATGACCCACCTTGGCAATGTCTCTTGAGTATGGATATGAGATTATTTTGACCATGATAGCTAGATGTAATTGCACTAATTGATGTAGCTCAATGACCTATAGTTATAATAAGCCCTAGGAGTTATGTATCTTTATTTCCTAGTTCTTTCTAGAATCACGCCTAAGAAGGAAAATGCTCCGTGGAACCTCCTTTGGACTATGTTGAATTATTATTATCCTTATTTAATATAATTATGATATGATCCCTATTTTGAGAAGATCTAGTAGACCTCTTATCACAAATGTAAGTTATAGCTTTATTCTCAATACCTCCATCCTGCCTTCCTAGTGGTGAATTATAAATAATGATACCTGAAACTTTTCTGGGTGAAATGCTACAACGGAAGTATTTATCCGTGCGCTTGCAGATAACCTTTTATTTAAATTTATGATGAGTGCTAAGATTATAAATACAACCACATTTCTTACATCATGTTACGAATGACAACTTAACTTAAGCAGTGTAAGGAATGTCAACAAGCATTTCTGCCGTCGTTCCTGGGGAAGGCAATGGAGGTCTAGAGAAGGAAATTGAATATCTAGGAATAATCTTACACATGTGATAATTGAGAATTACTATTGATCTTTACTCAAACCAGTTTACCCTATAGTTTTGTTTGGTTGTTAATATCTTATGCAGGGTAATGTATGACTGGGTTTGAACGATCAACAAACTGCGTTGACAATCCCGAGACAATAATTAGAAGAGCTAAAGCACAACTAAGAAGAAAGATCCCAACCACTTTGCCAAGATCAACTAGCAAGTAGCTCAACACCATTGTTAGAAGCAATGGCTGACGAGACTCTCTGAGAATCCACCACTCCAACAACTGCTAATATCAGGACTGGACCGACAGTTAATGTGGGAGATGATGGATTCGAGCTCAAGCCGGCTTTGCTCAACATGGTGCAACCCAACCAGTTTTGTGGGAAAGCACATGAGGATGCAAATGCTCACCTCCAACACTTCCTGGAGATATGCAGCACCTTCAGTATTAAAGGAGTCTCAAGAGATGCCACACTACTCCACCTGTTCCCATTCTCACTCTTGGGAAGGGCGAAGCAGTGGTTCTACGCCAAAAAAGATAGAAATATTACTTGGGATGCCTGTTCCACTGCTTTCCTAGCAAAGTTCTTTCCCGCAGGCAAGACAAATGCCCTACGTTCAAAGATATCAACTTTTTAGCAACAGTATGATGAATCTGTCCCTGAGGCATGGGAGCGCTTTCAAGATTATATTGCAGAATGCCCTCACCATGGGATGGAAGATTGGTTACTTATGCAAACATTCTACCATGGGCTCACCACAAGTGCCTGTGAGAACATTGATGCCGCTGCTGGAGGATCGTTCTTGTCACTCACTATTCATGAGGCAACCGCTCTTATTGAGAAGATAGCTTCTAACCAGGGATGGAATGAAGAACGCACTCAACCACACAAGAGAGGAGGAATGCTCATCAAGAAGCTTGATGAACGTGATCAACAAAAGAAGGAAGTTAGGCACATTCGAGACTCTCACATGACTTGTGAAGAGTGTGGAACCACTGGTGACATGGGAAGCAACTGTCCTGAAGTCCTTGGAGATGTCAACTACATCAACAAGAACACCAATTTTCGTCCCCAATAGACTCAAGGATGGAACCAATGGAATCAAGGGTGGAATCAACGAAGGCCGAATTATCAAGGTAATTCCTAAGGTAACTACCAAGGTAATAACTTCAACCAACCTCCTTTGAGAGATATGATTGCTAATCAAAATAAAGTTATTGAGAATATGTCTAGAAAGATAGCTTCCAATGATACAGTTCTTGAAACAATAAACAATACAATGGACAACTTTACTTCTACCATAAAGAATCAACTTAGCTTTAATAAGATGATGGAATCGCAACTTTCTCAGTTAGCAGCTTCAAAACCTGTGACCAAAAAAGTAAGATTTTGGGAATCCAAAAGAATTACAAACTTCGAATCTTGTAGATATTTTCAATGTAGGAGAGTACTTCATAGCTCCACCAAGACCACAGTGGTGGCCGAATGGCAAATATCCAGAGAAAAAAGGAGATCCAGGAAGACCCATCATCCCCATCCACATTGGTAATCATGAGTTTGAAGAAGCTATCTGTGATCTAGGAGCAAGTGTCAACATTATGACTAAGGTAATATATGAGAAAATTCATGGTAACCCTTTGTTGTACACAACCATGTGTTTGTAGCTTGTAGATCAATCACTGTGCTACCCCAAGGGAATCCTTGAAGATGTGCTCATAGGAGTTGGACACTTGTCTCTAGTGCTAGACTTTGTGGTAATAGAAATAGGAGGAGATGAAAGGGCACCAATTATTTTGGGAAGACCATTCCTCAGCTCAGCTAAAGCCATCATCTATGCCAATAGTGCCAAGATCTATTTCACCATAGGGGAGAATAAGGAAAGATTTAATTTCAAGAACCATACGTACACCAACCGAGTTCACCCTTAGCACCTGTATGATTACTTGAATTTTGACAAGTCCATGGAAGAAAAGAAGAACAATGCCCCAACAAAGAAGAGCAAAGCCCCAATAAATAAGAACAAGATTCCAGAGAAAAAAGCTCAAGTCAAGAAGAATGTCAACACCTATGAAGGTATACGACCTATTCCGAAGAACAACAACAAGAAAGGGAAAGCAAAGCCAACTATTCAAGAACCAGTTTGGATGGTCAACACTGTTGAACCACCCCATGAGACTACTCTTCCCTCGATACATTTTGAAGATCCTGGAGTACCTACCATAGATTGTACGATCAAGGAAAGTACCTTCTAGAAGACATTCTGTGACATTGGCTCAGGTGTCAACATAATGTCCACGGTAACGTATAAACATTTATATCAAAATACACCCTTGCATCGACATATTTGCAGCTGCAGCTCGCGGATCAATCATTCTGGTTTTTGAAAGGAACAGCCAAGGATGTAGCCATCAAGATCAGGGATGAAGAGGTTGTTGCTGACTTCATGGTTCTAGACATGGGATGAGAAGATGACGTTCACCTCATCCTAGGGACACCGTTCCTTTATACCAACAACGCAATTATCTATATGAAGCAAGGAGAGATTCACTTTCATTTTCCTGAGAAAAAGGTGCGTTATTACTTCAATGATTATATTATTTGTCAGAAATCCAAGAAGAACAGGAATGGAAGGCGTCGCTCTCAACATCAAAGAAAGAAGGTCATCAAGGAAGAAGGGTCTAATCAGGAGGACAAGGTAATGGAGGAGATAGCTGCCTTGCAGATCCATAAAGAAGAAGAGCTAAAAACAAGAAAAGTATGGAAGAAGAAAGAAATACAACCAGCAAGCACTCCAGCACAAGAAGTGGGATCAGTATGCCTTGATTCATCAGATCATCAAGAACCTAAAATTAAAGAAGATAAGGTAAGGGAGGATTCAGTCCCTGTAGACACCTCCTCAAGTGCTTGAATTGGGAAGGTCCGGTTCGATGGACCAAAAACTCCGAACCTTCACCAAAAGGTAAATATGGTAGTTATCTACATATTTAATTACTTGAATAGTTGTTTGCATATTTACTTCTTTGCATAAATCTTTGCATTAGCACATTTACTTTATCATAAGCATCTTTGCATTAGAAAAAAATAAAAATATTGTTGCATTATCTTTCTACATCTAAGAAAATCCAAAACACAAAAACCTTAAGCCCCATGTAAATCTTTGTTTACTGTGGTGGCACAAAAATAAGTTTGCTCTTGCATGCATAAATAATAAAATCCTAAAAATATTAAAAGAAAGTTCTGGAAGGCTCTAGGCAAACAAGGAAGGTTTACTTTTGCTAATACTTAATCAATTCCACAAGCTTTGTTGCCTATTTGAACTCAACAGGATTTGAAGGACACATTGATATTTACATCAACCTTGAAGAAATCTGACAAGATGAAGAATGTCTCTGCTAACAAGCTAAACGACTACGTCAACATCCAGCTTGGGGGAGAAGCATCCCCCGTGTATCTAGCTAAGTATTACTATCTTATAATTAGTTTATTTAAGTTTTGCTATTTTGAAAATAAATAAAAGATGCATAATTAATAAAACTAAATAAAAACTTTTACCTATTTAGAAAATATATATATATGCTTTTAGTTACTTTTCAAGAGAGTATACAAGTCTAACCTGCCTTAAAAAAATGGAGCTCTAAGAAATTTTTGTATGCTTGGAGATGATGAATAGTTGCTGTCCTATAATTCCTTTAAAGTACTTTACTTTTAACCTTGCACTTTCCTGAGTTTTGGATGAAATTGTTTTAATATGAAGATTTGCTCTAAACCTAAGATTTGTGGGCAGCGAATACTTGACCTGACTCTAGGTGGTTGGAGAGTGTGATATAAGATGGTTTGAGCTGTTGTTTTCCATGTTCCAAGAAATACTAGAATCTTGGGTATTTATTTTGAAAACTTAAAATTATCACATGATGAGATCCTGTATGATGAGAGTTTGAATTCCTACCACAGCCATATAAACATGCTTTATTAGAATAGGAAAGATTTTCTTACTGATTTGGCTATTTGCATGCACTGAGTTTAGTCTAATCGTGTCTGATCCTTAGGAACTTGTCATATGGTTAAAATCAAGATTCACACACTTTACACCCCTTGCTACTTCTACCCTGTAAGTACGCACCACCATATAAACCTATTTAGATCCACCTCAAAAATTTATTCTGCTCCTACACTGGGAGTGAACATTCAAAAAAAATCATACCCATAGGATTTTCCTTGTTTTCTAGCCCTGTTCCATTATATTTGCTCCCAGGTTATTCATATCATTAGTTCTGCAAGTTATTTAAGGTTGTTTCTAGTTAAAGAGAGAGAGAGAAAGAAAAGGAGAAAGTTTTGTAAGAATCAAAAGCTTCAGTTGTCTATCAAAGTTCCAAATGTTCAAGATCTTTAGAAATTTTCAAAGTTCAATAAGTTATCTTTTGTAAAAGGAGCAATGTTTTCACCCTTTCTACCACCCACAAATATTTTCTGCCACATTGATCATACCTTTGAAACCACACATGCACATCTTGATTTGATTGTATGCCAAGGATCTTCGGATTTTATCCTATGGATCCATGTGTTAGACTAGGCAACATATGTATTACAAGTAAGCTATCTCCTGTCCCGCCTATGAACTCCAGATATTTTTATTAATCTAGGGTGAGGAAGAGAGAAGGCATGATGCTACTCTGCCTAAGTCCAAAAATACCACATATATTAGAGGAGAGAAGGCAAACCATCATTATTTCCTTGGTGAGAATCCAAAAATACCACAAAATGAGAGACCTGAAAGGATCATGCATAGGATCTCTGAGTTTTATTTCAAAAAATTTACAAAACCCTAGGATAAAGGTTGATCAAAGAGTATGGAGAATGGTGCTTAACTTGATTGTTCTGTTATTTACTCAAGACCCAAGTGAAAGCTATAAGCTCCATGGTCAACAGTAATATGGGAAAGTTTGAAGATCAGAGTAGTTGAGTCTAATCCAAGGGAGAGTTCTCATTTAAACACATAAGTATTTTAAGGTGTGAAGGCATTATAGCAACTCCTGATCCAACATCATACATAGTTTTTGCTAAGGGACTAGAAAAAGGTAAGCTTGGGGGAACTTGTTGACATCAATTAACTCTAATTTTTAATTGTCAACTGATCCAGGATAAGGCCTTAATTGAAAGATAAAGTAAGGAAGTAGGGATTTATTCTAATGAGTTCCATGAGTTGTGTTGCTCTCACTTATTTTGTAGGATATTTAATATTTCATCATAAAAGTATCTCAAGTAAGGAATCTGAGCACACCATTGTGAAGAGCTCATCGAGACAATCGCAATGGACATATCACTTGACATATTTGAAACACCGGAGAGAAAGTCCTCGATGGTTATGACTCAGAAGACTCTAGAAGGCCCTAGAAATCATCATCATCACAAGACCAAGGACTAAAACGATAGAATTCCATAGCTCTGTGAAAATTATATTTTCCAGGGACTTATCCAGATGTTGGGAAAGGAAAGAATCCATCCACGACAGAAGGACGTAGAAGACACCAGAAGACACAAGATCAAAGTGGAAGCCTGACGGCTGCCAGGTGGGGCCGGCCGGCCCCACATGTCAGGCCGGCTGGCCTGGCTTCCCTGCCCAGTGGGCCATCCTTCGTGTGATGGTCTCCAACCGACCTCTACAGCGTATCTTGACCATTGTTTCAAGTCGATTTGATCCAAGGGCCATGGTTCATCCCACCGGACTATATAAGCAGGGGCAGACCCCCCTGAGGAGAGAATCTATCATCATAATCATTATTCAGTTCAGGGTCATCCCTCGAAAGGATAACCTAGAGCATCCACCATCTAGGGCATAGCTAGAACATAAGAATAGAAATTAGAGGAGGCAAGCAGCGCTTGGGCTCCAGATCTAGTCATAAGGAGGCTTGGTAATGTCTTGTATCTCTCTTTGTATTCAACAGTATTAATCTATTTTTGTTTCTAGATCATTGTGTTTATCTTCTAGTTCATCGTCTAATTGTCTAGTACATCATCTAGTTCATTGTGTTGTTATTCGTAATATTCCTCTAGTTCTTGTTCTTGTTCATGTTTATGTTCCTCACCATGACTTGTTATAATAATAGATTCATAATTATGATGTTCATTGCCTATGTTGGTTATATATCTAGTTTAGTTGGAGTAGTTTGGTGTTTATCCTCTTGTTCGTATAACGCTCATCCTGAAGTACAAGGGGTGGGTGGTAGAATTATTGTAGGCATGGTTCCTAGATTAAGTCTATCTGTGAGTGCCCCCTATGTTCCGGGCCATGTGGTAGATCCCAAAGGTGAAAGCTTCATTGAGTCCTCTGTAGTCCACTCCCCGAATATAGGATAGTGTAAGTGTTTTGAATATTCCCTAGAGCTAATCATGTAGATGATGATATTCTGATTGTATCCATGATTAATAAAGTGTTCATTAAATATCCATTATAGACAACTTGTATTGATTGGCGATTATGTGAATTGTTTGTAGAACTCAATTACTTGAATGGTTATTCTGAAGTTGTCCTTGGTCGGCGTTTTGTGAGAACACACTTGAATATTAGACCAGCACATGTATTAGTTGATGGCTATGTTTCACAAGTCAGGGAAATGGAGATGTCAAACTAATAATGTGGGCACATGTGAGACATGTAGGCTGGACGGACCCGACATGAGAAGGTCTCTATTCACATCATGTACGTTATGTCCTTAGACCTAAGATTGTGGTATGTACTCATGATGTGAAACGGCCTACTTAGGGACTATCAAACGCTGCTCCGTAACTAGGTAGTTATAAAGGTGGTCTTCGAGTGGTCGGGAAGCATGCTATGAGATATAGACAATCAAGATGGAATTTGCCCCTCTCTACGTGAGAGAGATATCACTGGATCACTCAAGTGATTGGATCAACAAATGCATGGCCGTGCTTGGGTTAAGTGTTAACCCACGAGTTGAACCATATATCGAGTGGCAAAGGGAATAACTTGTATGTGGTCATAGTGGTTCATCTGATATGATCTTTGCATGCACATAGGAGTTGTCATGCCTTGCTAGAGGCCGCTGTCAACTATTGGGTGAGCAGGAGTACTCGTCCCATGTCAATGTGTGTGTGACATAGGGTCGCACGCTTAAGGGGCTGGAAGCCTAATTCAGGTTGGACCCGAATTAGACAAGGCTTAGGGTTTCTAATGGGCCTCCAACTCGTGAGCTCATTGGGGATGCCTATATAAGCAAGGGGTAGGGGCACGGTTAGGGTGACACACGCCTTTGGCAGCCGCCGTCGCCCTCCCCACGCTCGCGCCTTCTGCTCCTCGCAGACCTAGCAGTCCGAAGGTGCATCGCTTCTTCCCTACACATGTGAGATTCCTCGAAGGTGCTGCATCTGGAGCATTGGGATGAACCATGTGAGGGGATTGAGGTGATGGACGACCATGCAACTACACTGCCTGCTGCGACATGTACGACTACATCGAGTCATCTTCCGCTGCACCTGCGCGTCTAGTGGTAATACCGTAACCTGTAACTAGCAGTAGATCCTAGTTTATGAGGTCAAAAAATTTTGTTTTCTGGCTAGCGTAGCACCTCATAGCCCTACAGTGGTATCAGAGCTGTTACTACCTCATTATAGGTTCAGTTTTGTGCATATGGTGATATGTGTGGTTGTAGATGAGTCTCTAAACTTGATTCATCATCTTGCCGTGTTGGTCTTGAAACGATCTACTCGTACCGGTCAGAATTTCACCATCCGAGTTAAGTGATTCATGTAAATCTAGTCATGGTGAGTTAGAGATCAATCAGATTGATCGAATTGAACCCTAGGTCAAGTGCCAAGCGCATATGATGCGCGGCGGTGGTAGATGGAATTTACTGTCGGGCGCCGGTTTGCCGAGAAAAGTGTTGTTCGGTAAAACAGCCGTAACTTTTGAACCGTAACTCAGATTGAGATGAACTCTAAACAAAAATCATAGAGAATGAAATTTTACATCTGGTATTGTGAAATAAGGCTTAGAAAATAGAGTTTTCTACATTGCAAGATTAGACGTCGGATTTGGATAACTCTGTTTTGCAGGTATTGATGACTGGTATAGCCCTTATGTGTATGTGATGCATGTATGTACTTAATTCATGGCTTGCATGTCATGAGGACAATATGGGCAGGAGCCACATACATATTGTCAAAATTAATGCAATGGCCTGTGTGCCAATCTATGATGATCTATCCGTGACTATGTAATTTCATTTTACTTGCGCTAGTAGTAGCTAGTCTTGGCGGAATCATCATTGAAGGATGGCATACTCGAATCATGGAGATGGAGATCGCCATGATGCATAGATTGAAGGAGATGGAGATCCCAAAAGGAATAATGGGCTATACCAAGTCATGTCTGTGTTATGCCGTTCTTACTATGTTCTACTTTCACATGCTATTATATTTTTGTCTACATGAGTGTGGTAGTGAAGTAGAATGATCCCTTAGCAATGTTTAAGTTAAATGCTTCCCCAAACCTTGCACTATCATAAGTCTTGTACAATCAGTGGTGGGTCTATGAAATTAGGGTGCCAATGGTTTTCCTCGACTAGGCAGGTTTGTATCGGATACTTACTGCAAGAAGGTTTGGTTACTTAAACAAGGTCATCCTAACGGTTAGGGACCTTGGAGCATGGGTAGGTTGAGCATAGCATAGAGATGCTGCCCAACAACAAGAGTCATATGTGATATGATTAGCAAAGTTTTGCTTATCGATCTACCATGTCTTCTAGTGGTGATGCTAAAGCTCACTAGTTGACTTGTTAGTTGTGGGTCTTGAATCACTAAGTATCAATTGAGGGATATTGATTTTAGTGGGAGTAGATTTTATTTTGATATAATTTACTCAGTATTTTGTGTTATTTTTGTTGTAGATGGCCTCTCACAATCAACCATTTTCTTTGCATACAATTCTTGAGAAAGATAAGTTGAATGGAACAAATTACGTGGATTGGATCCGCAACCTGAGAATTGTTCTCAGGGCTGAGAAAAAGGAAGAAATTCTAGACACCCCATTACCAGATGAGCCTGATGAAAATGCAACTGTTGCTAAGAAAAATGCCTACAAGAAAGCATGTGATGCGGATCTTGAAGTGAGTTGCCTCATGCTTGCTTGTATGGAACCTGATCTACAGATGCAATTCGACAACAATCATTCAGCGAAAGATATGATCGCGACATTTGAAGATATGTTCCAAACTCAAGCGTGGACTGAAAGGTTCAATGTCTCTAAGGCGCTTGCAGAAACCAAGCTAGCAGAGGGCGCAGCTGTTGGTCCACATGTAATCAAGATGGTTGGTTACACTTAGAGGTTGGAGAAGCTAGGCTTCCCTATTGGCCAAGAGTTGGCTACTGATTTCATTCATGCATCACTTTCGGCCAGCTATGGAAACTTCATCTTGAACTACCATATGCATGGAGTGGAGAGGGGCTTGAATGAACTGTGTGGCATGCTAAAAATAGCAGAGGCCGACATCAAGAAAGGTGCTAGCAGTAGCCAAGTGTTGGCAATCCAGACCACGTTTTAAGAGGAAGGGCAATTCTTGGAGGAAGAAGAAGGGAAAGGCTAAAGATGAGATCTCTAAGCCAAACCCATCTGTTGCCAAGGCTGGACCATCTGCAAATTTAGATTGCTTTTATTGTAATGGAAAAGGTCACTGGAAAAGAAACTGCAAGGAGTACTTGGCGTCCTTAGAGAAGGATGGCGGCAGTAAAGGTACTGCTACTACTTGTACTCTTGTTGTTCATGTTACAGACATTTTCCTCGTTAACTCTTATATTAATTCTTGGGTGTTTGATACTGGATCAGTTGCTCATATTTGTAATACGATGCAGGGAATGATAAGAAGTAGAAGCATGGAGAAAGGAGAAGTTGATTTCCGCATGGGCAATAATGCAAGAGTTGCTGCATTGAACGTCAGGACGATGCAACTTCCCTTGTCATCAGGATTTATTTTGGAATTGAGTAATTGTTATTTTGTTCCTAGTTTAAGTCAAAACATTGTGTCACCTTCATGCTTGATGAAGGATAGTTATTGATTTGCGAGTAAAGACAATGGTTGTGTGATCTTAAAGAATGATGTGTTTGTGGCTTTTGCATCCATTGTGAATGGGTTATTTATTTTAAATCTTGATGATGCACCTATCTATAATGTTAGTACTAAATAGCCTTGGCTTAATGAGTTAAGTCCTACCTATATGTAGCATTGTCGTTTGGGTCATATAAGTGAGAATCGCATGAAGAGGCTCCATGATGATGGTCTTCTAACCTTGTTTGATTTTGAATCATACGAGACATGTGAGGCTTGCTTGCTAGGCAAGATGACCAAGGCGCCATTCAAAGGATTTCCTGAGAGGGCATCTGACTTGTTGGAACTTGTACATACTGATGTATGTGGACCAATGAGCACGACAGCTAGAGGTGGATCTCAATACTTCATAACTTTTACTGATGACTTTAGTAGATATGGATATGTCTACCTAATGAAGCATAAGTCTAAAACATTTGAAGAGTTCAAAGAATTTCAGAATGAAGTAGAGAATCAACATGGCAAGAAGATCAAGGCCTTGCGATCTGATCATGGAGGCGAATATCTAAGTCATGAGTTTAGCAATCATCTTAAGAGTTGTGGAATTGTTCCACAGCTTACGCCACCCGGAATGCCTCAGAGAAACGGCGTGTCTGAGTGACGTAATCGGACCTTGTTGGACATGGTTCGGTCTATGATGAGCCAGTCAGACCTACCTTTATCATTTTGGGGATACGCTCTAGAAACAGATGCTTTCACATTGAATAGGGTACCATCTAAGTCCGTAGTTAAGACACCATATGAGATATGGACTGGTAAGAGTCCCAGTTTGTCTTTTCTGAAAATTTAGGGTTCTGAAGTTTATGTTAAACGACTTATATCAGATAAACTAACAACCAAATCGGACAAATGCTTTTTTGTGGGATATCCAAAGAAAACTTTAGGGTATTATGTCTATAACCGGTCAGAGGGCAAAGTGTTTGTTACTCGAAATGGTATTTTCTTAGAGAAAGAGTTTCTCAAAAGAGAAAAGAATGGAAAAAAGGTGTATCTTGAAGAAGTTCAAGATGAGCCAGTTGGGAATGACTTTATGAGTGATGCTAATGTAGCAGAGCAAGTTGAGACACCCGTGGCAGTGGAGACACTGCCACAACCACGAAGATCAGTGAAACTTCGCGCATTGCGTGGGGATTTGTTATTGTTAGACGATGATGAACCTGCAGATTATGCGGAAGCTATGATGGATCTAGATTCTGAGAAATGGCAAAGTGCCATGAGATCCGAGATAGATTCCATTGGATACAATCAAGTTTGGAACTTGGTTGACCCGCTTGATGGGGTTAGACCCATAGAGTGCAAATGGATCTTTAAAAAGAAGAAGGATATGGACGGAAATCTATAAAGCTCGACTTGTCACAAAAGGTTTTCGGCAAGTTCAAGGAGTTGACTATGATGAGACATTCTTGCCGGTAGCGATGCTTAAATCTATTCGGATCATTCTAGCAATTGCTGCATATTTTGATTATGAGATATGGCAGATGGATGTTAAAACAACCTTTCTAAATGGGTATTTAGAAGAGGACGTGTATATGATACAGCCCAAAGGTTTTGTTAATCCTAATAATGCTGGAAAGATATGCAAGCTTAAGAAATGTATTTATGGGTTAAAGCAAGCATCTCGGAGTTGGAATATTCATTTTGATGAGGTAGTCAAAGGGTTTGGCTTCCGTCAGAATGAAGAAGAACCTTGTGTTTACCAGAAGGTAAATGAGAGCGCTATTGTGTTTCTGATCTTGTATGTTGATGACATACTATTGATTGGAAATGATATTCCTATGTTGCAATCTATAAAGACTTCACTGAATAATAGTTTTTCTATGAAGAATTTAGGAGAAGCAGCATATATCTTGGGAATTAAGATCTATAGAGATAGGTCAAGAAGGCTAATAGGATTAAGCCAAGACACATACATTGACAAGGTGTTGAAATGGTTCAACATGGAATAGTCCAAGAAAGGGTTCTTGCCTATGTCACATGGTATGCGCTTTAGTGACAAGCAGTGTCCTTCATCAGATGAAGAGCGCAACAGCATGAGTAAGGTTCCATATGCTTTGGCCGTTGGTTCCATCATGTATGCCATGATATGTACTCGCCCAGATGTCTCATATGCTCTAAGTGTTGTGAGCAGGTACTAAGCTAATCTAGGTGAACCTCACTGGACGCATGTTAAGAACATCCTGAAGTACTTACAAAGGACTAAGGATGTGTTCCTAATCTATGGAGGTGAGGAGGAGCTCATTGTAAACGGTTACACCGATGCTAGCTTCCAAACCGACAGGGATGATTCACTATCTCAATCAGGTTTTGTGTTCACAATAAATGGTGGTGCAGTTAGCTGGAAAAGTTCCAAGTAGGAGAAGGTATCCGATTCTACAGCAGAAGCTGAGTACATTGCAGCTTCTGGCGCTGCAAAGGAAGGTGTTTGGTTGAGGAGGTTCCTCATTGAGCTTGGTGTGTTTTCGAATGTGTCGGGCCCATTGAATTTACATTGTGATAACAATGGGGTGATTGCACAGGCTAAGCAGCCTAGGGATCACCAGAAGAACAAACGTGTACTCTGGAAGTTTCATCTCATTCGAGAGTTTGTGAAACAAGAAGAGATCAAATTGTACAAAATACATACAGATTTGAATGTAGCAGATCCTTTGACAAAGGCTCTTCCACAGCCTAAGCATGAGGCACACATGAGGTCTATGGGGATTAGACATCTAAGATATTAACTCTAGTGCAAATGGGAGACTGTTGGGAATATGCCCTAGAGCTAATTATGTAGATGATGATATTCCGATTATATCCATGATTAATAAAGTGTTCATTCAATATACATTATAGACAACTTGTATTGATTAGCGATTATGTGAATTGTTTGTGGAACTCAATTACTTGAGTGGTTATTCTAAATTTGTCCCTGGTTAGCGTTCTTGTGAGAACACACTTGAATATTAGACCAGCACATGTATTAGTTGATGGCTATGTTTCACAAGTCATGGACATGGAGATGTCAAACTAATAATGTGGGCACATGTGAGATATGTAGGCTAGACTGACCTGACATGAGAAATTCTCTATTCATGTCATGTCCATTATGTCCTTAGACCTAAGATTATGGTATGTACTCAAGATGTGAAATGGCCTACTTAGGGACTATCAAACGCTGCTCCGTAATTGGGTAGTTATAAAGGTGGTCTTTGGGTGGTCGGGAAGCATGCTATGAGACATAGACAATCAAGATGGAATTTGCCCCTCTCTACGCGAGAGAGATATCACTGGATCACTCAAGTGATTGGATCAACAAATGCATGGCCGTGCTTGGGTTAAGTGTTAACCCATGAGTTGAACCATATATCGAGTGGCAAAGGGAATAACCTGTATGTGGTCGTAGTGGTTCATCTGATATGATCTTTGTATGCACATAGGAGTTGTCATGCCTTGCTAGAGGCCGCTATCAACTATTGGGCGAGTAGGAGTACTCGGTCCATGTCAATGTGTGCGTGAACCATAGGGTCGCACGCTTAAGGGGCTGGAAGCCTAATTCGGGTTGGACCCGAATTACACAAGGCTTAGGGTTTCTAATGGGCCTCCAACTCATGAGCTCATTGGGGACACCTATATAAGCAAGGGGTAGGGGTACGGTCAGGCTGACACATGCCTTTGGCAGCCGCCGTCGCCCTCCCCATGCTCGCTCCTTCTACTCCTCGTGGACCTAGCAGTTCGGAGGTGCATCACTTTTTCCCTGCACGTGTGGGATTCCTCGGAGGTGCTGCATCTGGAGCACTGGGATGAACCGCATGAGGGGATTGAGGTGATGGACGATCACGCAAGTGCACTTCCTGCTACGACGTGTATGACTACATCGAGTTGTCTTTCGCTGCACCTGTGCGTCTAGTGGTAATCCCATAACCTGTAACTAGCAGTAGATCCTAGTTTATGAGGTCAAAAAGTTTTGTTTTCTAGCTAGCATAGCACTCTCATCGCCCTATAGTGGTATTAGAGCCGTTACTGCCTCGTTATAGGTTCAGTTTTGTGCATATGGTGATATGCGTGGTTGTAGATGAGTCTCTAACCTTGGTTCGTCATCTTGCCGTGTTAGTCTTGAAATGATCTACTTGTACCGGTCGGAATTCTGCCATCCGAGTTAAGTGATTCATGTAAATCCAGTCATGGTGAGTTAGAGATCAATCAGATTGATCGAATTGAACCCTAGGTCAAGTGCCAAGCGCATATATTGCGCGGCGGTGGTAGATGGAATTTACTGCCGGGCGTCGGTTTGTCGAGAAAAGTGTTGTTCGGTAAAACAGCCGTAACTTTTGAACCGTAACTCGAATTGAGATGAAGTCTAAACAAAAATCATAGAGAATTAAATTTTACATCTAGTATTGTGAAATAAGGCTTGGAAAATAGAGTTTTCTGCATTGCAAGATTAGACATCGGATTCGAAAAACTCTGTTTTGCAGGTATTGATGAGTGGTATAGCCCTTATGTGTATGTGATGCATGTATGTATTTAATTCATGGCTTGCATGTCATGGGACAATATGGGCAGGAGCCACATACATATTGTCAAAATTAATGTAATAGCCTGTGTGCCAATCTGTGATGATGTATCTACGACTATGTAATTTCATTTTACTTGCGCTAGTAGTAGCTAGTCTTGGCAGAATCATCACTGAAGGATGACATACTCGAATCATGGAGATGGAGATCGCCATGATGCATAGATTGAAGGAGTTGGAGATCCCCAAAGGAATAATGGGCTATACCAAGTCATGTCTATGTTATGCCATTCTTACTATGTTCTACTTTCACATGCTATTATGTTTTTGTCTACATGAGTGCGGTAGTGCAGTAGAACGATCCCTTAGCAATGTTTAAGTTAAATGCTTCGCCAAACCTTGCACTGTCATAAGTCTTGTACCATCGACTTCCGCAGTCAGCGCGTCCCCATCGAAGAGAGCACCGCCATGAGCGTCACAGCGAGGTGAGCATCACGCCTGTGCCTTCCTCTTCCTCTATCTCGCTCTCTTGAGGCCACACGCCGTCATCATAGCGCTGCTGCCGCTGCCATGTGCCACCGCTGTGCTGTCATGCGCCGCTGGCCTCCATCCGTCGCACCCGTCTCATGCATCGCGTGCACGCGAACACGCGCGTCATGCCCATGCATTCGGCTAGCGCCCTCACGGCCCGTAGCGCCTCCCTGTCGAGCTTCGATCGATGTCAATGGCGCCGTCATCGCCCAGACCCACCTCTGGCCATCCCTTGCCGCCGTAGTGCTCGCAACCAAGTCCGTGAAGTCGTGCTCGTTGCTTTCATGCCCTCTGTGCCATCAGCCAAGCCCTAGAGCGTTGTTCTAGCCAACTCCAGTGATCCTTGGCGAGCCACCGCCGCCAGCAGCACCGCTCCGGCAACCTGACCCTACCGGCCAAACCCTGGCCGTCAAATCGGGACCCGACGTCCGAGATCTGCTGTTGACCTCCAGTCAACCGCGGGCCAACAAACCCAATCAGTTGCCGACAAGGCAGCCGCGTCAGCGCCACGTCAACGCCACGCAAGCATTGACCAGGTCAACTTGGTCAAGCCGCGGTGACCCCTGCCGGTTTTACAGAAAAGCGCTTTTTTCCAGTGTTTGCATATCAGTCCACCGCAGTTCAAATTAGGCTATTATTTTTGCAATTTTAACCCTGAAGCCATCGGTATTTATGCTTTAGGTCCAAAATGAGTTTTATTTCAGTTTTAAACTGTTTTTGAATAGAAAATAGTTCTATTTATTTATAGTTTTGCCCATGACCTTGTTTTAGCCATAACTTGCCCGTCTTAACTCTGTTTAAGCCCGTTCTTATCGCATTAGGTTCGTATCGACGTAAGCTACACAATAGCACTGGTGTTTATCATGTTCTTTACTTTTGAAAATGCAAATCTTTTGTTGGTGAGATCAATGATCTATCAATGCCTTTTTAAATGTGTTTAGCTTAGATCAACCTCGATAGTTGTGCCCTCTTAACAATAGAACCTTTATTGGTCATTCTTACGCTCTCGTGAACATAGTAATGAGCTCTATCATGTAGTCTACTCTTTTTGTATGATGTCTGTTCTTAGTTTTATTTGTTTGTGTTGCTTGTTTGCTGTGAATAGACGAAGAGCAGTTCGTGAGTGCTGAAGACCGGGAACTGAGGACCAACAAGTGCAGCTAGAGTTGAAGACCATAAGGTAGAACAAGTAAAGTCCACAAAGCAGCCAGACTTTGGATTTAAGGCAAGTGCAGGCACCTTTTGATCATATTGCTCCTATGAATGTTTAATTCATATTTACTTTCATGCATGTGTTCTAAATCATTGAACCATAGGACCAGTTAGCCACACTATCCAAATATCACCCATGGGGGTTTGTAGACAGGTTGTAGGTCAGCTAGTGCTCTGCTCATCTTACCTTTCATGTTTAATAATTTATTAAAACTTGCTTCTTAATAATGATGTTGGGGCCATGGGCTCTTGGCTTCGGCCGTTGGAGAAGTTGATGTTGTCCGCATCGTTGGTTGGTGGTGAATAAAGGGGGAAACGGATGCTAGTGGGACTCGTGTTGATGAGGGTATCCATATCTCCTCCCCCTAAGGAACTTTCATGGAGCAGCAACCTGGGACTTTCGTACAGCTACATGCTAATGGGCTCTAGCTTGGTTTATTAGCAGGACAATCATAGGTAGGTTGGGTAGCTTACCGACGAGTGCCACTCCCATGGTGAGAAGGGTGTTACAAGTTGTAGCATGGGAGTTCTGGTGGATCCGTAGACCGGGGCGGCGACTATGGGTACGTCTCCCATGTGCTTGGGACATTATTGATCGAGTTACCACTGCCTATGCCTTGTGAACAGCCTTGTAGTGAAACCTTGCTCGTTCACCTTGGAAGTGATTTGGGGAGTCATGACCCTGGGCAAATGGGAATCACTTCTTGGAGTGATCGTGTACACCTCTGTGCAGAGTTTAAATTGATATATCGTCCGTGCTCACAGTCATGAGTGGCCCGGATCCTCAAATGATTAGCCAAATGGACAACACACAAGAAATTGATGGAGATGGTTCTTGGTGGTGGCTACCTCTTGTTTTACGGGATGGCAATCTTGTGTGCTTTGGAGATGGCAATCTCTGGTTATAAAGATAACTATAATGATATATAATGATGCTAAATGTACTCTTAATTACTACTTGAACCTTAATTAAGGGTTGGGTTGTTTCATCCACATTTAGTAAATAGGTTGTTTAATAAAAGAACTAGTAATAGGTTGTTTAATAATAATTGTTATCTACTTAAAATGCTAACCGCAGTCAAACTATGTGTGCCTACCTTTGTTAAGCCATGCATGTCATCTACATTCCACCTGTACTTGTTGAGTTCGACATGGACTCACCCTTGCTATAGTTGTTGTAAGGTGTTGCTCAAAAGAAGGATACAGAAGTTGAGTGTCAGAAGTGTTTGGCGTATGGAGCCCCCAGTCAACTGTCCCTGAGAAGAAAGGAGCTCTGAAGAGAAGTTGTAGCCATCAATTTCGTGATACTCTGATGTTTGTAAGTATTGATACAAATATGTTTCCGCTATATATTATAATGCATTGTTTTTCTGATATTTCCATTTTTGTTATATGTGTGGACTTCCTGGGCACACATATGACGGCCTCTGGTGTTCCTTTGGGAACCAGGGTATCAGAGCCAGGTTGACTGTAGGACGTATGACATGATAGCACTGGTCAATTTCCAAAGCTTATTTTGCTACAAAACTATTTTACCATCCCTTGGTACTTGATTCTGACTACTTTCTTCATCCTTGTATTGTATCCTCTCCTTGAATAGCTTCCGTTGAGCGATTAATTTCTTATTCCCTTGGACTTTTAATTTTGTTGTTTCACTAAAAGTTTTCTAACCTTATCTTATTCAAAAATTTTGATGGCCCTTTATCATCTCTAATCTGCCCTTAGGATGACCACCATTGAAGGAAAAAGCATGTGTAGCATCGATGTTGTGATGTGTGCTGGTGTGCTTTGCTTGTTGTGATGCTTGTATATGTCATCTCGATTTCCCTTGTTCCACAGTAGACCCTAAAGGTGAAGAGTTGGGAAGTGTAGCATAATCCTTGTTAAGTGGGGTAGTGTCCTTTCTTATAATATCTATCCCTTGCTACCGACCCCAAAGCACATTGAATTTGTTTATCATGATATCATGCCTTCATTCATATGCTCTTGCTCATTCTACCTTTGCCTAACTTTAGATGGTGAATCAAAGTGTGAATGCAAGTGGAAGAGATGATATCAATGAACAAAGTCAGCAAACAACTTCAGCAACTCCAGTGAGCAATGAACAGATGATTGCTTGGCAGACTCAGATCTTTGAGATGACAGCTGTTCAGATGACCAAGCTCCAGAACCTACTATCTATGCAAGCTTTACTTCTCCAAGGTGACATAGAAGGAGCTCTCAGCAAGTGTCAAGGAGATCCAGCCATGCTACCCTCATCCTTGACCAACAAGTTGAAGTCAACAATCATGCTGAATCATACGTCAGGTGGAGTGGAATCATAGAAGGATTCTTAGCTCAATCCAGGAAGGTCCCCAATTAGATTGGAGGAAGGATCAATGAAAAGATAAGTAGAAGTCAGGAGGAATTTGCAATCCAATGAAGGCAACCACAAAAAAGCACTTAGAATCCTAGAGCAGTGTCAGTGTTGTAGACACTATGGATTACCCTACCTTTAGAAGAAAGCAAGTGAAGGGAAGATATAATAGAACAATTAGATCAATGAAGATGCTATCCGAAAAAGATGAAGATCACATGTAAAAGTAGAGTCACCTCAACACTAAAGTAGTTATAGAATCCAGAATGGAAGCCTAGATGGATTTCAGGCAGCCAAAAGAAATTTGAAGCATGCAAGGTCATGCGAGGAGTCAACTGTGTTCTTTGGATTAGCAAACATGTTTTTGGTATATGGTATTTTTATTTGAGAGTTGGATGCAAATATGAGGAACTAAGGACGATGGTCATGATTGTCAGACTCAAATCCTCTCATCTTGAAAGGTGCACCAGAAATAGGAACATAAGCATGATTAGAGTTGAGTTGGTTTATGCTGAAGTCCGAAGCACATGAGACAACATATGAAGTCATCAACATGTCCTATTTTGTAGTGTCTTGTCTTCAATTCAGTTGTAACTTCTATGTAAAAGGGATAATTGTTCCATTAGACCCTATTTCTTTTAAGTTGCAAAGATGGATTATGATGTGTTTATCAGTTTGTTATGCATGATAAGATGTTTCATTATCCACCTCAACCACTTATTCAAACATCTTTGCCTTGTGTTTTCTCATTGGCTTTATATGGATTTAGAATCAGGTTGTGTGATGTTCAGATTGGTAAATTGACAAAGGAAATCTCTAGGTGATGATTTGGAATAAGAGGATGCTTATATATATATATATTGGATGTAAGCAGTGCTTTTGTTAAAGTGGGGTAGCATTCACTACTATCACCAATCTATTGCACCTCAAGTTTCAAGTCATGAAGAGTTAACGGATTGAGCCTTATCTTTCTTGACCATTATTAACCTTCTCGTCGACCTTCGACCCTTACCCTTCAACGTTCAGATTTAGAGTCAATAAAGTGCAAAGGATTGAAGATCAATCTGAATCCCACTATGGGTAATCTTTTCTCATTCCTAACCCTACCATTATTCTATCTCACCAAGGGAATTAAAGGAATTGAGAGCACAATAAGATCTGTCTGTATCATCTATATCACCTTTTGCTTTTAGCTGTTGCATCCTATGAGGTAGGACCTAATGGTTAGTCATTTTCATTCTTGGTTGCCTGGCCATGTCCACAACCTCTATCGTATTTGCCATCGACCTTTCTGGTCATTACTATTCCTGGATCATCAAAACTTGTCTATGCCCTTCTTAACATGAAGACAAATCAATCTCAACCATCATTTTTTACCAAACCTCGTGATCGTCTTTTTGTCTTCCATGCTATGATTAATCATGCAAGATCTATACCTGTGTCATGGGAGATATCATGTAGTAGTAAACTTAGTAATGATGGCTTGATTAACAAATGATGGTGTCACGTTAAACCGAGAGCCTCCAGTGGGTGCACACACTTGGTTGTGCTCGGCAAGCAGTGGTAACGTGATTGTTAATCATGGTTCATTATATGAGTTTCTCTGATGTGATTATCTCATCATGGACCCTTCTTCGGTTATCTCACTACATCAATTGGAAGAACTAATCCATGTCTTCTGGGTCTATCTTGTGTTAATCCTTAGGCCTATGTCTCGTTATTCTTGAAGGGTAGGCACATGAAGATCAACCTTTGTTTTTCATGTGACCAATCTTTTTTCCCATACGATTGAACTTTATCAATATACATACTTTTTTCAAGGCATGTCATCATAGGTCCCAAAGTAATCTTGATCTTTTGGTCGATCGATGCTGACCTTCAACACATATCATTGCACTCCTCGAACCTTAAATCCGGGAAGTGAAAATTCTCAAAGGAATCAGAGTTCTTTCTTTCCTCTCTTCTAATGTCAATTAGAAGATCATGCATTACTTCTCTTTTAAGCAATACTATTTTTCCATCTTGTCTCCATATCTTGGTATATGGATAACCCATGATCCGTTAGTCCTATCTTATTTTGGATCTCGAAATAATCTAGAGGATCAATCTTTAATTTTTGTATTGACCTCTGGGAAAAAATTCTTAAATCTATGTATCATGTCTTATTCGAAGTTTCTGAATCAACCTGGATCTTTTGTGTTGTCTTTATCCCAAGTCTCTTTGAATCTTGGGACGAGATTCATGTTAAGTGGGGTAGCTTTGTCACACCCCAAAATTTTTATTTTGGGTTGTGAACCGAAAACACTAAATAAATTAAAGGATTTAATAATTTTTCTAAAATTAGCCAAGATTTTATTCTTTTGTTATCATTATAAAATTATAAAAAGTGTGGTTTTATAAAACTTTTATGAACTACAAAAAAATGTGTTCGTGCTTTGTGTATTGCTTGGTTGTGGTTGTGTGTGAAAAATGAATTTCTAAAACTCGAGCAAGTCGACTAGGTTCTTTTCGTTTTTTGAAAAGTAAAAGCCTTCAATGCCCCATTTTTCAAAATGTGTTCAAAGTTTGGTTTTGGAAATAAATTATAAAGAGGTTTTAGCTTTCCAAAAGGTCTCTCAAGTTTTGGTTTCAAAATAGTATTGGAAAATGTTTTGGTTCATCCCTTTGTTTTTTGAAAGTGGAAGCTTTTCTTTCTCCTCTATCGCTTTGACCATCGCTTTAGCTTACCACCAGCTCCTAGTTCACTCTAGCCTGCCCTAGCCCTTCATGGCTGGCGCCTAGCCAGCCATAGCCTTCCCTGGCCTCAACTAGCCAGGTCTGATCAGCCTTGGCCAGCTCCAGCCAGTCATGGCCATCTCGGGCCGGCCACAGCAAGCAGCAGCTTGGCAAGCAGTAGCCAAACCAGGCCACCAGCAGCAGTTGTGCAGGCCCGTGTTCCCCTCCTACTCCTGCGGCCCGTGTTTCCCCACATTGGTGTAGTGGGCCGGCCTAGTAAGCGTAGACGAACCGCGGCCTCCATCCACTGCCAGGCGGGCCCCGTCTTTTGGCCCCACGCGTCAGCCGCCTCCCTCCGCTCCGCATCGCGCCTCAATCGGCCTGAGCGTGCACCACGAGGTTCTCCTACACCTATAAATGGACACAGTCCTATGCACCATGCTCCTCTTTGAACCCTAGATGCCTAGCAGAGCCGCACCGCCACCTGGAGCCCTAATCCTAGGGCGCTGCCATAGCCGCCGTCACCCCTAGCACCGGAGAGACGCCGTCGACCTCTGCGATCAGCGCATCCCCATCAAAGAGAGCACGCCATGAGTGTCATAGCGAGGTGAGCATCACGCTGGTTCCTTCCTTTTCCTCTCTCTCGCTCTCTTGAGGCCACACGCCATTCTCATAGCACTGCCGCCGCTGCCGTGCGCCGCCGCCGCACTGTCACGCGTCCCCGGCCTCCATCCGCCGCACCCGTCTCATGCATCGCATGCGCACGTACGCGCACATCACGCCCTTATGCCCCGCCGTGCCTCCCTGCCAAGCTTCGTCAATGGCGCCACCGTCACCCACGCCCACCTCCAACCATCCCCTGTCACCGTAGTGCTCACAACCAAGTCCGCAAAGCCGCGCTCGTCGCTTCCATGCATTCCGTGCCATCAGTCGAGCCCCGGAGCACTAGTCCGGCCTACTCCGGTGATCCCTGGCGAGCCATAGCCGCCGACAGCACCACTCCGGCGACCCAACCCCGCCAGCCAAACCCTAGCCGTCAGATCGGGACCCAACGTCCTAGATCTGTTGCTGACCTCTGGTCTACTGCGGGTCAACAGACCTAGTTAGTTGCCGACATGGCAGCCATGTCAGCGCCACGTCAACGCTACACAAGCGCTGACTAGGTCAACCTGCCAAGCCACGGTCAGCCATGTCAATTTTATAGAAAAGCCCCTGCATTTTCTAGTGTTTGCATATCAGTCCATCGCAGTTCAAATTAGGCTGTTATTTTTGCAGTTTTAACCCTGAAGTCATTGGTATTTTTGCTTTAGGTCCAACATGAGTTTTATTTCAGTTTTAAACTGTTTTGAATAGAAAATAGTTTTGTTTATTTATAGTTTTGCCCCAGACCTTGTTTTAGCCATAACTTGCCTGTCTTAACTCTGTTTAAGTCCATTCTTATCTGTTAGGTTCGTATTGACTTAAGCTACATGATAGCAGTGACGTTTATCATGTTCTAGGCTTTTGAAAATGCAACTCTTTTGTTGGTTAGATTAATGATCTATCAATGTCTTTTTAAATGTGTTTAGCTTAGATCAACCTCGATAGTTATGCCTCTCAATGATAGAACCTTTGTTGGTCGTTCTTACGCTCTCGTGAACATAGTAACAAGCTCTATCATGTAGCTTGCTATTTCTTCAATGTTCTTTTTGTGTGATGTTTGTTCTTAGTTTTGTTTGTTTGTGTTGCTTGTTTGCTACGAATAGACGAAGAGCAGTTCGTGAGTGCTGAAGATCGGGAGTTGAGGACCAACAAGTGTAGCTGGAGTTGGAGACCAGAAGATAGAACAAGTAAAGTCCACTGAGCAACCAGAATTTGGATTTAAGGCAAGTGTAGGCACCTTTTGATCATATTGGTCCTGTGAATGTTTAATTCATATTTACTTTCATGCATGTGTTCTAAAGCATTGAACCATAGGACCAACTAGCCACACTATCCAAATATCACCCATGGGGGTTTGTAGACAGGTTGTAGGTCAGCTTGTGCTCTATTCATCTTACCTTTCACATTTAATAAGTTTATTAAAACTTGCTTCTTAATAATGATGTCGGAGCCTTGGGCTCTTGGCTTCAGCCGTTGGAGAAGTTGATGCTGTTCGCATCGTTGGTTGGCGGTGAATGAAGGGGGGAAATGGATGCTAGTGGACTCGTGTTGATGAGGGTATTCGTATCTCCTCCCCCTAAGGACCTTTCATGGAGCGGCAACCTGGGACTTCTGTACAGCTCCATGCTAATGGGCTCTGGCTTGGTTTATTAGTAGGACCATCATAGGCAGGTTGGGTAGCTTACCGATGGGTGCCATTCCCATGGTGAGAAGGGTGTTACAAGTTGTAGCATGGGAGTTCTGGTGGATCCGTAGCTAGGGCGGCGGCTACGAGTATGTCTCCCACGTGCTTGGGACATTGCTGATCGAGTTACCACTACCTAAGCCCTGTGAACACCTTGTAGTGAAACCGTGCCCGCTCACCTTGGAAGTGTTTGGGGAGTCATGACCCTAGGCAAATGGGAATCACTTCTTGGAGTGAATGTGTACACCTCTGCACAGAGTTTAAATCGATATATCATCCATGCTCATAGTCACGAGCAGCCCGGATCCTCACATGATTAGCCAAATGGACAACACACAAGAAATTGATGGAGATGATTCTTGGAGGTGGCTACCTCTTGTTTTACGGGATGGCAATCCTGTGTGCTTCAGAGATGGCAATCTCTGGTTATAAAGATAACTATAATGATACATAATGATGCTAAATGTACTCTTAATTACTACTTGAACCTTAATTAAGGGTTGGGTTGTTTCACCCATATTTAGTAAACAGGATGTTTAATAAAAGAACTAGTAATAGGTTATTTAATAATAATTGTTATCTACTTAAAATGCTAACCGTAGTCAAATTGTGTCAGCCCACCTTTGTTAAGCCATGCATGTCTTCTACATTTTGCCTGTACTTGCTGAGTTCGACATGGACTCACCCTTGCTATAGTTTGTCGTAAGGTGTTGCTCAAAAGAAGGATATAGAAGTTGAGTGTCAGAAGTGTTTGGCATACGGAGCCCCCAGTCAACTGTCCCTGAGAAGAATGGAGCTCTGAAGAGAAGTTGTAGCCATCAATTCGGTGATACTCTGATATTTGTAAGTGTTGATACAAATATGTTTCTGCTATGTATTATAATGCATTGTTTTTCTGATATTTCCATTTTTGTTATATGTGTGGACTTCCTGGGCACACATATGACGGCCTCTGGTGTTCCTTTGGGAAGCAGTGTGTTATATTGAAACAATAAACAATAGAATGTATAGCTTTACTTCTGCCATAAAGAATCAACTTAGCTTTAATAAGATGATGGAATCACAACTTTCTCAGTTAGCAGCTTCAAAACCTGTGACCGAAAAAAGTAAGATTTTGGGGAATCCGAAAGTATTAGAAACTGTGAATCTTGTAGATATTTTCAATGCAGGAGAGTACTTCATAGCTCCACCAAGACCACAGTGGTGGTCAGATGGCAAATATCTAGAGAAAAAAGGAGATCCAGGAAGACCGGTCATCCCCATCCACATTAGAAATCATGAGTTTGAAGAAGCTGTCTGTGATCTAGGAGCAAGTGTCAACAATATGCCTAAGGTAATATATGAGAAAATTCATGGTAACCCTTTGTTGTACACAACCATGTGTTTGTAGCTTGCAGATCAATCACTGTACTACCCCAAGGGAATCCTTGAAGATGTGCTCGTAGGAGTTGGACACTTGTCTCTAGTGCTAGACTTTGTGGTAATAGAAATAGGAGGAGATGAAAGAGCACCAATCATTTTGGGAAGACCATTCCTCAACTCAGCTAAAGCCATCATCTATGCCGATAGCACCAAGATCTGTTTCACCATAGGGGAGAATAAGGAAAGATTCAATTTCAAGAACCATACATACACCAACCGAGTTCACCCTCAGCACCCGTATGATTACTTGAATGTTGACAAGTCCATGGAAGAAAAGAAGAACAATTCCCCAACAAAGAAGAGCAAAGCCCCAATGAAGAAGAACAAGATTCCAGAGAAAAAAGCTCAAGTCAAGAAGAATGTCAACACCTATGAAGGTATACTACCTACTCCGAAGAACAACAACAAGAAAGGGAAAGCAAAGCCAACTGTTCAAGAACCAGTTTGGATGGTCAACACTATTGAACCACCCCATGAGACTACTCTTCCCTCAATACATTTTGAAGATACTGGAGTACCTACCATAGATTGTACGATCAAGGAAAGTACCTTCTAGAAGACATTCTGTGACATTGGATCAAGTGTCAACATAATGTCCACGACAACGTATAAACATTTATATCAAAATACACCCTTGCACCGAACATATTTGCAGCTGCAGCTCACGGATCAATCATTCTGGTTTCTGAAAGGAATAGCCAAGGATGTAGCCATCAAGATCAGGGATCAAGAGGTTGTTGCTGACTTCATGGTTCTAGACATGGGAGAAGAAGATGATGTTCACCTCATCCTAGGGAGACCGTTCCTTTATACCACCAACACAATTATCTATTTGAAGCAAGGAGAGATTCACTTCCAGTTTCCTAAGAAATAGGTATGTTATTACTTTAATGATTATATTATTTATGAGAAATCCAAGAAGAACAGGAATGGAAGGCGTCGCTCTCAACATCAAAGAAAGAAGGTCATCAAGGAAGAAGGATCTAATCAAGAGGACAAGGTAATGGAGGAGATAGCTACCGTGGAGATCCATGAAGAAGAAGAGCCGAAAACAAGAAAAGTATGGAAGAAGAAAGAAATACAACCAGCAAACACTCTAGCACAAGAAGAGGGATCAGTATCCCCTGATTCATCAGATCATCAAGAACCTAAAATTGAAGAAGATAAGGTAAGAGAGGATTCAGTCCCCGTAGACACCTCCTCAAGTGCTTGAATTGGGAAGGTCCGGTTCGACGGACCGAAAACTTCGAACCTTCACCAAAAGGTAAATATGGTAGTTATCTGCATATTTAATTACTTGCATAGTTCTTTGCATATTTACTTCTTTGCATAAATCTTTGCATTAGCATATTTACATTATCATAAGCATCCTTGCATTAGAAAAAGAAAACAAAAATATTGTTGCATTATCTTTCTGCATCTAAAATAAATCCAAAACATAAAAACCTTAAGCCCCATGTAAATCTTTGTTTACTGTGGTGGCACAAAAATAAGTTTGCTCTTGCATGCATAAATAATAAAATCCTAAAAATATTGAAAGAAAGTTCTGGAAGGCTCTAGGCAAACAAGGAAGGTTTACTTTTGCTAATACTTAATCAATTCCACAAGCTTTGTTGCCTATTTGAGCTCAACAGGATTTGAAGGACACATTGATATTTACATCAACCTTGGAGAAATCTGACAAGATGAAGAATGTATCTGCTAAGAAGCTAAACGACTACATCAACATCCAACTTGGGGGAGAAGCATCCCCCGTGTATCTAGCTAAGTATTACTATCTTATAATTAGTTTATTTGAGTTTTTCTATTTTCAAAAATAAATAAAAAGATGCATAATCAATAAAACCAAATAAAAAGTTTTACCTATTTAGAATATATATGCTTTTAGTTACTTTTCAAGAGAGTATACAAGTCTAGCCTGCCTTAAAAAATGGAGCTCTAGGAAATTTTTGTATGCTTGAAGATGATGAATAGTTGCTCTGCCATAATTCCTTTAAAGTACTTTACTTTTAACCATGCACTCTCCTGAGTTTTGGATGAAATTGTTTTGATATGAAAATTTGCTCTGAACCTGAGATTTATGGGTAGCGAATGCTTGACCTAAGTCTAGGTGATTGAGGAGTGTGATATAAGATGGTTTGAGCTGTTGTTTTCCATGTTCCAAGAAATACTAGAGTCTTGGGTATTTATTTCAAAAAATTAAAATTATCACATGATGAGATCCTGTATGATGAGAGTTTGAATTCCTAGCACAGCCATATAAACATGCTTTATTAGAATAGAAAAGATTTTCTTACTGATTTGGCTATTTGTATACATTGAGTTTAGTCTAATCATGTCTGATCCTTAGGAACTTGTCATATGGTTAAAATCAGGATTCACACACACTTTGCACCCCTTGCTACTTCTACCCTGGAAGTACGCACCACCATATAAACCTATTTAGATCCACCTAAAAAATTTGTTCTGCTCCTACACTAGGAGTGAACATTAAAAAAATCATACCCATAGGATTTTCCTTGTTTTCTAGCCCTGTTCCATTATATTTTCTTCCAGGTTATCCATATCATTAGTTCCTCAAGTTATTCAAGGTTGTTTCTAGTTAAAAAAGAGAGAGAAAGAAAATGAGAAAGTTTTGCAAGAATTAAAAGCTTCAGTTATCTATCAAAGTTCTAAATGTTCAAGATCTTTAGAAATTCTCAAAGTTCAATAAGTTATCTTTTCCAAAAGGAGCAATGTTTTCACCCTTTCTACCTCCCACAAATATTTTCTGCCACATTGATTATACCTTTGAAACCACACATGCACATCTTGATTTGATTGTATGCCAAGGATCTTCGGATTTTATCCTCTGGATCCATGTGTTAGACTAGGCAACATATGTATTACAAGTAAGCTGTCTCCTGTCCCACCTATGAACTCCAGATATTTTTATTAGTCTAGGGTGAGGAAGAGAGAAGGCATGATGCTACTTTGCCTAAGTCCAAAAATACCACATATATTAGAGGAGAGAAGGCAAACCATTATTATTGCCTTGGTGAAAATCCACAAATATCACAAAATGAGAGACCTGAAAGGATCATGCATAGGATCTCTGAGTTTTATTCAAAAATTTTACAAAACCCCAGGATAAAGGTTGATCAAAGAGTGTGGAGAATGGTGCTTAACTTGATTGTTCCACTTTTCATTTATTCAAGACCCAAGCGAAAGCTATAAGCTCCATGGTCAACAGTAATATGGGTAAGTTTGAAGATCAGAGTAGTTGAGTCTAATCCAAGGGAGAGTTCTTGTTTAAACACATAAGTATTTTAAGGTGTGAAGGCATTATAGCAACTCCTGATTCAACATCATACATAGTTTTTGCTAAGGGACTAGCAAAAGGTAAGCTTGGGAGAACTTGTTGACATCAATTAACTCTAATTTTTAATTGTCAACTGATCCAGGATAAGGCCTTAATTGAAAGATAAAGTAAGGAAGTAGGGATTTATTCTAATAAGGTCCATGAGTTGCGTTGCTCTCACTTGTTTTGTAGGATATTTAATATTTCATCATAAAAGTATCTCAAGTAAGGAATCTGAGCACACCGTTGTGAAGAGCTTGTTGAGAGAATCTCAACGGACATATCACTTGACATATTTGGAACACCAGAGAGAAAGTCCTCAATGCTTACAACTCGGAAGACTCTAGAAGGCCCTAGAAATCATCATCATCACAAGACCAGGGACTAAACTGACATAATTCAATAGCTCTGTGAAATTATATTTTCCAGGGACTTATCCAGAAGCTAGGAAAGGAAAGAATCCATCCATGACATGACTCATTATGCAAACGGATAGAAAAGAGGCACTAGAAGGACGTAGAAGACACCAGAAGACAAGAGATCAAAGCGGAAGCCTGGCGGCTGCCAGGTCAGGCCGGCCGGCCCCACATGTTAGGCCGACCGGCCTAGCTTCCCTGCCAAGTGGGCCCTCCTTCACGTGACAGTCTCCAACCGACCTCTACAGCGTATCTTGACCATTGTTTCAAGTCGGTTTAGTCCAAGGGCCACGGTTCATCCCACTGGACTATATAAGTAGGGGCAGACCCTCCTGAGGAGAGCATCTATCATCATAAGCATTATTCAATTCAGGGTTGTCCCTTGAAAGGATAACCTAGAGCATCCACCATCTAGGGCTTAGCTAGAACATAAGAATAGGAATTAGAGGAGGCAAGTAGCGCTTGGGCTCCAGATTTAGTCATAAGGAGGCTTGGTAATGTCTTGTATCTCTCTTTGTATTCAATAGTATTATTTGTGTTTCTAGTTCAATGTGTTTATCTTCTAGTTCATTGTCTAATTGTCTAGTTCATCATCTAGTTCATTGTGTTGTTATTCGTAATATTCCTCTAGTTCTTGTTCTTGTTCATGTTTATGTTCCTCACCATGACTTGTTATAATAATAGATTCATAATTGTAAGTTCATTTCCTATGTTGGTTATATGTCTAGTTTAGTTGGAGTAGTTTGGTGTTTATGCTCTTATTTGTATAGCGCTCATCCTAAAGTACAAGGGGTGGGTGGTAGAATTAATGTAGGCATGGTGCCTAGATTAAGTCTATCTGCGAGTGCCCCCTATGTTCCGGGCTTTGTGGTAGATCGCAAAGGTGACAGCTTCGTTGAGTCCTCTGTAGTCCACTCCCCGAATGTAGGATTGTGTAAGGGCTATAGTTGCGGGGTGATGTCTTGCTATGTTCACGACCCACCTTGGCAATGTCTCTTGAGTATGGATATGAGATTATTTTGGCCATGATAGATATATGTAATTGCACTTATTGATGTAGCTCAATGACCTATAGTTATAATCAACCCTAGGAGTTATGTATCTTTATTTCCTAGTTCTTTCTAGAATCATGCCAAAGAAGGAAAATGCTCGGTGGAACCTCCTTTGGACTTTGTTGAATTATTATTATCCTTATTTAATATTATTATGATACGATCCCTATTTTGAGAAGATCTAGTAGACCTCTTATCACAAGTGTAAGTTATAGCTTTATTCTCAATACCTCCATCCTTCATTCCTAGTGGTGAATTATAAATAACGATACCTGGAGCTTTCCTGGGTGAAATGCTACAACGGGAGTATTTATCTGTGTGCTTGGATAACCTTTTATTTAACTTTATGATGAGTGCTAAGATTATAAATACAACCACATTTCTTACATTGTGTTAGGGATGACAACTTAACTTAAGCGATGTAAGGAATGTCAACAAGTAGCAAGATGATCGTGGATGTACAAGTTGGAGCGAGAGCCGACAAGCCCAGCACTTCATCCACCTGGAGGTAGAACTGCTTTGACTTTGCTCTTTCTCCAGCTCTTTCCCTCTCTCACTCCCTATACTAAATTATCTAGAAGCTAATGGAATGGATCTTGCTTTTCCTCTCTACATTGTGACCTCTTTATGTTTGTGAATGAATTAACTGTGAAGAGAGGAGGCCTCCTTTTATAGCTTGAGAGGAGGAGGCTCTATGCAAAGGGGCCATCCTCACATGGAAGGACCCAAACCGTCCTCCAAAGGGCAGTTTCCACCTTCCATCTATACCGATCGCAGGTGGGAGCATTGTTGCAGAACTGCCTATGAACTGCCAGAGAAAGCTAGGTCCGAGAGGCCCCACTTGGGGGGCGGTCCATCCTGGGGGCGGCCGGTCCCCTGGTGGGCCCATCTTGCCACCGCCTTCGTGTGGTCGGTTCACCTCTGGGCTTGGACCTCCCCTGTGGTTACGATCGGGCCTAGGTATGCACCGAAGGTGGGCTTTTTTGTCAATTTTGATTACGCATTTTCTGAATTCGTCTTTTGCTTTTGCGCTTTCCAATTGGTGTTATGCATTTCCACTTGTTTCACCATAAAACCTGCAAAATCATGAACACTAAGGGTACAAGTGGAATTCCATTAATAGCATATGTCTATGTGTTAAAGCATGATTTTTCTATCCTTTTAGGCATAAGTTGGCGGTTAAAAAATGATCCATAAGGACCGCCAACAAGGGTGAAGAAAAGAACCCAGAAATCTAACTTTTATACGTCAAGAATCAACGGATGGAAACAAGCAAGCCATGAGACAAGGCTAAGAAGCAAGCAAGCAGTGAAATGAGCAATGTGCACACAATTATGCTCATCCAACTACAACTCAACATGTTACAACAAATCAAGCTGAATTCTTGAGACCATGAAAAGCAAAGCCAAGACACATAAGGAAGAAGCAAGCTAGCAAGACTCAGATCATAGCATCAGGAATCAATATACCGATGCCTACTCGGCACCATGTCAAATCATCCAAACAAGAAGCAGATCACAACCAAGCTGTTCGAGTGACAAGCACTCAAACACACTATCTGCAATAACTTGACAACAAGACCAAGTCAATGCTTGGGGGCTTCCGAGCCCAAATTTTTGAGAAATTCCAGGGTGGGGGTGATATGGCGTCTCTGGTGAGGAGGTTGTCCACCCGAAGCCCTGAACTCTCCAAAACCTCGCCAGAGACAATCATCAAGCATCCCCACAAAGAAGGAGGACAACCAATGACAGAGAAGAGTCCTAGCTCCCTACACATCCTTCACCAAAAAAAGAGAGATTATAAGCATCCTCGAGAAGACGGAAGACAACTAGTGATGGGGCAGAGTATGAGCTCTCTGCACGTCTATGAAAAGCAAAAGTATCCCCATGACGGAGGACAACCGATGATGAATCAAAGTCCCAGCTCTTTGCACATCCCTTACAAAACAAGAATTATAAGAACCCTCATGAAGGAGGATGACTCATGAAAAAGCAGAGTCCAAGCTCTCTGCACGACATTGAAAAGAAAAATCAGAAGTACCAATGAAGAAGATTAGAACTCCAACTCTGAGCACAATGACTAGCTAGCCGCCTGGCACGCGGCTCTAGGCTGGATCAGGGCACACCATGTTGGTCTAGGATCAGGCCTCTCTAGGGTGAATTAGGGCACTTGTGTCAGTTCATGATCAGAGAGTACTACAAGTGATAATGCAGTTTGAACCCGGGCACCTCGTGCTGGTTCGGGAGTCCAAGCCTATTCGCAACAGCGGGATCAGGGCACACCATGTCAGTCCAGGACCTTGGCTCCCCACTTTGCCTGCCCTATGCACAGAGCACCGAGTTGGATCAGGGCACACCGTGTTGGTCCATTCAGGCCTTTCTGGGGTGAATTAGAGCTCTCATGCCTATTTATGATCAGAAAGTTCCTTTTTTACTGCGAGTGAGAATGCAGTTGAACCCGGGCACGTAGTGCTGGTTCGAGAATCAAGACCTTTTCACTACAAATAGTGAGATCAGGGCACATCGTGCTGGTCTAGGACCCTTGACTCCCCTCCCCCTTCTTTTTTACTATGAAGTGAGAATGCAGTTGAACCTGGACATGTAGTGCTGGTTCAAAAATCAAGACCTTTTCACTACAACTGCGGGATCAGGGCACACTGTGTCGGTCCAGGATCCTTGATTCCCCACCCCTCTTTGCCTATGATGAGATGCAGAGCACAACACATTGGACTAAACTCAGGCACATTGTGCGGGTTCAAGCTCAGATCTAAACTACGCCGTGGCATTATGCAGCACAACTCAAGACAAGAAGTAACACTGGCTTAGCACTAGCCACTACACTACCAACGGGTAGTATGAAGCAACAGAAATAACTCTGGCTCAGCATTAGCCACTACACTACCAGCGGGTAGTACGAAGCAACAGAAACAACTCTGGCTTAGTATTAGCCACTACGCTACTAGCGGGTAGTATGAAGCAACAAGAGCAAGAACAACTCAAGATGGGACAAAGCCCACACAACAAGAACTCACTGAGGAACAACTCAAGTCAGGATGAAGCCTGCACAGCAAGAACTCATCAAAGAACCACTCAAGTCAGGATGAAGCCCACGTAGTAAGAAATTAAATTTACTCGGGTTCATGGTACACCCTGCAGGAGACTAGAAACCTACAACAACAACCGAAGGTTCAGGAGCAACCCAGGCTAAACTAGCCTAAGTATCCATAAGAAGGGTAAATTTCATTTCCATATACCAATTTTGTCATCCAGAGATTTTTCACAGAGTTTTGCAGGAACGAGGACAATAAGGAGACGTCCAAGAGCAACCCAAATGAACTAGGATAGAAAACAAGTCAAGTCCGGAAAAGAACCCTTATTGGTCAGAAACAACCCAAAGAAGGCGCATCAAGGCTCAAATCAAGTCTAAAAAAGAACTCAAATCAGTCAGAGAACAACCTAAAGAAGGCGCATCAAGACTGAAGTCAAGTTTAGAAAAGAACCCAGATTAACCAAAAAACAACCCGAAAGCAGTGAGGATAAAGATGAAGACAAGTATAAAGAACCTGAACGCCAAGCTCGGGGGCTCGCCTTTACTTCAATAATGCCCGGGGGCTTGAACTCGATGAAGTGCCAAGAATACAAGAGCTCAAGACTACATGACAACGCATCAAGACCCTTCACCCGGTTTCTTTTCCAACTAAAAGAACTCAGGGAAGGCTCGGGGGCTGCAGGAGTACCCTCTACCAAGGACACATTTCAAAATCTCATCAATACTGTTGGGTACCGACTAAGGGGGTACCATAAACCTCGACCTAGGAGAAATGACCCCTGAATAATTAGCGTAAAACAATTGAGAAAACACCCCCACGAAATTGAACCTGGCCCCTCGAAGAGACAAGGCCCAACCCCCTGGGACCAAGCCATACTGGGCCAGCCCACGAATGGGACAGGTCGATCTGAATGCCTCCTTCCTCGACGGGACCCTCGAGCGACAGATCGCAGCATGGGCGGTCGACCCCCGTCAAGAGGCGGAACTCCACACAGATGGACGACCCCCTGTCGACTATTGTTCCCCCTCCGGCTCAACTACTCCTCGTACGAGACCCAGGCAGTTAATGCACTGGCCAATTCCTACCTAACCTCATGGCTACAGTAGGGTTGAAGTGACCAGGTACGACAGTCAAATCTCCCTTTTACCACCCATATCCATAGAGTCTACGGATTGTACCACGTTGTTACTCCATACCGGACACTGTGCCCCGCTAGGCACCCCCTCAAGACATGATTGTCAGCACCCGTACCATATTTCTCGGGGCTCATTCTTATCCATTTAGGCCTTGACCCCCTCAACCAACCCTTGACTTGGACCATGACGCCTTCGGTCAATGCTCCAACAACTCTTGACATGACGTCTACAGGGATCCGTGAGTCCCGCATGGGCACGGGTCTTTCATCGACAACCTGTGGCGTCATCGTGATACACCTGAAGGACAACCATCATCTCCAAGCACATCGCTACAGGGTAGGCCATGCCCAGGGCACGCCTCTACAGCAACCGTGACACGATCGGCATCATCCTCTTGACATCACCACCTACGACAACCCTAGGGTTCCTATACACCTAAGCCTCCCCTTGGCCTATAAAAGGGGACACCAGGGGCTAGTTCTAGACACACGGACAACATTCCAACAAGTATCGGACAACACTTAGAGAAATCCGAGCACCCCAGTTGCAAGGCATAGGCTTAGCCCTCCTAGGCTTAGGCATTGCTCTACACCCCTGTTCCTATTTGCTCACTTATTCCCCCTGTACAAGCACATGGTGCAAGATAATACAAACTCTCTCCCCCCGCTGGACGTAGGCCTGCTCTTGCCCTAACTAGGATAAAAATCATGTGTTCTTCTTGCATCACCATCCGGATTAGGGAGCACACAGCATGAATTCACTCGTTGGTGCCTGGTGCCCAGGTTAGGATACCAATAGTTGGCGTGCTAGGTAGGGGAGTCTGCGTGTCATGACCATTTCTCGCCATGCTTCTGGATGGCAGACCCCGTTTCGCCACTTTCATTTGCCACGGTGATCTGGTTCAGGAGCCTGGAGTTCATGTCGCTCGACCACGGCTGGGATATGATCCTGCTTCCGCTAGAGATCTAGAGGACGACGACAATGAGCCTCCCAAGAGTGGGAGGATAACACATCGGTCCCGCTGCTCTTGTCACATGTGTGCGGCTAAGAGACAGCACGATCGGCGCAAGCACCATTGCCTGCTCACGGGTAAAGCGGCATCCACCATGGCCACTGCACCTCTGACTAGTGATGTGGGACTCCTCGTTGGGGGCCTATCTGACCAGTCATTGGGTGCAAAAGGTGAGCCAGGAGGATCCCACGATGACCCAGACTTTAGCTCCGCCATGTGTTCATCGAAGGGACCAGGCGCAGTCTCTCCAGCGGGCGCCGCCTCGATACCACCCAACTTGCTCCTACACGGGCTATACAAGTATTGTCAACCGTCCCCATTCGGCCTCAACAATGTTGCCAAGTCATACTCCTGCTCGGTGAGCACCAACATGAGCATGTATGAGGACCTCCCGGGGCATCTCCTCCGTGCCACCACGGACTTGGTGGCTTCTACGCCGGCCTCCGAGTACCCAGAGTCTTTAGAGACTCTTGGTCCCAAGCACTACAAGCTCGGTACACTTCGGCGCCAGTTGGAGGAGGTGCAGTGTAGCAAGGGGTACTTCCCCAACAACTACTTCAGCTACCTGACTCTGACTCCACCGACGATAGCTATGACCCCACGCGGGAGTGCTTCCATATCGACGGGGCTGTCATGTCAAGCGACGAACCAATAATGCCACAGCAGCAGCGGCAGCCACAGATGAGGTTGATCCTATACCAGGTTGGGAGCCACCTCCAGCAGTGCCAAATGATGTACAGATACCCTAGGATGCCCAAGATGCCCAGCTCACGCAAGTTCAAGAGATGCGGGCCAAGCTCGACAAAGATCAGGAGTGCCTATGTCAGCTCGAGCGGACCCTCGAGCAGGAACGCGGGCGCGGCCAAGGCGCAGGAGCTCGAGCCAGGGCTCGGGACGTCAACAGGCAGATCATCGAGGGTGCAAATGCACGCCCTATCTTCAACCTTGCCAGCCAGAACATCGTTGCCGCAACCATGCTTCTCCGCAACATGCGGGCCCCCTCGAACCCCGAGGCCTGTCGAGTCCGGCAGGAGGTCGAGGGGCTTCTCGAGGTCACAGCCACATAGTAGGTCGAGAGCTCAGTCTTGAGATGCCAAGGAGCCAGCTTGGAGCGACCCGCCGAGCCTTCCCGACACAAGAGGGAGGGCTCGGTTCATCAGGAGGCCGCCCCGCCATCGAAGAAGGCAACCCCTGTTCAGAACTACATCATTGACAACCACGAGCCTCGGGATGCATGCCATGACATCAACGAGAACCACAGATGTAAGAGCGGAGATGTTGAGGCACAAGGTTACAATGCACACAGGGGTGGATGGTATGACAGCGACGAGGACCGACACTGGTCCCTCGAGCCGCCGGGCCCTTGAGTCTTCAGCAGGACGATTCGGAGGATACCGCTGCCAAATCCCTTCCGTCCCTCCACGAGCCTTGTCAAGTACAACGGTCAGACCAAGCCCAAGCTACGGCTAGCCAACTTCTGGTTGGCATGCCAGTTGGGCGGAGCACGCAATGACCATGCCATCATCCATCAGCTCCCCCTATTCCTATCAGACACCGCTCGAAGGTGGCTCAAGGAACTTTCCCCCGACCAGATCCACGACTGGACTGACCTCATCAGGGTGTTTGAGGGGAATTTCTAGGGAACCTATGTGTGCCCTGGTAACTCCTGGGACCTTCACAGCTACAAGAAGAAGCCCAGTGAGTCTCTTCATGACTTCGCTCGACGCTTCTCCAAGAGACACACCGAGCTCCCTCATATCTCCAACCACGATGTCATCTTGGCATTTGTCTCGGGCACCACCTGCAAGGAGTTGGTCTAGGATGTGGGGCATAATCCCCCCAAGACCACCAATGAGCTGTTGGACATCATTGCCAATTATGTGGCCGACGAGGAGGCGGTGGGCACTTTCTTTGGCAATGACCAAGGAGGGCACAGGAAGGCGACCCTGAGAGCTCGAGCAAGGGCACTAAGAAGAATAGCAAGAAGAAGAAGAAGAACTAGCAAGGCAAGCGCGAGGTAGCTTTCAATGATCTTATCACCGCTGTCGAGTGCAAGAAGCCTTGAGGCCCCCCTGAAGGGGGCATCTTCGACAAGATGCTAAAGGAGCCCTACAATTATCACAAGGAAGGGGGAAACCACAACCTCGAGGACTATCGGATGCTCAAGAAGTACTTCGACAGCCTATGCCTCAAGAAAGACAACAAGAAGGAGGACCCCAAGGACAAGGAAGATGACTTCCTCGATGACCTCGACTGCTACATGATCTACGAGGGCCCCTCGGCTCACCTCACACCACGTCAGCGCAAGAGGGAGCATTGAGAGGTCTTCTCCGTGCGGGTCATGACCCCTCACTACCTCGACTGGTCTGATATGGCCATCACATTCGACCATGATGACCACTCAGACTACATTCCTAGACCAGGTGCATACCCGCTCATCGTCGACCCCATCATCGTCAACACCCGCCTCACCAAGGTGCTCGTGGATGGAGGCAGGAGCCTCAACATCATCTATGCCAAGACCCTCAACCTCCTGGGGATCATGAGGTCAAAACTCCAATCTAGCAGCGAGGGCTTCCACGGAGTCGTGTCGGGGAAGAAGGCCTTTCCCATTGGCCGCATCAACCTCCCCGTCTGTTTTGGCACCCCCATGAACTTCAGGAAGGAGACGCTCACCTTTGAGGTGGTCGGGTTCCACGGCACATACCATGCCAACATCGGCCAGCCTGGCTATGCCAAGTACATGGTGATCCCCAACTACATCTACCTCAAGCTCAAGATGCCAGGACCCAGAGGCGTCATCAGCATCAACCCCTCCCACAAGCACACTTACGACTAAAACATCGAGTGCATTGAGAACGGGGAGACGGTTGAAGAGTCCGTGATGCTCTCAGCGACCCTCGAAGGCCTTAGTGCTGAGGCCCCAGATTCCAAGTGCCATGCCGGCAACTTTGAGCTTGTAGAAGACACAAAGAAGATCCTCCTCAACCCTAGCAGCTTCGACAGGAAGGCGCTGACGACCAGTGCCACCCTCGGTGACAAATAGGAAGCATTGCTCATCAACTTTCTCTATGCGAACACCGACAAGTTTGCGTGGAGTCCTTCGGATACGCCAGGCATACCAAGGGAAGTCATGCTGGAACAAGAAGGTGTCCTTTGTAGAAGAGGCAGAGGAATCAGACTCAGATGAAGAACCAACTATCAGCCTGGCTGAGTGGGTAAAGGGTAAGAAGCCTATATCTTGTCCTTTTGGTCAGAAAGAGCCAGAGAAATTCACGTTCGATGTCACAAAGGTCGATAAAATATTTGATCTGCTACTTCAAGAAGGCCAAATCAAGCTGTCACCCAATCATGTGATTCCATCGGCAGATGAGCTGAAGAAGATGAGGTACTGCAAGTTTCATAATGCAACTTCGCACAGTACCAATGACAGCAAGGTGTTCAGACAGCAGTTGCAATCAGCAATTGAATCTAGAAGAATCAAATTCGATAAAGCTCAGAGGCTGATGAAGATTGATCAATATCCTTTCCCTACAAACATAGTGGATGCCATAAACAAGACCAAAGTATTGACATCGGCAAGCGCTAAAAGGAGAGCATCGGTGGATCCTAGAAATCAAGCAACTACCGATGACTTGAAGGGGAAAGAGATAATTGAAGAAAACAGTAGTTCCAGAAGACCTCCTAGACCAGCTCCGTATAGAATTTCAGGTGACCGCTATCGACATCGGCAAGAGGAGGAAAAATGGCGTCGGCATAAAAATCATTGGAGATGCCCGTTCTTCATCTACTGCTGGGAAGAAGGCATTAAATTGCCTACTGTTAATACCTGCCCCGAATGCAATGGTTATGATCGAGCTGATCGGACAGAAAGAAGATCGCGCTATGGTAATCAGAGCAGATACGTCAATGAGCCAATCAGAGAGAGGGCATCGGTGCATGATCGGCTGTGGGGCAGAACCAGTGTACATGAAAGGCTGGGCAGGAATGATGAATGTTTGCCGATGAACCAAGAGGAGCTCGAGGAGATGGCCAATGCAAGAGTTCCTGATGAGGTGATTCTTTGCAGAGACTCCAATATAAACTGCCCAGGTTCAAGTACAAAACTGTATCAGCCCATCTGGAAGATGAAGCTTCCTCAATGGTGCCCTGAAGGTCTAACAAAAACTCAGAAGAGAAAGATGCAACGAGAGTGCAAAGGATGCAAACCCCATGAGGCAAAGTCTTAAGTATGGTGGCCGATCGGCAGACATCAACATAGTTTTCATATTGCCGATGAAATTCCGAACACTTGCTTATGAAGAAAATAAATAAAGTACTTGTTCGAAAAGAGTGTATCGGTGCTACGTTAATGTGAAAGTTTTACAAATTACTGATACATTACTTTGCCAATGAGGAAAAAGGTTTACAAACTCAACAACGAGCAGATGGTTGATATCGCACGCAGGCGAATTTGGTCGGCCTCCTCCAGTGTCTTTGCATCTTCATCGACATTGCCTTCAACTGACTTGATTTTCTTCTTAAGCGCCAGCGTCTTGAGGACTTGGTTGTCCCTTTCTTGCTGAAGAGTTTTGATAGCTTCGGGCATTTGGGCCTTTTCCTGATTTGCTGCATCTAAGGATCCTTCAATCTGTCTCAGCTCCGCTTGCAGGGCTTCTCTTCTTGCCGATAATTGAGCAATCGTGTCTTCTAGATCTTCATAGGAGGTTTCTAGTTTACCGATGTCTTTGTGTTTCTCATCGGCAAATTGCTTGTGCTTCATCATGTCCTCCTGGAGTTTTTCCTAAGTGGCTCTATCGGCAATCCACTGGGCAGCCCTCTGATACTGCAACTGCCGACTCTCCAGATGTGCTGCCTGGAAGAGTGCTTCCTCGACATCGGCAGGAATATGGCCTCAAATTTCTTTGAAGGTTGCTCTTGCAGAATCAGAGTCCTGGATCAGCAAAGAAGTCTCCTGTTGCAGCAAGGATAATAACATCTCCAGCTGGGATTTGGTTTTAGATGATAAAGATTCAAGGGCTGGAGCAGAACTTTCTTCAGGCTCTTCATCATCGGGAACAATCCCACTAATAGAAAAGGAGAACAGACTGTCGGGGGAATCTTGCTCCTAAAAAAGAAAAAGTGACGTCAACAGAAGAACCCAAGTGTTAAAGGTTATCTAAGGGAGTTAACTTACTTGTTTCAAGGCAATCTCTCGCCTTTGGCTTGAAGAAGCAACCTCAGGTACAATTGCCAATGACATTTCCTGTGTTGGTACCTCGATCGGTTGCTGTTGCGATACCGGTGCCGATGAAGATCCTTGTACGGGTACAATTGCCGATGGAAGAGCAGTTGCCGATGGAGAAGTCTGCATAGGTACGTCAGGCGATATCGGGTAAGGTGAGGATGCCGATGGTGAAATTGGAGCTTGTGTAAGTCTTGCCCGCTTTGATTGTGATTCTTCGCTCGATGAAGCCTTACGCTTGTGCTGTAAAACATCGGCATCGGATGGCTGAGGGGCATCAGCAATGGATGGTTGGTGATGAGGACATCGCCAAGATGGAGTCGAGGACGACTCCAATTCAAGAAGGGGAGGATGATGAGGACATCGCCATGCTGGACACACCGTCGCCATGGTCTTCCCCAAGTTGCAATTCGTCTCCAACTCAGCTGCCACGTCGCTCTCGGATTCAGCATACATGTCGTCGCTGTTTCGGTCATAATTTCCTCATACGACATCGAAACGGGGCGATCTTGGACTCGTTGGAAAGGGACGACGGCGCCGTCGTTTTGGATCTAGTTCCAGCTCCAGATCTTTCGTGGATCATTCTGTGTGATCATGAAAAGGTGCTGCGTCACCTATTTTGGGCCAACTTGGCCATGTATCGAGTCGGGCCTTGAGCCCAAGTTTTGGGCGCCCAACCCCTGGCTGCCTCCAACCCTAGGACGTCTATCTTATATATTCCACGTAGCCATCACTGTTGAGACTCGGGTTTTGCTTAGATTATTCTGTCCATCGACAGCCACCGTTCATCGGTTTGTGGAACCCCAACTCGAGTACTTAATCATTCATTTGCAGATTGTCCCATTAATTGAGCTGCGTTCTTTCGAGTTCTTGCTTGTGTTCTTCGTTTCGCAGGCAGGGATTAGCCTTCGTGGCGAGGTCAACCGGTTGGAGACACGGTTGATAACCAGAGGAGTCGTGGTGCTAAGATTGCAGGGTTCGGGTCTTTGGATCTGAAGCCGGATCGGTGTGTCGTGCTCCACCAAAACGAAAGTTATCTCCATCTGACGAAAGATCAGGGAATCACGTCCCCATCAGTTGGAGTGTCTGCGCACTCGGAGCAGTTGCCGATGCGATTACTTGGTGCTGTGAAAGAAACAGATGAGTAAAGGTGCCGATCCAACCTCTGGAGAATCATCAAGGATGATGAAGCGTGGCGATAAATATGCTACAGGTGGAGACGAGGGGCGAGTTATCAATGAAGATTCGATTGGTGTAGAACTCGCACCCTGAAATATGAGATCGGTAAATCACAGCAATCGGCATCTGCAAAAGAAAGTGAGGTGATTACCTGAGATGTTTGTGCCAAGAATGCGGCCGATTTGATGCTCTTCTTGGAACAACCACGGTCCATCAGAGCATCTAGCGAAGGAGCTTTATGGCCGATGATGGATATTGGGGAGATCGGCTGCAGCTGTATGACCTTGCCGCTCTTACTTAGTGTTGGAACTAGGCCATCGACCTGTTAAAAAAAGGGTTAGTTGCCGATGGATTAAAGGAAAGTTGAAGTGCAGATGGTCAGACTTACAGCATCGGCAGGAATGGCGTGATCGGGATCAATGAGATTCCAGTAAAGGTGAGGAGATGCGAAGAATAGCTGCTCTTTCCATTCTTGCCATCATAATTTGAAGGACTTGGTGACAAAGGAAGCCGGTGCCCAATCAGTTAGATCAACATTAGAGGTATTAGCATCAGGAAGGAGAGTAACAATCTTGTGCCAATCCATGCGGTTCGCAATAATCTCTCTCGGTTTAATCACATTGGCAAAGCAGAGGTTGATGGGCAGTTGTCCAAAGGCTAGTTGTCTTGCTGCTGCCGATGGATAATAGAACTCGTATGTGGGGTTGATGTTCTTCCCGCTTCCAAATATGTTGACCAGGATGGTGCGAGGGGTGATTATTGCACTAATAATATCGGTATCTTTATTCAAAGCCTCATCGGTAAGGTTAAAGGAAAGAGGGAATCTTGCTTCCTCATCAACATACGGAACCCAGGCCCGAAGCTCAGAAGGGATGCCTATATAGAGTCTATGGAAGATATTACCAATCTGAGCTCTGTTTGCTTCCGCCCTGGTAATACTGCTAGTGCTTCTCCAAAGTTGATAGGGGGCGTGTTGCCGATTCTTCTTCCCCGAGTTGATAGTCTTCAGGAAGACTTTGAGGGAATCGCTGGGCAAACAGATCAATGTGGAAATACTTGTGCATATGGGTGTTCAGCCACATATTGATAAACCACCAAGGGCCTCCCAGATTGCCAATGGATTTTCCTTGTAGCAGCCTTTGTGACACTTGGTGAAGGAGATGGTAAACTGAGCCAAGGAGATATCGGCGCAGTGGGAGTCTGACGCCGTTAGCCAACATCTCTGCTGCTGGAAGGTGCATATTGGTCGGTCCAACTGTTCTGCCATAGAAGATGAACTTCTCAAGCCACATATTCAAAAAAGCTGAGTGCTCCCTGTGATTGACTGATCCGGATTTCTTATATTCGCTGATATAACCAGTCCAACTGCCAATGTTCCTGGTAGTCAGCCGATGCTCAGGTTTTCTCTGGAATAGTGTGTTGTCATCAGCAGACGAGATGTCCAAGCCAGTGAGCATATACACATCGGCAAGGGTTGGAGAAGCTGGTCCATGTTTGAAGATGAAGGCATTCAGAGTATCAGACCAGAAATAGGAGGCGGCGATTAACAGTGACTCATTCCTCTCCATATTAGCAATAGATAGTCTAATGCACTGTTCTAATCTACGTTCTGCCCAATACAGCTCCATTGGCCTGGCAACCCTCAAATACCTATCTTTCCATCCCTTAGTGGTTTTTGGCCAGGATCGAAAAGTATCAGTCTAGAATCCCAAATCAAAACTTAGTTGAATAAACGGATCCTTAGCTCATCCCTATTCGCTGCTTCCCCACACTGGATGATGAATTGGTTGATATGCTCCATCGTCGACGTATCATCTTGCCCAGAAAACTTAGTGAAATCTGGCACCTTGTACCAATTCAGGAAAGGAATTAAATCATAAGCTGAAGGGTAGAGAGTCCGATAAGAGTAAGTATTAATCTTGGGCTGAATCCCAAATTGCTCTTTCATCACTTCTGCGATCTTATCGGTTAAGAGTGCATCCTGATCTTGCCGATGCACTGGCTGAATCTCCACTGAAGGCGTTGGCTGATATGTTTCTACATACCCCTGTGGCACTTGGCTTGGAGGAATCAGCATCTTCACGGTACCAATCTGTGGAGTAAAGTTCATCGGCTGTTTTGCCGATGTTTGATCTTGAAAAGCTGCCTGTGGACTATATTGCTGAGTCCCCATTGCCTGGTAACTTGGCTAAATAGTAGATTGCTGAACTGGCGCTTGCCCTGACCAATTGAGATTATAACTCATCGGCACCTGACTTGCCGATGGCTGATGGCTTGCGGACAATTGATGCTCTTGTATGGGTGGATGATAGCTAGCATAATTGCCCTGAATTGCAGATAACCCAGATTGAGATACGAATGGCACTATGGGCTGTTCTACAGTGGAAGCTCTCTGTTGAACTAGTGGAGGATTAGTCAATGGGTTCATATAAGATATCTGTTACGAAGGCGCGTAGAACCCCATTGACAATGGCTGTATAGCAGGAGGTGCAGTGGAATAATGTGACACTTGAGCCATCGGCCGAATTGGAGTAGCCGATGTCATTGGACCCTTCCCTGCTACATCATGCACTTGAGGCAGTCTAGAGTTGGCAGTAGATGGACCTGGAGGCATCCCGTATCCTCACCAATTAGCAGTAGTTTGACTGTGTTGACCTGAAGGACCTGATATTGCTGATGCCGATAGATCTGTTCTCAACTGAGTACTAGGCCTCTCTTGAGACATTAGATCTAATCCTATTGGCGTGGCTTCAATGATAGATGGTCCTGATATAACTAGAGGAGTAGGTGCTTCCATACTCTCAACGGCTGGAGTTGCCGATGGAGTACTGATAGATGCCGATCCTGGCTCGACATACCCTGGTGCTTGTCCTTCTCTTAATGTTTGCACAATAGCATTGAAAATAGTGTTAGACAGCATGGTGGAGTAGTTGATCAAAGCTTGATTTAATGCAGAATTAACCATCTCCTGTAATTTACCAGGGTTGGAGTCAAAGGTTACCTGCCGAGGCAACGGCAGATCTTGCTTCTGGATGACTTCTTCGCCCCTATTCTTGCTGAAAGACTTCAAGCAGAGCTACCTATAATCCTCCATAGCTTTTTCCATGGCTAGCTTCTGATCCTCTTTGAGATCTGACTCTGATATCTCGATGATGTTTTCTGGATTGATATCAGCAGGATTCTTCATGATAGATCTGTTGACTTGGTCCCACCGGGCATGCCAAAAGATGTGTTGATGCAAAATTATATCTGCAAACACACCGGGCTCATACCCAAAATCGATATCTGAAGCGTGCCAGTCGATTTGACCTGTTAATCGACAAGGATGATAAATTTTCGCGCTTGCCAATCGTCTGGTGATTCGACCCACCGGTGATGGCATTCATGTTTTCACGACTTATTCATATGACATGTTGAAAATCAAACTTTGGACTAACAATTCTTCTTAATGACTCGTGCAGTAACTGGATGCTTATGAGCGGAGGGGGATCACGCCATATCAATGACATGCAGAGCCTCCTGATTAAGAAGCAATACCCTGGCAGGGTCACCCACATGGGGGTGACAGGGCCGCCCTAGAAGTGGGAGCACTTTGCAAGCGCTAAGGACAATAACGAGGTCCCTCTTGCGACCAAGATCAAGGATGAGTTCTTGGTGAGTCTTCATCGCACCTCGTTGCTCAATACTACATTGGATGTTCTTGAAATAATGAAATGATACATGATGTCTGTATGCAGGAGTGGTTCACGTGCGAGCTAGGGCACGAGGTCAAGGTGGCGCGAGTGCAGGACAAGGTCTGCAAAGCCTAACTCAAGGACATGTACCATGAGGTGCACATCTAGGTCCTCATCACCTACAACGCCAATGTGCTTCTCAAAAAGGTGACAAAGTCAGAAGCCAGGGAGATGATCCTCTACCCCGAGACCGACCTCCCCAGGGAGGTGTACCTCCAGGTAAGTAGGAAACATTCATTCTGATTCCTTTCATGAAAAATAATAAGTAGAAAACACTCATTCTCATACATCTCCTCACATGTTGTCATGCAGTGAATGGTGCAACAAGTTCATGGACTATTGGGAGGAGATTGTGGACGCATGGCGAATGGAGGAGGCGTACGAGGAGCGCAGAGCCCACCGGCAGTGACGCCTGGCGATGCCAGGGCTGACACACCACCAAGGGAGCCGCCCCCTCTTAGGGTACATGGACACATGAGTACGCTTCTGTTGATATATATATTTATTTATTTATTTATTCTAGCTCTCAATTCTCATTATGTGTAATCATCTTTGTGTTTTCATCACAGATCTAGTCGCATGATGGCCAGGTGATCAATGAGTTCATAGGGTACACCCTGGCTCACAAGGGCAATGCGACAGATCCAGCCAACGTCTACAACCTGGTGGACAAGCCCGACGCGTACACCAACTCGAACGCCTACGAGAAGATGGCCAAGTACACCATGGTTGCTCGCACGCGCCATGGGCCGACCTTCAATCCGGCCACCAAGCCCCTGGATACGGACATCCTAATGAGGATGGGAGGAGGGAAGCACACGGCCGGTACTATATTGTCCACAGCGTAATCGACTCGGCCATCGTACCCACGCTCCGCCAGGTTCGATCAGGGAGCACGACCTCCTCTGACGTCCCCATCTGACCTCGGCAACTGAGCTCCACACATGTACGTTTCCTTTTGCATTGTTTAAACCTTGCGGGTGTAATATTGCAGGCCCAGCTAGCCGACTTGCAGGCCCAACAGTCGGAGACGGCGGAGGCCCATTAGCGGGAGCTGGCGGCCCAGAGGGAGCAGTCAACACACGAGATGGAGGCTATCCGGCAGCAATCGGTGCGTCAGATGCAGAACATGGCCAGCTATTTTTAGGCCCTTCAGATCCTTGGTGTCACCTTGCCTCCGTTGCCTCCCTCGCTGTACGCTCCACCCCCACCTCCTAGCCCTATAGGGACTCCGGTGAGTATACATGTTTGTCTATTGCTTTGGCTTGTGCAGCCATTCTGCAAGTACTAATGAGATCGCTTCTCCTTTGTGTAGCCAAAGTCAGCGGGTTTGAACCCGACTCCTCCACATGGCCCTTCTCCACAGCATGGGTGCTGGTTGGCCCGGGTGCACAGTTGACGTGGCCAAGTGGCATTCCTCCTCCGCCTCCACAGCACGGACACTCCGGATGGGCAAGCGGCCCTCTGCTTCCGCCGCCCGGGTGGACGTACCAGTACCAGTCGGCGCCATAGCCCGGGCGTTCCGGGTGGTCTTCGTGGCCAGGTGCTAGCTCTTCAGACTCTGAAGGGCATGGGGACGCCGGGACGCAACACGAGCAGTGATGGACTACGATTGTTATGTTGAACTTGTTACGGACCATTGATGGATGTTGAACTTGTTATGGATGTTGAACTTGTTGGATTTGTGACTATTGTTGGATTTGTGACTATATATGTTGGATTTATGACTATTATTGAATTCGTGACTATATATGTGGATTTGTGATATATATATATATTTGTCTACTACGATGTATCTGAAAAAATAAAATAACAAAAAAAATTCCTAGCTTTGCCGAGTGCCACCAGTTTTGCCTAAACTCTAGCTTTGCCGAGTGCTGACCTGACACTCGGCAAAGAAATTATTTAAAAAAAGAAGAAAAACTCTTTGCCGAGTGCTGCCGAGTCCGGCACTCGGCAAAGAAATTATAAAAAAAAGAAAAATCTTTGCCGAGTACTGACAGGCCGGCACTCGGCAAAGAAATTATTTAAAAAAATAAAAAATTCTTTGCCGAGTGCCGTGTCAGCACTCAACAAAGAAGGCGTCAGATGACTAATGCTGTTAAACTTTGCCGACTGCTTACCTGGCACTCGGCAAAGTCTTTGCCGAGTGCCCGTGGCGTGGCAATTGGCAAAAATTTCTTTGCCGTCAAATTCTTTGCCGACGACCCTTTGCCGACTGCCGGCGTGGAAAACAGTCGGCACAGGCTTTGCCGACTGCTTTCAGGCCTTTGCCGAGTGCCCGAAGCACTCGGCAAAGACACTGAATATATCCGGTAGTGCACATAACTGGGTTTTTTGGGTTTTTGATGCACAGAAGGCTAGCAGGCAACCTATGTGGGTGTCACAATTGAACAATATAGAAGAAACCTAAGCCGATTAGTATCACCAGAGATCATTGACTCTAAATCTCTGATTTCAATCAAACCTTTTTCTCAATCGAGTGAAATGACGATACATGCAATTGGGTCAGATTTATGTGGATTATCATTGCCAAGGTACTCCTATGTAAGAATATTTATCATGTTTGAGCAGAATATGTTACATGATCCATATGTAAGATATCAAAAGAAACATTAGATGAAATTTGGATGAACCCATATCACAGTGCTAGTTAGAACCGAAAAGAGCAGGCATCAAAGTATTGTAGTGTGGCAACTACCTTTTCCTCCCAAGTCAAGTGGAAGTGGCACAATAAACATGTGAAGCATGTCAAGGCATTAGGCTTCTAGCATGGATATCAAAGAACTTTTGTTTAGAAAATTGAAATAAACAAACATGTTGCTTCGATTTTGCTGTCAAACAACCCCTGGTTCTATTAGCCAAACTGCAGGTGGCTTATGACAAAGGTAACTAAATGAAGAAAAATCTGTGTCACATATAAAAACAGTAGAAGCCATTACATAATAATTGACAGCTACAAGGTTTGGAACACTTAAAATCGAAGTAGACAGAGATTACCTATGAGAGATCTTTGCCTCTGAAGTGTCATTTTTCCAATCTGCATTATTGTTGCTAATTTGTGTACCTACATTTCAGGACAGGCTATTTCTATAACAAAGATGCAGAAATATGGTTGCTTAGTAAGGACCTTTTTCCATAAGATATGTTGAAACCACTGAATTTGCAAGCCAAGATCTTCCTGCTCGCCTTGCTTCTTCCCTCTTGGGGAAAACTTAATCTTCTTTCTTTCACCCTTATTATTTTTAGAAGGCTGAGATAACATGAGGTCTTCTGGCTCAGAACACTCATGCCATTCAGGCATCAAAGTTTCCACTAGGTCATCATTATTATCAAAGTTTCGACTAGGTCACATTATTATCAGATGCAATAAAGTTATCAGTCTTATTCATCAGATGTTGTTTTTCATATAAATTAGTTCTAGCATTTTCCAATTCTCTGAGAACATCAAAAGTATCAAAACCATCTACTTCAACTATGATTCCCATATCATTTGCAAGAGAACACATTTATTGTTACCAAAACTAGATATACAAACTAGAGATAGATTACCTTCCAAATATCTTTTTTTCGTCATGGATTAATTTTTTTCTTGAGTTGTCAAGTGCATGTCTTTTTTCAGCCTCTCATTCCTTTCTGGTTGACCTTCAATTGACATGTGCTAGCATAATGCCAAATCCACAGTGTCATCTAGGCTTAGTTTCCCCACCTCTGTTACAATGCTCTTGTGGGTGTTAATAAGGTCATCATCACCACTGTTGTGTGATTGCTTTTAAGGATGGAAATATAGTCCTTCAATACAAACATCATGGATAGTTCGGGTGCTTCGCTTGGCCCCACATTGCCATTGTGTTGTGGCCTGCTGGTTGGGCCTACAATGCAACCACGATAGTTGGATGGCCCAAATTCTTCAGTTGAGTGGGCCTTCTCTTGATTTTCTTTGCGCGAACACGCTTTACTCCAACCATCTTCGCTTGGCCCCACATTATGTTTTACATGCTTTTCATCTATTTCTTCCTATACATAATAAATCACCAAAACTTATGAAATTTGTTAGAATATAAATCCTACTAAATTTGGTGTTCATTTCATTAGAAAGTTGGCTGCTAAAATTAGGCATTAAGGACTGCCAACACACCCTTCCACAGATGGCCAACAAAACGAGCAAAGATTGACAAACTTTTTGGTCTTATTCACCACACACCCGTGTTCTCCAAACATGGGATCTCAGGGGGGTGGTTGGGGGGGGTGGGGTGGGGGGGATTGTGGATTGGGAGTAGGTAGCCGATGTCCCGACTCGAACGAAGTCACCCGTCCCTCGAATTAGTGTCGCGAGTCTCTTCCCCTGGGCTCTGCCCTAGGATTCTAGGGGTGATGCATACATTTGTGGTATATATCCACAACCATGGTTGCTGACATGTTGGCCCCGTCGCACCAGATTCAAGCGCCTTTTGCCATCATCCTCCCGCTCCGTGTGATGTCGCATGGCTTGGCCATGGAAGCTCTATTTGGAGTTTGTCTGATTTTGATCGAATCCTTAGCAATTTCCTTGAACGGGAAGAACTTTGCCATTGTGATGTGCTTGAAATCTCATCCTGATGTGTCCATAGGGACTCCGAAACCATGCACCTTCGCTCCTTGTCGACAACGCTTAGCAATCGATTGAAACATCTCCTCATAGTACCTTGTTCTTTCCTTCATCCCATCAACCCTCCCTTCTCCTTGAACGGAAGTTGGAGAACCCGATGGAGGAGAAACAAAATCCTTCAAGGAACCCGGGGCAACCTCCACGACGATTACTACCCGCCACCGGTCAATGACAAGCCTAGCGTCGTCCCGTCAGGGACCTTTTCTCCCCCACCACCCCCACGCACAACCCCACCCCCCCCCCCCCCCCCCCCCCGGGGCCTCTTTCCCTAGCTCTGACGAGGGGCCCGCTAGGCGGGACGGGGAAGTGGCTGAGAGCTCTTGATTCGCAACCACCATGCTTTTTTCTTCTAGATTTCCTAGTCCATTAACCTTACTGATGATCTACAGTATTCCATAATAACCTAGCGATGCTTCGCCAGTCTCTGCTCATGTTAATTTTATTTGCATCGCCATGGTTTTCCGGAATAGAGATGAGTTGCTCAGCTCACTGTCGTAGTGTCGTTAGTAACATCCATCACGTCTTTCAGTTCGCGTATTGCCTTGCCGACGGGATCAACCCCCGCAGAACGTACAAAGCCAAGCAACCAGAGGACATGCAACGGACACAAGCGCACATGCATGTATCATGCACCAACCTATACCCACCTTGCAAAACAAGGCAACCGACACCGACCCAACCTCTCCACCACAACCTTTGTGTCTCTTGCGGAGTGGCATATATGTGTGAATATAAATATGTCACGTAGCTAACTAGCCAGAGTGCTGCCGAGCCCGAGCCTTTTTTTTTTTTTGACAAGAAAACATAATTATATTGTTTAGCAGCATTGAGCTGCAATAAGCATACAATGTTTCAGGTTTACATGCCTTATGGCATTTTCAACAGAACATGGTCTGTCATGTGCACAGTTGCTACAAGAGATAGTTGATGCTCCTATAGTAGATGCTGTGCTTTTGTATGCATGCCCTGCTGAGTGCCCTTTGCATTGGAATTCCTGTTGATCTTCAGCACTTTGTAGCGCCTTTGTTTAGCGAGGTTATGAAAAGCCTGAGCGAGAGGCTTTATTCGCCAGTCTGGCGGAGGCCTGGTTCCACCTGCAGTAAGATAGTCTGAAAGAATTTGGTTGTCTGTGTAGAAGACAACATTGTGTAGCTGTAGAGCTTGGCAGATCTGTACTGCAGAGGCAATAGCGTGTGCCTCAGCCATGAGCACCGATTCGCAATTTTGTACCTGCAATTGAATACTCAGGTTGATGTTTGCAGGTGCATGTATTATGTGGATACCCAGCCCTGCTTTCTTGGGTATAATCTCTTCTTGGTCCTGCTGGATTGCTGCATCGGTGTAGCACTGGGCAGCAGTTTCGTCGTTTTCATCACCTGCAGAAGCAAATTGCCTTACCATGTGTACTGGAGATGTGGCCGAGGTATCTTCTGCTGTCAGATTCTCACAATTAGTTTTCCCTTGGCAGCAGATTTTGATATGTGATCTGACTTGAAAATGGACCTGCAAAACAGAGCTTTGTTTTTTTGCGAAAACGCAATTCATTTCTAGCTTTCCATATGAACCACAGAGTGGTTACTATGGATTCAAAATAATCATCCGGAAAATCCTGTGTAAGGATGCTTTGTAAAGATTCTTGTATACCCTCCTGTTCTTGGGGAAGAAAAGAGGAGCAAAGAGGAGGGTTGGCTGTGAACCAAACTGCTCTTGAGAAGCTGCAATGAAAGAACAGGTGAGCTTCATTTTCAAGTTCTCCACAGTTGGCACAATTTTTATCTATTTTGCTGGAGAGGTTTCCAGCACGTGCCCCTGTAGCCAAAGCATTTCTGATTAACCTCCACATGAAGACTTTGATGTTGGGGGATATGATTTTGTTCTTCCATATTCTCTGTAGAATTCTGCGGCAACCTGCAGTAATGCTTCTCGGGCCTTGGTCCGGGATGTCGATGCTAGCTTGCTTGTTGAGAAAATTGAAAGCATCTTTGGTGCTGCAATTGCTATTTTTAGAGTGGTTCCAAATGATGTTGTCATTTTCATCAGAGTAAATATTATTTATGCTAGTAATCACCTGGCTAGCCTGTCTAAAGATGGAATTGATAAGATCAACATTCCAGTCATGAGTGCCAGGAATAAAAAGATCAACAATATGATTGGGTATCCTGTCGGTTTGGTTGTTAAAATTGACATGATCATAAATATTTTGCCAGTGATCAAACCAAGGAGTGGACCATATACTGGAGTTGCCTTTATGAATTTGAATGTGACAGTTCCTAGTCAGAATGTCTTTAATTTTAAGGATGGACCCCCAGAAGGCTGATTTAATAGGAGAGTTTTTGGCATTCCAGAAACTAGAGGAGGGATGATATTTGGCTTTAAGGATTTGAGAGAGAGGGACTTTTACCTGTGGCAATCTTCCAGGCTGCGTTAAGGAGCAGGCTCTTATTGACAGTTGCAAGGTCCCTGATTCCTAGCCCCCCTTCTTTCTTTGGTCTGCAGATGTCTTTCCAAGCTCTGAAGCTAAAACCTGTGGAGGAATTTTCTTCTTGCGTACCTGACCACCAGAATTTTCGAATGATGGAAGTTATTTTTGAAATAAACTTTTTGGAGAAAAGGATAGTTGTCATGTAGTATATAGGAATTGAGGCCAGAACAGAGTTAATATAAACAAGACGACCTGCATGATTAAGCTTGTGTGCTTTAGGAGAATTTAGTTTGGCTTTGAATTTATTGATGATAAAACTGTAGGCATTTGTTCTATCCCCGTGATTAAAGATGAGCGGGTGGCCGAGGTATATGCTGTTGGAAACCAGATCCTGCACAGGAAAAATATTTCTAACTTCACTTTTGTTAATGGTGTCAACATTCCTGCTGAAAAGGATAGAGGACTTTGTAAAGTTTGGGGTCTGTCCAGAAACTCTGCAAAATGCTTGAAGTATGTCGTTAATATTTTCAGCTTCTCTCTTGTTAGCCTGGCCACAAATGATAAGGTCGTCAGCAAATAAAAGAGAATGAATACTAGGGCAATCAGGGCCAAGAGTAATACCTTTAATGTTGTTAGCAGCTGAATGTTCCTGTAAACATATTGAAAGTTCATTGATGGCAAGAATAAAAAGGTAGGGAGATAGTGGGCAACCTTGCCTGATACCTCTTCTGGGATGAAAGGCAGGAGTGGGATCACCATTGATTAAAACCGACATGGTGGTGGAGGAGATACACTTGTAGATCAAATCAATGAAATTATCCTTGAAACCCTGTCTTTTCATGGCAGAGACTATAAAATGCCATTCAATTCTATCAAAAGCTTTTGCCAAATCCACCTTTAAAAGGAAAGCTTGCTGTTTCCAGCTTTTGACATTAAAACTGTGAATAATTTCTTGGGCAATGATAATGTTAGTTGCGATATATCTACCATGGATGAAAGCAGACTGGGTGGGGTGAATAATATGAGGCAAATGAGCTTTGATTTTATCAGCTAAGGATTTGGAGATGATTTTATATGCAACATTGCACAAGCTTATTGGTCTGTAATCTTTAGGGGTGCAAGGTACTCTAACTTTTGGGATTAAAGTAATGTGAGTGGAGTTGATTTCCTTGGGTAGAGTACCAGTATTGTAAAAATTGGTAACTAGGTCGAGAATGTCATCACCTGTCCAGTTCCAGGAGGATTGGTAGAAGCCTGCATTAAGCCCATCTGGTCCCGGAGCAGCATTGGCTCTCATGTTTTTGATGATAGAGTATATCTCCTTCTTGTCAGGTATAGAGTAAGTGAAGGCATCATTGGCTATTTCTTCAGTCGGTTGTACATTTACATTCCATGAGAAGTCTTCATTCCTGTCAACATTGTCACAAGAGAAAATATCTTTAAAATAATTATTAGCTGTCTCAGCAAGCTGTTCTAGAGAAGTGGCATAGGTCCCATCAGGTTTGATGAAGTGGGTTATGGTATTGCATCTGGATCTTTTGATGATGGATTGGTGGAAGAAACTGGTATTCCTGTCCCCTGCAACAGACCAGTTCTTTTTGTAGTGCTGCTTGTGATACTCTTCTTCTCTGGCAAGAATTTTTTCATGTTGGTCAATAAGAAGTTTTTGGAGATTGTGGTTTTGCTGGTCAGGGGGGGGGGGGGGGGCGTGGTTCATTTGAAGGTTGAGAAGTTTAGTTTCAATAGCATTGAGGGTGTCAGAGTTTTTCGTTTTGGATCTGGCCCATTTCATGAGATCCTTAGCTAGGAAAAAGGCTTTTAGATGAAAAGGACGACTGGAGGATTTGAGCCAGCTAGTCTTTGCCACCTTCTCATAATCTTCAGTAAGCAGCCACCAATTTTCAAACTTGAAAGATCTGGCCTTATTGCATCTTTTGGACCGCAAAACAGCTAAAATGGGAGCATGGTCACTTCTGAACATGGGAAGATGATAAATAACAGTATTAGGAAAAGTGGAGCACCACTCTGCATTGCCAAGGAACCTGTCAAGTCTTTCATAGGTAGGATTAAAGTCAAACCTTTTATTAGTCCATGTGTAAGCTGGCCCATTGTACCCCAGATCAAAAAGACCACAACTTTTAACCAAACAGCAGAATTTGGAGATTAAATTACAATCCGGTGGCCTAGGTCCAAGTTTTTCAGATACATGCATAATATTGTTCATGTCTCCCATACAAACCATGGGTAAATTAACATTTGACATTACAAAAGATCTAGCACGATTCCAGATCCATTTAGTCCTAACACGGTAGGGATCTCCATAGATGCACAGCAAACCAAACTTCTTACTACTACTCTTAAGAAAACAACTAGCAAAGATAAAGAAACGACACGACTCAACATCTTCAACTTCAACATCATTCTTGGTAAGGAGCCAAAGACCGCCAGAGAGACCATCAGCTGGAATTATATAAGCATTATCAAGATTGAATCTACTGACTATATCATTCTTACTAACGTTAGAATTGTGAGTTTCCGAAACAAAACATACCTGGGCATTGGTTGATGCTAGGAGGCGGGCAAGATGTCTCATTTTTGGACTGTCAAGGCTCCCGCCGGCGCCTTGGCAGTTCCATGCCAGTAAACTCATTGCGCCTGTGGCGCCTTGAGGACTGGCGCCTGCGCCCTTGAATCTTCTCGAGAATGTACGGGATGAATTACACTGTCCCTGTGTACACTATGTCTGGGATTGGTATCTTGAGGTTCCAGAATACTTTTGCCCAAAACGGCCTCGTGTCCTCCTTCTCCATGTTCATCAGTGCATATGCCAAGGCTATCCATTTGCCTGTGGTCCATAATGCAACAAAGTTCTTGATTCCTCCTACTATCCAGAACAGCATGATCCACATCCATTGAAAGCGGGTTCTGAGCATCAGGTTCTGCTGGCATCTGTATTGCATCAGGTACACTTTGGAGTACACCCCTGCTAGGAGATGGAACCAGACTGTCTCCCAGATCCCCCCTATGAATAATGCTGCTGCTGAGATGATGATGCTCATCCATGGGCTCTTCTTGAATTGGTCGAATGTTGGGGATACAAAGAAAGTTACTAATGATCTGCTGTCTGGGTTGCTCGCCAGGTATGGTAGCCAGTTGATCCCAACGCGAGCTACGAGGCCTAGTCCTGGGCCTTTCTCTGCAAGGTGGTCCATTACCTCTATGTACTGAGGCGGCGTCGGAGACATCCTCTACCGACTCGGACCCACGATGGCGTCGTACGCCGACCATCTGCTTCTTGCCTTTCCCCATCTCTGCCTTGCTTTCTGATTTGGGTCTTCTTCCGCATCCTCCACTTCCTCTTCTTCTCCAGCTTGACCAGCCTCTGGCTGTATTTCTCTCTTTTGAGCTTGCAAAGAGCGCCTCACTGGTGGTTCCTCCAGATCGTCCTCCGTAGCTGAAGGACTTGGTGGCGGAGTCATCAGGCCATCCTCCTTCTTTTGCTTGATAGCTTGCATGTCGACTTGAGGATTGATTTGGTGGCATGGCTCTTTCAGACCCACCTCCAGATCTTGCACTGCATTGCAGAACTCCTTCATGGTTGGTTGCTTCAGGTGGCGCGGCTCCGCTGAGGATGTTGGTACCAGCAGCAGCAGGGATGGCTGGTTGCAATATATATTGGGGATTTTGGGAGATTTGGGGTGAAATTTTTCCTTGCCTGATATTCGCCATTTTTGCTGATTCTGAGGCGAGTAATGGAGCAGCAGCAGCAGACAACCCTTCTGGTGAGAGATGAGATCCATGCAAAACGTTGAAAAACGGGGCACCCTGAAGGGTAGTACTGTTTCCCCTCGGTTCTTGAGCTGATTGAAGCAATTCAGCTGAGTCTTCAGCTGTGGCGTTGCGGAGGGGAAGAACACCAGGAACACTGGGAGAAATTGTTTGGGATTCCCCGATGAGAATGGGAGAGTTCTGGTTTATATTGAGGTTGGCGAGGCTATTCAGATCAGCAATGGTGGAATTGCTTTGGTTGGCTGTCGGGGAAGAAGACATAGGGGAGGGATTTGGTGTGATAATTTCATGGACAATTTTGCCCTTGCTTGCAGACGATAAAGACTGGGTCGCTCTTTGCGGCCTAGGCCCGCTAATTTGATTGATGGGCTGGCTGTCGGCCACTTTGTGGAGAAGGCCGGCTGGGGTAGTGGTGCGGCAGGGAGGGGGGCCCCGACCGCTCTGAAGACTGATGGCACTTGGTAACTGATCAGTGATGGGCCTGTAGCTTTGACTTGGCGAAGGACTCGCCGGGGAAGGCAGGCCGGTTTGGCCTTTAGTAGTGTGAACGGAATCTGGGCTTGGTAAAAATTGCTGCTGCTGGTGGCTCCCAAAGCCCGAGAGGATGATGCATGCAGAAAAGCCTGGTCGCACGGCGATGCAGGGGTAGCAGTAACAGTAGCATGCATGAGGTTTGTCTTGTTGATAGGAGAAATTGTAGGATCTTGCAGAGTGCATTGAATAGTTGGTTGGGTAGATGCAATTTGGTGTCTAATTTTCTGGAGCAGTGTGGAAGGTGCTGGAGACGACTGGATAGCAATAGAAATTTGAGATTTAATAGTATTCGGGAAGCTCAGAAATTTGAGACATCCAAGCACCATAAACAATGAAAGGAATTTCCTTTGAATTTTCTCTCGGGGTGGATAGAACTTTTTCTTCTCTGAGTTTGCAACTGGTGACATTGTGAAAAAAGCCAGCACAGAAAGTGCAGATTTTTGGAATTTTGTCATAATGGACAAAAATGGAAATATGATTATTTGGGGAAAGGGAAATTTTAATGCGATCTGTGGCTGGTTTAGTAATGTCTATTTTGGCACTGACTGAGGCACAGAGAGGATCTCTATTCAGGGTACCATTGGTGATTTGATCATAATCAGAAGGATATGCCACTTTCTCAAGTAGAGTATCGACAAAATTGATGCTCTTGAGATCAGTGGGAATGCCGAAGAATTTGATAGTGACATGCAAGAATTTGAAAGGATAAGTAGTATGATGAATGGACGTGTCATACCACTCAAGGAGCAGTACATCACGCCTACCAACTATCCATGGTTGACGCTACAAGATGCTCAGCATTTTTTCATGACTTTCAAAGAAAGCAATGAAGAAATTTTTATAAAGCTCATTGATGGCAAGGTAATTGTCACCCCAGGCTTTGCGCATATCCTCTCTAATGGCTTTGAGAAGGATGTGTCTTACCGGTAAAGAAGGAGCCACCTTTATGAGCAATGGGTAATCTGTCTGGATTTCATCTTCGTTGACTTGTTTGTTTGAAATCTGAAGGGCTTCTAAGGCACTTGAAAGATCTATTTCTGGAGTTGAAGGAATAATAGAAAGATTGTCATCTGGGGGAGGATCTGGAGGGTGTGGGATCTGTGGGCCATCATTGGTGTTGATGGACTGGTTGCTGCTGATGGTAGTGAAAAGGGAGGACTGGGAAAGTAAAGAAGAAGAGAGGAAATGGTGAAAAGCATGATGTGATGGGTGGTTAAATAGTGGACAAAGAGAATGTAGGGGGGAATATACAGAAAAGACCCTGAAAGAGAAAGAAGTACGAAACAAGAAACGGGCTAAGAAAAGGATGAAGAAAAAGAATAAAGAAAGGCCAAGGAATGGATAGTAAAACCGGAAGAAGCAGAGGAGGAAAAGTTGAAAAGGAGAGAAAGACTAGGACGAAGGATGACGCTGAGATCGGAAAAGGAACAGGGATAGATGAATGGTTTACAGGATGAAGATTCAAGGATGAGGCTGGAGATGAATGAAGATTGAAGAGAAGAACGAGACGGCTACAGGAGCCACGAGAGCCGGCATTCCGCCCAGTTCCATCTGCTGATGTTTTGGTGCTCTCAATCGTTGGTTCAGGTTCTCCGGCGGCAGCGCAGCGGGACAGCGTGCGTGGTGGCGGCCCCGACTGGGCTGTGGTTTGTGGGCCGCCGGTTGTCAGTTGCCACCCCACCACCAACCGCGGCAGCGGCAGCTCCCACTCCGACTGCGAGGCCCCAAAGTCCTCGAGTCCTGAGCCCGAGCCCTTACTCCATACATTCTTGCGCGCACCGTATGACGTCCGTGACACATGCGACGACGCATGCATGCATGTTCGTCGGCGTCGGTGTTCGTAGGGCACATCTGTTCAGCGACTCAGCGTAGCACACGGGATACACTAGCTATTGCACTCGTTCGACAACGACAGCGCCTCCTCCACTTGCATGGCGCGCACTGGCCAAGACCGCTTGCACTGCCCTCGCCATACGCTCACAGGTCAGAGCACAGCGCGCCGGCGTGACTGAGGGCAACCACATTGTTTAGAGAAAGTTGTCTATAGGGAATAAAATAATAGATATCAGATAGCTGATACATTGCGACAACTATCCATAGCAAAGAATCAGTAAAAGTTGCCCATTACGCTACGGCCTTCCCACAAGGAAATAAAAAATATTATTTTAACTGTTCATCTGACACAGCACATTATACAAACAAGGAGCCGTTGCTCCCGAAGCTAGCCGTTGCCCTCCTATTCACGTGTCTGCTTGCTTCTCTACAAAACTAAAGGGTGTTGGCCTCACATCTTCACTTGCCTGCTTCTTGCCTCTACAAACTCAAACTTGAATCTTGTTGCTCAATTCTGAGCACCTGAGATCCACTCTAGAATACAACCTTTCAATGGAGCGCCCCCCTGGATTTTTTTTCAAATCTCCTGAATCCGGATTCTGCATCCCAGTACTCATCAGAGGGTAGTGGTCAGTTCTCACCTCCTACACCCCAATATCAGTTTTCCATTGGAACATCCAACATTCTACAAAGCTTCAATCCTTTTGGTCCTCCGGAAAACCACCCACCATATGGCCAATTTGCACCCAGATTTCAAGGTGTTCAACAAGGGAGTTGGCTGCAAGCACCTCAACCAGGCTTTCAAGGATTTCATCTCCAAGAAAGTGTTAGTCCTTTGGGTGCGACTGTAGGCAATAGGCCACCATTAGTGCTGCAGTTTTCCCATCTTGGTGGAACTGCAGCCAACACTTCTTCTCATGGATCCAAGTCAAGTTCTCGATGCTCTGCACAACAGAAGAAGCAATCAGTCAACATTGAATAGTTAAGTGATAGCATCAAAGAAGAACCAAAGAGGCGTCAACGCATGAATTGGAGTGAAGAAGAAAATGATAGGCTATTCAGTGCATGGACAAAACACTCCACTGATCCTGTAATCGGCAATGACAGGAAATTAGAGCACTATTGGAAAGCTGTTGCCGCTGAGTTCAACGACAACACACCAAAAAAATCCACAAGAGGTCAATCAAACAATTGAGGACACATTGGGGTGATGTCAAGAGGGATATCACAAAGTTCAGTGGAGCCTATGCTAAAGCTATGAATGCACGCAGCAGTGGGCAATCTGATGACATGGTGAAGAAAGCAGGCCATGAGTTTTTCAAGAATGGCAACAATGGTAGGTCTTTCATATATGAGTACCTATGGGATGTGGCCAAGGAGATGCCCAAATGGCGCAGAATCATCAGTGAGGAGAGCAAATAAAAAAGGACCAAGCTATCTAACTCAGGAGCATACACTTCTTCGTCCAACCAAAACACAGAGGGGGAAACCATGAGTACAGAGACACGTCCTGGAGGGCAGAAGAAAGCAAAGCAAAGGCTGAAAGGGACAGGAAAATCTGCTGCGCCATCTCCTTTGAGCAGCCAACCAAGTCAAAATTTGGTTATGTATCATGAAGCTATGTCAATGAAAGCAAAGTCAGCAAGGGCCAAAAAGTATAACACCTATTTGAAACTGCTGGCAATAGATACCTCAAACTTCAGTGAAAAAGAAAAAAGCAGGCATGAGAGCATACTAGATCAGATTGCAAAAGACTTGGCTGAGGAGTAGAAAATCAGCAAGAGATGCATGTATCCCTAAGATTTAGTGTAGTTGTTGTTTTCAACTTTAGTTTGTGTATCTGTAAGCCTACGTGTGAAACAAGCTTTTAGTTAATTAAATTAGTTTATGTATTAGGTTGCATGGTTGTACCCTTAATATTAGTGTAATTGTTAGTATTGGCAGTGTATTTGTAAGCTATCGATGGTTGTACCCCATTATTAATGAAACCAGCAAATGGATGTATAAAAAAATCTTGCTGTTGTTGGTAAATGTTGCTGTTAAGAAAAGACAAACGTGAATATAGCTGTTGAGAACAAAACAAACCAGAATATAGCTATTGAGAAAAAGATAAACAAGAATATAGCTGTTGAGAAGAAGACAAACAAGAATATAGCTGTTCAGAAAAAGACAAACAAAAATAGCAAATGGCTGTTTCATACAAGTGGATATCGGCTACAAATACTGCACTCCCTCATTCACAACACTGCACCCCCTCATTTGTAGCCAGCCACTCCCTCATTCACAACACTGCACTCCCTCATTCACTAGACATCGGTCAACAGCCTGCACAAATAATGTCGACTGACTCAAGTAACTCTACTGACTCTGAGCTTGAAGCAGGGATTGAAGCTGAGCTTGAGCTGGAGATTGAAGCTGAGATTGAAGCTGAATCAACAAGGTCCTCTAGTCGACGTGGGGGTTATACCAGGAGGTACATCAGCAGAGATCATGAAGGTGATCACAACAGACTATATGCTAAATATTTTTTAGATAATCCCTTGTACAATGATGATCAGTTCCATAGAAGATTTCGTATGAGGAAGAGTTTATTTGAACGCATAGTCGAAGCTCTAGGTGTTTGGTCTCCATATTTTTGTCTACGTCGAGATGCATTTAATAAAGTGGGTCTATCACCGTTACAGAAATGTACTGCTGCCATTAGAATGTTGGCTTAGGGTTCACCAGCAGATCTTATGGATGAATCATTCGGGGTTGCTGAGAGTACAGCAATGGAGTGTCTGATGCATTTTGTTACTGGTGTTAGAACCTTATTCGGTGTGTAGTACCTACGCAAGCCTACTAGTGCAGACATCCAACGCTTACTCCAAGTAGCAGAACAACGTGGTTTCCCTGGGATGTTGGGTAGTCTTGATTGTATGCATTGGGAGTGGCAGAATTGCCCGGTTGCTTGGAAAGGGCAATTCACTCGAGGTGATTACAAGGTACCTACCATAATGCTAGAGGCTGTTGCGTCTTATGACCTATGGATTTGGCATGTATTTTTTGGAGCTGCTGGTTCGAGCAATGATATTAATGTGCTTGACCAGTCACCATTATTCACAGAACAGCTACAAGGTAAAGCACCTGAGGTTCAGTTCACTGTTAATGGGTCAGAATATAACATGGGTTACTATCTAGCTGACGGTATCTATCCGGAATGGGCCACATTTGTCAAGACAATCCTCAAGCCACTAAGTGCAAAGCATAAATTGTTTGCAAGCTTTCAAGAAGGAGAAAGAAAAGCTGTAGAACGAGCCTTTGGGGTGTTGCAAAAGCGTTGGGCTATCATACGTCACCCAGCTAGACTCTGGGAACGGGAAGAGCTAGCCAATATTATGTATGCATGCATTATTTTACACAACATGATAATAGAGGATGAGAGAGGCATCTATGACACACCAGATGATAACACATATGAGCAAGCACAATCTCCAAATTTAACCGGGCTTGCACATGGACCAATTTATGGATTCACAGATGTACTTGACAAACAAATGGAAATTCACGATCGATCCACTCACATGTGTCTCAAGGAAGATTTGATAGAGCACATATGGCAAAAATTCAGTACACAGCAGCATCAAGCAGAACAAGAGTAGAGTCTCATCTATGTAATTTAGGATAGTGTGTTTTCCATGTAATTTAGGATAGTGTATTTTCCAATTAATTTAGGATAGTGTGTTTTACAGTAAGACAATTTAGTCTCATCTATGTAATTTTACAGTAATGCAATTGTACTCTGTTCGTTTCATTGTTCCCAATAAAAGGAACTAGAAGTACTATCTTGAACCCACTGTAGTTTGTGTTCTAGTTTTTTTCCAACTAAAAACTAAAGAATTAATATGGCTGAGATAGAAGGTAGACATACCTGTTGAGATGCAGGGGCACAGATTGTGCTCGGTCTTCAGCTTGGGAGTCCCACACGATGTCAAAGCCTCAGTGTCCGCGTGCCTACCGGTGCTGAGCGCCGCCCGCACGCGAGTCGCCCCAGAACATCTGCGTACAGGTCGCCGCCCACCAGGTTGCCGCTGAGGCCGTCAGGGGGCAGGTTGCCGCCCTCTAGGTTGCTGCTCCAGGCGTCCACGGGCGCCGGCCGATCTGACTCCTTAGGCTAAATCAGCACCGAGAAGTTCCAGATCCTAGTAGATGCTATACTTGAAGAGGTAGACACGGATGGCCATGGTTGGATTTGGTGGAAAGAGTGAGATCGGGGACGGAGACGATGGCGGCGGCGGGCGGAGCTTTCCATGCGCTCGCGCGAAGGGGAACGGAAAGGATGAGGCTAGATTTTTATTTTCGTCATGGGACCCACTCCTATGGGCTAGGTGAACCGGATACACTGTGGGTTACGATTTTAGCTATTGCTACCTGTGATAGGGCCCACTCCTATGGACATATTGGACGGATACATTGTGGTTGCTCTTGAGGTTGGCAAGCCGGCCGGGTGTCACTGTACGTCTGGCCCAGGGGCCCTTTAGTACAGGGGGACCGCATCAACTAGCACCACACGTACGCAACAGAGGCACGCGATGCCGGCCAATTTGAGCTGCATGCATTGCGAATGCGTGCCTGATGTTCCCCGTAGCCTGGATGGTTTGGTCTCTTTTTTTAGACAAAAAAAGTCTGATCTCGTTAAATCGTTCACCCGAGCGTTCATCATGTAAACGAAAAAAAATGAATAAATTTAAACAGAAAAAAATACAGTAATAATTAATAGAGTGACGAAGATATCCAATTTCCTCTCATTATAAAAATTAGGGAGATGGCTACTGATCCTTGCTTGCTAAGCTCACTATTGACTAGTAATAAGTAAACCCTATTTGGCACCTTTACCATATTTAAGTTGTTCTTTAAAATGGCTTTATGAGCAGGTTTTTTATTGGTGGCAAAACAACTTAATATGAGAGATGAAGTTGGGATAAGCTATTTTTTTCAGCTTCATCTCAACTTATCCCTTTGCGACGAAAAGACAAGTTTACCCCATAAAATTGTTTTCAAAAAAGGTATTTGAAAAAAACATTCATAATAGCCCATCAAATAGGCGTGCGTAGTATTAACACAAGTGTATATACTAGCAGGTGCCCCCATGCGAAGCCTACATGGTTGTTAATCGGGGTAGCAAGCCTACATGGTTGGAAAAATAACATTAGCTACAGATTGGTTTGTGTTGAGATATCGGTGCTCATGCGGAAGCGATTGCTTATATCTACCTAGACGAGGTGCTCACGAGAGATCGCACAAAACAACACAGGAGACTCGATGTTTGGTGACGGGGTTCGGCCAAGCTTACGTCCCCAGGGCATGCTTACGGGCGCTCCTCCCCGAACCGCGACACTGGCCGCCCGGGGCGCCGGCCAAAACGCCAACACCCCCTGCGAGCCTGTCACTTTGTGTTGCCTCTCTCTCAAGAGCGGTGGTTACAACAGCAGTCCCATCCTCCTTTTATAGATGGGTCGGGTTACACGAGCCAACACCTAGCTCACCTAACCCTACACGGCTAATTACAACACAAGTGCACTGTAACCCCATTAGTACAAATAAATATTCGACATATTTCTAACAGTTTGATTTCGGTATTTGAGCCTTTCGTAGGATACTGTCAGCAGAGTGTAGGGCAGTTTGAGAAGTATAGTGTTAGGTAATGTTCAGGCAGCTGAGAGGCTGTGTAGTTGTTAATGAGAACAGCAGGCACTATGGAGGAGATCTTAAATAGTAAGACCTGAATTAGTTAACAACTAATTTGAGATAGTATAGATAACAAATTTGACAATGTCTAGAGGCATGAGTAGTATATTGCTGGATGCCTATATATCTTAACTGTTGACATTGAAGAAGTTGGTAAATGTTCAGACTTAACATTACTGAAGCACAAACAGAAGGGTAGAAATTGGACAGCTTCCGATTGAATTAAAGTATCGCAAGTGGACACTTGACAGAGATGTAATCTAGGAGTAAATTTCAGAATTCAGCAGGTTGGCGACAAAATCAAATATAGGCAGCGGCTGAATTGAAGCTGTAACTGACATATCTGAAAAGTGACAGCAGGTAGGATCGAAATCATGTGTGCGTGTGTGTTAAGTATGGGTAATATAAGAAGGCATTAGTATTGTTGAAGTGTACTGATGGTTGACTAATTTAGTGTGTTAGCCAACGGTAGGTTGTATGTGTTACAAATATTTTGTGGGAAAGATATTCCCCAACAGGATGATCTCATCGTACACAGGATTCCCCCTCGGATTCTCTCAACCGGTAATGGAAGGGAGTTCCCCCTCGTAAGTACGATATTTCCGGATACGAAAGACTTCTACTCGAAGGACTCTCCACGAGTGCTTCCCCGTGGATATCGTGACTTGGGGGACACGACTCCTCTCCACAGACGGGAGTCATGGTTCCGTAGCGACGGAGTTTCCTCCGTAACTTCTCATTTACTGCCCCTATAAATTGTAGATCGATGAATGAAACGCCAAGTTCTCACCATACATCTTTGTCTTGTTCATTTACATTACTCGCAACATGTTTGTCGATGGGGCACACCGGAGGTTCCCCAAGAAGATGGAATATGGACGAAGGATCGAAGAACCCGCTGCTCGATTCGAGTACAACACGGAGTAACACGACGTGAGAACTACCATATCCTAGACGGGTTGTAATAGGAAATAATACGAAACTCTTAGTTTAGGACTCGTTCCTAAAATCTGACTAGGAATCATAGAGCCCACAGCCAGCCTCGCCCCATATAAGGCTGCTGCGGGCACCCCTTGTAAAAAGCGTGAAGTACACAACAACACACAATCCCTCATACTCATCAATACAATGCAACAGGCTCACGCCGACTGGACATAAAGGTCTTTACTTGACGCAAGTCAAGGGCCCGAACCAGTATAAAATCGTCTGTCTCATCAAGCTTGTTGCCATAATCGTTGAGTTCCGCAGTCTGCCAAGCTCCTCCGAACAAAAACACCCTGTCAGGTACCCCGGTGGTGGGCTATCGGTGATAAAAACATCGATAATGTTATCAGCCACTTTCGCTCTTCCACTTCCCCTCTCCATAAGAGATAGCTCAGTTGGATACAGCGCATTGAGGAGATCGTCGGAAAGAAAGGTATACCTCCGATGGCGTACCGTTCTGTTCCCCGTGCCTCCTTCCTCCTCCAGATCGTGATGATCACATATCATTGCGCCTTGACACTGGGCATCAATTTTGCCCACCATCGCCTCCAAGGCGAGCTCCTCCAGGACCTCCGTGATGTCCTCATGGTAGTCGTCGTGACCTCGATGAGATGCGTGTTCGCCCTCCTGCAGGACGTCATTTTGGAGGTTGTTGCCATTCCAACACGGCTCCATCACGGCACTCTATGGTGTCGTTCGCGGCTCCTGTCGCAGCGCCATCCGTGGCTCTACCCGTGGCACCACCAAGAGCACTGACACCACCGACGACTCCTGCATCAGCTCCTTCAGCAGTGGCAGCTGCATCGGTAGCATCTTCATCAAGGTGCCCATCCCCGGTGTATACCCTAGGATTGCCTACCTCACCGGATGCCACTGGCCTGTCCAGCCAGCCATGGCTGACACTGGGAACCACGCGCTATCACCAATCTTGTACCCGACGTCGATGCCGTCTCACAGCAGGTCTCCATCGACCATCGCGGCGCTTATCTCCACACCGACTCAACAGCCGGAGTACCCGCGCCGCCCCGCTTCGGTAGCCACCCCGATGGACATCAGCCTGGCGCTGGCTGCTCCACCTCTGCATCCACCGGCTCCGCCTGCTCCGCCTCCGCCACCGCCGGCCCCGCCTGCTCCACCACGCCGCGTTATCCGTACTTGGGTCACCGTCCCCCATGGACCTTCGGCTCGGCCTGCCGCCGACAGGCGCCCCCCGCAGGGGCGCGCCCCACTGGCCTGAGCATCTGAATCAGGGAAGGGGGAGGGGATGGTTGGCGGCGGCGGCTGCTGGCCTTGACCGGGCGATGACGGCGCAGCACCGAGGCGACCCGGCGGCCCCAGCGCCTCCACGACCGTGGCCACACAATGCTCCTCGTCACGGCTTCGGGCGGCGGACCTCCACGGTAGGTGCGGCCAGGACACCGGTGACCCCGACGCGGCCACGGCCCGGCACTCCGCCTCCTCGCGCTGCGCGGCTCCATCGCGAGTTGCTTTCACGGCTTCGGACAGGCAGCGACGGAAGGACTGGCTTCAGGTCAGGCCCACCAGCGCGCGCGTCCCCACATGGCTCATCCGTGCAACGTGGATCGAGGATCCCTGCGTGGATCCCTCGAGCGGTGATGGCTGGTCCTCTGGACCCCCTGGCGGCGGCGGTTGAAGGTTGGGTGGTTAGGGTTGCAACCCTAACCACCTGGCTTTTATATGGGCGCCTTCCACCGTCTCCCCCCCACATGGTCCGGATTGAAGGCCCAGGCCCAGGTTGAGGTCTGCGTGCTTACAGCCTAGGCCAAGTTATCTGCATATTTAATTTTTGCAATTATTTCAGCAGATTTTCTATTTCCAATTGCATAGTTTTAATTCCCTAAATTACATTGGTTTACTTAGTCTAAATACCTCAGTATTAGACTCCATGTACTGCTATGGCATTATAAATATTTTATTCTAGCAATGCATTGTGAAAATAAATATTTAGTACATGTCCAACGTGTCTTGTTTCAACAATTCCCTATCACATGTACCTATGTAATTCTTTTATGGTCGATTTTTTCTCCCTATTTAGAATATTTTCACTCGATGTCACCTTGATTTATTCTTAATTTGGTGAACACAAGGTAGTACCTCATACTACTGCAGGATTTATTCCTCAAAGTGCTCTCCAAAATTAATTGATAAACATACAAGGACTACATCTCGATCTGAAATAAATAAAGGTCTACACCCTCATGGTGACTACCAATGTTCCACAAAATGAGATTAAAATCCCATATCACATATGCAAGTTTACCTTGCTTTACTTTATTTACATTATGCAAGTTTACTTTAGGTAATTTTATTTATTGCAATTTAAATTCTGCATTTATTTTCCAGTACATGTTCAATACATTTTTGTTCGTTTCAATTCTCTATAGCATGTACTTATGCAAATGCTATGATCGATTGATCTCTTTGGAACGTGATTCCTCGATGCCACCTGTTGTTTATTTTCAAATTGGCAATCACAAGGTAGTATCAAGTACTATTGTGGGATTTATTCCTCAAAGTGCACTTCCAATTTGACTATGAACATACAAGGACTACATCTTGATGTGGATCAATTAAATTACAAAAGGTCTACACCTCAATGGTGACAACCTAAGTTCCATTAAAATGAGACAATCCCTTCTATTCATTCAAGTTTACCTTGATTTACGCATTTGCTCAATTATTACAACTATGCCATTGATTTTTAATTAAGTCTAGCATCACACCTGTAGGAACAATGGCCCCCAAACAGTCTGATGCCCAAGTTTCTGCCAAGAAGGAATTTGCCGAGCTTGCTCTTGACGGTTTCTCTACATGGGCAATGGATCCCAAAGTGAGTCTATCATTGCACGGAATGTTCAAGGCAATTGAGGCTCCCAAACAAGGTGTAGCTCCATTGTCTGAACCAGAAAAGTACCAAGCCTTATACATCATAAGGAACCACATCCATCCTGATCTCAAAGCTGTGTATCTAATGGAAGAGGACCCACGGGCTCTTTGGCTTAACTTGCATCAACAATATGAGCAGCAAAAGGCAGTCATCCTGCCAGAGGCTACAAATGAGTGTAACCACCTCCGCATACAGGATTTTAAAACTTTAGGAGAGTTCAACCATGCTATGCACAAACACAATGCCAAACTAAAGTTTTGTGAGAAGTAACCAACTGATGCGGAGAAAATTGAAAAGAATTTGCCTACCATGCTTCCCGCTCACATGATCCTTCAACAACAATATCATCAGAGGGGTTTCATTGTTTACTCTGAGTTGATCAAAACATTACTTCAGGCTAAAAGGCATGATGAGCTCCTCCTATGGAACTCCAACAAAGGTCCTATCGGTGCCAAACCTTTGCTAGAAGTACATGCTATGGCCACTCAGAAGAAACCACACAAGAGTGCTCCTAAAAACAGCACTCCTGAACCCTCTCAAGGCAAGAACAAGCGCAAGAGAAACCGTAAGCCTCGTGGTGCTAAGGGAATGGGCGACAATTCTAAGTTCAACAAATACAAGTCTAGCACTTGTACCAAGTGTGGTTGCTACAATCACCCAACTCAGAAATGTTGCACTCCTAAGCACTTTGGATCTGTACTTAAATTCTATGGGACGTGGACGCTCCAACCAAGGACGTGCCAACCAAGTTGGACATCAGCATGAAGCACACTTTGATGCATTGGTAGCTCTAGGGTGCTCAACATTTGCTCCAGCGGAACCAAGCAACACCAAGGCTCTTCTTCCACCTGATGGCGACACCGCCGACACCGACAATATGCTCATTGAATACACTTTGGAGGACATATATGGAGACTGTGCTTAGGCTCCTAGTCATTTGAGATCTAGATTATCATTATGCCCAAAAAGTTATAATAGTTATTTTCCTTTGTTTTTATTTCTGCAAGCACATTTGATATTTTATTGTATTTGGCACAATTTCTATCAATATTATATCAGTTGTCTATATTTATTTGTTGAGAATTTCATTTTATTCTCCATTTTTATATAGATTGTACGGGGTTCAATCCGATGGATGAGGAAATGTGCCTAGTGGACACTAGTGCCACTAACTCTATACTTAGGGAAATAAAATATTTCCAAACTCTCACCAAGAGTACAGGAAATGTTTTAACAATCGCTGGGCGCGATGCTGTAATTGTAGGCTCTGGATGAGCCACTACTATGCTCCCTATGGATACATCGATAACAATTGAGGATGCACTCTTGTATCCCAATTCAACTCGTACCCTATTGAGTTATAGAGATATGTGGAAAAATGGCTTTCATGTTGAAAGCCATCATGATAATAATGAGGAGTTTCTTCTCATTACAAAGGATAACGGATATGGCAAAGATACACTCGAAAGAGTTTCCTCACTCCTGTCTAGATTGTACTATACATATATAAACCCCGTACAACATGTTGCATATAAAGTAATTTTCCAGAATGTCAATGCATTCCAAACTTGGCATGATCACCTTGGTCACCCTGGCATAGGGATGATGAGGAAAATTACTAGCAATTCTATTGGTCACTCTCTAAGTGATGCAAAATTTCCCCATTCTTTGGATTTCCCCAATCCTTGTAGCTTCCCTTCAGTACCATCGATCGGATTATCCTTGTAGCTTCCCTTCAATACCATCTTCGACTGCTTGGATCAGCTGTTGACATTCATCCTTGAAACTCTTTCCCAAAGAGGCATTCAATATCCTCCAGGTCCCATTAATCATTGCTGATAGAAGGAATACTGATTGAATCATTAGCAGGGACAATCTCAACACTGTTGTTTACCCACTGTATCACATGTTGATGCATAGTTGAAGGTACACAACAATTGGCATATATCTAGTCTCTTCCAAGGAGTAAACTATAGAACCCTTCTCCGTTGATAACAAAGAATGTGGTGATCATGGTCTTGCTACCAATTGTTAATTTCATGTTGATTGCCCCCCGGGCATCAGAAATCTTATCTGTAAAATCTCTTAGATGCACATTTGTCTTAATCAAGTATTTATAGGTCTTGCCCAACCTTTTGAATATTGATATTGGCATAAGGTTAACTGTGGCACCTCCATCTATTAGCATTTTGCTCATAAGTTTGCCGTTTACACGTCCTTTTATGTATAAGGATTTCAAATGTCTATGACGCATAGGCTTGTCGAATACAGCTTGAGAAGTAAGAGCCAAATAAGCAGCTATTTCTTCATATTCCAACTCACCAAAGTCAGAATAAACTTCTTGATTCTTTGATGCTCTGAACTCAGTAGGAAAGATGCACTGCATACCAATAGGAGCTGATTTGCTTGAATCGGCTATTTCCTTGGCCTTCCAAAGCTGTGCCTTCTTAGCCTTCTTGGCCTTCTCTAGCTTGATCTTAGTCTCCCTCAAGCGTTGAACTCTTCTCTTCTAACTCCTAGATAGACCACCAGGACACCATTGGTTTTCTTGCCAAACATGTTGCACTTCTTCTATGTCTTCATCATAAGCATCACAATGATCATGAATTCTGCATATATTAATGCGTCGATCCTCTATAGGTCGTCCAAGTCTTTCATGAACAGACCGACGGTTGGTTTGAGATTGTCGATACTCTCTGTACTGATCACTACATTTAGGGCAGTTTCTCTTGGTTGGCAACCTCAAGCCTTCATTCCAGCAATGCCTGAAGAAAAGGCAATTCCAATGTGATTCAGCTTGTTCTCTTTCATACCTCTTTTCTTCAAGCATCCTAAAGCACTCTTGCTCTTCAAACTGTCTCCTTCGATCTTTCTCTTGTTTCTTCTGCCACTTTTTGAGAAGAATACAAGATGTCACACATGGCCTTCTTTCAGCCGATACAGATGACTCAGGCTGGTCAAATTGGCTATTCTGCTTCTCACGCTTCCTTTTGATTTCTCGATACTCCTCATCAGTGAGATGCAGTCTTGTGTTTACCGTTCCTCACTCTCTTGCTCTAGCAAAAGTCAGCACCTTGATCTTGCCTTTTGGAAGCACAATATCAGCCATTGCAGTGCCAAAGGGAGCATGATCAACTTGCATCTTGCTGGCAGTACAACTTTCCTGCTTCAATGGCTTTCTAGATTCCATCACCAAGCTCGCCTCCTTCCTCCTGCCCGCGAACGCACGACCCGACCTGCCAAGACTCCTCTAAATCCATCTATTCCCGGTCCTCGCCGCCGAGACTACAGGAGTCGGCCCTCAACGTCCTGGCCCGGCTGTCCTCCCACATGACCCTTGCTCAGCAAATAATCAAAGATTTTATCAGCCTTTGAAGTGCCAAAATCAAATTTCTCCTGTGATCTGCCCCAAGGATGGCCGATGACACACTTCTTGCCCAGGTTCCACTCAATAGCATCAACCTCTTCTGTTTCTTCATCTGAACCATATTGAATCAAAGATTTGTAATAATCAGCCACATTGGCTGCCTTCTGGAAACAATTTTGCTAGTGCGGTGGTTGTACATATTTAGAAATGCAGCCACCCTTTGTGCTAGCACCCTGAGATTATCAAAGTGCATGCCAACAAGCTTCTACTTCAGGTATGGTTACATCCCTTGGATAGCCAATTTTACCAACTGGCTGTCATATAGGTTTAATGAAAAGCATAAGCTTTTTGTTTGCCTGAATCTCTGGATATAATCAAGACCTGACTCAGTATTCTTCATCTTCATGCTAGTCAGATCATCAATATCCTTCTCAACAGTTCCATTGAAGAAATAGGCATGAAATTTGCTCTCCAACTCATCCCAAGTGTTAATAGAATTTCTTGGCAAAGATGAGTACCAAGTGAAGGCTGGACCTGATCATGACAAAGCAAAGAATCTGACTTTGTAAATTTCTTCAGCTGCAGCATCACCTAACTGAGCCAGATATTTTCTTATATGCTCCATCGTGCTAGTGTTATCCTCCCTAGTAAACTTGGAGAACTCTAGAATCCTGTAATTGTGTGGAAGCTCCAAACGGTTGTACCATTCAGGATACAGCATGCTGTATGATTTAGAGTGACTCCTCTTCATGCCAAACTCCTTCTCCATCACCTCAGCAAGCTTCTTGACCAGTTGGTCATTAGGATCAGCAGGTCCTCTAATGCTTGGGTAAGCAGGAATTCCCCAATGATTGTAACTTGAAACATTTGCAAAGCCAACTGGTGGTTCTCCATCATCTTCTTGGGCTTGACCAGCTTCTCCTCCTAAAGCTTGATTCACATGATAATTCATACTTCTTCTAATCCTATCAAGTTATGGAGCTATTTTTTGAGCCGAAGGTGGTATAGTTGAAGTTGTACCAAAATTAGGTGGAGGGCCACCCTTCGGCTGTTGTGCATGAGGAGAAGCACTACCATTTGCACCTACATTGGAAGTTGATGCCATATTTGTCTTGGGAGGATTCTGCACACCACCACCAGAATCTGACGCTTTATTTAGATTGAAATATGCAGGTCCAACTTGATCAACAGGAAAGCCAGCAAAGATATCTTTCATGATATTGCCAAATGTATTCAAGAAATACGCCTGATGATTTGTAATAGCTTCATGAATCATCTTGTTCATCTGTTCTAGCACAAACTTGTTCTCCGCTTCATCTCCTGTGTCAGTTTCTCCTGGCATCAAGATCTTGGCATTGAATGCTTCAAAACCACCTTGCCACCACGCACTCTTCCAAAGCATGACAAACACTTTTGTACTAGTTGTTCAGCGGCTCATTCAACTCCTTGCTTTTGCTCTGCATCAAGTTCTTTCATCATAACATCGAGGATGTTGTTGACGTTGAGATCAGATGAATTTTTTGGAGCCATGGTTGATGATTGTGTGGTCCCACTGGGCGTGCTAAAAAGAGTGTTGACGTAAAAATGTACTCCTCATGCCAACAGTCTCTCGTAAGCCAGGTAGACCAGAGTATGAACGTCTCTCCGATCCCTGCGACTTCACCAGCAGCTAATCCGGTCGATCGAGTCCAAGGCGTGCCAGTTAATTTGATCCTAAAATTGACAAGGAGGAACAAAATAGTCAAATTATGGAACCTGCTAGTGTGATTCCAGACCGTTCCGCATATATGGCTAGATAGCCAATTTGATCAGGGCATTGACTAAAAAGTCAACATCTAACATGCATTTGAAATAAACTGATGGATAAATGCGCATGAATAGAGTAATCGATCATGGCATGATATGAATAACTATGCTAAGAGAAAGCATAAATCATTCATGATACGTGCTATAAACGGTAAGAAACTAACTAAATCGGCTATTCTAATACACGTGAAGGGAGCAAAACCATTAGCCGATCTAATCTATACGATACAATATGTAAAGATTCAACATGCGTTGCAATAATCTAGATTAAAACTAAAAGATCTACCAAGCAAGCTCAACAAACCAACTATCTTTAAGCAGACGCATGCACACAATGTCATGGATAAAGCACAGGTGAATCGGCTAATTTGCCGATACCGACATGAGAATGAACTAGTTGTATAGACAGCTTTAAAGCAAAAAAAACTCATTAACTGATCCACCTTAGTGAGATCGGTGACTTAACCCGTTGCAGCCGCTAACATAGAAAAGATTAACAAGCTTTACTACAAAACTACCTATACCCTAGAACACACCACATGTCACGAACAAGATTGATACATTCTAGCTAATGCAAGCACGAGATCGATTATCAAAGTGAAGGAATAAGCATAATGAGCATTGATGACAATCAAATCTAAGAAGATATAAGCCAAATCTACCAATCTTGGTTGGGCAATAATGTTGTTGTAATAAAATAATAATGTAAATAAACAACATCGGTAACTTAATGAATCTACTAGGTTGTCAAACCTAATAGAGCCGATAACTAGTCTATGTCAATGCATACAATAGGAGGTCGAACCAGACCTATCAAATGAGAAATAAACTATCATCATGTGCCAATGCATAGATGAGAGGTAGAACCAACCAAATCAAGCATAAACACAAGCCCTTTGGCCATATCAATGTATAAATAGGAGGTCAAACCGGCCCTATCTAACACAAATACAAGCTATGATGGTACTTACAGCAAACCAGAGGTCGAACGACCTGATGCAGCCTAGCTTGATGAAGAAACTCGCCGAGATCCTAAAACTAAGGGTTTTGTAGCCAGAGCCGAAAAGATTGTATTGAATGTCGAGAGCATTTACAAGGTGCCAGGGCTTACATATTTATACCCTGGGTTTTGACCGAGTCTTATCCTAATATGACATGCAAAAATAAGGAAAAGACTAAAACTACCAAAACTCGATAACTTGGACCCTACTATTCCATCCTGTAGTCCCGTGCCATCAATGCACTGCTTCTCGTTGAGTCGGATCGGAGTCAACGTGGCCCGCGATTTCTCTAGATAGCCGATTCCAGTTAGCCGATTCATTCTGATTTAGCCAATTCCTCAACATTCGGCTGTTATCAGCATTTAGCCGATTCCGACGGTGTTTCTTCAAGAAGCTTCATCTTCGTGCCCGTCAGTCCAAATTTTGGTGCAAACAGGAATTCAAGTGCAACATTCAGTACCATATGTCCATACTCAAAATGATTTGGCTGTATCTCTCATCAAGAGAATCAAACTCATTGCAAGACCATTGCTACAGAATTGCAACCTTCCAACCTCATGTTGGGGTCACACAGTCTTACACACTGCTGGCTTGATTCAATTGCGTCCAACTGCATATCATGCAACCTCGCCGTTGCACCTAGTACGTGGAAATCCCCCAAACATTTCCCATCTGTGAAAGTTCAGTTGCGCCACATACGTACCGATCTCACCAACACAATGTACAACTATGGGCCCTCACTGGAAATTAGGGATCTATGTTATCATCCTAAAAATTTGCATTGCTTTTAAGTAGTTAAATTGATTTATTTATGCAATTGGTGATGCATTCAACAAAGGAAATAATACTTTTTGGAAACTCATCATGAGGATAGTTACATGCTTATGCATCCATGATGCTGCATTGAGTTTCTATATAGCTTGGTTTTAACTGAATCTGAAACTGAATTCAAATTCATTTGCAAAAGCTTTGTAAAAGTTTAGTTTATTTAGAAAAAGAAAAGGAAAAATGGTTTTCTTCTTCATCTATGCATTTCAGCCTTTTGGCCTTTTGCTTTTTGGCCAACCGGCCGCTCCTCCTCTCTTCTTGGGCCGAACGGCCATGGCCCAGTTGGCCTTAGTGCACCAGCTTCTCCACTCTTCTTCTTCCTTGAGCCAGCCTTGAGCCACCAGGGGTGTCTTCTTTCTCAAGCCAACCTCGACCACGAGTCAGACCCGACACCGACGAGCCAGCCTCGACCATGAGTCGGACCTGACACTGATGAGCCAGCCTCGACTACAAGTCGGACCCGACATCGACAAGCCAGCCTCGACCACGAGTCAGACCCGACACTGACCTGGGCGCTGTTCCTTTGTGCATCTACATCCACGCTGAGTCTTTAGGCTATAAAGCCATCGCTCCATGTCCGCGTTCCTCTTTTCTAAGCCCTAGCAGCGCCGCCACGCTCTAGAGCAACAGCAGCAGCAGGAACCCTAGCCACCAATGATGATTTCCGCCACCGCTCGAAATTCACCGTCGACGTCACTTCTTCGATGCAGTAAGCTACACCCAGAGCTCCGCCTTGACCCCTCGAGCATTCCGGTGCCTTTCTTCTAGTCCAATTGCGCTCATCTCATGTATGGCCGTACGCAGGTCGCTGCCTTCCCGCCACGTCGAGCCGTTCATTGCCCTTGCCCCGTCTCGGCTGCCATCTTCTCCACTGGTGAGTGTGGCTCAAGCTCCTCTTTCTTTTGGTACCGGTCCCATTCCGAATGGTGGCCGGAATCACCGGGTTTAGTTATGTCGGCGAGGTTCCTCACCGCCGGCCAGTGGCGCCGCCGCCTACCGCTCGGTCGGATCTGGACCATCTGTCACAGATCAGATGGCCAGAAACAACCCGTACCCCTTCGCGGGTGCTTTTGCTAAAGAGCCCCTGCTCTTTTCTATATTTGCACCCGAGGTCCCTAGCCGGTTGGAAAATTTGATTTTCTATTTATTTTAATTCGTATAAATTCATAGTATTTACAGTTTTGCCATCTAGGGTTTAAAAATAGCATATCTTCTTCATTTTAAATCTGATTTTGGTGATTTTGGTGTCTATGTGTTCATAGCAACATGTAGAATGTTTTTATAGGCTTTAAAATATATTTTCTTTCTGTTGGTGTATTGTTCTAATGATAGTTCCTGTTTGCTTTGTGTATGGATGATCGGATGATTGCATGGTGTTGCTTGTTAATGTTAATCGAGTTCAGACGGTGAGGGTTTCGTTGCAGATCAAGGGTACTTTGAGCATTAGCAGGATCAGCAGGGATATTTTGAGAACCAAAGCAAGTATAGCTAAGGACCTTCCTTGTTGTCCTATTCATTATACAATATAATTCATCTTGCATGTGTCCTTTGATGCCTATTTAGGGAATTCCTAGCGATTGACTACTTTTACCTTGTTAACCTTGGGGTATATGCATTAGGGTAGTATGTTGCTAGCGCAAATCTTTAACCATAATCACATATGCTGATGTAATGAAAATGTGTTGACCATATAAGATGAATGTAATCGTTTGGCAAAAGCTAGGACTTCTATATGGTTAGTGGTGATCATGGGAGGGCTATATGGCTCTGGCTCTAGTTGACCATGGGATCTTCTCTAGCTGGTTAGTGGTATGCGAGTAGAGTATAGGACAGCCTCTGTCCTTATGAGTATAGCTAGGAAGGAATGTGCCATATTAGAAGGGGGTTCCTACATCTGATGTTTACGCGTCCCTATTTGGTTAGAGGAACTCATGGTTAGCTTTATATGTTTTGCGGTGACTTGGGAGTAATTAACCCACTCTAGTGTAGAACATGACTCATAGAGTGTACACCTCTGCACAGAGTTTAAATCAATATATTATCCGTGCCACAGTTACGGGTGGCCTAGAAAACTAAGGGAATCTATTATATTCATTTAATGGTTTATGTGCAATTCATTTATTCAGCTATCTTGTGATCCTGTGGTTATTGGGGATGATACTACCTTATGATGCTAATTGCTAAACTTGTTATACAACTAAAAGCTTAATGCAGTTAACCATATTAGCTATTTGTGCCTCGTGAACCCTCGGTTATACTTGCTGAGTAAGGTTGTGTACTTACGCTTGCTTTACTTTCAATTTTGGAAAATCCCGCATGGGTAACAGATCAAGGCTGGAATGAGGACTACCGTAATGAGTATTAGGCTTGATGTTCACCAGTTGACTTCATCCCTGTGGTTGAAGCTTCTGCGAGTGTGCTAGTTATTTTGTATTTCTCAGACTTTCATATTTGAGACTATGTAATGGATATCTATTCGCTATGTAATAAACATTGAGATGATACTTCTATCTATTTGTCAACTTATGTGTGTGACTTCCGGGGGTGCACATAAGGCTTTTATATATATCCCATTTTGTCCTTAAAAGGTGTGGCAAGTTGGTACCAGTGCCATGTTGACTATAGGATGCAAGCATAGTTAGAATGGTCGTTTTAGTTTTCCTTGCTTCACTTGATTCATGCTTATACCTCAATCTTGTTATTTGTGAAAATTTTATACTCTATAACCACTCTATTGTGAAAACTTATTGACTCTACTCTTAACTATGTCTGAAATTCTATAGATGTTCCATGGAGTTGCCTATGGTGAAGGAGCAATTCTGTTTGGTCCCATATGTTTGGGTTGGACATATGTGGCACAGTTGAAGACTCCTAAGGATGATGCTTTCTTCAATGATCTCCTGGGGAAGACTCTAGAATGTTATCACCAGGAATGGCAGGCCAAGCTGGAGTATCACTGTGTGGAGAGAAGAAACCCTATGAGGAGACCATACTGGGGTACCGAGCTGAAAGTCAAATCTTTTGATCCCATCATGAAGACCTACAAGAAGGAGACATTCCACTATGGTTTGGTGGAATGAGCTACTGCAGAACAGAGCATGGAAGATGTGGCATACAATGCGCTTGTCCACTACCTTGGAGAGCGCCACGACTTCCATGATGATGTACTCATGCATTACCCATACCACGTGCGAGAGCAAGCAAATTGGTTCATAGACATTGTTGATGTCACGAAACCGACCGTTGAAGCAAAGACTCTTGAAGCAACAGTAGTGTTGGTTGAGAGGTTGGTCACCAAGATGGAATCTTTGGAGCATGAGCTGTGGTATGAGAGGCTTATCAACATGACTCAAAGCACTGAGATAGACCGCCTCCGTGCCCAGCAAGGTCTTCCCAAGATTTATGAGAAGTTCGAGGAACCTCCCAAGAATAATGGTGCACCATAGGTTTATGAAGCCCTCATGTAATAAAAATTTTATTTGTAACATGAGTCAAGTCTAGTCGGGTCTTTTATGGTGTTTGTGAACCTTGGGTGCTTGAATGAATTATGACGATGTATTATAAGTGATTTGGATCTTTTATGGTGTTTGTATTACTTGTAACGTATGCTGATTGCATCTTCAACGAAGATCATTTCCCGACGTTAGGGGAAGACTTTAAGTACCACAAAGAATGCCAGGAAATCAACTGGGATGCCACAGACATTCCCAACTCTGATCCATGTACTTCAGAGACTGAACTCCAAGTTTAGAAAATCATCAATTTGCAACACATTGCAAATAATGTGCCAGATGCATTTACTAATTATAAGGGTGTCACAAAATCCTATAATCCTATGTGAAATGTGCCAGAAAGAGTAGAGGTACCAAACAAAACTACTCATCTCACAAATAAGAAGGGGAGAAGTATGGCTATTTCCACAGTTGCAGCTTCTAGCAAGCCAAGGAAAAGGAAGAGTAAATCTTCTGATCCAGTAAATACAACTCACCCCATGTTGAGGAACACCCTGTGGAGGATCAACCTTCACATCCCACATTAATAGTGCACTCAATTACTGATGTTGGGACATCAGAATGCCCTGATGCAACCATTTTGGGAGATGTTGATGCATTGAAAAGGGTACAAGAAATTTCCATCAACTTTCATGAATCTGGAGAATCATATGACAGAAAGACTACAGTTGTCGACACATATTTCTCTACAATGATTGCTGAAATCCTCGACAATGATCCAGATCTTAAGACCATGGCAGAGTGCAAGCAGCGCTTGGACTGGAATCAATGGAAGGATGCAATCCAAGCAAAAATATCCTCGCTCACTAAAAGGTATTCTCTCAAGCATTACCTACACCTCACAAAGTATTCCCTGTGGGATTCAAATGAGTTTTCATCCGGAAGCAGAATGAGAACAATGAGGTGGTGAGATACAAAGCGAGGCTTGTAGCACAAGGGTTCACGCAGAGACCCGGCATTGATTTCAATGAAACATATTCTCCAATCATGAATGGAATTATATTCTGATACCTTATATCTCGAGCCATGCAAAAATGTCTATCTATACAGTTGATGGACGTAGTGACTGCATATCTCTATGGGTCACTTGATTCGGATATATATATATGAAGGTTCCTGATGGAATCTCTATACTGAATCAGAACACAAGTTGCAACATGTATTGTGTAAAGCTTCAAATTTCACTTTATGGCTTAAAGCAGTCAGGAAGGATATGGTACAACCAACTTAGTGAACACCTTTTGCAGAAGGGATACACAAACAGTGATGATTTCCCATGTGTCTTCATCAAAAGATCCCAAATGGGATTTTGCATTTGTCGGTTACCTGGGAAAGGGGTACCCTAAGCCCTCGATTAGCTGGGCGGATCCCCGAAGTCAGCAACACAAGCCCTCCAACGACATCCCTCATTACCGCTCAGAAATCCACAAACTAAAGCATGCTGGACTAGCCCACGAACTGGCGTCGACAGCCCAAAGCCACAACCTGCTCGACGGACCACCGCACGGACCGAGACTGTACTCTCGAGGGTGCGACTCGGGCGACCCCTCGAAGACAAAACTCCGCCTGGGTGAACGGGTCGGCCTTGAGGACGAAACTTTGCCCCTGCGAATGGGCAGCCCTCGAGCGTGGTAAAACCCTTGGCTACCTACTCCCAGTACGGATCCAGGTGCATTCAATGCATTTTACCTGCTCCTGCCTAACCGTATGGCCACAGTTACCAAAATAGCTGCGGGTGTGGCAGTCAAATCCTGCTTTTACCGCCCATACCCAGGAATCCCGCGGATCATACCTCACTGCCGTGCCATACCGAGCACTATGCCTCGTCCGGCACCCCCTTGAGATGCATATTCCCCGCATAATCCGAGATTCGACCTTATCCGATGAGCCTCGACCCAAGGCCTCGACCGTCGCCCCTCGACACCGTCACGTCGACCCTCGAGCGAGACTTCAACAACTTTGGTCAACACTTCAACAACTATCGACGTGATGGCTGCAGGGCTTCCCATACCAACGTACGCCTCTACAGCGGCACCGACATGATCGGCATCAACGTCATACGTTACCGACCATGTTAGCACTAAAAATATGTACTCCTGTGCCTCTCCTTCGCCTATAAAAGGAGGCGCCAGGGCTTGGGACAGGGGATCCGAGATCGGGGAGATCCTAGAGCTTCATATGCTAAGGCTTAGATCACAAAACAACATCATGAGATAGTGTAGAGAGCTAAGCGCCTGAAACGCTCGAGCTCAAGCCCATACTTCTCACACCTGCTTATATTCACCCCTGTACTAGTGCTTCAGTGCAAGATAACATGAACTATCCTCCCCCCACTGGACGTAGGGCCTTCTTTGCCCAAACCAGGATAAATTGTTGTGTCCTTCTTGCATCACCCACCGGATTAAGGGAGCACGCAATTATGAATTTACTCGTTGGGGTTGACCGCCGGGGTCAAAACACCGACAGCATTATATCCGTGTATGTTGATGATGTAAATATCATTGGCAATCAGCAAGATATTGATGAGGCATGCAAACATCTAAAGACAGAGTTTGAGTTGAAGGATTTGGGTAAAACCAAAATTTTCTTAGTCCTACAGCTTGAGCACCTTCCAACTAGAATCTTTGTGCATCAATCTGCCTATCCCTAGAAAGTATTGAAGAAATTCAATATGGACAAAGCATATCCAATCAAAACCCCCATGGTTGTTCGATCTTTAGAAATGAAGACCAATCAATTCAGGCCTCAAGACGAGGGGGAGGAAATTCTGGGACCTCATGTCCCATATATTAGTGCCATTGGAGCGCTGATGTATCTAGCCAATAGCACAAGGCCTGACATTGCATTCGCAGTGAACTTGCTTGCTAGACACAGCATTGCTCCCACCAAAAGACATTGGACAGGAGTTAACAAATCCTCAGTTATGTTAATGGCACAAGAGATCTTGGACTCTTTTTCAAAAGAGGACCAAACTCTGATTTGATTGGATACAATGATGTTGGCTATCAATCTGATCCCCACAATGGCAGATCACAAATAGGCTTTGTGTTCTTACACAATGGAGCAGCCGTCTCGTGGACATCCTCCAAACAAACTTTGGTGACAACATCCACAAATCATTATAAAATAGTTGCATTATATGAGGCTTCATGTGAATGTGTATGGCTTCGCAGAATGATCAACCGCATACAGCAGTCTTGTGGTATTGGCGCTATCACATCACCAACTATTATCTATGAAGATAATGCAGCTTGTGTTACACAGATGGAGACAGGCTACATCAAAAGCATATCCACATATATTGCTCTCTAAACTACATGAGTTTTTCTCCTGAAAATATTTTCTCATAAGTTTACAATGAGGCAATAATCATTATATGTTATACCTTTCTCCTTCTTTTCCCATTGGGTTTTAAGGAGTTTTTTCATAGCATATCCACATGTATTTTTTCTTGTTTTTATCCTACAGGAATTTTTGGAGGAACAATACCATACATTGATCTTAAGAACGAATTCGATCAAGAGGGAGTGTTACAAATATCTTATGGGAAAGATATTCACCAACAGGATGATCTCATCGTACATAGGATTCCCCCTTGGATCCTCTCAACCGGTAATGGAAGGGAGTTCCCCTCATAAGTACGATATTCCCGGGTATGGAAGACTTCTACTCGAAGGACTCCCGACGAGTGCTTCCCCGTGGATATCGTGACTTGAGGGATGCGACTCCTCTCCACAGATGGGAGTCGTGGTTTCGTAGCGGCAGAGTTTCCTCCATAACTTCTCATTTACTACCCCTAAAAATGGAACACCAAGTTCTCACCATACATCTTTGTCTCGTTCATTTACATTAATCGCAACAGTATCATACCCCAGCATTACACTCTTACGATCTGTGTTTGGATGTGGGAGAACCTCCGCGAGAGGAGCAAGGATGCACGTGGACCAATGCGATTTTGGAGGCACGGATCGGACGACGCGGGTGCGGTACTATTCCTAGGATAGTGTCTTGAGTCTATGCAGTTGATGGACATAGTGACTGCATATCTCTATGCGTCACTTGATTGAGATATATGTATGAAGGTTTCTGATGGAATCTCTATACCGAATGAGAATGCAAGTCGCAACATGTATTGTGTAAAGCTTCAAAAGTCGCTCTATGGCTTAAAGCAATCAGGAAGGGTGTGGTACAGCTGACTTAGTGAAGACCTTCTGCAAAAGGGATACACTAACAGTGATGATTGCCCATGTGTCTTCATCAAAAGATCCCAAGCAGGATTTTGCATTATATCTATGTATGTCGATGATTTAAATATCATTGGCTATCAGCAAGATATTGATGAGGCATGCAAACATCTAAAGACGGAGTTCGAGTTGAAGGATTTGGGTAAAACCAAATTTTGCTTAGTCCTACAACTTGAGCACCTTCCAACTGGAATCTTTGTGCGTCAATCTGCCTATGCTCAGAAAGTATTGGAGAAATTTAATATGGACAAAGCATATCCAATCAAAACCCCCATGGTTGTTTGATCTTTAGAAATGAAGACTGATTAATTCAGGCCTCAAGATGAGGGGGAGGAAATTCTGGGACCTCATGTCCCATATCTTAGTGCCATTGGAGCGCTGATGTATCTAGCCAATAGCACAAGGCCTGACATTGCATTCGCAATGAACTTGCTTGCTAGACACAGTGCTGCTCCCACCAAAAGACATTAGATAGGAGTAAAACAAATTCTTAGTTATGTCAATGGCACAAGAAATCTTGGACTCTTGTTCAAAAGAGGACCAAACTCCAATTTGATTGGATACACTGATGCTGGCTATCAATCTGATCCCCACAATGGCAGATCATAAACAGGCTTTGTGTTCTTACACAATGGAGCAGCCGTCTCATGGACGTCCTCCAAACAAACTTTGGTGACAACATCCACAAATCATTTTGAAATAGTTGCATTATATGAGGCTTCACGTGAATGTGTATGGCTTTGCAGAATGATCAACCACATACAGCAGTCTTGTGGTATTGGCGCTATCACAACACAACCATCATCTATGAAGATAATGCAGCTTGTGTTACACAGATGGAGACAGGCTACATCAAAAGCAACATCAATAAGCATATCTCTCCTAAGTTGTTTTATCCTCATGAATTACAACAGAACGGAGAAATAGATATCTTGAAAATCAAATCATGTGACAACCTCGCTGATTTGTTCATCAAGTCCTTACCAGCTTCCTCATTTGAGAGATGTGTCAAAGGAATTGGTATGCGGCGACTTAGAGAGTTTCAAAGTTCATGGGGAGAAATTCCCTAGACTTTGGTCTGTCCAAACCATCATATTGTACTCTTTTCTCTTCATAAGTTTCTCCTCACAAGGTTTCTCATAGAGAGTTTTTAATAATGCAATATTAACATAAAGCATATGTCATATTCCTTGTTTTCCCCCATAGGGGTTTTTAAGAGAATATCAAAGACATATATTGCTCTCTAAACTACATGAGTTTTTCTCCTGAAAATGTCTTCTCATAAGTTTACAATGAGGCAATAATCATTATATGTTATACCTTTCTCCTTCTTTTCCCATTGGGTTTTAAGGAGTTTTTTCATAGCATATCCACATGTATTTTTCCTCGTTTTTATCCTACAGGAATTTTTGAAGGAACAATACCATACATTGATCTCAAGGACGAATTCGATCGAGGGGGAGTGTTACAAATATCTTGTGGGGAAGATATTCCCCAACAGAATGATCTCATCGTACATACGATTCCCCCTCGGATCCTCTCAACCGGTAACGGAAGGGAGTTCCCTCTCATAAGTACGTTATTCCCGGGTACAGAAGACTTCTACTCGAAGGACTCCTCACGAGTGCTTCCCCGTGGATATCATGACTTGGGGGACGCGACTCCTCTCCACAGATGGGAGTCGTGGTTCCATAGCGGCGGAGTTTCCTCCATAACTTCTCATTTTCTACAACTATAAATTGTAACCTATGATCAATGAATAGAACACCAAGTTCTCACCATACATCTTTGTCTCGTTCATTTACATTACTCACAACAGCATCATACCCCAGCATTGCACTCTTACGGTCTGTGTTTGGACATGGGTGAACCTCTGCGAGAGAAGCAAGGATGCACGTGGACCAATGCGATTTTGGGGTACCGATCGGACGGTGCGGGTGCGGTACTATTCCCAGGATAGTGTCTTGAGTCTATGGAGTTGATGGACATAGTGACTGCATATCTCTATGGGTCACTTGATTGAGATATATGTATGAAGGTTTCTGATGGAATCTCTATACCGAATCAGAACGCAAGTCGCAACATGTATTGTGTAAAGCTTCAAAAGTCGCTCTATGGCTTAAAGCAATCAGGAAGGGTGTGGTACAGCTGACTTAGTGAAGACCTTCTACAGAAGGGATACACTAATAGTGATGATTGCCCATGTGTCTTAATCAAAAGATCCCAAGCAGGATTTTGCATTATATCTATGTATGTTGATTTAATTATCAATGGCAATCAGCAAGATATTGATGAGGCATGCAAACATCTAAAGATGGAGTTCGGGTTGAAGGATTTGGGTAAAACCATATTTTTCTTAGTCCTACAGCTTGAGCACCTTCCAACTGGAATCTTTATGCATCAATCTGCCTATGCTCAGAAAGTATTGGAGAAATTTAATATGGACAAAGCATATCCAATCAAAACCCCCATGGTTGTTCGATCTTTAGAAATGAAGACCGATTAATTCAGGCCTCAAGATGAGGGGGAGGAAATTCTAGGACCTCATGTCCCATATCTTAGTGCCATTGGGGCGCTGATGTATCTAGCCAATAGCACAAGGCCTGACATTGCATTCGCAATGAACTTGCTTGCTAGACACAGCGCTGCTCCCACCAAAAGACATTAGACATGAGTAAAACAAATTCTTAGTTATGTTAATGGCATAAGAAATCTTGGACTCTTGTTCAAAAGAGGACCAAACTCCAATTTGATTAGATACACTGATGTTGGATATCAATCTGATCCCCACAATGGCAGATCAGAAACAGGCTTTATGTTCTTACACAATGGAGCAGCCGTCTCGTGGACGTCCTCCAAACAAACTTTGGTGACAACATCCACAAATCATTCTGAAATAGTTGCATTATATGAGGCTTCACGTGAATGTGTATGGCTTTGCAGAATGATAAACCACATACAACAGTCTTGTGGTATTGGTGCTATCACAACACCAACCATTATCTATGAAGATAATGCAGCTTGTGTTACATAGATGGAGACAGGCTACATCAAAAGCAACATCAACAAGCATATCTCTCCTAAGTTGTTTTATCCTCATGAATTACAACAGAACGGAGAAATAGATATCTTGAAAATCAAATCATGTGACAACCTCGCTGATTTGTTCATCAAGTCCTTACCAGCTTCCTCATTTGAGAGATGTGTCAAAGGAATCGGTATGCGGTGACTTAGAGAGTTTCAAAGTTCATGGGGAGAAATTCCCTAGACTTTGGTCTGTCTAAACCATCATATTTACTCTTTTCTCTTCATAAGTTTTTCCTTACAAGGTTTCTCATAGAGAGTTTTTAATAACGTAATATTAACATAAAACATATGTCATATTCCTTTTCCCCCATAGGGGTTTTTAAGAGAATATCAAAGACATATATTGCTCTCTAAACTACATGAGTTTTTCTTCCTGAAAATGTTTTCTCGTAAGTTTACAATGAGGCAATAATCATTATATGTTATACCTTTCTCCTTCTTTTCCCATTGGGTTTTAAGGAGTTTTTTCATAGCATATCCACATGTATTTTTTCTCATTTTTATCCTACAGGAATTTTTAAAGGAACAATACCATACATTGATCTCAAGGACGAATTCGATCGAGGGGGAGTGTTACAAATATTTTATGGAAAAGATATTTCCTAACAGAATGATCTCATCGTACATAGGATTCCTCCTCGGATCCTCTCAACCGGTAACGGAAGGGAGTTCCCTCTCGTAAGTACGTTATTCCCAGGTACGAAAGACTTCTACTCGAAAGACTCCTCACGAGTTCTTCCCCGTGGATATCGTGACTTGCGGGACGCGACTCCTCTCCACAGACAGGAGTCGTGGTTCCGTAGCGGCAGAGTTTCCTCTGTAACTTCTCATTTACTACCTCTATAAATTGTAACCTATGATCAATGAATGGAACACAAATTCTCACCATACATCTTTGTCTCGTTCATTTACATTACTCGCAACAGCATCATACCCCAGCATTGCACTCTTACGATCTGTGTTTGGACGTGGGAGAACCTCCGCGAGAGGAGCAGGGAAGCACGTGGACCAATGCGATTTTGGAGGCACGGATCGGACGGCGCGGGTGCGGTACTGTTCCCAGGACAGTGTTTTGGGTCTTGGGACGGAAACGCCGGCGTCCACGAAAATTATAGGTATGTATAGATATGGAACATCCAAGACAGAAACACCAAGAATAGTTTCATTAAATGGACGTAGCAGTACAAATGATCAATGATCTCGATATGACAGCAACACACGTGAAGAGCAAATGTACAAAAATCACAAGCACATGCACCGACAGAGCAATGTACACATCATGAAAAGAAGAAGCCAAATACCATCGAGGCACTGTGTCTCCTACTGCATGCGACGCCGCTCACTCATGTAGCGTAGCATACGTCACATAGCTGAGGTAGTCCCTGACCTTCCTCTCCCCCAGAGCCACACCGCATCCTTGGCAGCTTCGGTGGGGCACGTCACGTCAGTGCTCGCCGCCGGGCAAGTCTTTGGTTGTCTCTGGAACGCTGCACATTCCACTGGGCGCCTCTGGTTAGCGAACCCCGGAATGCAGTTGTTCTTCACATCCAGCTCTCCGTCTTTGATTAGTGACACGCACACCGGCCCGACAGAGGTGAAGTAGTTGCCGGACACCGTGAGGTTGGCGAGGCGGCCGGCTGGCCCGGCGAGCTTGCACAGCGCGTCAGGCACCTCTCCGTAGAGGCGGTTTCCGGCCAGGTTGAGCTGCTCGACGCTGCTGAGGCACGAGAAGGAGGATGGGATCGGGCCGGTGAGATGGCTCATCCCGGCGTCAATGACCGCCGCCTTGGTGAGCATGCCGAGCTCGGGGGCGAGACCACCAGAGAGCTGGTTATGTTGAGGATCAAATAATGTGGTCTTACTCCTCTAAAGGAATATATTCAGTAGTCCCTTTATGCTGTAGTTAACTGCAGAGAGGTTTTCCCTATTCATGTGCAAGCGGTGTGGAAATTAATGATCCCACCTAGGGTACAGTTTTTCTTATGGCAGGTTTCTCAAAACAAAAAATAGAGATAACTTACACAAAAGAAGGGCTTTGGATGATCTGTCTTGTTTACTGTGCAGTGAACGAGTCCATTAATCATCTACTGTTTGACTGCTACGTAGCTAGGGAGGTGTGGAATCATATTGCCGCCTTGTTAAATGTTGACATTGGCAAGGATTATGTCTCGGTTGCCAGATTTTGGCTGGCCAGCAAAAAGCATTTGATCACTAATGTTATATCTTCGGCTGTTTGTTGGTCAATCTGGAAATTGCGTAATGAAGTTTGTTTTCAGGGAGTCGTGTGGATGGGTTTGAAGATGGTATTCGTGAGGATTGCAAGGATGCTTCGGGGGTGGCTGCCATTGTACAAGGAGGAGACCAGAGCGTGCCTGGAGGTGCTAATCGCCCAGCTGGAGGAACTCTCCAAACGCCCAGCACAGATCGTGTGTAGGTCGGCGACATCATCATCAGAGTTGGATCGATTGGGTGCGCCCTCTTCAAGTGCCAGGACTGATTCGGCCGTAGAGCCATGTAATAATCAGCAGCTTCTTTGACTCGTTTTGCCGTGAAAACTGCGCTTAAGCACTGTAAGAACCTGAACTGGATGCTGTTCGCTTTTGAAATAAAGCGGGGGAAACCTATTCTTCTACAAAAAAAAAAAAAAAACAGAGAGCTGGTTGTTCAGGAGGAGAACCTCGAGAAGGGAGTCTTTCAAGTGAGCTACTGATGGAGGGATTGGCCCTGTTAGCCTGTTGTTGGCCAGGGCGAGGAAACTCAGCTTGGAGAAGCCAAGATCTGCAGGAAGTTGCCCAGACAGGTTGTTATAGTTTAACAGTAGAGCCTTACCATTCGTAACTCCAGGAATGATGCGTCCTCCCGTATTAGAGCCAGTTCCAATACGGATTTTAAAGAAAATCGTGGCAGCAAGACAGTGAACCTTGGCTGCAGCACGCCCAGTAATTTCGGAATAGTCCTGAACTTGGAGACCATCATCGTCGCCGACACTAAGGTCATACCAGTATTCAGGGCCTGTGAGTTGGGGGATGCCGTTGCCGAAGTTGTTGGAGGCTGCATGGAAGAGTGTGACATCGGGGAGCTGGTCGACGAAGCCTTGCAGCTTCGGTGCACGCAGACCAAAATCATTGAGAATTACTGCCGTGACTGTGAGCTCTTTAGCTCTGCCGGTCGGTGTTGCGCAGTAGAAGCCAACGTAGCTCTTCTCGCCGCAGATGTCATTGCCGGTCCACGTGCCGGTCATATTTTTGGGATCTGAAGTGATCGTGCTCTTGAAGCTTTGAATGACTTGGTAAGAGCGGTAGAGCCGATAGTTTGGAAATTCATTTGGTCGTAGGTTGTTGTATGATAGAGGATGTTGGTTCGTCTTGGGGGATGCTAATTGATCTGGGCTGGACGGGTGTGCTACAATCGCAACAACGTAACATAGCAACAAGAAGAGGCACTGGGGGAGCAACAATATAAGTCGGTTGGCCATGGTCATTTCAGTTTTGTGAATTTGCGCTCAGCGGCTGGTGGCATGGAACATACATATATATACCCGCGTGTGGTGGTCACAGGCCCGCTGTGGCCACAGTCCATAACATAATAGACTATGCAACTCATTTTACTAACAATTCGCAAAAAATTAAAACACACATTTACTAACACCATATATTTAGAATATGTTTGAAATTGTTCTGCTTCAATTTTTTTCTCTACTCTCAAACTTTGCCACCAAACATGGTAACTATTGATGACCGAAATATGATCAGGGATCGAGTTGAAGATGGATTGGAAAACATATATGTGCAACCAAGAAGAGATAAAAAAAAGATCAAAGTTGGCATGATTTCAAACATCGTGGAAAATCGGTCCAGGCCAGTTTTCCCATACTTCCTGGGTGTCATTGTTTAAAGCAGCCTAGGCCGGTTTTGGCAGTCTGAACTAATTTCATGTTTTTCTTTAGAACCCATCCAATCTTATAAAAACATATAAATTGCGTGTGGAATAGGTTTTCTACTACGATAAGAACACTCATGTATTTTATATGAGAGGATCACAACCGATTGAGTATCCATCTACGTATACTCTTGCCCTCTCTGCTTTTCCATCTACTACTAATCCTGGTTCTTCATTGTTGTTGCATGGATGGTGGATCAACAATGACGATGAAGCACTAGAGCGCTTAGGTTAGCTAGGGAAGCCCATCACCGCTGAATGCCACAATGGGGTCCCTCCCAAGCTACTTATTCGCTCCTTTATTTTCTCCTCCAAACTGACCTCCTTTGGACACTGCCTTTCCTTGGGCAAAGTTTGGGAGCCTTTGGGCTTGGTCTAGGTTTGACTGATTCCTGTTGGGCCCGGTTTGGATGAACCCTCCTTGGGCCTGCTCCAGGCCATTTTTTCTAAAAGGAATAACTTTTGCATCAAGACATCGAATTGGGTGATCCAAGTGTTATATTCCATGTATTTCGATGAGCTATTCGAAATGGTGAATGTCTGTATTCCATGTATAAATTGGCATTGAGAATGTTTATATTGATGATCGAGTGGATCCCTTCTCAAGTGCACCTTTGCATATGTTCAAGTGTCTAAAATACCTCCTTGGGCAGTTTAAAAAGAGAATGTCCTTGAGTCACTCTTCCTTTTGAGTAATTTGGGTTTTTGATTCATTTTCAAAACAAAACATAGCTCCCTTACTTACTCCTCGAATGTTTATCTCTCGGATCGCTCAATGGTCGTGTATGATTCCTTAATTACCAATAGATTGATTTGCCTCTTTTTCATCCTACCTTTAAAAAGATTATATGTAGTTCTAGGTACGGGAATAGCATGAGGCATACTTGCATCACATATATTACAAAATCAAAAACTAGATCTAAGAAGATATAGAAAATCATACAATACAATCAAGATGTGTATGTGTCTGTGTGTGGATAACAGGGTGGTATGATGGGAATATACTTCTCTTTTTTATTATATGATCTCTCTGTTTACTTTATAACTTTATTTGAGAGCATGGCTATCATCTTTTTTATGCTCAAACTCAAAAGATATTTTCATGAGCATGTACATTATCTTTATTTTATTTTACATACCCCATGTCTCTTTCATTGGAAATATTTGGAGAGAGATCATAGTAAAACAAGGAGTATTTATTCTAGGTGGATGAGAACCATGTTGTTGCCTACTTCTAGTGTATAAGTATGTCATATGAGGGTGGTGTGTATATAAATACACAAAGCAGATATGTATAGGCTTTTTCAACGTGTAGATCAATATACGGCTTTGCTAGAAATTTTTTCGCCATCGAGGAGTTGTTGAGCTATTTACTTTTTAGAATAAAAAAATCTCAAGCACTTACTTATAGAAGAAATGAGACTTCTTTTATCATACCATATCTCAAAACTCGACAACTTAGGTGCCATGTTGTTCATAAGCAAGTTTTCACAAGTAATAGAGGTATGTCACTACCACTGATCAGAACATCAATGTTGGGTCTCTGAACTTGTTCCAATCTGATAGTTATAGGTGATAAAAACATGGAAAAATAAATGTTTTCTAAGAACCGACCTCGATATTTCAATGTTTCCACTTCCTCAAACACACATACCTGATGAGCTACACTACATATGTGACTACAGAACTGACGCTATTCTTTTAATTACGCCTTTTTCGAATCTTGTATTGTATATTAATTTGACACTGAAAACAATCTCATGAAAAGTTTGATACTTGTCTTTGGTGGTTGAGAGATGGAACAATTTTTTGACAGTTGTTAGACCCTCAAGTTATTTTTTAAAAAGTTATCATTTATATAATAAACACTACTACAATATATCAGTAATAATGTCACCACATATATAGATAAATTAATTATGGCATGCATGTGATTTGTATCCATTTTTCTTCTTTAAAACCCAGCGTGCACAGTGCCCGAGCCAGAGCAGTGAGAATCCGGCCAAACAGGGCTAAGAAAATTACAACCACGCTGGTTCATAGCATGGTGTCACTATGGTGACACATGCTTTATTTTTTTTTGCTTTCCCTCCAACATATGCCATCTGGATTTCATGCAGTTTGTTGGCTACTTCTTTTATGTTGATCCGTTCACTTGGTGACGGGTGTGTGCATGAAAGTGTTACTTGTAACAGGCACAGTATACACAGGTAAATTGCATTTTCTGATTCCATCTTATCTTGGGAAAGCTCCTTGCACTCTTCGATGAGATGAGGATCGACGACGTGGGATATTTGATGCGGAAAGTTGCTGCATACAAAGTTGACTATATCCATCCCATCTTTGAAGATAGGATCTGTTGGTCGTTTGCCTGTCATCATCTCCAAAACAACTATCCCAAAACTGTAAACATCTGCAGAGGTAGATGCCTGACGGCCACCTCCCGCGTACTCTGAAGAGGTTCACATATATAGGATACGGTTACTATTTGTTTCTCATAGAAAATGGAGGAAAAATGTTCCTTAACTAAAGATTGTTAACGGAAGCCATAGAAACATACCTGGAGCGATGTATCCGATAGTCCCTCTCACACCGACTGAATTAGTTGGGTCTACCGGTGTTGACGTGATGTCAGCATAAAATCTGGCGATGCCGAAATCTCCCAGAAGAGCATTCAAATCATCGTCTAGAAGGATGTTGCTGGGCTTCAAGTCACAATGAACAGTTGGCCTCCCGCATTCGTGGTGCAAATAATCCAATACATCAGCTATGTTAACGATTATGTTTATTCTTTGAGAAAATCCTAGACGCTTTGGAGCTTTCCACCCGCTTTAGGGTGTAACCATGTGTCTAGGCTTCCATTAGGCATGAACTCATAGAGTAAAGCTTTAAACATGCTGCCTCTGTTGTCAACCGTCGAGCATGCAGTTTTGATGGGAAGAAGATTTCGATGTTGAATGCTTCTCAGTGCTTCACATTCTGACAAGAAGCTTCGCTCTGCACCAGGCATCTCAAGGTCAAAAACCTTCACTGCCATTTCCATTCCATGTTCCTTTAACTTGCATCTGTAAACTGAAGCGTAACTTCCTCTGCCAATTAGGTTACATTCCGAGAAGTCTTTCGTTGCTTGGGCTAGATCTTGATAAATAACTTTTGGAAATTGCTTGTCAAAAGAAGGGAACGGCAAATGTTGCCTTCTTCTTGTCGTCTTCTCGGTAAACAAAAAGTATATCAGCAATACAACTGACATGAAGCCAAATACTGGGATCAAAACTTTGATCAGATAGTATTGTCTTCCCCCTTCTTAGATTTAATTGGGCATGAAGGCATATGAAGGGTCGTTGCTCCTCCACATAGTCCCCAGTTGCCTTCAAGTGAAACAACTGTGGCATTTGCGAACACTCCATTTTTTGGAACTTCTCCGTTGAAGTGATTGTAAGAAATATCTAGTTGAGTCAGGTATTGTAGGTCAGTAAGGATTAATGGGGTGGGACCTGACAAATTGTTATGGGAAAGATTGAGAGTGCTCAAGCTCTTTAGCTTGCTGAAGGATACTGGGACGTTTCCCGTGAGGAAGTTTTTGTCCATTTCGATCATCTCTAACATTTGACATTGGCCTATACTGTCAGGGATATACCCTGTAAATGCGTTAGAGGAAAGATGAAGTTCCGTTAATGCCTGAAGCTTACTAAAATCAAATTGTATTGGACCTTCTAGATTGTTATAGGATAATACACATTTCCTCATTCTTACTGAAGTAAGGGCCTGATCAGGTAAGCTACCTTGGAGTTTATTATAACTAAGATCCAACTCCGCGAGCTGTTGAAGGTTACCAAGGTTCGCTGGTATGGAACCTTCGAATTCATTTTTTGCTAGATGGAGTGATAAGAGCTGTTTAAGGTTTCCAACAGAAGCTGGGATAGGCCCAAAATTGTTGCCTTCAAGATTTATGTCTTGTAGGTTTTCTAGGTTTCCAAGCCATTCTTCAATTGTTCCAGTAAAACTATTGTGGCTTAGTCCTAGCTTCGTTAACTTTGTTAGTTTGCCTATGCTTGGAGGAATTATTCCTGATATGTTGTTGAAACCCATACGTAGAACTTGAAGACTTGGGGACAGGTTGCCAATTGAATCTGGTAACACTCCCTGTAGATTATTGTGATCTAGTGAAAGTGAGTTCAGAAGGCTACAATTTCCCAAGGAATTTAAGAACTCCCAGCTTTGGTTGTTCCATGTCTCAAGAGCGTTTTGCTCGAGGTTCAGCTCTGAAAGCTTGGAAAGGTTACCCAAAGAAGTTGGAATTGGGCCAGAGAAATTATTTAATGATATCCATATAGCTTGTAGCACTGAAGCACTGCCAATGGATGATGGTATATGACCTTCAATCTCGTTCCCATTTAAGTAAAGAGATTGGAGACTGACGAGTCTGTCCCCCATGTTAGATGGAAGGGTCTTACCCAGTTCATTTGAACCCAAGTCTAGTATTTGAAGAGATGACAAATTGAAAAGGATCAGTGGGATTCCACCTGATAGAAAGTTATCATTTAGTTCCAATACAGACATATTTGACAATTTTCCTATCTCATCCGGAATGCTTCCAGTCAGTTGATTTGCATCAAGATTAAGTAAATTCAGTGTGCTGATGTTTCCAATTGCTGGTGGGATGATCCCGGTAAGATTGTTCCCAGAGAGGTCGAAATTTACTAGATTGAAAAGGTGATCTATATTTGGAGGAATTGTACCGGTAAGGGTGTTTGAATAAAGCCATAAAATCCTTAGGCTGGAACAATTTGTAAGTGTATCTGGAATATTCCCCCCTAATGAGTTCATGTTCAGATCAAGGACTTTGAGTTGTCGGGTATTGTTCAGAGGAGGTATCTGGCCAGAGAACTGATTATTGGACAGGTTAAGGATATGAAGGGCAGTTAGATTTCCAACGGAGTCGACTATCGTGCCCAATAATCCTTGGCCTGCAAGGTTGAGCTCCGTTACTCGCCCTCGGTTCTTCGGGTTGCATGTGACGCCCTTCCACTGACAGAAATGGGTGCTCGTGTTCCAATTACTCAACGCTCCCTGTGGATCGTTGGCAGCTCTCTTGAACTCGAGCAGCAATAGCATATCCGTACCGTTATCCGGGACTATTGAGCAGCAGATATTGCGAACACAGCAAAAGAGCAGCAGAAGCAGCACAAACATTTGTAAGAACATGTGGAGTTTCATGGCCTGTTTAGAGAACATAAGGCCTGGGTTAGCTGCAAAACGTCCATTGCCTAGGGTGCTGCAAATGAAAGTGCTCAAACCGCTATAATCCAAAGTGCAAGATGAAAGTGCTCAAACCGCTATAATCCCGAGTCCGTCAAGCTGACATGTTACCACATCACCTTTCAGCTTGCATCCCGTCGCTCAGCGCCGTCCATGTCGTTCGAGCTGGACAAGATTGTTACGGTGTGTCCAGCCTCGAATCCCAGAGTATTTTCCAGGAGGAAACGGACAGCCATTCCAAGCTGATGTGAGACCTGTCTGGTGCGGTTTCGCTGCTGGCAAATATTAGCTCGTGGAAAGGTCGAATCTAGCCTATATATTATTGGGGTCGCGTGACCCCGGCGAACTTTCAAAAAATCAGTAGAGAATTATTGTTTGTTGCTATACAGGACTGTCAATCTAAATGACCCCCATGAAGCTTCGTGGATTCGGCACATTCCGGCGCGCTGGGTATTCATTTCCAAGACTGATTTGGTTCCTTGTAATGATCGATCGTCCAGAAGGTATCGTGTGGGCACGATTCCTTCACGGGTTATCTCGGATAAATTATTTGCCTGTCGAGTCAACTTGTATGTATCCGATGTGGACAAGAATTGTCCGTAGCATCAGTCTGTAGTTATGTGCAATACCATGCTTCACACGGTGGTGAGTATCGTTGGAACCGGAGTATCGTTGGAACGGTGATTTTAATTTCTTGTTATGTATTGCTTGTCCATGAGCAACAGACCGTTCCCTTTTTGTCGTACAATTTCTACGGATCCGTTTTTACTCCAAACTTCCACGGATTTAACTATCAGTTCCCCACTATTATCGACTGCATTGTATCGTCCCTGATATCTCTAATTTTTTGTTTCCATTTTTCAGAATGGCATTTTTTATTTCATTTTCGTTTTCTGTATATAAAAAAGAGAAATCAAAAGCAGGTAGAGGGTAGAAGGTTTTCTTGACGGGTAGAAGGTTTTCCCGACCATTGTTGTCCATTTTCATCCTAACCCATCTATAGACATAAGCAGTATCCACTATTTAATACCTCTTACTAATAACGATTACGTGTATAATAATAAAAAAAGATCCTTATTCATGCACTTGGATAGTATAGTTGTTTAAGTTGTGAACTCGTGAATATTTGATATGATGGAGAAATTTTATGCGAACGTTGTGCTTCTCACAATTTTGCTGATGGTGACAAAAGGTACTTCAATGAAAACACGAAAGGAGGGGGAAATTCGACAAGTTGAAAAGATGAGCTCATGTTTTGCTGATTTTTCTATGTTGTTTACAAATCGCTCTTGTAACCGAGATGCTTATACCTTTGCTAAGTAAGTCTTAGGTGATAATAGGTTGAGTGAGCTCAACCTATTATCACCAAGTCGGAAAAACTCCAAGTGTGTGTGCGGGCTTTCAAGTATTCAGACCAACTTGGGCCCACTAGATGAGCTGCTCACCGAACTCGGCCCGCATGAACACGGTGGCCCACGAGCACACCTTGTCCTCTTCCTCCTACCGAAACACACTGCCGTCCGCGTGCCAACGTTGCGCGGCTGCCAGCCGGTTTAGGGCTAGAGTTCAGGGATTTTGGGGAAGGGCTACACTCGCGAGGCACAGACATAGAGGGAGGTCGTTGGGTGGTCGGTGGTTGGCTGTGGACGCAGTTGCATGTGGAGCAACTTTGTGGCAGTGCGCCGCTGGGCGCGGGAGCATCAATACGGCGTCTCCGGCGAAGCCAGGTGACTGTGGCGGCTTCTGTGGCGGTAGAAGATGCTGGAGACAAGGAGTACGGAGGCGCAGGGGCGAGCACGACATTAGGTCGGTGATAAGGGCTTAAGTATAAGTAGTGTCTATAGAAGCGACGTGGCGGGGAGCAAGACGTTGCGCAGGCACGTCACGAGGAATACAACGCCATCGCGTGTTGTGGGATTTCCTTCATAGCACTACACGGGTTGCATAACCGCCCCAGCCAACGGCGGTGCGTTGTTGAATGCTGAGGGTGGATTGAAGTTTCAAGCACGGCAGCAGCAGGCAGCCGCATCCGAATTTCCAAAGGTATGCGAAGTATCTCATTTCTTTCGAAAAACGGGTGAAGTCCCGCTCTCGAAAAAAATCTCATTTCTTTCATAGTTTGTGGAGTGGTAGGACTTGGGGGCAATTGAAGTTTGGTGTTTTCCTGTTTGGATAAGGTGGTGCAAGCAGGCTCCAAACTGAGTCTAGTTACAGTTAGATTAGCAGTGTGCTACTCTGGCTCCATATATTCAGTCTGATCTGCAGATTATTTGTGCTAATCCTTGTATGAAATTGCCACCTAGTACTGCAGTCACACAAGAGAAGCTCGTCGGCACAGTCGAGAGACACTTCATCAAATCATTGATTGCTTTACTAAAATCAGAAATTCAAATATTAGTTAAAACCAAATGTTGGGGAGCCAAAATGGTTGAGTATGAACAGAGAAACGAGCATGCTCAAACAACATACTGTCCATCAAAGTGATATGTGAGACTTCACGAAAATAACTAATTAATATATGCTTTACCAAATCCATTTTTCAAATCGTGGCATGAACTGGTAGCCTTGTACTACACACAAGTTATCTGTCCAGCACATATAGCTTTATTTCTAGCAGGGTAGTTCGTCAATGTGAGCATGCTACTCATGCCTGATTTGCCATCTTTACGCCAGTTACAATCAAATATAATGTAAGATAATTACACAACATTCATAGAAGCATGGCTTGTTCTCATTTAGTTGTTGTGACATATGACTTTCTGATTGCATGCAAGTTAATGGCTACTTCTCTCATGCTCGTTCTTTCTCTTGGTAATCGAAGCGTGCAAGCAAGGGCAACTTGAACAAGGGATAGCACACATCCATAGGCCTTGTTTTCTGTTGCCATTATTGCTTTATTAGAGCCCTTGCATTCTTCCTGGAGATGAGCATCTATGATATGTAGCACCTGTGATATGTAGCATCTGATCTGGAAAATTTCTCTGTACAAAGTTAGTAATGCTGAGCTCACCTTCAAACATAGAATCAGGTAGTCTTTTGCCTGTAATCATCTCCAGAAGTACTATTCCAAAACTATAAACATTACGGTTGATGTCATCATCAAGAAGGATATTCGTAGGTTTCAGATCACAGTGGACAATATGTGTTCCACAATCATGGTGCAAATAGGCCAATGCATCAGCTACATCAACACAAACGCTTATTCTTTGAGCTAAGCTTAAAAATTTTGGAGCTGCACCACCATTTCTCTGATGCAACCATTTATCCAGATTTCCATTGGGCATGAACATATTAGGCATTTGAAATCATTGCCACTATTGTCTATTGTTGAACATGCAGTTAGTACAGGAACAAGATTCCAATGCCGAATGGTTCTCAAAGCCTCACATTGTGAAACAAAACTTTTGTCTGCAAATCCGATCTCAAGGTTAAAAACCTTAATAGCAGCTTCGATTTTAGCTTGAGTTAACTTCCCTCCATAGCTTCCTCTTCCAATTTCGTTGGACTTTGGAAAGCTCCCTGTAGCTTGCTCTAGATCCTTGTAAGAAACTCTGGGGAATTTCTTGCCAAAAGAAAGAAAAATTACGTGTTTATGATTCTAATGTAAATGAAGAGTATGAGTGAGATGAAGCCAAATACTGGTTCTAGCATTTTGACCATAAAGTTTATGATTTCTTCTCTTCTATAAACAACATGGCATGAAGGCATATGCAAATTTGTGGCTCCTCCACACAGTTTGCCATCAACCGAAACAACTGTAGATTATCGAACACACCATTTTCCGGTATTTCTCCTTGGAAATTGTTGCAAGATAGGTCTAGTTATGTTACAGACTTCAGATCATTTAGACAAACTGTAATGGGACCTAACCGCAATTGTTGTGGGAAAGATTGACTATGCTCAAGCTCATTAGATTATTGAAAGTAATCGGAACATTTGCTTTAAGAATATTTTTGTCCTACTGAATTGTATATATCTGTTGAAATTGGCCCATTGTTTAAGGAATTCCTCAGTAAATCTTGTAAAGTATATTGTAGCATAGTTAGTATATATGGCCCATAAGGCCCATGGCCCAAATGCCTTGGTATACATATATGTATATGTGAAGACTAGAAGAGAGTCATTCTTGCTGCTTCTAGATATTTCTCTGTTCTAGCATGATATCGGAGTCCAAAACCCAAGGTATGGAAGTACCTGAAACTGAAGAAGCACTAGAGCCACCAAACATGTAGGCACCAATAGATGTAGACGACTATGGTGCTGCTAGAGTACCACTAGGAGGCACAACCAAAGAAGTGATAGGAGAAACAGTGGTTGTAGTACCCTTCTGAGATGCTGCACGCTTGGCCTTGAACTCCTTCAAGAGATGTGGATATTTATGAAAACAACGCTCTTCAGTATGTGTTTTTCCACCACATTGCTTGCATCTTGGTTTTTCTTTAGATTTCTCTCTGGAAACAAAAGAGCCATCCATCATAATATATTGAGCTGTTGCCAATATAGAGTGCTGAGGAATAGGAGAAGCAGCAGCCATAGTGCGAAGACGTGTCTCCTCAGCAAGCACAGCAGAAAGTGCTTTAGCCATGGAAGGAAGAGTGGGGCAACCAAGAAGCTAAGCATGGATTGGTTCAAACTCAGGTTGAAGACCCATCATAAAGTGAAACATTTTATTTTGCTGCTTATACTTATCCCTGCTAGCACACTCCTTGCAACTTGAATTAGGCTTTGGCACCATTGAGTCTAACTGACTGGACAACTTCATGAAATCAGCATGATATTCCTTAACCAATAGATCTTGTTGCTGTAAATGATGAAGTTGTTTGAGAGTGGAATAGCGAAGTGCAGAGCTGCTTTATTGATACCGCTTAGAAAGTCCCACATTTCTTTAGCTGTGTTGAGATCCTCCAGATAGTATCATATAGTTAGATCAACATTCATGGTCAAAATACCCATTACACGGTCATCAACATCCCTCCAAGCCTTTGCATCTTTGTCACTAGCATCAGGCGGGGAATCTGTAAGATGTGAAGCAAGCCCGACACTAGTAGAACGAAGAAGCATTCTAAAGGAATAAGCCCACTCTCTATAACTCTAACCAGTCAATTTGATATCAAGAATAGGGACAGCAAAGGTAATAGGTGCCATAGTGGAGCTAGATGCAGCGGATGAACCCATTCTCAATAGCAATTAGCAAATACTTCCCAAGCCGAACTAGACTATCTCTTGATTGGAGAGGATTAGAAGCAGCCAATCTTCAATTTGGCAGTACAACACACGAAGCAGTACAGTACACCAAGAAATAAGCCATAGCAAATCAGGACCAACAAGACTCACGGGTTGCAAGGGAACGAGGAGATGATGGAGAAGCACGTGCTAGGACCAGGGAGGCAGCCACGACACCGGCAATCCCCAGCAGTGGACGGCCGCAATGGTGACCTGGGACACGGCCGCGACGGCGACCTAGGACACAGCCGTGATGGCGGTCTGGGATGTGGCCGGGACTCACTGGGATGTCGGCCTGAGAGTGCCCAGCAATGAAAAAAATTGGAGATGGACCTCACCGGCAGCAAGGCTAGTGCACTGGCAGCGACGGAGGCAAGGTACTTCCATACCTTGGGTTTTGGACTCTGGTGCCTCTTTTCATATGACTCCCAATAAATCTCAGTTGGTTTTATGTCATCCTCTTCCTAATGATCGACATGTTCAAATTGCTGATGGTAGTACTTGTATCGTTACTCATCATGGCAATCTTGCTAATTTTGATTTTACTATTTCAAATGTTTCCTTCGTACCCCAACTTTCTATGAATCTTATGTATGTCAGTCAGCTTACCGACATGGACTATTTCGTTGGGTTTGATGATACCTCTTGCTTTGTTCAAGATAGTTGCACCCGAACTCTTCTTGGTACTAGCCGTCGCCATAAGAGTTCTTTCGGACTCTACATACTTGATCGTCTACATCTACTGTTGTCTTCATCAACGTCTTCACCACCACAATCTTTTGCTTCTCTTGTGGTTAGTTTTCCACAATGGCATCATCGTTTAGGTCATTTATGTGGTTCTCGTTTGTCCAACTTAGTTAAGAAGGGCGCCCTAGGTAAAGTGTCTGTAGATCCTTCTTTTGAATGCACTGGCTGTAAATTGGGCAAGTAGATACAACTGCCATATCCCACTAGTATGTCTAGAACTAAGAATCCTCTTGATCTTGTTCATTCGGATGTATGGGGCCCTGCTCCTTTCCTTCAAAAGGCGGTCACAAATACTATATTATTTTTATTGATGATTACTCTCACTATTCATGGATCTACTTTATGAAACATTAATCTCAATTATTATCTATATATCAGTCCTTTATTCATATGATACATACTCAATTTTCATCTACTATTCGAATTTTCTGTTCCGATTCAGGGGGAGAATACTTGTCAAATGCTTTTCGTCAGGTTCTTTTCTCTGAAGGCACTCTTGCCCAACTATCATGTCCTGGTGCTCATACACAAAATGGGGTTGCTGAGAGAAAACATCGTCACATCATTGAAACTGCTCGTACTCTTTTGATTGCATCTTTTGTACCTGCTCACTTTTGGACAGAGGCTGTCTCAACTGCTATCTACTTAATCAATCTTCAACCCTCCTCTTATCTTCAGGGTAAGTGTCCTAGAGAATTTCTACATGGATCCCCTCCTAGTTAAGATCATCTTGGTGTTTTTGGATGCAAATGTTATGTTCTTCTTCCTCCTCATGAACGTACTAAACTGACTGCTCAGTCAGTTGAGTGTGTTTTTTGGGCTATAGCCTTGAGCATAAGGGGTATCGTTGTTATGATCCTTCTACTCGTCGTATTCGTATTTCTTGTGATGTCATATTTGTTGAGTCTTGCCCTTACTTTCACTCAACCATCCCAAAATCATCATCTTCAAATGACTCTATTTCTTTTCTTTCCTTACCTCCTATTTATATTGATTCACCATCACCTTCCTCATCAATTCACCCATGGATTCTATCACACCTTCACCTGGAGTTCATGTTCCCTCTGATCTTCCTGTTCCTTCGCAATCTAGTTCAACACGTCCTCCAATTTGTTTTCATTATAGTCGTAGTCGTCAATGTGTTCCTTCAAATCCCGAGCCATCTTCTAGCCTTCCTGATCCTGAGGCCAGTACCACAGATACACCTTCCAATGATTCAACTTCTAGTTTAGACCAACATTATAATCTTAGAAATTGTGCCACCATTCATGCACCCGACAGGCTTAGTTTTCTCACTGCTGGTGTTGTTAGTGAACCTTCTTCATATCAGGAGGCTGCTAGTATTCCAGCTTGGGAGTAGGCTATGTCTGAAGAACTTGCTGCTTTGGAGCGTACTGGTACTTGGGAGGTGGTTCCTTTGCCTGCACATGCTGTCCCCATCACATGCAAATGGGTATATAAAGTTAAAACCAAAGCTGATGGGTCAACTGAATGATATAAAGCTCATCTAGTTGCTTGGGGTTTTTAGCAATCTTATGGGCATGACTATGAGGAGACCTTTGCTCCTGTTGCTCATATGACTATAGTTCAGGCTCTCATTGCTGTAGCTGCTATTCGCTTATGGACTATCTCTCAGCTAGATGTCAAAAATGTATTTCTTCATGCTGATCTGAATGAAGAAGTCTATATGCATCCACCCCCAGGTGTTATGGTAACTGATGGTTATGTTTGTCATCTTCATCATGCTCTTTATGGCTTAAAGCAAGCACCTTGTGCATGGTTTGAACGATTTACATCAGTCGTTAAAGCTGCTGGTTTTACTCCTAGTGATCATGATCCTGCACTATTTGTCCATGTTTCTGAGCATGGACGCACATTACTTCTACTTTATGTGGATGATATGCTGATTACTGGTGATGATAATGATTATATTGTCTTTGTAAAGGAACTTCTACGTGAACAATTTATGATGTCAGATTTGGGGCCCTTGAGCTACTTTCTCGGCATAGAAGTCACTATGACCTCTCATGGCTATTATCTATCTCAACACAAATATCTTCAAGATTTGATAGCTCGATCTGGCCTCTCTGATACTCAGACTGCAACAACACCTATGGAGCTTAATCTTCAGCTATGACCTAATGATGGTACACCCCTTGATGATCCTTCCAGATATCGTCATATTGTTAGTAATCTTGTCTATCTTACTATAACAAGGCCAGATATTGCTCATGCCGTACATATTCTTAGTCAATTTGTTAGTGCTCCTTCTTTGGTTCATTATGCACATTTGCTTCGTATTCTAAGGTATTTGCGAGGGACAGCATCACAACAGCTATTTTATGCCAAATCAAGTCCACTTCAGCTACATGCTTACTCTGATTCTACTTGGGCAAGTGATCCAATGGAACGTTGTTCTGTCACTGGCTATTGCATCTTTGTTGGTACTTCTCCCATTTCATAGAAATCAAAGAAATAGAGTGCAGTATCACGCTCTAGTGCTGAAGCTGAACTTAGAGCTCTTGCCACTACAACTTCTGAAATAATTTGGCTTTGATGGTTGCTGGCTGATCTTAGAGGTTCATGTGATGACTCCACACCTCTTTTCTGTGATAATATGAGTGCTATTCAAATAGCAAATAATCCAATAAAGCATGAGCTGACCAAGCATATTGGTGTGGATGCATCATTTGTCAGATCTCATTGCCAATAATCCACAATTGATCTCAAATATGTTCCATCTGAGCTTCAACTGGCAGACTTCTTCACCAAGGCACAAACAAAGGAGCACCATCATTTTTATCTTGCTAAACTCAATGTGTCCCTGTTGACACCATTTTTTGGCATGTGTCAATGAGGATCAGAAGACTAAACCGAATCGGCAAGTGGGTGGTTTTTCTTCAGCATTGCTTCTGACCTGCCGATAGGTGGTTGCCGATGAAGGGCATGTTGATCTAGATTATTGCCGATTGGGTTGAAAAGCTGTTAAGGATCATTGCCGATGAGACGGAAGAGCTATTGCCGATAAGATAGGTAGGAAGACTAGAAGGTTATTGCCGATGCCAGGAATGTGCCGATGAGGAGATAACTTCATCATGACGAAAACGGACAGAGGATCGGCGACACAGAGCTTATGATTTTTCGTATTATAGTTTAAGTCCAACTCCTATACAAGTTTTATTTCTTTTTCAAGAGATAGAGTTCGTATAAGGAATTAGTTTATTTCTTCTATATTTGAGCTTTGCGTATTAAATTAGGACTCTTTGATTAGCAGAGTATAAATATATGCCGAAGGGCATTGTAATGGATATCCAAGCATCAATAAACAAATCTACTTTTTATTTTTACCTTTACCAGTACTTTACTTTTCGACGACTTCGTCAAGTACCTTTTCTTTTTCAACGAGTTCTTTCAAGAATCGACGGGTTGCATCAACTTGATCTCCGGTGACCTTACAGGTTCCATGTCTACCGAGCATGATTCAGGCTTTGACATCCGGGCGTATCGCTGTCGTCTCGTCTGATCTGTTCAACAGTTATCAAATACCTTCTGAGCTTTGACATCCAGGCGTATCGCTGTCGTCTCGTTCGGATTTTATTCAAATTTATCATCCTTGTCGATTAATAGGTCAAATCGACTGGCACGCTTCGAATATCGATTTTGGGTATTAGCCCGGTGTCTTTGCAGATATAATTTTGCATCAACACATCTTTTGGCATGCCCGGTGGGACCAAGTCAACAGATCTATCATGAAGAATCCTGCTGATATCAATCCAGAGAACATCATCGAGATATCAGAGTCAGATCTCAAGGAGGATCAGAAGCTAGCCATGGAAAAAGCTATAGAGGATTATAGGCAGCTCTGCTTGAAATCTTTTAGCAAGAATAGGGGCGGAGAAGTCATCCAGAAGCAAGATATGTCATTGCCTCGGCAGGTAACCTTTGACTTCAACCCTGGTAAATTACAGGAGATGGTTAATTTTACATTAAATCAAGCTTTGATCAACCACTCCACCGTGCTGTCCAACACTGTTTACAATGCTGTTGTGCAAACATTAAGAGAAGGACAAGCACCAGGGTATGTCGGGCCGGCATATCATCAGCCGGGATCGGCATCTATAAGTACTCCATTGGCAACTCCAGCCGTTGAGAGTATGGAAGCGCCTACTCCTCTAGTTATATCAGGACCATCTATCATTGAAGCCACACCGATAGGATCAAATCTAACGTCTCAAGAGAGGCCTAGTACTCAGTTGAGAACAGATCTATCGGCATCGGCAATATCAGGTCCTTCAGGTCAACACAGTCAAACTGCTGCTAATTGGTGGGGATACGGGATGCCTCCAGGTCCATCTACTGCCAACTCTGGACTACCTCAAGTGCATGATGTAGCAGGGAAGGGTCCAATGACATCGGCTACTCCAATTCGGCCGATGGCTCAAGTGCCGCATTATTCTACTACACCTCCTGCTATACAGCCATTGTCAATGGGATTCTACACGCCTTCGCAACAGATATCTTATACGAACCCATTGACTAATCCTCTACCAGTTCAACAGAGAGCTTCCACTGTAGAACAGCCCATAGTGCCATTCGTATCTCCATCTGGGTTATCTGCAATTCAGGGCAATTATGCTAGCTATCATCCACCCATACAAGAGCATCAATTGTTCGCAAGCCATCAGCCATCGGCAAGTCAGGTGCCGATGAGTTATAATCTCAATTGGTCAGGGCAAGTGCCAGTTCAACAATCTACTATTCAGCCAAGTTACCAGGCAATGGGGACTCAGCAATATAGTCTACAGGCAGCTTTCCAAGATCAAACATCGACAAAATAGCCGATGAACTTTACTCCACAGATTGGTACCATGAAGATGCCGATTCCTCCAAGCCAAGTGCCACAGGGGTATGTAGAAACATATCAGCCAACGCCTTTAGTGGAGATTCAGCCAGTGCATCGACAAGATCAGGATGCACTCTTAACCGATAAGATCACAGAAGTGATGAAAGAGCAATTTGGGATTCAGCCCAAGATTAATACTTACTCTTATTAGACTCCCTACCCTTCAGCTTATGATTCAATTCCTTTCCCGAATCGGTACAAGGTGCTAGATTTCACCAAGTTTTCTGGGCAAGATGATACGTCGATGATGGAGCATATCAACCGATTCATCATCCAGTGCGGGGAAGCAGCGAACAGGGATGAGCTGAGGATCCGTTTATTCTCGTCCTCTTTGTCTGGATCGGCATTCACATAGTTTATCTCATTGCCACTGAACTCTATTCTTACTTGGGCCAATCTAGAAAGACAATTCCATAAATACTTCTTTGCTGGTGTCCATGAGAAAAAGCTTACCGATTTGATGAAATTGAGAGAGCGAAGCAATGAATCGGTAGAAGGTTTTGTGCAATGGGTACGAGACATGAAGAACAGGTGCTACAGTCTAGTGCTTGATGATCGCCAGTTAGCTGGTTCAGCTTTCCAGGGTTTGTTGCCGCATCTCAGGGACATACGATTCTCAGGAGTTTGAAACCTTAAGCCATATTATGCAGAGGATCTCTGATCAAAGTGCTCAAGCTCCAGAACATAGGAAGAGCTGGAACAAGAAGGTGTCCTTTGTAGAAGAGGCAGAGGAATCAGACTCAGATAAAGAACCAACTATCGGCCTGGCTGAGTAGGTAAAGGGTAAGAAGCCTATATCTTGTCCTTTTGGTCAGAAAGAGCCAGAGAAATTCACGTTAGACGTCACAAAGGCCGATAAAATATTTGATCTGCCACTTCAAGAAGGCCAAATCAAGCTGTCACCCAATCATGTGATTCCATTGGCAGATGAGCTGAAGAAGATGAGGTACTGCAAGTTTCATAATGCAACTTCACACAGTACCAATGACTGCAAGGTGTTCAGACAGCAGTTGCAATCAGCAATTGAATCTGGAAGAATCAAATTCGATAAAGCTCAGAGGTCGATGAAGATTGATCAACATCCTTTCCCTACAAACATAGTGGATGCCGTAAACAAGACCAAAGTATTGACATCGGCAAGCGCTAAAAGGAGAGCATCGGTGGATCCTAGAAATCAAGCAACTGCCGATGACTTGAAGGGGAAAGAGATAATTGAAGAAAATAGTAGTTTCAGAAGACCTCCTAGACCAGCTCCGTACAGAATTTCAGGTGACCGCTATCGACATCGACAAGAGGAGTTGTGTCGGGAAGAATGGCGTCGGCATAAAAATCATTGGAGATGCCCGTTCTTCATCTACTGCTGGGAAGAAGGCATTAAATTGCCTACTGTTAATAGCTGCCCCGAGTGCAATGGTTATGATCGAGCCGATAGGACAGAAAGAAGATCACGCTATGGTAATCAGAGCAGATACGTCAATGAGCCGATCAGAGAGAGGGCATCGGTGCATGATCGGCTGAGGGGCAGAACCAGTGTACATGAAAGGCTGGGCAGGCATGATGACTATTTGTCGATGAACCAAGAGGAGCTCAAGGAGATGGCCAATACGAGAGTTCCTGATGAGGCGATTCTTTGCAGAGATTCCAATATAAACTGCCCAGATTCAAGTACAAAACTGTATCAGCCCGTCTGGAAGACGAAGCTTCCTCAACGGTGCCCTGAAGGTCTAACAAAAACTCAGAAGAGAAAGATGCAACGGGAGCGCAAAGGATGCAAACCCCGTGAGGCAAAGTCTTAAGTATGGTGGCCGAAGCACAAAAATGAAGGCCCATCGGCAGACGTCAACATAGTTTTCATATTGCCGATGAAATTCTGAACACTTGCTTATGAAGAAAATAAATAAAGTACTTGTTCAAAAAGAGTGTATCGACGCTACGTTAATGTGAAAGTTTTACAAATTGCTAATACATTACTTTGCCAATGAGGAAAAAGGTTTACAAGCTCAACAACAAGCAGATGGTTGATATCGCACGCAGGCGAATTTGTTCGGCCTCCTCCAGTGTCTTTGCGTCTTCATCGGCATTGCCTTCAATTGACTTGATTTTCTTCTTAAGCGCCAGCGTCTTGAGGACTTGGTTGTCCCTTTCTTGCTGAAGAGTTTTGATAGCTTTGGGCATTTGGGCCTTTTCCTGATTTGCTGCATCCAAGGATCCTTCAATCTGTCTCAGCTCCGCTAGCAGGGCTTCTCTTCTTGCCGATAATTGAGCAATCGTGTCTTCCAGATCTGCACGGGAGGCTTCTAGTTTACTGATGTCTTTGTGTTTCTCATCGGCAAATTGCTTGTGCTTCATCATGTCCTCCTAGAGTTTTGCCTGAGTGGCTCTATCGGCACTCCGCTGGGCAGCCCTCGGATACTGCAACTGCTGACTCTCTAGATGTGCAGCCTGGAAGAGTGCTTCCTCGACATCGGCAGGAATATGGCCTCGAAATTCTTTGAAGGTTGCTCTTGCAGAATCAGAGTCCTGGATCAGCAAAGAAGTCTCCTGTTGTAGCAAGGATAATAATGTCTCCAGCCGGGATTTAGTTTCAGATGATAAAGATTCAAGGGCTGGAGCAGAACTTTCTTCAGGTTCTTCATCATCAGGAACAATCCCACTGATAGAAAAGGAGAACAGACTGTCAGGGGAATCTTGCTCCTAAAAAAGAAAAGTGACGTCAACAGAAGAACCCAAGTGTTAAAGGTTATCTAAGGGAGTTAACTTACTTGTTTTAAGGCAATCTCTCGCCTTTGGCTTGAAGAAGCAACCTCAGGTACAATTGCCGATGGCATTTCCTGTGTTGGTACCTCGATCGGTTGCTGCTGCGATACCGGTGCCGATGAAGATCCTTGTACGGGTACAATTGCCGATGGAAGAGCAGTTGCCAATGGAGAAGTCTGCACAGGTACGTCAGGCGATATCGGGCAAGGCGAGGATGCCGATGGTGAAATTGGAGCTTGTGTAAGTCTCGCCCGCTTTGATTGTGATTCTTCGCTCGATGAAGCCTTACGCTTGTGCTGTAAAACATTGGCATCGGATGGCTGAGGGGCATCGGCAATGGATGGTTGGAGTGTCTGCGCACTCGGAGCAGTTGCCGATGCGATTACTTGGTGTTGTGAAAGAAACAGATGAGTAAAGGTGCCGATCCAACAATCAAGGTTTAAATAAAGAATACCTCTGGAGAATCATCAAGGATGACGAAGCGTGGCGATAAAGGTGCTGCAGGTGGAGACGAGGGGCGAGTTACCGATGAAGATTCGATTGGTGTAGAACTCGCACCCTGAAATATGAGATTGGTAAATCACAGCAATCGGCATCTGCAAAAGAAAGTGAGGTGATTACCTGAGATGTTTGTGCCAAGAATGCGATCGATTTGATGCTCTTCTTGGAACGACCACGGCCCATCAGAGCATCTAGCGAAGGAGCTTTATGGCCGATGATGGATATTGGGGAGATCGGCTGCAGCTGTATGACCTTGCCGCTCTTACTTAGTGTTGGAACTAGGTCATCGACTGTTAAAAAAGGGTTAGTTGCCGATGGATTAAAGGAAAGTTGAAGTGCAGATGGTCAGACTTACCGCGTCGACAGGAGTGGCGTGATCGGGATCAATGAGATTCCAGTAAAGGTGAGGAGATGCGAAGAATAGCTGCTCTTCCATTCTTGCCACCATAATTTGAAGGACTCGGTGACGAAGGAAGCCAGTACCCAATCGGTTAGATCAACATTAGAGGTAACGGCATCAGGAAGGAGAGTAATAATCTTGTGCCAATCCATGTGGTTCGCAATAATCTCTCTCGGTTTAATCACATCGGCAAAGCATAGGTTGATGGGCAGTTGTCCAAAGGCTAGTTGTCTTGCTGCTGCCGATGGATAATAGAACTCATATGTGGGGTTGATGTTCTTCCCCCTTCCAAATATGTTGATCGGGATGGCGCGAGGGGTGATTATTGCACTAATAATATCGGTATCTTTATTCAAAGCCTCATCGGTAAGGTTAAAGGAAAGAGGGAATCTTGCTTCCTCATCAACATACAGAACCCAGGCCCGAAGCTCAGAAGGGATGCCGATATAGAGTCTATGGAAGAGATTACTGATCTAAGCTCTGTTTGCTTCCGCCCCTGGTAATACTGCCAGTGCTTCTCCAAAGTTGATAGGGGGCGTGTTGCCAATTCTTCTTCCCCGAGTTGATAGTCTTCAGGAAGACTTCGAGGGAATTGCTGGACGAACAGATCAATGTGGAAATACTTGTGCATATGGGCATTCAGCCACATATTGATAAACCACCAAGGGTCTCCCAGATTGCCGATGGATTTGCCTTGTAGCAGCCTTTGTGACACTTGGTGAAGGAGATGGTAAACTGAGCCAAGGAGATATCAGCCCAGTGGGAGTCTGACGCCGTTAGCCAACATCTCTGCTACAGGAAGGTGCATATTGGTCGGTCCAACTGTTCTGCCACAGAAGATGAACTTCTCAAGCCACATGTTCAAAAAAGCTGAGTGCTCCCTGTGATTGACTGATTCGAATTTCTTATATTCGCTGATATAACCAGTCCAGCCGCCAATGTTCCTGGTAGTCAGCCGATGCTTAGGTTTTCTCTGGAACAGTGTGTTGTCATCGACAGATGAGATGTCCAAGCCAGTGAGCATATACACATCGGCAAGGGTTGGAGAAGCTGGTCCATGTTTGAAGATGAAGGCATTCAGAGTATCAGACCAGAAATAGGAGGCGGCGATTAACAGTGACTCATTCCTCTCCATATCAGCAATAGATAGTCTGATGCATTGTTCTAATCTACGTTCTGCCCAATACAGTTCCATTGGCCTGGCAACCCTTAAATACCAGTCTTTCCATCCCTTAGTGGTTTTCGGCCAGGATCAAAAAGTATTAGTCCAGAATCCCAATCGAAATTCTGAGCTCTAAAAGGGATTCGATTGGTTTCTGCAATTACGATGTCAATTGGGTCTGAATTCCCCATTGGGCCTAGGCAGATAAATTGATTTTGATGCGTTGGAATGAGAAGATTATTATAAAGTTCCTGAGATTAGAGATTGAGAATAAAGAGGAGTCATGAACTACGCGGAAAAGGAGAAAAGAAATGTCAAAGGACGGGTAAAGAAGAAGATTAACCGTGGGGATGTCGAAGTGGATAGCCATGGCTGCGACGAAGATGGAGAAAACGAAGAATGCTAATGAAGGCTAAGAATCGCCGTTAAGAGTGGCGCCGATCGAGTTCGTCGAAGGATCGCCTATTGATGTCGCCGCTGGAGAGAGAAAAGCTAGGGTTTGAATCACAGATGAAAAATGGGCCACGGCGGAGGAAGCATTATATGGGCCTGTTGGTACATGATTTCCACTACCGCGCGCGCAACCCTCGAGGAGAAGTTCAAGCGGTTTGGGTAATCATGACCTGAAAGAAATTTTGGTGCATAAAGTATTTTATACTCCGAAATTAGGGGCATGTGTTGACACCGTTTTTCGGCACGTGTCAATGAGGATCAGAAGACTAAACTGAATCGGCAAGTGGGTGGTTTTTCTTCAGCATTGCTTCTGACCTGCCGATAGGTGGTTGCCGATGAAGGGCATGTTGATCTGGATTATTGCCGATTGGGCTGAAAAGCTGTTAAGGATCATTGCCGATGAGACGGAAGAGCTGTTGCCGATAAGATAGGCAGGAAGACTAGAAGGTTATTGCCGATGCCAGGAATGTGCCGATGAGGAGATAACTTCATCATGACGGAAACGGACAGAGGATCGGCGACACAGAGCTTATGATTTTTCGTATTATAGTTTAAGTCCAACTCCTATACAAGTTTTATTTCTTTTTCAAGAGATAGAGTTCGTATAAGGAATTAGTATATTTCTTCTATATTTGAGCTTTGCGTATTAAATTAGGACTCTTTGATTAGCAGAGTACAAATATATGCCGAACGGCATTGTAATGGATATCAAGCATCAATAAACAAATCTAATTTTTATTTTTACCTTTACTAGTACTTTATTTTTCGACGACTTCGTCAAGTACCTTTTCTTTTTCAACGAGTTCTTTCAAGAATCGACGGGCTGCATCAACTTGATCTTCGGCGACCTTGCAGGTTCCGCGTCTACCAAGCACGATTCAGGCTTTGATGTCCGGGCGTATCGCTGTCGTCTCGTCTGATCTGTTCAACAGTTATCGAATACCTTCTGGGCTTTGACGTCCGGGCGTATCGCTGTCGTCTCGTTCGGATTTTATTCAAATTTATCATCCTTGTCGATTAATAGGTCAAATCGACTGGCACACTTCGGATATCGATATTGGGTATTAGCCCAGTGTGTTTGCAGATATAATTTTGCATCAACAGTCCCATTCTTAATTAGGACTCATCTTGAGTTTGAGGGCGGGTGTAAAGTATATTGTAGCATAGTTAGTATATATGGCCCATAAGGCCCATGGCCCAGATGCCTTGGTATACATATATGTATATGTGAAGACTAGAAGAGAGTCATTCTAGCTGCTTCCAGACATTTCTCTATTCTAGCAAATCTATTGGACGAAATATATAATCTGGTGAGTTGTCTGAAGTTGCCAACCTCAACAGGTATGTGGCCTTCGAAATTGTTATAGCTAAGGTCCAATATCGACAATGTTTCAAGGTTTCCCAAACTATGTGGTACAGACCCGGTGAATTGATTTTCAGCAAGAGTGAAAATTTTCAACTGTGTAAGATAGCCAATGGAAAGTGGAATTGTCCCGTTGAACCTGTTCGATTGGAGATTTAGGAGTTGTAGTTTTGTCAACTTACGGACCCATTCTTCAATTGTGCCTGTAAGATTGTTGTGATCTAGCGATAGTTGAATTAAGGCACTAAATTTTCCAATACCTGGGGGAACTATTCCTGTTAGGTTGTTTCCAGCTATTAGTAAACGTGTAAGACTGTTGGATAGGTTTGCAATCGAATTTGGTATGCCCCCCTGCATGTTATTATTAGATAATGCTAAAACTGATAGATAGCTACAGTTTGTCAGGGCATGGAGGAATTCCCAACCTTCATTTTTTGTTGCTTGAAGGTTATTTCCTCCAAGGTTAAGATAAGAAAGAGCTGATAGGTTTCCCAAAGAGTTTGGGATTTGACCATTGAAATAGTTTTCTGATAGGTCTATCGTATTTAGAGCTGGAGGTTTTCCTAGGGAAGCTGGAATGGGACCCTCGAAGTTGTTGTCTGCCAACAATAGAGTCGTAAGACTAGGTAGAGCATCGCCAATGTTAGATGGTAATGTGTTTCCTAGCATATTGGATGTGAAGGATAATGTCTGAAGAGAAGATACATTAGATAGATCCTGTGGGAGTCTAACTGATAACATATTTTTGCTTAGATCTAAATCCTGTATCTTTGGCATTGGCCAAACATCAGGAATTCGACCTGATAGGTTATTTTGCACTAGGTATAACAGCTGAAGTTGTGACATTTGCATAACCACTTGAGGAATGCTGCCAGTGAGTTGATTTTTTGATAAACTAATTTGTTGTAGATTGGTGATGTTCCCTACTGCTGCCGGGATGCCTCCAGTAAGATAATTAATGTAAAGGTAAATAATTTCTAGTTTTTTAAGAGAACCTATTGTAGGAGGAATAACACTGGTCAGCTTGTTTGTAGAGAGATCCAGATACACTAGATTGGAACAGTTCGTGAGTGCGTCAGGAATGGGACCATGGAAGCTGTTATTGGATAGATCAAGCCAATCAAGGAAGGTCAGATTTCCAAGAGAGGAAGAGATATTGCCAGCTAAGTTTTCGCCCAAGAGGACGATACCCGTGACACGTAATTGCCACCGCGTCAAGGTGCAGTTCACAACATGCCACCGACAGAAGTGGGTGTCGGGGTTCAAACTGCTCATGGCTCCTTTTGGATCGGTTATGCCCTGCTTGAATTCTAGAAGTGAGTGAACATTTTAGCTGTTCTCAGCCCAGCAATGGAGGATGTTGCTCACTCCATTACACAGTAGCAGCAACGGCAGGACTATATGCATGGCGAGCTTCGCCGGCTTTTTGGACTGCCCCATTAGGCACTTAATTGTCACCTGCAAAGAAAAAAAGGTATAAACTTGGGTGCGTGTTGCTGATCTCTTGGAGCAACTACGTTGCGTTCATGCCATGATCAAAGCTATGATGTTTTCAAAATATGATCAGAGCTATGACCTAAAAGCTTAAAATAGTATCGAATTCTCGTGCAGCGTTGAAATGTGTCTCTGTAGATTCTAAACTATAAAGAAAGTTTTTCTATGCTTTGTTTTTCTGAAACGCTTGGCGGCTCCGGCTTCCCATCAGTACAAACCCTGACACAGGGCATCAAATAGGAACACACGAGAGAGAGAGAGAGAGAGAGAGAGAGAGAGAGAAGCCGAGTATCTCTGCTCAGCCGGCAGTCCTGAGATCTGCTTCGTTTTGCTTGGTGGCGATTGTTTCAACTATGAAGTTCGAGTGGTTGCTTGGGGCTTAGCTGAGCTCCCAGGGCGTTTAAATGCAGTTTTACAGCACTCCAAGAGTATTTTTCAGCAGGAAACGGACAGAGATATTCCAGGCTGATGTGCGACCTCTCTGGTGCGGTTTCGATGCTGGCAAAAATTAGCTCGTGGAATGGTCTACGGTGCCGGATTTTCGTGTTCAAATCAAATTTGTTTTGTTTTATGATCGCACTTCCAGAATATAATCGTGTGGACATGATTTTGATAGCTGACAGAGTAGCGGGTCAAGTCAGCTTACAAAGTTACAAGTCTATCTGTTGCCGTTCTTAGCACGATTCTTACAAACTGTGAGGACTCTTGGAATTGGAAAATTTTCTAGTGAAACAATTCGATTTATTTATGAACGGTAAAATAGTTCTAACTGTACATTTACTAAAAGAATATAAAAAAATGTTACTAATTTGAGCACAAGATAGAAATTTATATGAGATATTCATTCAAGGAGACAAATATACAATCTTCAGGGTTAACTTTCACCATATTTGAAATTTCAAGTTCAAACTAGCAGTCACCATCATAGAGGTGGTTAGCATTGGGAATTATGGATCAGTGCAGCTCTGTAGCCGGTCCGACAACGGCACTCGGCGATCCCATGCCTGCACCCAGGCCCAAGAGTGCGAGGCGGCCCAATGCTAGGATCACAGGCCCAGCTTGGGTAAACTGATTGTATTTAGGAGAGTTGTGAACGACAGCGATTTATTGTAACAGACGTTTCGGACTATCTAAGCTGTCCTTGTTCTGACGTCTGTTCGACATCGCAGCGAAGGCCGTGACCGTGAGTCCATCAGACTCGCCAGTTACCGCCACACTTTTCCTCTTCCATTTCGTCGGCCAGCTGCGCCGTCGTTGTTGAGGAGTGTTCAACCCTCTATTAAATACTCTTCCGTAGAAACCAGACACAGATATTCCGGGCTCATGTGCGAGATTGGATACCGACAATAATTGGGTCTCGTGGAATGATCTCCGATGCTGGATTTTCGTTTTGAAATAAAAAGGTTTGGTTCTTCCTGTGGGCATGATTCATCCATAGGGTTATCTACTTGTATGCATAGGGTTGGTTATCTTTGACAGCTGACAATGACAGGCCAGGTACCGGGTCCAGTGAACTTGTATGCATCTTTATCTGGACAAGAATAGTCTATCTGTACAATGCCGTGCTTCGCAGGATTCTTGCCAACTGTGAATACTGTTGTATTGGTAAAGTGGATTTTCATTAGGCAGAGATTAGAGACCATAGCTTAGAGTTGAATAGAAGTTTTATTTTAGCCTAATTCACTGACGACAGGGTCCTTTTCATGCCATTCGCCAGAATCCGTCACAAAACCGAACCTAATGAATTGTAGAACCAGCTGACGCTTGTTGTACTGATGCGGTGGAGCCTTCACGTGAGCGTGCAACACGGTGCAACTCTTGAGCTAGCGACCAATCTAATAATATTAATAGATTTTGTATATAAATTTGGTCACATATAAAATATTTCACTCCTCGAAAAAAAGAGATGCATTTATAATGGAACTTAAGGAATACTCTAACTGAAGATATATGATACTAGAATAAAAAGCACACTGAATGGTATCAATCTTTTTAGAATGGGTGGAGTACTCTAACCCAGGATATACAATAATGAAGTAAAAGATAAATTGAAAGGTCTTTTTGGGTGCTGGAACCATTGGCGCGCCGAGCTCGGTGCCAAGATCCACGGTGCCAAGCTGGTGCCACGTGCACGCCACGCAAGCAGCACATTAACGCCACGTAGAAGATAACCTCGGTCTAAACGTGAATAATTTTTCGAAAAAAGGCTGAAAATCAAAAATTCGGAGTAGAGAAAAAAGCACAATGCACTAACGGCCCACTGACTAATCACATCAACCAAGGAGCAGCAAAGTCGCATCACAGACAAATTAACGGCGTATTAAAAAAAACGGCGCGGCGCTTCCGGCTTCTATGCAGTTCTCTGCAGTACCGGGGTAAAATCAGCCAGGGCGGAGGCGAGTCGTCCGAGCCACTGAGGGCGAAGCATGTCGGCGCGCGGACCAGCGACGACGGGCCGAACGGCGGCTGCATCGACGGGTATGTGAGGGATCTATCTCATTAGTCGTTGCTTGTTCAAGTGATTGGTTCGTGCCTTCGTGGTAGCTGCAGTTTGGGTTTGGATCGGGATAGAGGTACGGGATGATTTAGATCTACTTAGTACTTGCATGCTTGTAGTTTTTTTTTTAAAAGATCGGTTTTTCGGCTTTGATTAATAATAAGAAAATAGCAAACAGCCATTACATGCGCGAGGAGCGCTACCATCCGCAGCCTAGGCTACAAAGGTTTAGGTTCTACGAGCCTTATTACATACTAAAACATTTTGCAACCTTTCCCAATAAATCATGACGAACTCAGGCAATCCTAACTCCACCAATGCTGACTCAACTCTACAATACATGGATCACAAACGTAACAACACTATATTTGCTTCTCAAGGGAGCTCTATCTCAACCTCCGTCCCCTGAGCTATAGCTGTTAGTGCTTCGGTCAGCTCCTTGTTGTCCAAGCGCAAAGCAGCCCTGATCGCCTTGACGGCCTGCTCCGGCAAATCATCTGGACATGTATCAACATAGGCAGTGACAACTGCATCAGGCGTCGGCGGGTGGCTGTTGAGGAAGTCAAGTTCGCGCATCCTCTTCCTCGTGGCTCGTTCCGCCACTGGCACCGTTGATGGGTGTGCTGCAAGACGCACACTCGAGCGGGTAGCGACCATGTTCTTCTGCTTCCTTCCTGTGCATCTGGTGTAGACTCGCTTAGGTGGAAAGGTCGGGCGCGGGAGTAGTGGTTCAGGGACACTCTTAGAAGATGGTGCTGCAAAAGCCATCCACCCGTCTGCGATAGGGTCGCAGACATCGTGACCCAAATTTTGGCCTGCAGTCTCCAAGGCTGGGACAAGCTCGACCGTCGAGGAGCAAGGCGCCTCCATGCTACCTCGCTGCGAGGAGCGAGGATGAGCTGCGCCGTCTATCCAGGAGAGGGATTCCTGGATCATGGGATCCTCCTCTCGAAGACAGATGTCTCCCGTCTGGGCCGGCATCCTGCACATGTCAGCTAGTGGATCTAGACTCACAAGGATATCCGATGGCTCCATGTCAGTCACCCCTGCCTGGTGAAAGGCCAGAGGCGAGTGCGCGCTCGCCCGAGCGACACGGTCAGGGGACGGTTGTCGAAGATCCGCTTCAGAGACCCTTCCCCGGCGGACTGGGGAGCATGAGCGGCGGCGCTCCCAGTCCTCCGAGGCATGGGGGATGTAGTCCCTCCCGCGTGCACGCCTCACTGGCGAGCGGCGTTGGACGCGGCCGCACTCCATGACTTGGTCATGGCCATAAACAAGTGCCCGATGATAATCCATTGCAGGCTTGGTGGTGATGTCGGTAGAACAGTCACGATGGACGCGCAGCCGGCGTGCAGGGCAAGAGCGGGAGAAGTGCCCAACACCTATGCACGAGAAGCAGCGCACGAGATCCCTGTAGTCTGCGACCTGATGATCCAAAGCGAGGCACCCGAAGCAACGACCAGCGAGGAAGCCCATCCGACTTGCGCTTAGATGGGCGCGTCGAGGGGCGCACTCCACTGGAGGCTTGGCGGTGATGTTGGCGGAGCAGTCGCGATGCAGTGGAGGGAATGAAATGCGGCTGTGGATGCTCTCTGGGGGGGACGTTAGCCTCGTGTGCAGCTGAGCGGAGATCGCACGCGGCCGCCCAGCAGGACAGGATCGGGAGATGTGCCCGACACCTTTGCACACAAAGCAACGCACGGGATCCCGACAGTTTGCAACCAGATGATCGGAGGCAAGGCACCGAAAGCAACGACCGGCGAGTCGCTTGAAGTAGGCCTCACGACCTGCTTGCAGCGCACACCTGGGCTTTGGCTTGTGGGCAACGGCATCCCAAGTCGGAGAGGCATCACTTCGTCGGCTGCGTCCAGTCTTCGCGCTGCAACATTGTGGCAAAGCAGGGGAACTCTGCACAGCCTTAACTGCCGATGGCTCACCCATCTCCCGGTCCAACCCCTGCTTCCCAGCTGGATAGGGAGCAGCAGGCCGTACTAGGATGGATTTCAAGCGGGTCGGGGCCATGGCCTCTTCACAGGCAGAGGCGGCGAGCTCCGGCGCAGGTGATGAGGGGGCTGAGGATTCAGGGAGGGGTGCAGCGGAGGATCCACCTGATCTTGATGTCAGAGATGGCCTGGAGAGGAGCGCAGCGCATCCATCTTCCAGCCCTGCCAGCGTCTCTACGCCCAAGGCATCAAAGGCGGCGGGAGAGGCAGCTTCGAAGTCGTCGTCGTCCCAATCGACGAGCTCCACCTCTTCCCCTTCTTCTTCCTCGGATGTCAGCGCTGGTGGGCTCTGGGCGGGAAGGGAAACCAAGGACGGGGTGGCGGATGGCTTGGGGGTGGACGCCAGCGCCGCCAGGAGGGTCGCCGGCGTGGGTTTTGGGGAGGGCGCTCTCTCACCAGGGCGCTTAGGCACTGTCTTGCTGGGACCAAGGACATCATGCTTGCAGTTGGATACATGGATTAGCAATGCCGCCTATAATCTGGTATTCTTGTTCCTTATTCGTTGATCTCCATGATGATTAGTTGTCTGAAAAGAATCACCTAGTAGTATTATAGTGAAAAGCTAACAATCCAAACCATCTAAGAGACAGACATTTCGTCAAATCCTCAAAGCTCTGTCGAGTATACTCGTCAATTCTTTCCCAATTGCATTTCACTAATAAGGTTCACAAACCAAATCTTAGTTTCAGCTAGTGTACAAAACTCACCTCTGACACACATCTTGCTAGCAGTATTTTTTTTGGTCAATTTCAGCAGGCCACTCATGGCTAATTATCATCAGGCCTGCTGTCATCGAAGACACTAAATTATCTATTCTTTTTATATGAGCTCCACGGGCCATGGCATTGGCATGTTGGGCACCACTCCAGCGAAACATGACTTACTGTTGCTTGATCGGTGCAATGTATGACCTCCTGATTGCGTGCAAATTAATGGCTACTTCTCTCATGTTCATTCGTTCTCTTGGCAGTAGACGCGTGCAAGAAAGAGCAACTTGCACCACTGATAGCAAGCATCGATAGATCTCCTGTTCTGCTTCTGGCACTGTTTGTATAGAGCATTTGCATTCTTCCTGGAGATGAGCATCAACCTTGCCTAATCTTTTATCTGGGGAGTTGCTCTCCACGAGGCTAACAATGTTGAGTTCATTCTCAAACATCGGTGTCAGTTGATCTTTTGCCTATTACCATCTCCAGAAGTACTATTCCAAAACTGTAGACATCCCCACATGTTGATTCATGAACACTTTGACCATACTCATAAAATCCTCTGACTAGTTCCTTAACTTTTTAAGAAACGAGTAAAAAATTGCATTATGCAAAGGTTTGATGTTGCAATGAATAATATGCTACTATGTACGCACCTGGAGCGATATATGCTATGGTTCCTGTTACAGCTACTGAACTATTAAACCCAGAATGTCCAATAACTGAACTATTAAGCCCAGAATGTCCACCTTCTGTTGACCCAGAATCAAGAACTAAACTTGCTATGCCAAAGTCTCCCAAATGGGCAATCATATCAACATCAAGAAGGATATTAGTTGGTTTCAGATCACAATGGACAATAGGCCTCCCACAGTCGTGGTGTAAATATACCAAGGCATCAGCTATGCTGACAGCTATGTTGATTCTTTCTATCAAGCCCAAACGTTTCGAGGCCACACTTGAAGGCCTGTGATGCAACCATGTGTCAATATTCCCATTCTGCATGAACACATAAATTAGACCTTTAAAATCATTCCCATTGTTGTCTATCGATGAACATGCTGTTAGGATAGGAACAAGGTTTCGATGACGGATTCTTCTTAACACTTCACATTCTGATATGAAACTTCTGTCTGCGCGCCTCATCCCAAGGTGAAAAACCTTAATCGCCACTTGCATTTTAGCAAGAGTTATTTTTCCTTTGTAAACTGAAACATAGCTTCCTCTGCCAATTAGGTTGGACTCACAGATGTTTCCTGTAGCTTGGACTAGATCATTGTAAGAAACTTTAGGGAATTTCTTACCAAAAGAAAGCAACAACGAGTATTTCATTTCAAAAGCCTGTAAATGCTTATTTGGTTTTCTTGATGTCTTATTTTTTTTTGAAACCAAACGGGGGGGAGAGTTTCCCCACCAAACTTTCATTTCAAAGGCAAGCAAACACTCCAGCTAACTGGAGAGTGCAGTACTGTTACAAGACAGGACAGCCATTCAGACTGTTTACATGATCATCTTTTAGGTGTTTGCGCCAAATAACAAAATCATCACACACACGAGAGATGATGGCTCGACTGGTGGACTGCTCATTCCGGAAGACTTCTCCATTCCAAGCATCCCACAATCGCCATAGTATTGTCCGCAAGACGAAGGGCCACATGCTCACATCCAGACCGGGAGGCGGATTGGCATTCCACATTTCAGCGTCAGACAGCGATGCAACATTCCACAGCCCAATTCTCTCCCAAAGCTCCGAGCTGGCCGAACAAGAGAAGAAGACGTGATGCCGATCTTCTGTTGAAGCAACACATCGCTGACACTGGTCATTATCCACAGCATGTTTTGCATGAAGGTTGACTCTCGTGCTCAGCCTGTCTTTGAAGTACAACCAGGCAAATATCTTGACTTTGTTCAGCACACGGGTTCTCAAATTTGACGCCCATGAAGGTCTAGAGCATCTTGTGCATAGTCAAGAGCAGCATAAGCGCCCCTCGCTGTGTAAGGCTTGCGGGTAAGCTTGAGCAATCGTGTGTCTGGACCATCCCTGAGACTGAATTCCTGCAGACAAGAAATGAGGCTGTTGTTGGGGGTGCGCCCCGGGACCGGAGAGGCTTGTTACCTCCGATTTGTACCTGACTGACTTCTAGTTATATCTACCTTGCTCATACCCGCAGGTCCCGGAGAGGAGCTGCCGGAGGTCAGATCTCCGCTGGGGAGCCTCCGCGAAGATCATGGAACCGGTCGATGGCGGAGATCCGGTGGCGACGACCGTCGCTCAGGTGGAGGCTGGCTCCCTCGGAGGTTAGATCTCCGCTAGGAAGCCTCCTCGGAGGCTATGAAGCCAATCGACAGCGGAGGTCCGGCAACGATGACCATCGTGCCAGCGGAGGCTAATCGACGGAGCCTCGCTACCCCCGGAGGCTCTGTGCGGAGGAGGCGGCAACCTGGGACTTCCTTCATCAGGACGGCGCGTCGGGTCTAGCTGGGGAGCTGGAGGACAATTAGTGGGCTTAATGGGCCTCTCGCAGGCAGTGATGGGCCGCAGCCTGCAGCCGTGGCCAGGAAATGGTGGACCAGCCTACCCCTAGGAGGCCCACATATAATAGGATCAGTGTCTAGGGTTTCGAAACTCCTATTGAGGGCACGCTTGTACTTTCGATCTTGGGCATGGGAGCCACTATAAAAGGCCATGCCCCCTGTGTAATTAAGAGGATCATCCTCTGGTAGCTGCAGTGTCACGTACTCTCGGACCCACATCGTAATTTCCCCATTTAATATTAAGAGAGGGACCGTCTGGTCCAGCTATTTTACCCTTACTCTGAACCTGTCAGAACCCGGTTCCAACGGTTGGCGTACATCGTTTGTGTCTGGCCGAAGATAACACCCGCAGATGCCACCCAGAAGAAAGGCCTCCGTTAGGAGATGTACTGCCGCTGAGGCGGAGGTACCACAAACCTTCTACTCGTGGGAGACCAAGAAGGAACACTCGAAGCACCTACGCCTCCGCACCAGAGGACGGAGGTGACAACGAAAACAACAATGCCACACAAAGGGGGGACTCGACTGAGCAGCATCCGCCCACCCAGAACCAAGAAGACAAATTGGCTAGGCTAAGAGATGAGATGCTCCGCATGGAAGCCGAGAGAGACAGGTTAAGGCCACAGCAAGCTGCCACCCAAAGAACAATACAGTCATCACGTCAAACAGACGAGATAAGGCAGCAAATGGCCATTTTGCAAGCAGAAATACAGAGTATGCAACCTCCGGCAGCAAGTCCATCGGAGACCGCTCAACCAATCACAGCAAGTCACCCCCCAGCTATAAACACGCAAGCTGCGCACACCATAATTCCAAGTTTGCCCACACCATCAAGAGTCTTTGACCCAAAGTCACCACTGTCCGAAGGTCTGCAAAGCTCGCCATAGCCTCCAAGTTATAAACCTGTGTCTCTGCCAAGATTCAATGGCAATTCAGATCCGAGACAGTTTATAATGAGTTTCAAAGCTGCAGTAGCCTCCGCAGGAGGCAACGATTATGTAATGGCTAAATCATTTGTGATTGCAGCAGAAGGAGACGTACTAGCATGGTACTCAATGTTGAAGCCAAGCACTGTATACTCATGGGAGAACCTACGAGACCAGATACTAGCAAACTTCAAAGCCTACATGAGCGAGTCGCTAACATCATTAGACTTGTTCAGCAACAAGCACCTCAAGGGCGAACCCCTCAGAGACTACTATCAGAGATTCCTACACCTCCGGGCTAAAGCACCAGATGTCCCCGACGGGGTAGCCATAGAAGCAGCAATCAAAGGACTTAGGATCGGACCATTCACTAGTCACTTAGAAAGAAAGAAGCCAGCCAAAATGGCTCAGCTGCACGAGGAGTTTGAAAAATACTGCAGGTCCAACAATGACCTCCGCAAAAGATTAGAAGAAGTGGACAGTCAAAGCAAACAGTTCTCAAATAATGGCAGCAGAAGAGAGAACAGGAACCAGCAAAGACAACAATACCAGAACCAACAGAAACAAGTCTTCAATTTGCAGAGTAGCCAACCTCCGAATACTCATGACAAAAAAGAAGCCAACTACGAGCAAAGAAATCAAGGAGGGCAGGGCTACAACAAAAGCAACAAGTCCAAGAACTAGAGCGAGAACCAAAAACCAAAGAAGCCATACTGCCTCTTCCACGGAGAGGACAAAGGGCACATCACACAGGATTGCCCAGAGGCCCAAGAGACATTTGACAGGATGAAAAGCAAACAGTCACAACTGTAGCCCCAGCAGCAAGGTAGCAGAGAGGTTAATCACACTCACGGTTCGCAACTCCATCAGCAGTACAACCCAAGTTTCCCAGTATACGGTCCAGAACCACTAACGCAGCACAACTTGGCTCAACAGTACTATCCAAAATCATTACCAGCCGGGAGACCAGTCTATCAGCAAACAGCGCAGCACTAGGGTTACACCCCAAGCAAAGCAAAAAATGGTCTAACTTACATCAACTCAAGACCTCTGCACATAACACTCATTGAGTCAATCACAGATATAGACACCTATGGTGGCATAGCAAAGGCAGTATGAAGCATTACCACCACCTCCGTAGTATGTTTTAACCCCATCAGCAACTACGAAGGCAGAGCCTCTGATGGAAAACTAGTTAAATCCGTATTCGGCGCTACCAACCATTGGCATGATACTACCTATAGCCGGAGGCTCAGCATTAGAGTTTGAAACCAAAAAGCAAAAGAAGGACCACCTCCGGCTGGTAAATAATGTGGCAGTCCAGGGTGCTTACAGATCAACAGAATGGTCCAAGATGCCAATAGAATTTACAGAGCAAGACCTCCAAGTTGAAAGCTATCCACACGCAGATGCCATGGTCATAAAGGCAAACAAAACAGCCAGGGAAGTAAGCAGAATACTAGTCGATTCTGGGAGTTCAGCGGACATCATCTTCACAAACGTATTCGACCAAATGAAACTCAGCAGGAGCCAACTGCAGCCACCGGACACCCCACTGATTGGATTCGGTGGAAAGAAGATCAACGCCCTAGGCAAGATATCACTACCAGTATCATTCAAAGATAGGGAGTGTGCCAGGACAGAGTACATAACTTTTGATGTGGTCGACATCTACTACCAGTACAATGCAATACTTGGAAGAGGATTCGCAAACAAGTTTAATGTGGCAATACACATGGGGTACCTCTGCATGAAGATGTCAGCATTACATGGAATCATCACAGTGCAGGGCAGTCAAAAAGAAGCAAGGAATATAGAGAAAGCAATATACAAAGCACATAGAAACATCAACACCGTAGAAGCAGAGGAGCCTCCGGACATGCCTCCGGGAAAAACCAACATGACAGACCAAGAGGACACAATAACATTACCATTGGAAGAAGCTTTCCCTAACAGGAAAGTGACCATAGGTGCCAACCTATCGGAAGTAGAGAGAAAAGGCTTGTTAGAACTACTAACAAAGAACAAGGACGTATTTGCATGGTTAGCATCAGATCTGTAAGGAATCAGTCGAGATGTGATTGAACACACCCTCGACCTCAATCCAAATGTCAAACCTAGGAAGCAAAAACAGAGAAAGATGTCTGAAGAAACAGCGAAAGAGGAGGTGCAAAGGTTATTAGATGCCGAGGTCATCAGAGAAGTCAAGTACTCAGACTGCCAAGCAAACGTTGTGTTAGTACCAAAAAAGAACGGCAAAATAAGAATGTGCATAGACTTCACAGATCTCAACAAGGCCTGCAAAAAAGATCCTTTCCCATTACCCAGGATAGATGCATCAGTTGACAAGGCAGCAGGATGCAAGCGCTTCTCTCTACTAGAAAGGAGGATGAAGAGAATACAAGCTTCACGACCCCCTTCGGTACATATTGTTTTGTTAGGATGCCAGAAGGTCTCAAAAACATAGGATCAACATTCTCAAAAATGATTCAGATTATATTGCAAGCTCAACTCGGAGGAACATTATAGCCTATGTCGATGATTTAGCAGTAGCCAGCAAACAGACCAGAGATCATTTGGATGACCTCAGGGAAACATTCGCCAATCTCAGAGAAGCAGGGTTAAAGCTGAACCCAGAAAAATGTATCTTTGGTGTAAGCAAGGGAAAAATGCTCGGTTACATTGTAGGTCTAGAAGGGCTAAGAGCAAACCCAGATAAAATAAAAGCAGTGTTAACAATGAGGGAACCAGAAAGTAAAAAGGAAGTGCAGCGACTGACAGGCAGAATAGCAACACTCAGCAGATTCATCTCAAAATCAGCAAAACAAAGTCTACCATTTTTCAAAACACTCAAGACATCGGGCAAATTTGAATGGGGCAAAGAGCAGGCGGAGGCATTCCAGCAGCTCAAAAACTACATGACAAAGGACCTTATGGTCATAGCACCAGAAGTGGAGGCGACCTTGCTACTATATGTTGCAGCCTCCGCAGGAGCAATCGACGCAGTGCTAGTTCAGGAAAAAGGAAGTTGACAACAAAAGCGTACAGCACCCAGTATACTATGTATCAGAAGTGCTGCAGGGAGCAAAACTGAACTATTCAGAGGTCAAAAAAATAGCATACGCAGTAGTCACAACATCAAGGAAGCTTAAACACTATTTTTAAGAACATGAAATCCTGGTACCAATAGCACAACCTCTAGCTAACATCCTAGGCAACAAAGAAGCATCAGGGAGAGTCGGTAAATGGGCAATAGAAATATCTCAGTTTAGCATCAAGTTCATCTCAAGAACAGTAGTCAAGTCACAAGCACTCGTAGACTTTTTAGCAGAATGGACATCTCCGCAGCACACAGAAGACAAAGTGGAGGCCTTAATATGGATACTGTACACAGATGGCGCATGGGGCATCCAAGGTGCAGGAGCCTCCGTAGTACTAATATCACCATCGGGCATCAAAATAAGATACGCAGCAAGACTGTGCTTCAAAGCAACCAACAATGTAGCTGAGTACAAAGGAGTAATCCCAGGGCTCAGCAAGGCCAAGGCACTTGGTGCAAAATACATCATGGTTAGAACCGATTCACAGATAGTAACAGGACAAGTAGAGAAAGACTATGTTGCAAGAAACCTAGAGTTAGCCGCGTACCTAGAAGTAATCAGGGGTCTAGAAAAAAGATTCCAAGGTTTCACCCTAAAGCACATCCCAAGGGGGGACAACACAGAGGCAGATGAGTTAGCCAAAGCAGCGACAAATCAAACGGAGGTACCCAAAGGAACCTTCTTCCAAGAATTGACATTGCCAGCTATGCAAAAACATCTAAGGCATTTGCAGAGATACTCCTAGTAAACATGGAGGATTGGAGGAAAGCAATAATTGATCATATCAATGGAGTCCATATGACATCAGATGAAACAGCTGCAGCAAGACTGGCCGTACGGGCAAGGAATTACACAATAATAGATGGAGTTCTATACAAGAAAGGCATAGTACAACCATTGCTTAAGTGCATCACAGAGTCAGAAGGCAAAGACCTCTTATAGGATATCCACTCAGGAACATGTGGATCACACATTGGCCCCATAGCACTATCAGCGAAGGCAATCAGGCAAGGATTCTACTGGCCAACTCATATCAAGGATGCATTGCATATAGTAAGAACTTGCAAAGCAAGCCAGAGTTTTGCACCACACCAAGCATCTCCGGGAGGACAATCACAGCTAATGCCTCTGGTCTGGCTACTTCAGCGATGGGGAATGGATCTCGTAGGCCCATTACCTCCAGCTCAGGGCAGAAGCAAATATGCAGTAGTGGCAGTAGAATACTTCACAAGATGGATAGAAGCCAAACCGCTCACAACAATCACCTCCGAAACAGTCAAGAAATTCTTCTGGCAAAGCATAATTTGTAGATTCGGGGTTCCAAGGACACTCACCGTTGACAATGGAAAACAGTTCGATTTAGATAAGTTCAAAGAATTCTGCAAGAGCATTGGCACACAAATAGCCTTCGCATCAGTCTATCACCCAGAAAGTAATGGAGCAGTGGAAAGGTCAAACAAAATCATATTCTCAGCAATCTCTAAGACATTGCTAGATCACAAAAAGGGCAAATGGGTAGAAGAGCTACCGAAGGTGGTATGGTCTCACAACACAAACGTATCAAGAGCCACCGGGTTCACTCCATTCAAGCTACTGTACAGATAAGAAGCAATGATACCAGAGGAGATCAAATACCAGAGCCTCCGCATAATAAAACAAAACCTCACAAAAGATGAAGAATACACCAAAGAGATGACCGAAGCATACAGGCTAGAGGCAATTGACAACATCAAGAAATACCAAGACCAAACTAGAAAATGGAGGGATGGAAAAGTGGTCGCTAAAAACATTAAAGACGGCGACTGGGTAATGAGGCGGAGGCCAAACGCTCAAAACATAGGGAAGCTACAGCCAAAATGGGAAGGACCGTTCATAGCCAAACAAGACGAAAGGAAAGGGTCATACTATCTACAAGATGCAGAAGGAAGAATGTCAACTCACTCCTGGAACATCAATAGCCTTAGGAAATACTACACATAGAATATAAGGACTCCGTAGAATTATAAGCGGAGGTCCATAGATTTAAATTCCTACAATTTACTTTTTCTGCAGAAACGGCTTGCACTCCTTTCCTCACAAAAGGGGCTCCAAATCGGAGGTGAGGTTTTTAATGAGGCAAGACCGCATGTAATTAACCTCTGAATGTATAAAGAGGACCCCAACAATGATACATAAAACAGTCAAAAGCAGCCAGCACCGCAGCTGTAATATTCAACAACTATTCACGATTTACGAGGTCACTTCATGCCACCATTAAGAAAAATGAGAAGGCATGAAGCAACCTCTGTGAAATGCCAAAAGCCCTCAAAAAATCCCTGGCATATCAGGCATCGAGGCAGGCAATCGCAATCGCAAGTTGCGAACAAAACGAGAAGGCATGAAAAAACCTCCGCGAAACGCCAAAAAGCCCTCGAAAAGGCCCTGGAATATCAGGCATCGAGGCAGGCAATCGCAACTGCAAGTTGCGAAGTGAACTGGGAAAGACCTGAGAATCAACTCATGCGTCAGTACCGTAAAAAGCAAGCAACATCACACTCACCAGCAGTGACCTCCGAAATACAACATTAAAACAAGCGGAGGTAAACGCACACATAGGCATGAGTTCACGAAGTCAAGCCACCTCCGCATCATTCACCTTCCAAAACGAAGGCAATATAATCACAAAACTTAAGCCCAGGAACCGATAGGATCGTTTACTATTCCAAAGCAGAGGCAATTCGTAAAGCAATATCATTTATTATTCAACTTTATGCTTACAACAGATAAGGCTCATTGCGCCTTGCTCATAACAAAAACAATGTGCAAAGCGCACGTATTTAACTGCTAGACCAAAATGCACAACCTCTGGATCAAGATACCTAGCCACTCCACCAGGTTAACCTACTACCACAAGACATGGAAGTGGCCCGAAGGTTGCCAACACTATAGCCAACAAAAAACCAAAGTGTACAGCCTTCGGAAGTATATCTGAAGGTAAGCAAACTAAGGCTCCCTAAAAAGCAGATGCTGGCGGAGGCAAGCCCTAATCAGTCACGGAATACACCTAATCGCCTCCAGACTGCATACCACCCTGTGCCTCCGGAAACCAAGCCAACTGAATCAATTCCAATAGACACTTGGTACGAAGAGAAGGAGGTGAACCTCCAACGCCAGCTCGTACATGACAAGCTCCACAATCATCTGTCAGCACACCACTTTGCACCTTCTATCAGCAAGCAACCACCGCATCCAAAATCCCTACACAAACCACACTAAATACGATCACAGCCGGCCGCCATCTTCGAGGATACAAAGGCAATACAAGTAGAGTATCGTTGACAAGCAGAAGCATCACCATCTTTAACCGTTGGCAATAGGTTCACTGATGTGGCTATTCCATTACGAGTCCTCACACAGTACCAATGTAAAGATAGCTCCCAGGGAGCGCCATCAGTATAATGTACACAACAGAGCAGCCTAAACCGCAAAGGGGGGAATAGATCTTTTATAAGGACCTCCCAAGTACCATTAAACCAGTTGCAACTACCTATCATTAAAGGAAACAAGCACCTGTCCTCTTGCCTCAGCAAGCAACGGACAAAATCAAAAATAATAAATAGCAAAGATACACAAAGTACACAAGGGGTACTATAAAAGAGGTGGAACTCAAGGTCTGCACGCCTAAGCATTACGAAAGGCCCAACCACAAGCAACTCCCTATAGCCAAAATCCGCTTAAGGGAGATGGAGACAGATGTGCGCATACGAACGAACAAAAATAATAAGATACTACGCAAGAATTCATAAGGAGGTTGGCAAAAGAAATATCCCAGAGACAACTAGGGTCTCCGGGATAATGCCAAAGGAGTTAGACGACAGCGCAAGTCAATCAGGGTCATCGCCTTAATGGAGCCAATGGGGGATACCGCGTAAGAACTCGTAACGTCCCCCCATCTCTGCTAAGATCAAGCACAGCTCACCTCCGTAGATCAATTATTAGGACGCGCGGAGGCATAGCCGAAGACTACAAAGTCGAGCACAGCAATAAAAGGGTAATACACAACAGAATCGATGCCAGCACTGGTCGAAGAGAGAATGATTGTAATACCCACCTTATATTAACAATAAAGTAAAATTACTAGTACATAAATGTGCTTCAAAGTGGTTACAACCTCCTAGGAGGAAAGTAGAAATCACTCCCGGAGGCAACAATTGCAATCTGGCACGAAGACCTTCGACTAATTCAAACAGACCTCCGCAGCATAGCGGAGGTCGAAATAAACAAGCTCACAAATCATAGTTCCATTGCAACACTCAACCTTTGTGCAAACAAGAATAATTACAAAGGTCCAGATGGACCACCCATGCAAGAGAACGAGTAAAGCTAGAGCACTCATCGTCTAAGTTGCTGAGTACAAAATCAAACATGTCATCCACCGTGCGCCTAGGAAACACCGACTTCCAGTAATCCCACAGCTCACCGCTAATGTAAACATCATCGCGCATAAAGGTAATAGGCTCGACCTCCTGCACAGGCCCCAAACTATAGACCTGCACAGGACGATTTGGACATTAATAATTTACAAAACCAAGAGTAACATAAATTATTCTTTACACGTGCGCGCCGGCACTAAGTCAGCAAAAGACAAAATGTACACAACCACAAATCAAGATGAATTTCTACACCTCCTCTTCATCGGTCAAGTTTTGAAGCCCGGTCCGAGCCCCTGGAGATGCCACCACTTGCTCCATCATGACTTCAGTCCCAGCACTTGCAGGAAGAACTTGAGTACTGGAGGCACCAGCATCGGCAGATCCCCAGGTGCGTGCAGATGTGCCACCAGAAGAAGTCGGGCCTTGACCGCTACGCATGCCATACTTCAGTTGCTAAAAAAGGTAGGAAATAGAAAGAAAATCACCAACAGAACTCTTACATCAAAATAAGGCAGGAAAAGCTAAACACTCATACCGTTTCACAAGTAACATTAGCCATGGCAACGGTCTCCGACCGACCAAACTTGGACCAGAACTTCTCCATGAAGCTACGCACGGTGGTCTTAACAAACTGATCCATTCTGCCAAGTTTAGCAGGATCTTCTAGCTCAGGACAATCAAAATTTCCAATTTAAAAAATGTCCTTAGACACAAAGAGCTTGCACGGATAGGTGGCGGAGGTCTTTGCACTAAAATTGGAGACTCTGGTCATAAACTCGTTAAGTTTGTCGAGGTTCGCCTTGATTCAGGAAGCCTCAGGATTAACCGGAGTCGCCACACCACCAAAAGCCTGGACTGCGGAGACATAGGATTCGGCCACTTCCAGCCCAATCAACCTGGTGGCTAGTAGCTCCTTCTCAAGCTCTTCAACCTTAGTCTTAAGAGCCGCCGCCAAACGCCATTTAGCATCCACTTCTTAGCGCAGGAGATTAGAAATCTCAGCAGCTTTGTCCTCCCGCTGATTGGTGGTAGCCTCTGCTTCTTTGGCAGCAGTAAGAGACTGCCTTAACTCATCAGATTGAACCTCAAGAGCTGATACCTGCTTTTCCAAACCAGAGGCTTTCTGAGCCACTCATTCCTTTTCATGCGTCTGAGACTCAATCTCTGCCTTTAAAACCTTGATAGCGTCATCCTTTTTGACCAGTTCAGCACAACTACTGGTCTCAACAGCCATGGACAAGGCGACACTCTGGAGATAGCAACAAAGCAATGCCAAAATTAAATACATGAGAAAGAGTATGTAGCCAAAAATAGAAAAAATGAAACCAAACTTACAATAACATGATGATTAATATTGGCATTCATCAAGGTCTGAAGCGGCAGCCCAGCCAGACGCCGGTACAAGTCTCCGCCCAAAGCATCAGTCGGCTGGTCAATACCCTGAGCCCAGCTAAGAAGGGCACTCATGCCCTCATCGAGACAGCTGCTGGACGGAAAAGACCCAGAGCCAACCACGTCCACCGGAGGTTGTGGAGCCATACACACCACCTCAGTAACGGCACCTCCGGGAAAAGGTGCATTAGGCGTCGGAGGCGGTGGAGGGGCAGTCTGAGTAGCCTTAGCAGTAAGGCTATCTAGAAGCAGACATAAAAAACACAAGTCAAACAAGGAAACAAGAAAACATAAAATCTCAAAAAATATCATATACATGCTCACCGAGCAAGGAAACTTCCCCGTCGGAGGCATAACCACAAGAAACCTTCAAAGTCAGGAAATCCACATAGGTCATACTCCGAGTAAGAACATTACCTTGACTCAAAGCATAGGCATCCTCGAGGACCTCAGTATCCTCCGCTCACCCTCTTATATAGGCACCAAAGTGACGCCTCGACTTCTCAGTCCAATGGCCATGACGATCCATGAATCAAATGGCAGCAAATGAATCGACTCAAAACCAACGCCTAAGATTGAAAACCAAGCAACGGTAAAAAGCAAAGCCTCCGGTCCAACGTTCAATGGGCCAGGGGGGAGTCGGAGGTAAGCACAGCCTCCACGATCAGGGGCATGTTGATGGCTAGACCCACCTCCGCTGGACCTAACCCTCAAGGGGGAATGTTGGGGGTGCGCCCCGGGACCGGAGAGGCTTGTAACCTCTGATTTGTGCCTGACTGACTTCCAATTGTTTCTACCTTGCTCATACCCACAGGTCTCAGAAAGGAGCCGTCGGAGGTCAGATCTCCGCTAGGGAGCCTCCTCGAAGATCATGGAACCGGTCGATGGCGGAGATCCGGTGGCGACGACCGTCGCTCAGGCGGAGGCTGACTCCCTCGGAGGTTAGATCTCCGCTAGGAAGGCTCCCCGGAGGCTATGAAGCCAATCGATGGCGGAGGTCCGACGGCAATGACCGTCGCACCAGCGGAGGCTAATCGACAGAGCCTCACTACCCCTGGAGGCTCTGCGCAGAGGAGGCGGCAACCCAGGACTGCCTTTATCAGGACGGCGCACCAGGTCTAGCTGGGGAGCTAGAGGACAATTAGTGGGCTTAATGGGCCTCTCGCAGGCAGTGATGGGCCACGGCCTGTAGCCGTGGCCAAGAAATAGTGGACCAGCCTACCCCTAGGAGGCCCACATGTAATAGGATCAGTGTCTAGAGTTTCGAAACTCCTATTGGGGGCACGCTTGTACTTTCGATCTTGAGCATGGGAGCCACTATAAAAGGCTATGCCCCCTGTGTAATTAAGAGGATCATTCTCTGGTAGCTGTAGTGTCACCTACTCTCGGGCCCACATCGTATTTCCCCATTTAATATTAAGAGAGGGACCGTCTGGTCCAGCTATTTTACCCTTACTCTGAACCTGTCGGAACCCGGTTCCAACAGATGTCTAGTTGCGCACTAGCAGCATTAGTGAGCCTTGGTCTTAAGCACAAATCAAACCCATTTTGGAAAACACATTGCACCAAAACATTAGGCCTAATGGTATGAGAGAAGAGTGTAGCATGGAAAGAGCAAAGAGGGCCATCAGGAAGCCAATGATCAAACCAGAAAGAGGTGGAAGCACCATTATAGATATTGACCTAGGTAATAGAATGATAGGTGTTGAGTTCATCATTAATAATTTTCCAGAGATAGCTGTGAGTCCCATTAACAGGGGTATCAAAGGTAGCAGCATCACGAAGCAGCCAATCCTTCCAGGTGGCAGACTCACTGGAGAAGAGTTTGTCAATGAACTTCATAAGCAAGCATCGGCTCTGAAGCTCAAGATCTTTTACACCGAGACCACCATCCTCTTTTCTAGCCTGAACATTTTCGCAAGCCACAAGGCACTTTGAACCGTGGCAAATATCATCACCAGTCCAGAAGAACGCGTGGCGCCGACAGTCAATAGCATTAATGATCATTTTAGGGACACTCATAGGGGACATGTAATGGAGGGGGACAGAACTGAGAACCGTGGTAGAAAGGGTGAGGCGGCTTGCTCTATTCAGGAGAGAAGCACGCCAACCAGAGAGGTATTTATCGCACGAGGAGAGTAGAGGGAGGCAGTCAGCAACAGAAATTTTATGGGGGGACAATGGAAGCCCAAGATAGGTTTGGGGGAAGGAGGACGCCGTGGTGCCAAAGGTACTTGCTAGTTCATGAGTAGTCTCATCAGGGACACCGATGGGAAGGAAAGTAGTTTTGTGATAGTTAATGGACAGACCAGTAGCATGCTCGAAGAGTTCAAGGATGTGCTTAGTTTCGACAATTGCTTCAGAGGAGCATTTGAGGAAGATCAAGGTGTCGTCGGCGTACTGAAGAACTGGGCACGGAATGTTAGGAACAAGGGGGTGACTGATGGAGGTAGCGAGGGAAGGATGCTGAAGCAAGCGGCGAAGGATATCAGCAACAATGATGAAGAGGTAGGGAGATAGGGGATCGCCTTGTCTTAGCCCATTTCGACAATTGATCCAATGTCCTGGGAAGCCGTTGAAAAGAACAGCAGATTTTCCAGTGGCGAGAAGATCACGAATCCATTTACACCATTTTTCAGGGAAACCACGGCAGCGAAGAGTACGTTCGAGGCTGCCCCAATTCACGCAATCAAAATCCTTGTGAAAGTCAAACTTTAGAATGATGGTGGGAGTGTTCCAGCAGTAGCAGCAGTGCAACAAGTCAGCAGCGTAAGCAAAGCTGTCAGTGATACAGCGTCATCCGGATTGGTCACTGCCAATAAGGGTCGGGATTAGGGGTTGGAGCCGGTTAGTGAGAACCTTGGAGATGCCTTTGATAGTGGTGTTTTGTAGGGCGATGGGCCTAAAATCCTGCGGCTTGTGAGCGTTATCTTTTTAGGGAGAAGCACAAGGTAGGAGCGATTCAAGCGTTCAATGTCAGAGGAGTGAGTGTAGAAGGAGTCAAAGAAGGAAAAAAGATCAGGAGAAGTGTTAGCCCACGTGGCCTTGAAGAAAAGAGGGCCAAACCCATCCAGCCCAGGAGAAGCATTAGAATGCATACGACGGAAAGCCTGGTGGATTTCAGTACGATCGAAAGGAGCAGCCAGGTGGCTAAGATCCAGAGGTCCCTCAGGATAGAGGTCGTCAAGCTCAAATCCCCAGTTGGTTGTGCGAGCACAACCCAGGAGGTTTTGGTAAAAAGAGTGCAGGACAACAGCTTTCTGCTCATGGTTGTGGATCTCGCAACCATCATGTTCAATTACTTGAATTTTGTTCCGTCGATGCCGTTGGTTCGCACATGCATGGAAGAATCGAGTGTTCTCATCGCCCTCCAGTGCCATCCTGATTTTACTTCTTTGCTTCCATAGAAGTAGCTTGGCATGTGAAACCCTGCTAAGGATACTAACAATCAAGGTTCGTAGGTTAGCTTCAGGGAGAGATAGAGGGCGCCTTTCTTCAATGTAATCCATCAGATTGATGACAATCTTGCAGTCCGTCTCTTGCTGAGTAATTTTTGGGATTTGTCTCCTCCAAGCTCTGAGAGCCGATCGAGTGCCTTTGAGTTTTGCAGCAAGGATGGCCGACGTGTCACTGTTATTGTTTTGACGATTCCAAGCTGAGGCCACAACATCCTGGAACCCAGCAGCCTGTACCCAGTAATTTTCAAAACGGAAGAGTTTAGACTGTGGGATGGCAGTGGAGATGTCAATCTTTAGCGGAACATGATCAGAGGTTGTTCTAGTAAGAGAAGACAGAAGTGTGCTAGGAAGCACTTCATCCCAGGTCAGATGTCTTCTTCTTCCAATGGAATATAACATATGACAGCATTATGAATGACATGAAGCCAAATATTGGGATCAATGTGTTGAACAATTTGTTTAGGGTTCCTACTCTTCTAGAAACAACTTGACATGAAGGCATATGAAAAACAGTGGCTCCTCCACAATGTCCAGGATTGCCATTGAGTGAAACAGTAGTAGCATTACTGAATAAGCTGTTTCTTGGTATTTCTCCTTCGAAATTGTTGTAGGAGAGATCTACTGTAGTGAGAAGCTCTAGATTATTTAGAATAGCTGGCATGGGTCCAAACAAAACGTTATGGGAAAGATTGAGCTCTCTCAAGCTAGTTAGATTGCTAAATGTGGTCGGGATGTTTCCTGTAAGAATGTTTTGGTCCAGTTGAATTGTCACTAGTTGTTGGTATTGCCCCAAAGTTTCAGGAATCTCCCCGCTAAGTTTGTTTGATGAAACATCTAGTGAGATTAGCTGTTTAAGATTACCAAACTCGACTGGTATGCTCCCTTGGAAATTGTTGTAGCTAAGGTCCAAATTATTCAATTGTTGAAAGTTTCCCAAGCTAGGTGGTACAATGCCCGTGAATTTATTTTCGGCAAAATTCATGTAAATCAGCTGAGTAAGATTTCGAATGGATGGTGGGATTGTACCGAAAAGGTAGTTATGATGGAGAGTCATACGACGTAGACTCGTCAACTTTCCAATCCATCCCTCAATTGTAACGACGTAGACTCGTCAACTTTCCAATCCATCCCTCAATTGTACCCGTAAAATTGTTATTTTCTAGTGATAGTTGAACTAACCTGCTAAAGTTTCCGATAGTGGAGGAGACTATTCCCGATAGGTTGTTTCCACCCATTAGTAGATATGTGAGGTTGGGGGACAGGTTCGTAATAGAAGTTGGTAAGACTCCCTGCAGATTATTACTAGCCAATGAAAGCACATTCAGAGAACTGCAGTTTGTCAGGGCATCAATGAATTCTCACCCAGCATTATCGTTTGTTTCAAACATGTTTCTCTCAAGGTTTAGATTAGACAACCCTGCAAATTTCCCGAATATGCTTGGGATCTGTCCAGTGAACTTATTATTCGACAGATCCAACTCTACTAGACCTGAAGCATTGCATAGGGAGTGTGGAATTTGTCCTTGAAACATGTTATTTGCCAAGTATAGACCCTGGAGATTAGGCATGGCCTTGCCAAGGTTAGATGGTAATGTGTTGCTCAGCATATTGTCAGACAAGGATAATTGTTGAAGAGAAGACAAATTGGAGAGAGTTTGTGGGATTCCACCGGACAGATTGTTTCCACCCAGGAACAAGAACTCTATGTTTGGCATTTGCCAAAACTCACTGGGAATTGGCCCGTTCAGTTGATTTTCTTGTAGACCAATTGTTGATAAATCGGTAATGTTTCCGAGGCCTGGTGGGATGACCCCGGAGAGATTGTTTCTTACAAAGCTAAGGTATTGTAGCTTGGTAAGAGAGCCAATTCTTGGAGGAATAATGCCCGTGAGGCTGTTTTTAGAGAGCTCTAGTTGGACTAGGTTGGAACAGTTAGTAAGTGCGTCGGGGATCGGACCTTCCAAAAGGTTACTTCCTAGCAAAAAGTACTCTAGGTTTGTGAGTTTGTTAAGTGGAGGTATGGGGCCTTGAAAGCTATTATTGGTTAGTTCAAGCGCGGTAAGGTGGCTTAGACCGAGGCATGATGCACTCAGCTGAGACCTGCAAAAATAAAGTATATCTTTGCGCTATTACTAGAGCAATCATGCTGCGTTGAAGCTAAAATCAGAACTATGAACAAGCCCTTTTCTCAGAAAGTAATGCAGACACCTCAAGAAACCTTACACAATTAAAAGTATTTTTCTGTACTATAATGAAATTCTTCTTAAAAAAGGTTTGAAGCACTCAAACTCAACCCCTGCTCCACGACGCAGATTCAGACTAACCCACGCCCAACCCACTCTCAAACTCACGCGAAATAAAACACCGCCGCGCTCCAGGAGGCCACGACCAAGGTTCGAGCCCTTCTGCCATGTTATTTTTCTCCTGAAAAAACAAATCAGTTCCTTGCTCATCCACGACTCGACACTCCTTCCCGACCCGCAGCTAGTTCCCCGTGTGGACGTCCACGTAAAGGTAGGCGGTGGCGACGCTGCGGAAGTCTTGGTGTCGATCGGTTGCGACTATCCACCCGTGCCGCCCTAGGATGCCGTCGTGCTAACGAGCGCGTGGAGCCGCGCCCCGCTCCAGGCTGCACGGCGGCGGCCTTCGCAGGGGCTGGGGCGGCGCGGTCGACCACGGCGCAGGCGGCGGCCAGGCGTACAAGTCTGGTGGCGACCGCGGCGTCAGAGGATGCGGCGGCCAGGCATACGGGTCCGGCGGCGGCCACGCGTAGGCACAAACTAGCTTTTTTTCTCTTCTGATGTGCCGTGATTTCAGGTATTTGATTTCATCGGGAACTAAAAAAGTCCATGTTGTTGTCGCCCCAATAACCGCAATCACCATGTGATTTCTTGCATTTTAGTTTTGCAGCTACGGTTTGATTCAATTTTAACTGGGCGTTAGGACAGGCTATCGTCGGCGATGGCCTCTCCATGACGGCGGCTTGGGCTCATGAGGGCGTTGGTGGCAGGACGACGGCCACCAGGCTAGGGTATGATTTCTGATTCCGGGAATATCTTGATTGTCTCATCAGTTAAAATGTGTCCAGAAACAGTTCGTTTTCTTTTTTCCAAATCTAAGTGCTGATAGTTGTGCCGCAGCTCACAGGTGTCGTCATGAACAAGATGATTTTTTTTTTTGGCTTGGCTGATTTGCTAAACTCGGTTCTACGGCAAGCTGAAAGGTCTAAAATTTCTCCTCGAGATTTGTCAGCTGGTAGTGTAGTAGTGTGGTAATTTCATTTGATTTATTCACTTTTGTGAACAATTTCTCTTGTGGGATATCTTCGTCTGTTTGGTTCCAAAATATCGTTGCAATCAGAATGAAATGCTGCCACTAATTGCCAATATTCTGGGGTAGGTAAAAGGTATCTCTTAATCACGTGAGAGCTGATTTGCTTGGTCTTACCACATACTTGATTCAGTGATGTTTTTCTTTTTGCATTTTTTAATAATAATGCAACTGCTGGTTTTGATATGCTCATAGAGATGTATATATAGGTATATCTGACCCACAATAGTTGTTCAGATATGCATCACAGTGCAGAGCAAGAATCTCCCTTGTGGAGTGTTCTGGCTAGATGGTGGGCATGCAGAACCTAAGATGTTTAACATCAATGCTCCCTCCGATGATGCCTCGAAAAGATTGTTACTTTTTTCAGTTAGAAATTCACAAACTGGTATAGTTCCTTGTTTTTGTAAAATATAAATGTAGGCTTGTACCTATGAACATTAAGCCATTTATCACTACCAGAAACGTCAACTTTGCCGACGGCTTAAACATTTGCCGATGGCCAAGGAACAAGCCGTCAGCATGACACCTCTTTGCCGACGGCCAGGTCAAGCCGTCGGCAAAGAAGTCTATGCCCAAGGCCGAGCCATCGGCAAAGAAAAGCCGTCGGCAAAGACAATCTATGCCGACAGCCGGGCCGTCGGCAAAAGAAACATTTGCCGACCGCCGGGCCGTCGACAAATACAACCGTCGGCAAAGGCCACTTTGCTGAGAGTTGTACCGTTAGGCTGTCGGCAAAGGCCAAGCCGTCGGCAAAGCGCAGCCACGTGGCGGCCGCACAGCCTGCCACGGCCACCGCCTTTGCCGACGGCCGCGTGGCCAGGCCGTCGGCAAAGGAGCTTTGCCGAGGGCCATGCCTAAGCCCTCGGCAAAGAATTTTTTTTGGTTTTTTCTTTCCAATTTTTTCCTGGTGCCTTCCTACACCAAATACAACCCAACTTCAAAAGTTGGGCAAATTTTGAGTTTTTTTGCTATATTTTGTTATTTATTTTTCTTTCTTTGAATTTTTTCGGCAACTCCAAGTTTGAACTGCAGGTACATGAAATAATGGAATTTGTTGATTCTAAAAAGTATATTCATGATGTTCGGAGTATGTAGAGGCCGTATCCAGGGTCTCGCATCAAATTATGACCATGTTGGCGTCGTAACATGACGAGTTACGTGAGTGAAAAGTGTTTTTTTATTATATAAAATTCAAACGAAGTCCGAAAATCATGAAACTTAACGAGGTGTCATGTTATCGCATGTGGAGACTATGATAAAAATTAGAAAATGTTTGAAGCAAGTTACGATGCCGGATGTCTAAAACTCAGATATCTCACATGTGATCCAAGTTACGACGCCGGATGTCTAAAACTCAGACATCTCACATGTGATC
>CM041637.1:16866674-16930600 GCA_023333625.1 Bothriochloa decipiens
ACCTTCAGCTAGCAATTCATGGCGGCTGGATTAACTTGGGGTCGGGATCCGCGGCGGATTCAAGGTAGGGCGAGCGCCCTACCTTGCCCTACCGAGCCCTCCGCCCATGGATAGGATCATTTCCATCATGGCTGGTGCATTAACTTGTTAGACATAATTGCATGTATGGTGATAATGATCATTTAGGCTCTTGCATTTATGTCATCGTTTCAATGACCAAAAGATAAGCCTTGTCTTTACGTACTTATGGCATGAATGTATCATTTGATGTTTTGACCGATATGATAATGAAACACAATACATAGAACATGTATGATTCTACAAGTCAATATAACTTTGGATGTGTCTGGATTTAGATAAATTAGGGGCAATGTTGCTCTACCTCCCTGCAGGTTTCAAGAGCTAATTCTCTGTGGCACCTGAACATTGGTGGAACATTTATCACAGATGAATCCCTATATGTAGTTGCAAATAGCTGCACAAATCTAAAGGTGTGCCTCTTTTCTTCATGAATCTCAAGTAATAACCTCTTTATATTTTACTTTATATGGTGTTTGGCACTCTGGCATAGCTTAAAATTATGACATCTGACATTCTCAGTAAGATCACTCCTGCATTCTAAAAGCTTCTGCTCGTGCAATTTTTGTTGTAAATTTCTCTATAAAATATCTTTGGATATGTTCACATTGACTTCAAGGTGCTACATAAATATTTTCCTGCAGGTTTCAAGGTGCTACTTTCTATGTTGTAGTTTTCAAAAGCTAGGTGGCGAGTACCTTTGAATCGAACAAGTGTTTTCTGAATTATATACATTGTCATGTACAATTATATGGAACTTAAACTAATAAAAAAATTATGTGAGGTACCGCCGTTCACAGCAGCCATACACGACACAGCAGCCATACAATTATGCGATGGACCGCATCCCCCACAGGCACCGGGGCCGCAACCCCTATCCCACCCCCTCCCTCCCTGCCGCGGTGCAGGGCGGTCTCCGCTCCCTTGTCGCCCGGGACGCGCCGCTCTTCCTGGAGCGGTAGGACGCGACGCTGTCCGCTGATGAGCTTGCCACCTTCGATGCGCTCAGCCCGGACTACGAGGTCCACTGGCACCTCCGCCCAGTGGCGAAGCTAGAGCGTAACAGAGGGGGGTGCGACTACAAAGAAGAAGAAATTTTTTTGGAATATAAATACTATCAACGTGGTCAAAACTATTAAAATGATGAAAATACATTATGTTACCTTTAATTGTCATCAAATCTGCGTTCTCGCATTTTCATGAAGCGGCGAATCACGGACTCATTCGTGATTTTTATCATTTCTTCTTTCTCAATATAGCAAATAAGACAATCGCTCATAAATTGATCACCGATGCGATTGCGCAAATTCGTTTTCACAATCTTCATGCCGGAGAAAATTCTTTCAACTGTAGCAGTAGCAACTGGCAGTACTAGTACAAGCTTCAGAAGTCGATAAACCAGTCTGTAACGATCATGTTTTCTAGTCTCCACCATTTTCTGAGAAAGCTCAGCAATAGTTTGTATGTTCGAGAACCTTTCATCATCTCTCACATCAGATATGTAGAGGCCAAGTTCATTGCTAAGGTCCCCTAGTTCCCCGAAATCAAAGTCATGTGGATAAAGCTTTGCTAGCCTCAACAACTTGTCCACATTAAAATCACAAAACGAGTCTCTCGGACTAAAAGAGGCCGAGCATACAAGCAACTCAGAGCTTGTCTCGTTGAAGCGGCTGTCAAGCTCTTGAAGTAGCCAATCAATAATGTCATTGAAACAATCCACTTGATAGTAGTGCTTGTTTGTGATTCCAGATTTGTGCCTCCTCTTCTTTGGATCAACATATTCATCTTCCATTCCCAATTTGAAAATATCATTCCTCTCAAAAAATCCATACACATCATTTATTAGTTTTTCCCACTTTTCTCTCCTAAGCTCATCCAATTGGCATCTAGTGGCTCTCACACAATTAATAGCATTCACTATGTCCTGATCCTTCTGCTGCAGAGCTAAGCACAAGGTATTTGTGATTCCTAATATAGTCAACATGAGATGCAAATAGAAGATAGAATCAAAAGACTGGAAGTACTCTAGAAGATTTGATGCTTGGTCTCTAATTTTCCAGTCCTTTTCATTTTCCATAATTAATTGTAGTACCTTGACTATTGTAGGAAACATGTCAACTATACTCTTGAGAGATTTATAATGAGAACTCCAACGAGTATCTCTAGGTCTTTGAATACTTTGCTCTTGATTTAACCCTGTCCCAGTTTAAAGTAGCCCACACCCAAGTGCCTTACTCATTTCTTTAAGGTTAATATCTCTAATCATTTCCCTTCTCTTAGCTGATCCATCAACAATATTAAGTAACATGGAAACCTTGGTAAAAAAATCACTAACCCCTTTATGCTTTCTCACAATAGCCACAAGAATTAATTGGAGTTGGTGAGCAAAACAATGAACATAATAAGCTGAACTATTTTCAATCATGATCAATGATTGCAACCCATTGAACTCGCCTCTCATATTGCTAGCACCATCATATCCTTGGCCTCTAACTTGCTTTAAACTTAAGTTAAGCTCAGCAAATAATGCATCAATAGAAGACTTGAGATGGGATGAAGTTGTTTGTTTCACATGAACAAGTCCAACAAATCTTTCTTTCACAATTCCACATTTATCTACATATCTCAAGACCACCGCCATTTGTTCTTTCCAAGAAACATCTCTTGACTCATCAACTAGCAAGCAAAAAACATCATTCCCAATTTCTTCTAGAATAGCCTGCAGCACCTCCTTTGCAAAACAATGAACAATGTCCCTTTGTATTTCAGGAGCAACCGAAAGACTATTTTCTGATGTTCCTTTACCTGTTGCCTTTCTCAAGACTGGATTTTGCTCTGCTGCAAAATCACGAAATTCCCTGAAATTCCCTCTGTTCAAAGAATCCTTTGACTCATCATGGCCACGGAAAGGCAAGCCTAGCTTTGCTAACATTCTAGCAACATCAATAGACCCATTCAATCGAGTAATATAGTCCCTCTTAGCACTTTCATTTACACCACGGAAAACCACATTGATATGCTATCTTGTGTGCATCAAATCATCACACTTCTTCATTGCTAGATAGTGTGAGCCACCAACATCACCCACATGATCTTTGAGCCTTTGTTTTCTATGAAAACCATTCCAACCATTTTTCATAAAAGCTTCATATCCACCATCCTTTTTTTCTCTGAATAGAAAACAGAAAAAACAATATGCTCTGTCATTAGATTCACTGTATTCAAGCCAACTTTTAAACTCATCGAACCACTCTGGAATAAACCTTCTTGGCCCTCCCCCAATATTTGTCACAGGAAAGTTAAATGTGCGAGGTTGACTAGGTCCTTTTTCCAAGTACTTTCTTCTCACCATTTCTCTAAGATTAGGATGGTACTCATCAATCTGTTTTCGCAACCCTGGGTCATATTTAATCTCCTCTTCCCAGTTGATATCATCCGAGCACAAATTGCGAGCATTGTTGGCACTATCAGGCTCTGGTGTTTTTCTTTTGAAAAATCTCTCCATCGATTAATCTGACATTAGTACATTTTCTAGTAAATAACTTGAAAAAGCAAGATGCAAATATAATAAACAAGAAGAAGACTACATCGATTAATCTGTCATTAGTACATTTTCTAGTAAATAACTTGAAAAAGCAAGATGCAAATATAATAAACAAGAAACAAGAAGAAGATTACGGATCTACAATACTACTTCGTACCTTGAACGATTGAATTGAATCCTTTCGCCTGGACTGCAGGAGGCAACGACGTTGCAATCTAAGGCTGGCACAGGCAGGCAGACGACGGCCAGCGAGATTGCAAAGGCGAGAGGCCGAGAGCCGAGAGGCGGCGTCGTGGCGACTGGTGAGGCGCAGGCGGCTGGTACTTCCGATCGGCGATTCAGATGCACAGCCACAGAACGGACGGGATTATACGGGAATACGGGATTACAGGAAGAGAGACCATCGGCGTCGGCCGTCGTGCCGTCGTGGGGAGTATACATGCTGCACTTTTCATCTTCCAGCGATGGGCTAAATTTAAGTGGGCTTCCTGCTCTGAGCTTGGCTTCGGGGGGTGCAGTATATTGGCCCAAGGGGGGTGCATACATGGAAGAAATCTGTTCCTGTTAACTTGTTTTCGAATTTTGGGGGGGTGCATCCGCATCCACGAGCCACAACGTGGCTTCGCCACTGCCTCCGCCGCTTTGCGTGCCACTGCCACAGGGCTCCGCCGCCCGCGTTGCGGGTGCAAAACCAACGCCTCACGTTCCTCGACCGCATGGCGGAGGTGGCCGCGTCCGCCGGCGCCCTCACGTGGCGAAGCGCGCACCCGCGTCCCACAGAGATGGCCGCGACCGCCCACGACGGACCAGAGCGCGCAGCGAGCAGGCGGGCGGACCAGCGCGCGGCGGGCCTCGACGGCCATGGCGAGGCGGAGCAGGGGCGCAGCGTCGGGGGCCAAGGCGAGGGGAAGCAGGGGCGCAGCATCCGGCGGGCCCACGAGGGCGGTAGCGGACGCCCGCTATCACGGTCAAAATAGCGGACGAGACTGCCATCCTGAGATATAGCGGACCACATACCGGAACCGTTGCAGGGGTGTTTTCCGCTATGCGCTCCTGCAGGAACACATAGCGTACCCCAGTGTAGACAGTCTTACAACTCTATCTGTACACTGCCGTGCTTAGCACGATTCTTGCAAACTGTGAGTACCGTTGGAATTGGAAAAATATCTAGTGAAACAATTAGATTTATTTATGAACGGTAAAACAGTCTAACTGTACATCTATTAAAAGAATATAAAAATGTTATTAATATGAGCACGAGATAGATATTTCTATGAGATATTCCTCCAAGGAGACAAATATACCATCTTCAGGGTTAAATTTCCCCATATTTGAAATTTCAAGTTCAAACTAGCACCGCACAGTCACTATCATTGGGGTGGTTGGCGTTGGGAGATGGGAATTATGGACAGTGCAGCTCTGTAGCCAGTCCGACAACGGCACTCGCGATCCTGTGCCTGAACCCAGGCCCAAGAGTGCGAGGCGGCCCAATGCTAGGCTCACAGGCCCAGCGTGAGTCCATCAGACTCACCGGTTACCGAATTTTTTTATTAATAAATTTATTTTTTAAAAAAATTACAAAACTAGTCTCCGTTTTTAAAAAATTGCAGGAGTAGGCCACCAGTCGCCCGTTGGAAGGGCGAAGATGGGCCTTGTCGTCCGACTGGCGGGCTAACTGGGCCATGTCGCCCGACCAGCGGGCGACTTGGCTGGGCACGTGGCATGGCGGGTCCCACGTCGCCCGGCCGATGGGCGACATGGCCCATGTCGCCCGACCAGTGGGCGACTTCACCGTGCACGTGGCATGGCGGGGCCCACGTCGCCCGGCCGATGGGCGACGTGGCCCATGTCGCCCGGCCAGTGGGCGACTGGGCCCACGTCGCCCGTCCAGTGGGCGACTTGGCCGCCGCTATATATAACGCGGCCGGCCGCGGCCGGCCGCGGCCGGCCGCTGCCGGCTGGGAGAACAGAACAGAAGGAGAGGAGAGGAGAGGAGAGGAGAGGAGAGGAGAGGAGAAGAAGAGAAGAGAAGAGAAGAGAAGAAGAAGAAGAAGAAGAAGAAGAAGAAGAAGAAGAAGAAGAAGAAGAAGAAGAAGAAGAAGAGGAGGAGGAAGAAGGAGAAGAGAGGAAGAGGAAAATTTTTGGTAAGTAAAAAAATAATTTTATATATAATTATTTAATGTGCGTTATATTAATTGTTAGATAATATTATATTTCTGTTAAGCGATTAATATTATATTTCGGTAGTATTACTTATATTTTTATTTTATATATATTGTTAAATTAAATAGTTATAGTTGAAATAATATTAGTAATATATTAGTGAAAAGCTATTTTAGCTGAAATTTTTAGATTACACAGATGTCGGAGAAGTTGGATTTCAAATTTATTATGGAGAAGGAGAAATTATTCAAGGTGTACACGGGGTTGATCTGTCAGGATTTGCCTCAGTAACTAGATGGGTGTCTAGGGCAAATGAGAGAACAATTAGTGGTGTGCAGAATTGGTTGATGCGAATATTTGGGCTTGACAGCAACCAACATGACGTTAAGGTCATGGGTATGGTTAGTTGTGCTCGGGAGGGCACTTTTTGGGAGTTAGTACCGCTTAATGCAACATCAACATGGAGAAAATACGTCAACAAAGCTGTAGAACGTGGGTGGCCTCTAGTCCTTCTTGCTCAGGCATATACGAAGGAGGTTCATGAGGTACACGTTGTAGAAGAAGAAGGAGGTCCGAGCCATGACAATGACAATGATAATGAGGAAGATAATGAAGAGAGTGATCATCACCTGTCATCTATGGTACCGACGGGTGAAGCGGACGAAGGAGAGCGCATAGAGCATATAGTTGAAGAGATGGCGATGGAAGATATGGAGAATGAGAATATATCTAAAACTGAGTCATCTGAAGATGAGAATGAAATTCCTGTCCCACTGGAATGGAAGAGTAACAGTTCAAAGAATTTGATGATCAACGAAGGAAATTCTGTGCCGTGGGAATATCATGAGAATGAAGTAGTAGAGGGAGGTATGTACAAAGGCAAAGATGAAGTGATGAGTGCCGTGAAGTACTGGTCTCTGTCAATGAAGCGGTCTTTTGTAGTTGTTAAGTCTAACAAGAAAGTATATGATGTTAAATGTGTGTTTTCGGACTGTCCATTTAGGATACATGCTTATGAGCAAAAATGGAGTAAAATTTGGAAGTGCTCTATAGTAACAGAACATACATGTGAGTTACAAGAATTAGAGAAGTCCAATACTGCTCTTACATCGAGCTTCATTGCAGAGTACATGTATAATCGAATTGTTGATAATTTAAGGTATGAGCCGAAATCTATAGTGACTACTATAGAGGAAGATTTTAAATACACCATCAGCAATTCGAAGGCGTGGCGAGCGAAACAGAAGGTCATTGAGAAGAGATTTGGTTCGTATGAAGCATCTTATGAGAACCTACCAAGATTGTTAGAAACCATCAGACAAAGAAATATTGGTACATATTATGATATCATGGATGTGTCTGATCCAAAAGAGGCCGGAAAGTTAATACTTCGTCGAGCCTTTTTTGCACTAGGTCAATGTATAATGGCATTTCGTCATTGCAGACCTATTTTATGCATGGATGGTACATTTCTAACAGGAAAGTATAAAGGTCAGATTCTAACTGCTATTGGTGTTGATAGGAATAATCAAGTACTGCCAGTTGCTTTTGCTTTTGTGGAAAGTGAGAACACAGATAGTTGGTATTGGTTTCTGGAGCGTGTGAAGTTAGCAGTGGTGCAAGGGCGACCTAATGTTTGTGTCATACATGACCGACATGCCGGTTTGTTGAAGGCGATAACGGATATGCAATATGGTTCAGTGGAGCGTGATCTTCCTCCTCGATGGTCGGACATACAATCAAGATGGTGCATGAGGCACTTGGGTGCAAATTTTTTCAGCCATTTCAAAAATAAACACCTTATGAATATGTTTAAGAGGTTGTGCAATCAGAACCAACAAAGAAAATTCAATGCAATGTGGGCACGTCTTGATGAATTAACAACAAAGCAAACAGCAGAGTTAGCAACTCGTACGAATCAAGACCCGAATGATATGTCTGTTCCTCTTTCAGGCCTTCCAACGGATGCCTTGAGGAATATGGTTCGGAGGTCGGGGTCATCAATCAGGTGCTTCTCAGATTGGATTGAGTACAAGCCAAAGGAGAAGTGGTCATTATTATATGACACAGATGGGACGAGGTTTGGAATAATGACAACAAATTTGGCGGAGGTGTACAATTGGGTCATTCGAGGCATGAGAGGATTACCTCTTGTAGCAATCATAGAGGGTATTTTGCATGGAACATGCAAGTACTTTCGTGAAAGATATATGGTTGCTTTTAATGCGATGTCAGATAATACATTGATTTTTTCAACATTCATGACAAATTACATGAAAAAAAAGGTGGAGAAGGCAAGCTTGCATCGTGTACGTCCTATGGGCACAGCAGAGAATCGCTTTGAAGTTCTGTGTAGGGATCGGGGCCGTCGTGGTGGCAATCGAGAGAGAATTGCACAAGAGTGTGTTATTCGTTATAACTCATGCAGCTGTTCGTGCATGAAACCAAAACTTCTACACAGGCCGTGCTCACATGTTATAGCAGCTTGTTCACTTACTAATTTGTCCCCGAAGCCGTATGTCTCACATTATTTTACGAAGGAGGTAGTCATGACAACCTGGAATGCAGAGATTTATGGTTTCACAATATTTGGTAGTTTTACAAACAATCCTGGAAGTAACTACCTGCGGGGGCCCGATAAGGACAAATTAAGACAGAAGCCTGGTCGTCGTAAGACACGGCGCATTAGAAATGATATGGATGACTCAGAAGTGGGAAGACTGGAGCTTCGGTGCACCAAGTGCAATTGCACCTTACTATTATTTTCTATACAGCCTACTTGGGCAAACATTCAGGTTCACAGAGCCTATCCTGAGTACATGGCGGCGTTCGACCGGATTAGGGCAGACGACGTCCGCTGGACACCTTACAGCATGGAGGAGATTATCGTACGAGCGCCTAATGGGTTGTCGTCGTTCTGCACGAGGGATCAGGAGTACTGGATGACACGTAAGGCTGTCGTTTTCGACATCTTTGTCGAGGACTACGCTCCTCACAGAGTGATGCGGCAGTTTGGTCGTAACCAGACGTTCCCACTTCCGGTTGCCCATATTGTTCCTCTTTCCGTGCAGGGTAAGTATAAGACAATTAATTCGTTCTGATTGAGTATTTAATATATATAGAAAGATAATTAATATGTTTTGAAATCCATAGTTACGTGCGGAGGGGTCTACCGGCAGGCGTTACTTGGTCCTCCCGCATACAGCCGTGGGTCGACGAGTGGGCCAACGCACTACATGATGTGACCTACGAGCCCAGACCGTTTTCCTTGCAGGCTTATGGGGACTACTTACGTTGGTATATTCCTCGCACACGGATCAGAGTCACGTATACACCAGCGGAGCCACGGACCCACGTCCCCAGGTTGACGGACACGTACCCTGTGCACAGAGATCAGGCGTTGTCGTTGGCGGTACGATCTTTATGAACTTCAACCCACTTCGTTTAATATTTTTCTTATCGTAATTACTTCAATGTTCTCATTTTGTTAATAGGCTGACATGGGTCACCGTATCACTGTGGATGGTGGATCACTCTTGCACCGGTTGAGGGAGGGCATTCAGATGACCAGCCACGAGCTTACCGCTGCGGTCCAGAGGATGTATGACTCTGCTGCAAACATTGTCAAGTTGACGTCGTGCCGGCCCTGCGGGCGACAGCCGGATGTCGTCCCTCGACCTTCACACGTGACACACAGGCCTGACGGACCGACGGTGCCACTACCTCCGCGGCCTACGTACCAAACAGGTGAGTAAGTTATATTTTCTTCGTATGTAGTAATGCTAACTTGTTCGTTACTTATAAGTTTCATTATTCAAGTCCACCTACGTACTCTGCCGGTTGGCGTCCGGAGTTCGATATCATTGGATCATCTTCGCAGCCTGCTCACATGCCTACAGGTACGATATAGTGGTGAAATTTAATTATATTATCTAATACTGCTTTATTCGTAACATTACATTCACTCTGCATGGTCAGGTATGCACTTTGACGGTTCGCGGCATCAGTTCGATTTCGGAGGTTCCTCTTCACACGCTGTACCCATGGTTCCAGGTATGACCTACTTTTAAGAGTTCGACACGTTATATATTAGTTTTACCATTAGCGTTATCATAACGTTGGTCTTATATGTTTAGGGACGACCCGTTACGACTACGAGGGATCGGACATCTCTGAGCACGCTGACACTTTTCGTCAGCGATCCCCGACACCCTTCGACCTTGAGAGTTACCTGCAGCAGGAGCCGGCGGACGTACTTGCGTCATCGCAGCTACGTGAAGCACCACCACAGACACAGCCCTCACAGGACGAGTACGCGACACCACCTGCTGCTGGAGGCCGTCCTGCACGTGTTACAGTTCCTCCTTCGCCGCTTACTTACTCAGCCGGCCATGTGCGAGCGGGCCGCAGAGCACCAAAGCCTGGCACGATTAGGGGTGTTGCACCTAAGCGTGGACGATATTAGTTTTGTATGATTTGCCGCCGATGTTGTTTTCTATGATATTGTACTGATACTATTTTAGTTTTTAGAACTTAATTAATGTTTCACTGTTGTATTTTTTCATCTATTAAGCTTGGGCGAGCACACAACAACGGCGTTTTCGCACGCCAATTGCATGACTGCGTATTATTTTTGCTATTTCTCCGACTTCGATATTTTTTCTGAAATTTCCGAATAAATAAATAATATTTAAAAAAAAATCAAAATTTTTCCTGAAATTTCCAAATAAATAAATATTATTTAAAAAAATCAAAAAAACCAGGTCGCCATTTGGCCGGGCGACCTGGGCCTGGTCGCCCTTTGGCCGGGCGAACTGGGCCTGGTCGCCCTTCCAACGGGCGAACTGGGCCTGGTCGCCCTTTAGCCGGGCGACCTGGGCCTGGTCGCCCTTTGGCCGGGCGAACTGGGCCTGGTCGCCCTTCCAACGGGTGTAATTTTTTAAAAACGTAGACTAATTTTGTAATTTTTTTAAAAAATAAATTTATTAATAAAAAAAATTCCCCAGTTACCGCCACTTTTCCTCTTCCATTCCGTTGGCCAGCTGCGCTGTTGCAGCGTGTCCAACCAGGAATCCTAGTATACTTTTCGTAGGAGCGAGACAGAGATATACAGGGCTCATGTGCGAGATTGGATACCAACAATAAGTGGAATGATCTAACGGTGCTACATTTTCGTCTTGAAATAAAAAATTTGGTTCTTCCTGTGGGCATGATTCATCCATAGGGTTATCTTTGACAGCTGACAGGTCAGTACCGGGTCCAGTCAATTTGTATGCATCTTTATCTGGACAAGAATAGTCTATCTCTACAATGTCGTGCTTCGCAAGATTCTTGCAAACTGTGAATACTGTTGGAATTGAAAACATATCTAGTAAAACAATTAGATTTATTTATGAAGGGTAAAAGTAGATTTTCATTAGATAGAAATTAGTGACCATTTGTTTAGTGTAGAAGTTTTATTTCAGCCTAATTCACTCTTCCTTCTAGACGTTATGGTCCTCTTCATGCCATCCCCAAGAACCCGTCACAAAAGCCAACCTAATGAATAGTAGAACCAGCTGCCACTCGTTGTACTCTATGCGGTCGCGCCTTCACGTTAGCTTGCAACAGTGCAAGTCGATCGTTCGTGAAATATGAGATATTCCTCCAAGGAGACAAATATACACAATCTTCAGGTCCAGTTTTCCCCAAACTTGAAATTTCAAGTTCAAACTACACACAATCACCATCATAGAGGTGGTTGGCGCTGCCAATTATTGACTAATAGTCAGCACTTTTTTAAAAAAACAAAAAGAGGCGCAGCCTTGACTTTTAAGAAAGCCAGAGTAACAGTATACACTGGGGCTGAGGATACCATGTTGGTGTATATAAATATTAAATAATTTAGGGACTAAGGTGAAAAATTGTAAGTGATAGAAGGGAAAAGAGAAGGATCCACAGATGTATCTATGGATAAAAATAGTACAGATATTTTCTGACCGTATTTGATACCGAATCCGTTTAGAAGGGTTTTAATCCATCCATATCAGAGTCCGGACATTAAACATCTGATACCGTATCCGTATCCGAATATTGAAATCACATATTTATGATGTCGATATCCAACTGTATCTTATCCGACATGGCTCAATCTATCCGTATTCGAATCCAAATCCGAGTAGAAATATGAAAACAAATACGGTACCTGTGATATCCGTCCGTATCAGATCCATTTTCATCCGGAGATGTATCGATCTATTGAGTCTATTCATCCAGTTTCCCCCAAATGTACCGTTTACGTTCTTCTCTCACATATCCTAAATCCAAAATTCCTCCCAAAATCACCAATTAATCTTCAACATGGTATCAAGAGCAGGTTAATCCTGTGGTTCTCACTCAGTTTTCGTTGATTGGCTGCTGGCGAGGGTGCCGGAAATCCGTGTTGCCGCGGATTTGGGCTCTGGTCACGAGCGGAGAGGCCTTCGTCCTCTTCATCGATTTGTTCAGCCTGTTCGTTTGGTGAGTCTGTAGCTTGCTTCTCAGTTCCTGCAAGGTTCTTGCTGTTGTTAGGTTCGCGGGATCGTTCTAGGGTAGATCATTGGGTGATGTTCTTGTAGTTTGGGATAAACGAAGGTAGAAATTCATGGTGCACCAACATGGTGCACGAATCAGAGAGAGAGAGGGAGATGGAGTAGAGAGGCATACCATCGTGATTCAGGGCCGCCATCACGTTTGTCGGTGGAGTCTGCGCACAGGCAGCGACGGTCGGGGAAGAGGAGTGGTGGCAGCGCGCAGTGGTAGCAGCGACGGTGAAGTCTGGTGGTGCTTCCTGTCGCTCACAGCAGACCCTCGGGATCGGATTAGGGTTTCTAGGTGGGGATTGTGGCGGCTCAGACCAACCTCGTGCCTCGAGCCCCTGGCCCCCACCTCTTCTTTATAGTGCTGCGCGACAGGGGCCTACCAGCCAGGTAGTTGGGTTGGGCATCTCCGATCAAGATGCAAGATTAGGGCCTCGACTCGTCCGTTGGGCCAAGTCAGGAGAAGATCAATCTAACATTCTCTCCCTTGATCTCATCTCATTCTCATCATTCCTCAATTTCTTACTTCAACCTTTAATTCTAATCTTTCTTACTTTTGCCCTATTCCATTACAGATTAGTGCATAGAGCGTGTCTCATCGTCACAGCAATTAGTGCCATTAGACTAACAGGCACAATACACCTCTCTATTTTGAAATAGAATCTTTATTCATTCTGAGCCTTTATTGTCCAAAAATCATAGGCTATACCATAAACCCATGTCGACTGTATGTCCTCTGAACACACTGGGTGGTAAGCCTTCAGTAAGCGGATCCGCAAGTTCTTTCTTATTACTTATATGTTCAATATCTTTAAAATGATTCCAGACTTTCTCCTTTACAACTAATACATTCATGTCAATGTGTTTGGCAGCACACTTGACCCGTTGTCATAGGAGTAAGATACTTATTTAAATGGTTATTGTTGTTGTCAACCATTATCTATTTTGGGTATAGGTTCTCTTAACCATTTCGCCTGTCCTCTAAGCCTCATAATATTCCATTGCATCATTCATGATATCACAATCGTTTCTTTGGAGATTTTCCACAATAAAGCTCTGACAGCGCGTGTTAGTGATTGTGGATTTCACTACACATCACGCTGAACTTTCGTTCTTTGTACCCACAACTATTTGAGAGTACTTGATATTCATTATTCAACATGAGGCTATAAATCTTTTCAATACATTCTTTATTCCATTCCAGTGATCTATATCTAGATTGCACTTCTGCCAAAACATCCTAGATACATAAACTATGTCAGGGTAAGTTCTTATTCAATTCGTCAAGCCTCCAACAGCTAAAGCATAAAGGACGTCCATTTTATTGATCTCATTTCGGTTCTTCAAAACATTTCAAGTTCTCAAATCTATTACCCTTGACTATAAGAACAGACATAGGTTTTCTTTGTATGCATACTTTATTTCTTCAGAATCTTTTCTAAGTATGCCTTTATGATAGTTCTAATACCTCTCTTCTTCTCTTTCAATGAGTTTCAACTCAAATGATTCTTCACTGAGATTCTCTTATTCAAACTTGAGGATAAAACTTCTTTTCTCTCCAATAGTAGATTGACATCACTACTAGCAAGTAAGATGTCATCCACATATAGGATGAGGAAATGAATTTCCCATTCATAAACTTTGCATAAATGCAATTGCCCTCTACATTCTCTTTAAAACCTAAACTTTCTTTTGATTCATCAACTTTAAATTCTATTTTTCTAGAGACTTGCTCGAATCCATAAATAGTTTTCTCCAAGCGGCATCCTATGCATTTTATTTCTTCCATGACAAAACTTTTTGGTTATGCCATGTAAACTTTGCATACAAATCCTCGTTGAGGAATGCCATCTTTACATTCATCTAACGTAATTCTAAATCGTATTGTGCCACTAACATTCATTATAATCTGTTCATTCTCTTTACGTGAATCTTTCATCACAAGTTGAGATATATATTTTTCTTCATTCCCTCTAGAGCCACATTACGTCTTGTAGACCCATTACAGCCTACTGTTTTGGCTCTATTAGGAATTTCTTCTAAATCTCAAACATCGTTGTTATTATTAATTTTATTTCATCTTCCTTTACTTCTTGCCATTTAGACGAGTGAACGCCTCTCATGGCTTCTTCAAATGAGATGGGGTCACCTTTAACTTGAAATTTTTTATTGACATTGACTTCATAGTCACCAAACTAATTATTTTTCTCATTCTTTGAGACCTATTAGGACTCATGTCACTTCTTTCATATGGGGTTGTTGTTGCTCTTCATTGCCAAGAGGCAATTATTCCATAGGTCTCGTAACATGAGATTCTTATTTACTTATTCATCTTCTTAAAGAGCAAACAACAGGTGTTGTATGTGTCATACAACATCAACATGTATTGAGCAATTTTCTCTTAAAACATTGAGTGGGCATGTAATCCCACTTTTATATACCATGCTCCCCTAGATTACTCCATCCTTTGTAAGGATGGTGTATCTTCAAATTTCTTATTTGGGTTTAATCTGTCATAACTTCTTACGACGCTTTGAGCACCGTTTTAGTATCTCTCACTGTGTTATCTTCCTATTGGAACCATAAAAGGTTTAGGAATCTAGCTATTTTTTTACTTAGGGGTATTATTATTGTGACTGTTGTACTCCCTCAACGATCATATTCATCTTTTATAGATCACTCTTCTTCATATCATATTTATCTTCATATCACATTTATCTCTTGTTCATAATGTACATCATGCCTCACATTGTCAAAAAATATAGGGGAGTATCTTTCTTGATTTTTTGTTTCTTTCTTGATTTTCTGTTTCTTAATTGATCTCACAAATCTCCCCCTCGAAATGTGGCAAGAACTTTTCTGCCATAATTTCAAAACTATTCAAAATTCTTATAAATAAGGAAACTTTCATTACTTACTTCATCCACATGACTATGTCATGCAAATAAAGTTACTTCATAAATATTTTAGGAGTACACTTTTCTCATCCCACTTTAGAGTCATTCAGTACTCTGCAAGTCACACTTGCATGTTATTCTTGTCATTTGGTTCATATGCAACTTTTTTCTCCCGCATGCAGGATAAGTTCTGTCAATAAGTTCTGTCAAAATCTCCCTGCCATGCGGGATAGTTCCTAATAATAGGACATCAATGACAAAATTGGTTCTCGGGGCATATTCAATCATCAAATTCAAAAAAAATAAATACAAATACTCTTTAACACACATACTTAAGATGATGTTGGTCAAATTAAACATGTGTATAACTCATTACATTTCATATCAAAGTGATTTAGAATAAAAAAATTAAAATACATTTGTTAAACTACACTCTTATTGCACATAAAAGTCATTTCTTAAACTAAACTCTCATTTGTTCTATCTTCTTTTCTTAGATCAGTGCACCTGAATCATCCTTTTCTTTCAATCCATCCTTTAAAGAGAACGCTGCCCCTTATATGATGGTTTTTTTTAATGCAAAACTTGTACTTTTCATCTTCTGAGTCATAAGTACCCAACTCATTCTCTTTTCTGCCTTCAAAGGCAGTAAGTTCTTTATCTAAAAACATTCAACAATAATCATCGATAATGCTCATTAAAATTTTAGAATCTTTACGTTGTATTCTACATCACCATTGGACAGAAATAGAATAAAACAACATTCTTCTATATTAATTCCAAATCACCGTTGGGCAGAAATGGAATCAACATATGAAATTCAATTATCTTAGTAAATATGTCTCTAAAAAAATTAAATTCTCCCGTTGGTTCGAATTTAATTAGAGGATAATCATCATTGTTGCAGCAGAAACACGAAAATACATTCTTTTTATTTTATGAGCATTTCTTTATCTTTAAATTCATTGTGATGAAAAATTTATCAGAGATTCAAACCTCAAATTCAGACTTATAATATTTTCTCTTTCATATTCTAAATCACCGTTAGGCAGAAATAGAATAAAACACGTTCTTCTACATCAATTTTAAAACACCGTTAGGCAGAAATAGAATCAATGCATATAAATCGTAAAGCATATCATGATATTGCTATTAAACAACTTTGATCAGAAAATAACAATACCATAATTCACTGAATTCTATTAACTTTTCTTTAAATCAAAATCTCTCATTGGTTCGAATTCAGTTAGAAGAATCATCATCATTGCAGCGGAAACATGAAAAATGTCTTTCTAGTTCATTAGCATTTCTTGATCATTGCCATTTCTTTGAGATTCTTTGAAGATCTGAATTTCAAAATTCAAAACTCATAAATGAACTTACAATATTGTTATCATCAACGTTGGTCAGAAAATAACAATATCATAATTTCTCTAAACATAAAACTGATTATTTCTCCAATTAAAATATTCCTATTGGTTCGAATTTAATTATGAGCAATAATTCCTTCAATATTCGTAGCGGAAACATGAATAAAAACTCAATAATTTAATTTTCTAGAAATCTTAATTCTATGATACTCTCTGAACAAAATTATCGTTGGATAAAATTTGCACAGAAAAATTCGCATCAAAATTCGATTCAAATTCATTCAAAAATTCATTTCAAAATGATTTCTAGAAATTCATAGGTGTTACTATTCATTTCGGGCCGAATATCATTCATTCAGCCTGCCAACAGAAACGGCCCGTGGCCTATTTCCGTAGCACGCGCCCGAGCACGACAGCAGGCGGCCCAGCAGTTTCGGCCCATCGGCAAACGATTCGGCCCATCGGCTGTTTTTTATTTATTTTATGGATTCAGGAATTCAAAATTTTATTCGGAAATGACACCGTTTGTTCATGGGCCGCAACCGACGAATCGACCCGTTGGTCGTTTCAGTCCGCGTAAGAGCCGCGTGGCCGCCCGCCTGGGCCGAAATTGGCCCGATAGCAACGGCGCATCACCACCGTTCACCTCCATCCAACGGTCACGAGCGGATCTCGGAGGATCAAAACTACCGATTCGCCGGCCGAGTTCAAAACCCTAGCTCATTCAGTCTCCCGTCCCCTTCTTCTCTTGCGCCGCGGTCGAACAGAAGCAGCAGTAGCCACGCGGATGGAGTTCCAGCGCTGCCGCGGGTCCTCTCACCGACGTGCATGCTCGCCCAAGGCTGAGCACGCTGTCTGCGAGCGGTACCGTCGGCGGCTGTTACTCGCGGCGGCTCGTGTTCATGTTCGATGCCACCGTGACGATGGCCGGGAGGGAGTGCCAGGTAAGTCCCGGTTCCCTCGATCTGACTTTTTCTTTGGTTTCGATCCAAGCTAGGGTTTCAATGCTTCTTCATTAATCCATTGGGATTTCTCCCTTCCCTAGATCTGAGGTTAGGGTTATGGTTCGGGTTCGTGTTCATCAGTGTGCAGTTCGAAGTTCGAGTAGGTTGGGTTTTTCGGGATTTTTTTTTATTCGTTCCCCTCCCCACCCGATTCGTTGTTCAAACCCATTAGGGTTAGGGTTTCATGGAGATTCGGTGGGTTTTTTCCGATCTATTTAGATCGGTTACTTCTGTGTTCTTGTGGGTTGGGTTAGGGTTGAGTTAAGGGTCTGGTGTCATGGTTCTTCTTGCCCCTTCCCTTCCCCTCCCCCGATCCAAACTGGATCGGTGTTCATTCCCCGAGTACAAGATCTAGACCTAACCAGGCTCCGATACCATTGTTAGGTTTGTGGGATCATTCTAGGGTAGATCAGTGGGTGATGTTCTTGTAGTTTGGGATAAACAAAGGTAGAAATTTATGGTGCACCAACATGGTGCACGAATCAGAGAGAGGGAGAGGGAGATGGAGTAGAGAGGCATACCATCGTGATTCAGGGCCGCCATCACGTTCGTCGGTGGAGTCTGCGCACAGGCAGTGACGGTCAGGGAAGAGGAGTGGTGGCGGTGCGCAGTGGTAGCAGCGACGGTGAAGTCCGGTGGTGCTTCCCGTCGCTCATAGCAGACCCTCGGGATCGGATTAGGGTTTCTAGGTGGGGATTGTGGCAGCTCAGACCAACCTCGTGCCTCGAGCCCTTGGCCCCCTCCTCTTCTTTATAGTGCTACGTGACAGGGGCCCACCAGCCAGGTAGTTGGGCTAGGCATCTCCAATCAAGATGCGAGATTAGGGCCCCGATTCGTCCGTTGGGCCAAGTCAGGAGGAGATCAATCTAACAGCTGTTAGCTTGTTGGCCAGCGTGTGCAAAGGCCCAGCAGCTTCCCCTGCCTCAATTGGTTCCTGGAGCGTACTGAAGAAAGAAAAAAAGTCTTCTAGTGCTACTTGCTGTTCGTGCCTGCTGTTAGTAAAAAGGCGTGACTTTTTGATTGCTCATTTTACTGGTTTATAGACTATCCAGAAGCGTGGCTAGTAGCGGAGAAGAGGAGAATGATACTAGCATTGAAAAGTTGTACCAAATATTTAGCAAAATTTTAGAGCAACAGCAATTGAAGGTAGCTCCAGAAATCATCAAGCAAAGCATTGAGCCTAACCCGGTTAAATTATCAGGACCGGAGAATTATGTTAGTTGGGCACGTCATGCTAAATTAATTCTAAGCTCCCATGGATATGAATATTTGCTGACCACTCTCGATGAAGAAAAAAAAGGTGGAGATACAGGAAGCAAGACGTAGTTGCTGAGCAGCATGAAACCAACAATTCGAGAACAAGTTGAAATTATGGCCACAGTTGCAGAAGTATGGTCCTCTTTGGAGAATCAATTTGCAGGTAAATCCAACAAGATGCAAGCGACTAGAATTATGCATGAGTTGACACATTTGAAACAAGGAACAAAGTCTGTGACTGAATATGTTGGTGAAATGAAAAAGCTATTTGACTTGCACTATTATCATCATTTTGAGCCTATTGATAAGAAGGACATGGCTATTCATCATACGTGGTTTCAATCATTTGTGGTCAAATTATTCCTATATGGTTTAAATTAAGAATTTGACCTTCGTCGTCAACTAATTTTCTCTAAGGCTGAATGGCCAAGTCTAAATGATATTATTTCAAGCATTATTGAGGAAGAGACTAGGCTAAAGCATCCAAAAGTGCATGATTATGCAGGGGTTGATGCCTGGGATGCTTTATCCTTGAAGGAAAGTGAAAAAAATAATATGTGAACATTGTGGTCATGAAGGACATAAAAAGGAGAAATGCTTCAAGTTGCATGGTTTTCCACCTGGGTGCAAAAAGGGGAAATCTCAGCCAAGGGGAGTTCGAGGAGTTCGAGGTGCTAATTGGAATAAAGCAAATCATACTACATCTGAAAGGGAGCTTCAAGTGGTAGATGCTCAAGCTCTTGAGAAGAACAACTCCAAGCTCAAACTCTCTGAAGGCTTATCATCCACTCAGGGTTCCTCTACTATTTCTAGTTACCACACCACTTCCCAATGTATAAAACACACTCGAGCCTGTACACCTAAACCTTGGATTATTGACTCTGGGGCCACTAACCATATGATAGGAGCATCCAATCTTTTCACTTCCTACACTCCTTGTTCAGGTAAGGATAATGTGCGTTTAGCTGATGGATCCATGTCGCCTGTAACTGGACGAGGATCTGTCCGTTGCACCAAAGCCTTATCTCTATCACCTATGTTGCATGTTCCTAATTTCCTTGTTAATCTATTGTCTGTTAGCTCTATCACTAAATCTCTCAATTGTAAATTTTGGTTTGATCCTTATCATTGTGGTTTTCAGGAGTTAGGACAGGGAGAATTCTTGGGACTAGGACCATGCATAATGGACTCTATTATCTTGATGAAGGAAGTGATAAAGTTGCTTTCATGACCAAGATGTCTCCATGTCAAGAATTATGATTATTTCATCGCAGGCTTGGACACCCCTCTTTTGCTGCTATGTCTCATATTTACCCATCTATTTTCAATGCATGCTCTAGAGAATCCCTTATATGTGATACATGTGAGTTCACTAAACATACAAGGGTTCCCTATCCTAGTTTGGGTTTACGAAGCAACAAACCATTTGATGTTGTTCACTCTGATGTTTGGGGTCCTTGTGAGGTGCACTCTATTTCTAGGATAGATGGTTTGTCACTTTTATTGATGGTTTTAGTCGATATACTTGGCTTTATTTGCTAAAAAACAAAAGTGATGTTTTTCTAGTCTTTAAAGACCTATGTGCCCTCATAAAAAATAAGTTTGGAAACACTATCAAAGTCTTACGTTCAAGTAATGGTACAGAGTATGTTAACCATGATTTTCAAAATTTTCTCACTTTGAATGGCATTGAACATCAAACGACCTATGTTAACACTCCAGAACAAAAATGGAGTTGCAGAACATAAGAATAGACACTTGCTTGAAGTTGCTCATTCTTTAATGTTCACCATGAATTTTCCAAAGTTCCTTTGGGGAGAAGCAATGAAGATTGCAGCTTATTTAATAAATTGTATGCCCCTTCATTTACTAGACAACAAATCTCCTACAAAATTACTTTTGAACTCAGATGGTTTTGTCATTTCTCCCAAGGTTTTTGGATGTGTCTATTTTGTGCATGACTACAGAAATAATGTTGGGAAACTTGACCCTCGTGTTGTAAAATGTGTGTTTATTTGTTACTCTCCTACTCAAAAGGTTTATAGGTGTTGGTGTCCATCTCAGCATCGTTTCTTTATGAGTTTGGATGTGACATTTTGTGAGAATGAACCCTATTATGGCTCAGCCAGTGATGTTGTAATTACTCTTTCTCCACCTGAAGTGCAACAAGAGGGGGAGAGTAACAGTGGAGACATTCATTTGGGCTCTATTCTTGTTCCTGCTTCAGGTGTTTCCCATGGTGATAATTCTATTCATGGTCAGGGGGACGACACTAGCAATGATAGCAATGATAGTGGAGATAATAATTCTTGCCATGGAGACATACAAGGTAGTTTTCCTTCTCATGACATAGAGTCTCTTATGCATGAGGACTCAGGTACCAACTCTCATTCTCTTCGTCCTGATGCTCCGTCTAGCATTCTAGAGCAAGGTGATAATCAACTACTTGCTCAAGTTACTCAAATTCATCCTAAAATTAATATTTCTATTGCCCTTAGAAAGCCAACTAGATCTTCCAATGTTCCAGCTTGTCTTAAGGACTATGTTGGGTACAAACATGATATTGCTAACTTCATTTCCTACAAAACTTGTAGTTCATCTTTCCAAAATTTTATTTCCTCTCTAGATTCATTATCCATACCCACTAACTGGAAACAAGCTAAAGAGGATCCCAAGTGGAAGGAGGCAATGCTTGAAGAGATGAGAGCTTTGGAGAAGAACAAAACTTGGGAGCTTGTGGATCTACCGCTAGCTAAGCAACCTGTTGGGTGTAAGTGGGTTTTCACAATTAAGCATACACCAGAAGGAAATGTTGATAGGTACAAAGCTCGTTTGGTTGTGAAGGGATACACTCAGACTTATGGTATTGATTATGATGAAACCTTTACACCGGTGGCTAAAATGAATTCAGTAAGAACACTAATATCTTATGCTGCTAACTTGGATTGGGACATATATCAAATGGATGTGAAAATTGCATTTCTTCATTGCGATCTTCATGAAGAAGTATATATGCACATTCCACCTGGGTTTGAAACTAGTCAAACCACCGAGAACGTGCTTCATTTGCATAGATCTTTATATGGATTAAAGCAATCACCAAGGGCTTGGTTTGCTCGCTTTAGGCAATCAATACTCAAAAGAGGTTATCTCCAAAGTAACATGGATCATACACTTTTCTATAAGCATGCTACAGGAAAGGTAGCGATTCTTATAGTGTATGTGGATGACATTCTGATTACTAGAGATGACTTCATTGAGATTTCTGATTTGAAGAAACATCTTGCTCATGAATTTGAGGTAAAAGATTTGGGGCATTTGAAATATTTTCTTGGAATTGAAATTTGTCAGGGTCCCAAGGGAATCTTTCTTTCTCAAAGGAAATATGTTCTAGAACTACTGAAGGAAAGTGGTATGCTTGGATGTCGTCCTACAAGCACACCAATTGAGCAAAATCATCATTTATATAAAGATGCAGGGACTCCAGTGAATCGAGAGCGTTATCGGAGGCTTGTTGGAAGACTTATATACCTCTCCCATACTCGACCTGATATCGCATTTGCTGTAAGTGTGGTGAGTCAATTTATACATGATCCTAGATCATCTCATATGGATGCTGTTTATCGCATCTTGCGGTATCTTAAGAGCTACCCAGGGAAAGGAATTTTATACACACGGCAAGGAAATCTAAAAATTGAATGCTACACTGATGCTGATTGGGCTGGTTCTTTGGGTGATATAGACGATCAACTTCTGGGTATTGTACCTTTGTTGGAGGTAACCTAGTTACTTGGCGAAGCAAGAAGCAAAGTGTTGTAGCACGTTCCACTGCAGAGGCTGAGTTCCGGGCTATGGCTCATGGTGTATGTGAGCTGATATGGTTGCAGATCCTCCTAAGTGAACTAAAACTATTTAGGGACAAGCCATTGATGCTATATTGTGATAACAAGGCAGCTATTGATATAGCCAACAATCCTGTCCACCATGATAGAACCAAGCATATTGAGATAGATCGTCACTTCATCAAAGAGAAGCTAGATAGAGGGATGATATATCTTCCATATGTAAATTCTGCTAGTCAGATAGCTGATGTTCTAACAAAAGGATTGTCTGAAAAGATGTTCTCGTTTTTGTAGTAAGATGGGTCTATATGATGTATTCGTCCCATTTTGAGGGGGAGTGTTGGTGTATATAAATATTAAATAATTTAGGAACTAAGGTGCAAAATTGTAAGTGATAAAAGGGAAAAGAGAAGGATCCAGAGATGTATCGATCTATTCAGTCTATCCATCCAGTTTTCCCCAAATGTACTGTTTACGTTCTTCTCTCACACATCCTAAATCCAAAATTCCTCCCAAAACCACCGATTAATCTTCAACATACCAGTTTACAATGAAGCACACACACTCACAAGAACGAAAACTGAAAATAACAAACTAAAGGTCATAATAGTAAGCACTTTTATTAACGTACAATTCCATATTCTTTTAAGTAAACGCGTCAAGGGTGGGGGGAGGGGATGAGGAGCTTCCCCACCTTTGTTTATATTCTGATAAAAACTACACTCAAATCGTGGGAGAAACAATTCCAATGTGGCAACATGTTTTACCTATGTTAAAGGTAGTACGAATTAACTCAACCTAATAACTAGTGGCCACCTAGTCCGTGGGCGTTGTCGCCATAGATTGGACAGCCTCATTCCATTCACCCACTTTGCAGGCTTCAGCGGGGATGACATGGTCACCAATTCCCTTTGTACATGTAAAACAACATAACAACATTACTGTGAGTATGAAATTGTACTCCGAATGACTTATCCAACATAAATAAACAAAGGAGCATGTATTTGGCGTTAGCAAGGAATAAAAGTTAAGTAAATGTCATCTACCATCTACATCTAAGCATAGTGAGGTATAGAAATTAGGAACATTAAGCATAAAGTAGAACTTGATCTTCCACGAGTTCTTCATCACAAACAAACTACTTTGAATCTAGAATTCAAAAACACACTCAAACTTGGCTAACAAATGAGCGATATAAGTTAAAATTTTTGCCGAGATGTACTAGTGAAACCACACAGGAAGCAAGGTCGAACCTCCATATCTGTTGTGCCTAGGTTGAGCAGGTGCCTATGGTTGCTTCATAATCGTCCCAGATTTTTGTTTTCCATCAGGCCCATGCGGTTGCTACTCGCCGAATTCGGCCCGCACGGACGCGATGGCCCACGAGCACACCTCATCTTCTACCTCCTCCCGGAACGCGCTGCCGTCCGCGTCACCGCGTGCCATCGTCGCGCGGCTGTCGGCTATGGCCTAGAGGTCAGGTCGTCAGGATTATTGGGGAAGGGCTACACTGGCGAGGCACGGGCATAGAGGGAGGTTGGCTGTGGATGCCAATTTGTGGATGGGGAGGCGAGGTGGCGGGGCACCGCCGGGCGCGGGGGCGTCAATACGGCGTCTCCGGCGAAGCCAGGTGAGCGGGGCCACTTCTGTGGCGGTCGAAGATGCCGGAGGCAAGGAATACGGCGGCGCAGGGCGAGCACGACATTAGGTCGGTGATATAGGGCTTAAGTAGAGTTTACAGAAGCAACGTGGCGGGGAGCAGGAGCAGGCGAGCAGCTGCGCAGGCGCGTCACGAGGAATACAATGCTGATGTTGGATTGAAGTTTCCAGACGGCAGCGAGACGCCGCACCCGAATTTCCAAAGGTATGCGAACTTGCGAAGTATCTCGTTTCTTTGTACTTTGTGGATCGGAGTGGTAGGGCTTGGCCGCTTGGGGGCAATTGAAGTTTGGTGTCTGCCTGTTTGGATAAGGGGTCCAAGGCTCCAAGCTAAGTCTAGTTACAGTTAGATTAGCAGTGTGCTACTGTGGTTACATATATTCAGTCCGATCTACAGATTATTTGTTCTAATCATTGTATGAAATTGTCACCTAGTACTGTAGTCGCACAAGAGAAGCTCGTGGACGCAGTCTAGAGACACTGCACTTCGTCAAATCATTGATGCTTTACTAAAATCCGAAATTCAAAATATTAGTTAAAACCAAATGTTAGGGAGCCAAAATTGTTGAGTATGAACAGAGAAACAAGCATGTTCAAACACCATACTGTCCATCAAAGCGATGTGTGCTACTTCACGAAAATAACCAAACCCTTAATGCTTTACCAAATCCTTTTTTCAAATGTTCAAAATCTGTTGTTGGTATGAACTGGTAGCCTTGTACTACAAACAAGTTATATGTCCAGCACATATAGCTTTATTTCTAGCATGTGAGTGCATCAATGTGAGCATGCTACTCATGCCTGATTTGCCATCTTTATGCAAATCACACCAAACTTTGATTACACAAGCTAAAAATCTAAGCTAATTACACAAGATTCATAGAAGCCTGGCTTGATCTCATTTAGTTGTTGTGACATATGACTTTCTGATCGCATGCAAGTTAATGGCTACTTCTCTCATGCTCATTCTTTTTCTTGGTAATCGAAGCGTGCAAGCAAGGGCAACTTGAACAAGGGATAGCACACATCGATGATAGGCCTTGTTTTCTGTTGCCACTATTGCTTTATTAGAGCCCTTGCATTCTTCTTGGAGATGAGCATCAATGATATGTAGCGCCTGATCTGGAAAATTTCTCTCTACAAAGTTGACAATGCTGAGCTCACCTTCAAACATAGAATCAGTTGGTCTTTTGCCTGTAATCATCTCCAGAAGTACTATTCCAAAACTATAAACATCGCCACAGGTTGATGCATGAACGCTTTGACCATACTCTACAACATATAAGGAAATATCAGTTATTTTGTTCATAACATATTGCTTTATATATAGGAGAAGTTGACATTCTTGATTTATACCTGGAGCAATATACCCTATAGTTCCTGTCACAGCAAGTGAAGTACTACAACCTGATTGTCCAACTTCTATTGATCTGGTATCAACAATGAGATTTGCAATGCCAAAGTCACCCAAATAAGCATTCATGTCATCATCGAGAAGGATATTTGTTGGTTTCAGATCACAGTGGACAATAGGCGCTCCACAATCATGGTGCAAATAGGCCAATGCTTCAGCTACGTCAACACCAACACTTATTCTTTGAGCTAAGCCTAAAAATTTTGAATCTGCACTGCCATGTCTTTGATGCAACCATGTATCCAAATTTCCATTGGGCATGAACTCATAAATTAGTGATTTGAAATCATTGCCACTATTGTCTATTGTTGAACATGCAGTTAGTACAGGAAGAAGATTCCGATGCCGAATGGTTCTCAAAGCCTCACATTCTGAAACAAAACTTTTTTCGGCAAACCTGATATCTAGGTCAAAAACCTTAATAGCAACTTCGATCTTAGCTGGAGTTAACTTTCCTTTGTATACTGAGCCATAATTTCCTCTTCCAATTAAGTTGGACTTCGAAAAGCTCCCCGTAGCTTGCTTTAGATCATTGTAAGAAACTCTAGGGAATTTCTTGCCAAAAGAAAAAATATTTAAGTGTTGTCTTCTTGGCATCTTCTTCTTATGGATTCTAATGTAAATGAACAGTATGAGTGAGATGGAGCCAAATAGTACTGGTACTAGTATTTTCACCATATAGTTTATGATTTCTTCTTCTCTTCTATAAACAACATGGCATGAAGGCATATGCAAATTTGTGGCTCCTCCACACAGTCCTAGGTTGCCATCAAGTGAAACAATTGTAGCATTATCGAACACACCATTTTCTGGTATTTCTCCTTGGAAATTGTTGTAAGATAGGTCTAGTTTTGTTAGAGACTTCAGATCATTTAGATAAACTGGAATGGGACCTGACAAATTGTTGTGGGAAAGATTGAGGATGCTCAAGCTCTTTAGATTACTGAAAGTAATCGGAATATATCCTGTAAGAATATTTTCATCCAACTGAATGGTATATATCTGTTCAAATTGGCCCATAGTTTCAGGAATTTCCCCACTTAATCTATTGAATGAAAGATCTAGTGTGGTGAGTTGTTTGAGGTTACCAAACTCCACAGGTATGCTTCCTTGGAAATGGTTATAGCTTAGGTTCAATGTTAACATTGGTTTGAGGTTTCCCAAGCTAGGTGGTAGAAACCCATAGAATTGATTTTCAGCAAGATAAAAGTATGTCAACCTTGTAAGACGGCCAATGGAAGGTGGAATTCTCCCAATGAAGCTGTTCGATTGGAGATTCAACTTTTCTAGTTTTGTCATATTTCCAACCCATTTTTCAATATTACCGGTAAGATAGTTGTAATCTAGTGATAGTTGAATCAAGGCACTAAATTTTCCAATACTTGGGGGAACTATTCCTGATAGGTTGTTTTTAGACATTAACAACCGTGTAAGACTGGTGGATAGGTTTGCAATAGAATTTGGTATGGTTCCCTGTAGGTTATTGTGAGACAATGAAAAATCTGTTAAAGAACTACAATTTCCCAGGGTATGAAGGAATTCCCAACCTTCATTGTCTGTTGCTTGAAGCATGTTGTTTTCAAGGTTAAGATAAGACAGCGCTGCGAGGTTTCCCAAAGAGTTTGGGATTTGGCCAGTGAAATGGTTGATTGATAGGTCTATCTGTTCTAGAGCTGAAGGTTTTCCTAGGGAAGTTGGAATGGGACCCTCGAAAATGTTGTCGTCCAAGTATAGTATCTGAAGATTAGGTAGAGCATCGCCAATGTTAGATGGTAATGTGTTGCCTAGTATATTGGCTGCCAAGGATAATTCCTGAAGAGAAGATACATTAGATAGATCTCGCGGAAATCTACCTGATAAGTTGTTTATGCTTAGGTCTAAGATATCTATGTTTGGCATCTGCCAAACCTCAGGAATTTCACCCGATAGGTTATTTTGGTTGAGGTGCAACTCTGTTAGGTTTGGCATTTGCATAACCTCGTAGGGAATTCTTCCAGTGAGTTGATTTTTTGAAAAACTAACTATTTGTAAATTTGTGATGTTTATGAGGGATGGTGGGATGCCCCCAGTGAGATAGTTACTGTCAAGGTAGATAATTTCTAGATTGGTAAGAAAATCTATTGTAGGAGGAATACCACCGGTGAGGTGGTTTCCAGAGAGATCCAAATAGGCTAGGTTGGAACAGTTTGTGAGTGCATCAGGAATGGAGCCGTCGAAGCCATTATTTGATAGATCAAGTGTGTGAAGGAAGGTTAGATTTCCAAGAGAGGAAGAGATTTGACCACCTAAGATTTCGCCGGTGAGCGTGAGATTCACAACGTGATATGGTTGCACGGAACTGCAGTTCACACCATACCATTGACAGAAGTGGATTTCTGGGTTCCAATTCTTCAAGGCTCCTTTTGTATCGGTGATGCCCTGCTTGAATTCCACCAGTGCCTGAAAATCTTGGCTTCTCTCGTAAACAGTCGTGCAACGGACATTGCCCACTTCATAACACAGTAGAAGCAACACCAATGCTATAAACATGGCAAGCTTCGCCGGTTGTTTGGGCTGCCCCATTAGGCACTCAACTAACACCTGCAAAACAAGAAGTATAAACTTCGTGGCGTGTTACTAGAGAAACAACTGCGTTGCATATGATTATAGTTCTTATTATGGCCAAGCTTACAATCCTGTTGAATTCTGGTACCCCTTGCAAAGTGTCCTTGAATCTAAGAAAATATTTTGTTTGTTTTGTTTTCCAGAAACGCAGCACGCAGGGCGGGCTCTATCAGAGAGTTACAGCAAGTATAACAAGCACTAATGAGAGAGGGAGAAAGATGGGGGTTTACCTCTGCTCTTCCTGCAGTCCTTCTGACGATCTGCTTCGTTTCACTTGGTAGTGGGTGTTTGAACTGTGAAGTTTGGTTGGGTGCACTGTGACGACGTCTCAAAAGCTTTAACGCCATCGCCGGGGAGACTCTTGGGTCCGTCAACCTCAACAGTTACTACTAGTTCTACTTTTCACCTTGCATCTAGCCCTCGGCCGTCGCTGGACTCGCTGCAGTCGCAGTCTGAATGGGACAAAGATTGTCGAGGCGTTTCCTGACTCGAATCCAAAAATATTTTTCAGCTGGAAACGGACGGAGATATTCCTCATGCGGGTTCAATACTGACTCGTGGAATGTTGAGGGTGCTCCAAACTGGATTTGGTTCCTTCTGATGATTAATCTTCCAGAATGTATTGTGTGGGCATGATTCGTTTATGGGTTATTTTTTATTGGGTACGGTAAGTCAACTAGTTTATATCCGATCTGGACAGAATAATACCTCGTAATGCCGTTCCATACGGTATTTACAATTGGTATCGGCGGGGAATGGAGAGCTGTCAAAGCAACCACATCTTCTATGACTATGAGGGGTGAAATGTTTGGTTCCTATTTTTTTTAAAAAAAATGGCTCATTTGTGCACGAGATAAAAATAAATAGTCTCTAAAGAGTCAATATACAACATTTATCTCACTATTACTATTAAATTAGAGGTCTCAACGAGTAGTACATGGAAGTGTTATTTTAAATGTGTATAAGTATGGTGGATCCAAAAATACAAGCAAGAAGAAAATTTGGATTTCTATTTTATTTTTCTTTGAATTTCTTACTTATTTGATTTGAAATATCTTATAAAAATAAAGTAACATTGATGTTTGTTTAGGGTATATACCAAGTGAACTATTCCAAAACCATGTATGAAATACATAATAATGTGATTATAACAAATAGTTATCGTTTTATGGTTTGGTCTACCGATTTTTTCTCGATTTAAGTATCAATTCCTCATTGTTATCGTCGCTATCTGACTGTATTATATTTTTAAAAAACCGTATTTTCAATTCATTTTCAATTTCTATGTAAAAAATGAGAAATCAAGAGTCGGTAGGATGTTTCCGCAACGGGATAGAAGGTTTTCCTAACCATTCCCGACCGTTTTCGTTCCTACAGGTCTATCATCACTCTGATCAATATAAATTACTTGTAATAAAACATGACCCTTATTCATGCACTTTGATAGGATAGTCAGTTAAGTAGTAAACCGGTGAATATTCGATTTGGGGAGATTTTATGCGAACGCTGTGCTTCTCACGATTTTGCTGATGGTGACAATAGGCACTTCAATCAAAGCACGAAACGAGGGAAAGACTCGAATTTGGGCCCAGTAGATGAGCTGCTCTCCGAATTCGGCCCGCGTGAACGCGGAGGCCCACGAGCACACCTCGTCTTCTACCTCCTCCCGGGAACGCGCTGCCGTCCGCATGCCATCGTCGCGCGGCTGCCGGGTTAGTAAGGCCTGTGGCCTAGGGGTCATCAGGTCGTCAGGATTATTGGGGAAGGGCTACACTGGCGAGGCACGGGCATAGATGGAGGTCGGTGGGTGGTCGGTGGTTGGCTGTGGATGCAGTTTGTGGATTGGGCGGGGAGTATGGCGTCTCCGGCGAAGCCAGGTGAGCGCGGCGGCTTCTGTAGCGGTCGAAGATTCCGGAGACAAGGAGTACGGCGGCGCAGGGGCGGGCACGATATAGGGCTGAAGTAGAGCATTACAGAAGCGGCGTGGCGGGGAGCAGGCCTGCAGCTGCGCAGGCACGTCACGAGGAATACAACGCCATCGCGCGTTGTGGCCTTGTGGGCTGCGAGGAAAGCGAATTAGAGGATGGCGTAGGGGGCGTAATTACTTCTGTCAAATCATGGATGCTTTACTAAACTCGTTACTTAAAACCAAATGTGTGTATGAACTAGAACTAGCTCATAACTTCGCTGCTCAGTACACAATTTTCTGCCAGTGTTGTTCATCAATTTTGATGTACAAGGCTAATTTACTATTCTAATACCTATTGCATTAAAAAACAACCCAAGAAAACTACTTTAGTCCTAGCAAAGCATGGCTTGCTCTTGCTTAACTGCTGCAACATATGACCTTTCGATAGAGCAAGTAAGCAGATGCTTCTCTCGTATCCATTCGTTCTCGTGGCCCTTGTTTAATTCCAAAGTTTGGTGTTCCAAAGTTTAGAGTTTACTGTTTATACCAATTTGATACTGTTGACTGCAGTCTCACTTTTCGTACCTCCAAACTTGGCAGCCATTGTTCACCATTTATTGTCCTCAAGTGTGCATGCAATTGTGCATGCACTTGTGCACGTTGTCCTGTCAAAACGCAGGAATAACTGTAATTCACACATTTTATTACACTGTATGACCACATATTTAAAAAGATTCAAAGAGTGCATAAAATTGTTATAGTTTACATAGCCGAAAAAATTACAATCCCTCAATCAAGAATGATACCTATTGTACAAATGTTGAGCCATCTGGTCTCGGACTGCATTCATGGTGGGCATGTCAAAACCTTCAGGACAATCAACTGTTTCCGGCTGATCTATAGTGGCTTCAACAGGCACAAAGTTGATATTGTTATCAAGTAAACCAAAGTCCCTATCAAATTCACCATAGAGCCTTATGAAGTTGTGCAACGCCATGCATGCACATATAATATATGTTTGTGTTTGAGCTGGGTAGGACGGGATATCCAACAATATGCGCCACTTCATTTTCAGCACACCAAACGCCCTTTCTATCACATTTCTAAGGGACGAATGTGCATGGTTGAACGTATCCTTCATATTTTGTGGTTCGGGGGCGTTTTGAAAGTCTTGGAGGTGATACCTGGTCTGGCGGTAAGGAGACAGAAAACTCCACCGGTTTGCATACCCCGAGTCCACCAGGTAGAACTTGCCTACAGCATGTAGTACATGCAAGTTTTCATTGCCTCAAATTAGAAAACAACGAAATAGTCAATTGTGTGTATCTCTAGGCGGCTGCTTGAATTTCTCGCTATATCTTGCGATTGCATCGTCGAACACTCATGTCATGCACCGATCCAGGCCACCCAGCAAATACAAATGTAAAAAACATATCTAAGTCACAAGCAGCCATGACATTCTGGGTTGTCTTGCTCTTGCGACACAAGTTCTGCTTGAACTTATCCTGTGGAACGACCACAGGAATGTGGGTGCCATCTATTGCCCCTATGCAACCCAAGAATTCAGGGGAGAATCGAAATTGCTCCAGCCTGGGATGAACTGTGCTAAACGTTGGGTCCCTAGGTTTAATGATGTCGTCAGCTAGGGCTACCATACATTTGAGGACTTTGTAAAAGAGATTGTGGACAGTCTCTAGTGATCTCTCAAATCTGTCCCTTGCTTGCCTAACTGATTGTGGTGCCCCACATACCCAAAGGAAGATGCCTAGAGCCTCCATAGAGGTAGACTTGCTTGATGATTTTAGGCCATAATTTTTTGTGAACAGTTCATGCAGGTTAATAAACATGCGTGGACTCATCCTAAACATGTCATAGCAGGCTTCCTCATCCGCCAACTTGTTTTGTACCCAATCCTCCCCAGACAATGGTGGTGTCCTATACGGGCGTCTACTGCAATATTTGTCCACATGCTGAGCATAATCGTACATACCATAGTTCCAGAATGCTTCTTTAGCTTCATCCTCAACCACCAGGTTCCAGAATAGCTCCCACCAGTTGCCCGGCTCCTCCTCGTTGTCCACTTCAGCTTCAACTTGAGCTTGAGCTGGAGGCTGAATGTCATGGCCAATGCAATACACCACATAGTTAGTAACATGAAGGCCTTAATGACATGGTTGCCAACACTCTGGTTTACACCACATAGTACACAACTTATTTCAACCACAAAGGTTGAAATTAAGGCCATGACAGCCATAAAGGTTCAACAACTACAGCACAGCCATAAATCACATAGTTCCAATATGACAACAACTAGCATACACAAAAGCTAAAAGCCATCATGACAACTAATGCCACATGTAGGTCAAATGCATGCATGCAAGGGGCTGGTTTAAACCACTTTGGCATATTTCTTGATCAGTTGAAGCCTTGCTTTTGGTCCAGCATTCAGGTAGACAGTCCTGGCATCATCATCTTTGCAGACATTGAGCACACCAGTCCAGAGGTCACCTTCCATGTCGTCCAGCCCAAGCTCAGCAGTTGACTAAGTAATCAGTTGCTGCTGATGTTCCTTTGCGGCCAACTGTTCTTTCTATAGTTCCATTTGCTGCTGCTTCAGCCTCAGTTCCTGTTCCTCAGAGCTCTTCTTCTCCAACATCAGCTTGTGAAGCATATGTGTCCTACCCACATAATTGGAGTTGAAAAAGCTCATGTTGGCATCCTTCATCCGAGCAGATGTGTTCCTGGGCTTCTTGCCAGGACTTTTTGCAGTGCTGCGGGTGCTACTCGCACTCCTCTTGCTACCACTGCTTCCAGGGGTACTGCTGGCAGGTGTATCAAAATACTGAGGTGTACCAACACTGGAAGGGGTACTATCCGTCTAAGGGGTATCAAAAGCAGGAAGTGCCTCTTCTTCATCGCCGCTGGTAATGAAGTTCAGGTGGCGGCTCACCCCAGGAACATAGGCGGTCTCTCCTGTGACAGCAACTCCAGCAAACATGTGGTCCATTTCATCAATGTATTCTGGCCATCCATACTTCAGGTCCTGCCACTCTTGCTTGTTCTGCATTGCAAAGAAAAACCATCAAGGAGTCAGTACGTAATATAGAAGAGAATGTTTGCAGAAACAAGTGGTCAAAGGTCATGAACCTTGTTAGAGCCGAGCTTGTCATCCCACCACTTGTCAGAAGCAACCACAGAGCCATCTTCTCTGTTTCCTACGCCTGTGGCCACATGCCGAAGTTGCTCGATGAACATCCAAAGCTTTTTTAGCTCTCTGAACCTGTAGCCGAACTGCTCACTATCATGAAGCTTACCAGTTGCAAGTTGAAACTTGTGCTGGATGTCTTGCCATCCAAACTTGCTCATGATCCCATTTTTGCAAGTACCCACGTCAATTTGGATGCAGTAATATTCACAGAACAGCTTATTATCCTCTTTGGTCCAATTGGCTCTGACAGTCTATTTCTGTGGACATTGTAAACAAAAAGCAATGCATGAACAAGGAATCGACATTGTGCAATACATTTTACTATCCTGTTTGATCCATTACCAGAGTATAAGTAACAGCACAAACAATGAACATATAGCAGCACAAACAACGAATCGACATTGTGCAAGACATATAGAAGCAACAGTCTTGTAAGTATAAGTGCTCTTAATAGAAAGGCAACTCAACACAAGGAACACAGAAGGGAGGGAAGTCAAGGTAAATGTACCGAGACAGGAGGGTTGTTGTTGCCGCCGCTACGACGCCCACCGCGCCCCCTGGATGCCCTTCGGCGCTGACCAGGACCGGCCGACGCGTCCACACCTACGGTGGCGGCATGCTCGACGACGGGAGGGGCGGCCCCGCTGCTGCCGATTCCTCCCTGTTGCTGCCCGGAACGAAGCATGTCTTGGTACTCGTCGATGTGCGGGTAGCCAGACCTTGCATTGAGGTTGAGGCCAGATAACCCAAGCTGGCTTGGGGTCACGGACGAGTACGGATGCGGCATCGAGGAGTAGGGGTCATAGGCACCGGATCCGAACCCCGACGGCGCGGAGCCGTAGGAGGCATGGCCACGGGATCCGGATGTCGACGGCGCGGCGATGTACGGGTCGTAGGCACCGGCCTCAGATCTTGACTGCGCCAGGGAGAACAGGTCCCTTGTGCGGTGGCCGTCATCGTAGTCGAAGAGGTTGCCGAAGTCATAGCCGGTGGGGTTGCCAGATCCACTGGCGTTGAACCCCGAGCTGCTCCCTTGGCCATGGTAGCCGTCCATCACCGGCGACGAGGTCAAGCACGGCGACGAGGGAGAGCGACGGAGGAGAGGGAGAGCGGCGAAGGCGAGGGAGAGCGGCGGAGGAGACGAGCCGAGGTGGGGAGAGGAGCGGCGGAGGCGAGGGAGAGCGGCAGAGGGTTTGGACTCCCCGGCCGAATGGATAAGGGAGAGGGAGAGCGTCGGCCAAGGCAATAAAATATAGAGGAGAGAGAGCAGGGATTGCGGGCAGGCCTGAGTTGGGCCAATTCTGCATCCGATTCCGGCCACCCCGTTTAGATGATTCGGGCCAAAAGTGCCTATTCGGGGCCCCAAATCGGAAATCTAAACAAGGCCTTGGTAAAAGATGTTTGCAAGAAATGGCAACTTGCACGAGAGACATCAAGCATTGATGAGCCTCATTTTCTATGCCCACCATTGCTTGAATAAAGCATTTACATTCTTTTTGGAGGCAAGCATCACTGATATGTACATAGCAATTGTAGAGACGGCTAGCAACAAGATTAAAGTTGCCTCTACAAATCGATTTCTAAAGGCAGTTGTTCATCACATGAGTGCATAGGTACAGTGTAGCCATACGTCCGAAGCTAGATGGATGAGCCCGCTGATACTAGACTGTCTCATCTCAAGAGTCGATGCTTGAGAGAGGAGACCGCTGTGATCCATTGTCACTTGGCAAAGTCGCCTGAGTAGAGGTCAGTCCATGGACATTCGTTGCACCCATGTCTGGGTGGGTTTTCTTCCTATTTTGAGGTAATATTTCATATTTGGTGTGTCACCATCAACATATGATCAGAGATGAGCATGGTCAAACAAGAAATTATCCGTCAAAGCGATCCATACGACTTCATGAAAATCACTAATTTATGCTTAACCAAATTGATTTTTGAAATGTTCAAAAATCAAATCTTGGTATGGGTTGTTAGCCTTGTACTACATACAACTTGTCTGTCTGGCACATTTGTTTACTAGCAATATATAGTTCTGCGGTTTCACCACACTACTCATGCCTGATTTGCCATCTTTATGTCAATTTCAAACAAAATGTAAAATAATTACACAAGATCCACAAAAGTATGGCTTGGTCTTATCTAGTCAATGTGACATACTCCTACGATTATTTACTTTCTGGGGCGAGTTAATGGTTACTTCTGCAGGAGCATGAGAGTATATATGATTTTCTGATTGCATGCAAGTTAATGGCTACTTCTCTCATGCTCATTCTTTCTCTTGGTAATGGAAGCGTGCAAGCAAGAGCAACTTGCAAGAGGGATAGCACACATCGATAGGCCTTATTTTCTGATGCCACTGTTTCTTTATTAAATCCCTTGCATTCTTTTTGGACATGAGCATCAATGATATCTAGCACTTGATCTAGAAAACTTCTCTCCACAAAGGTGATAATACTGAGTTCACCTTCAAACATAAGATCAGTTGGTCTTTTTCCTATTAGCATCTCCAGAAGTATTACTCCAAAACTATAAACATCCTCATAGGTAGTTGCATGAACAGTTTGACCATACTATGAAAAGGTAGAGGAAACAATTATTGTGTGCACAACAGATTGTATGAACAGTTTGAGCATACTCTAAAAAAGTAGATGACAACATTCTAGATTATATACCTGGAGCTATATACCCTATGGTTCCCGTCACTGCAAGTGAACTATTACAATCTGAATGTCTAGCTGCTATTGACCTGGAATCAACAACAAGACTTGCAATGCCAAAGTCCCCCAAATGAGCATTCATGTCATCATCAAGAAGGATATTAGTTGGTTTCAGATCACAGTGAACAATAGGCCTTCCACAGTCATGGTGTAAATAGGCCAATGCATCAGCTACATCAACACATATGTTTATTTTTTGAGACAGACCTAAACCTTTTAGAGCTACACTTACACCACCACGTTTCTGATGCAACCATGTATCCAAATTGCCTCTGGCCATGAACTCATAAATTAGGGCTTTGTACTCGTTACCATTATTGTCTATTGTTGAACATGCAGTTTGTGGCGGTGGCCGGGGCTCATGCTGGCGTTGGGGGATGACCTTCGTCTATGCTGTCCTTCCCCCATGTGTTTGGCTGCTATCGCGGGGCGGTCGTCGAATGGGCGGAGGCTTTGGCGTCAATGGCGTGCTGGTGGACGTGCATGGCGGTGGGAGGCCGGCCTTCGATGTGCAGTGTGGTTAGTGAGGTGCTGGCGTAGCTGCGGTTGCTTGTGTGGCCGGCACGTCGACCCCCCGGCGAGGCTTCGGCTGGGGGTATGGCTACGATGACGTTGGCGTCTGGCAAGGACCCGGCTTCTTGACCGTTGTCTGTGTTGTGGGTGCTTTGGGCGAAGGCCTGGTGATGGCAGCATCTGCGGGTGTCATTCCCCCTGTTGAGGGCATCGCAGCCCTGACACTCTCCTCGGGTGAAAACCCAGTCCTTCTTGGACAAGCGAAGGCGGCGCTCGGACGTCGAAACCTTCTTGAAGGCATCGTTCAAGATTTGTGACTCGGTCGGGATGTCTCATGGCAGGGCCACTTGTTTCGTCGTTTCTGCAGTCGTGTTTGTGTGGGTGCTGCCGGTGGTGGAGGGGGTTTGTTTGGTTGAGTTGTTAGTTATCTGCTGTGCTGTTTCGAGTTGTATGGTATGGTCATTTTTATGACCATGAGTTGTGTAGTAGAGGCTCATGTCGATGACCCAATCTGACCGAGTGTTAGTGGTGTGAGATGGTAGCCCAAGTCGATGACCCAATCCAATCGAGGTTAGAGGCTTGTGTCGATGTCCCAATCCAACCAAGCAATGAGTTGAGTGCGCGCTTTTGTAGCGTGAGTTGAGTTGACTTGTTACCTACGTGTGCAGATGGAGTAGGGTACCCTCCACAATTGTATGGTTTTTTCTGGCCTGGTTTCTAGTCAAAAAACTGGACTGACACTTGCCTTTCCATTTATTCATCTAATAGAAATCACAGCAAATCTTTTGCCATCCTTTCAAAAAAAAGTTAGTATAGGAAGAAGGTTCTGATGCCGAATGATTCTCAAAGCCTCACATTCTGAAACAAAACTTCGGTCTGCAAATCTTATATTAAGGTCAAAAACTTTAATGGTGACTTGGATTTTTGCTTGATTTAACTTCCCTCTATATATTGAACCATAGCTTCCTTTTCCAATTAAGTTGGACTCTGAAAAGTTCTGTGTAACTTGAGCTATATCATTATAAGAAACTCTAGGGGATTTTTTACCAAAGGAAAGGAGCAATACATATGGCCTTTGTCTTGATGTTTTCTTCCCAAGGAATATAATGTAAATTGACATCCCAAGTACCATGAAGGCAAATACTACAGTTGATATGATGATCAAATGGTGTTTCCATTCTGTTCCCTGATTAACTACAGGGCACGCAGGCATATGAAGATCCACCACTCCTCCACAAAGCCCCCAATTGTCCATGAGAGAAACAGTTGTTGCATTTGCAAATACTCCATTGGTTGGTATTTCTTCTTGAAGATCATTATATGAAAGATCCAGCTTATCAAGAAGTGATAGATCCTTCAAAAAGGTTGGAATGGTGCCAGACAAGTTATTGTGAAAAAGATTTAGTGTTTTCAAGCTCTGTAGGCCTTTAAATGATGTTGGAATCTTTCCTATGAGGTAATTCTCGTCCGTTTTGAGGGTTTCTAATTGTTGGCACTCGCCAAAAGTTTCTAGGATTTCTCCACTAATCCTGTTTGATGCAAGACATAGGTCTGCAAGCTGTTTAAGTTTCCTAATATCTAGAGTTATGTCACCTTGTAGATTGTTGTGGCTAAGGTCCAACCGTATGAGTCCTTGAATGTTTCCTAAGTTTGGTGGTATATACCCTTCAAAATTGTTATAGCTAAGGAACAACTGCTGGAGGCGAGTAAGATTTCCCAACCTAGCTGGTATGGGACCCTCAAATTCATTTCCTTCTAGGTCAAGGATTGCCAGCTGAGTAAGATTGCCAATTGAGTATGGGATTGCCCCTGTGAAATTGTTCTTTTTGAGAAATAGTCTTTGTAGGCTTTTCAGATTGTCAACCCATCCTTCAATTGCTCCACTAAAATTGTTCTCACTTAGTCCCAGCCTAACTGACCCACTAACTTTCCCTATGCTCTGTGGAACTTGCCCAGACAAGTTGTTTCCACCTAACAAAAGTGTTTGAAGGCTGAAGGCCGATGGATAGGTTGCCGATTGATGGCGGAAGAGATCCCTGCAGCTCATTGCAAGAGAGTGAGAGTAGCTGTAGAGATCTACAGTTTTCTAACGCATTTAAAAACTCCCAGTCCTGGTTGTTATTTGCTACAAGCTGGTTTTCCTGAAGGTTTAGGAAAGTCAAATCTAAAAGTTTTCCCAAAGAAGTAGGAATCTGCCTTGTGAAATTATTAGATGATAAATCTATCACTTGTAACCCTGGAGCGTTATTTCCTAGGGAAGCTGGAATGGGACCTTTGAACCTGTTGTTTTCCAACGTAAGCTGTATGAGATTAGGGAGAAGTTCTCCTATGTTGGATGGTAATGCCGTGCCTAGCATATTGAAGTCTAGACTTAGATATTGTAGAGAAGAAAGACGGAAGAAGGCTTCCGGGATTTCACCAGAAAGCCTATTGCCGCCTATCCTATTGCCGCCTAGGATCAAGGTATTTAAGTTTATTAATTGGCCAAGCTCACCAGGAATGCTTCCCTCAAGTTGATTTGAAGCCAAGCTGATATACCATAGATTTGATAGTAGGCTTAACTTCGGAGGAATTGGACCCACTAGAGAGTTTGAAGATAAATCTAACTGTGTCACATTGAAGATGTTTGTAATAAGTGCATCTTGAATGATCCCAGAAAAATTATTGTTATTCAAAGAAAGGTACTGCAAATTTTGGAGACGACCGAGAAAAGGCAAGGGACCTACAAAGTTATTATAGGAGAGGTCAAGAACATAAAGAAAGCTAAGGTTGCCAAGAGAGGAGCTGATTTGGCCCGATAAACTTTTCCCCGTGAGGTTGAGACTTAGGACGCGGAATGGTGGCGTGGTGGAACACGTGACACCATTCCACCGACAGAAGTGGGAACTCATGCTCAAGGCTCCATATGGATCACTGACGCCCTGCTCGAAATCGAGCAGTGCCTGCAGATCTCTTCTGTTCTGATGAATGGCCGAGCAATTGTCACGCCCAGTTTTAAGGACAAAACCAGATATATACTATATGTGAATCTTAAAGGAAAAATCTCACGTATAGCTACAAATAGTATCAAATACAATGTTTTAAATATAACGTACACATTATATAAAAGATCACCTAGTGAGCAATCAGCGAAAAAACGACTCTGAACTTTGGGTGTAAACTTTACTCCACTGGATTCAACTGATTGGTTGACAACAAGCCTAACACTCCTCCTGAGGTGTGGGGGAATAGCAAGAGTGAGTCCATGTCGAACTCAACAAGTATAGCATAAGGCAGTATAAACCATAACCTCATGATCAATGTAACATAAATAATGTAAAGCATAAAACAGTAAATATGAGCATGTTAACAAATAAGTCATTATCTTAATGTAAATGTATCAGGGCCGCCCTGTCCGTGGGCACGGACGATATATTGATTTAAACTCTGTGCAGAGGTGTATACTTTCACTGTGAGTCATGTTGCCCATATGCCCGGGTTTGCAACTCCCAAAACTCTTCCAAGGAGAGCAGGCAGGATACACTATGAAGCCTTTCAAACGTTCGTCCAACCAATTAGGCTGCCAGATCGTCAGATATAGGACCCCCTTCTAATATGGCACATTCCTTTCTGGCTATACCCATAAGGATAGAGGTTGTCCTATACCAACTAGGCACCCTAACTAACTAGAAAAGGTCCTCATACTGAGTTAAAACCAGAGCCATGTAGCCCTCACAGTTGTATGGTAAATCCATGATAAATCACTTATGGATAAATCTTCAAGTTATTAAAATATCATTTTTATCGTTCGTTTGTTTAAACATTAATTAAGCCACATAAATCATAGCCATAGAAATAAAACCCAAGCTATACTTGCCTTAAGACTTGCTTTACACCCCGAAGCAAAGTTCTTAGAGAACATCATCCTTTATCTTCCATTCTGCAGCTTCTGATCTCTAATGTTCACAACGGTTCTTGTTCTACTCGTAGCAAGTACCATGCATAGACAAATATACAGTGCACAAGAAGAGACGACTAAGAACAGTACACCAATCAAAGAGGTAACTAAAGATGGTCTAAACGGCAAAACTTGGTGCTATGGTCGCAAGAGCGCAAGAATGACAAACGACAGAACTATCATTAAAGTGAACACGACTATCAAGGTAAATGCAACGTAGCAGAGACAAACTATAAGATCCATTCTTTTTATTAAATAAAGCAAAGTGTTGGACATTTAATAGAAACAAAAAGTTAAAGTAGCTAAATTAAATTGAATTATAAAGCAGAGTTAAACCTTAGTTATATTTTAATTATAATCAATTATACTATCTAAGCCATTTAAACATTTATAACTATAAACAATTAAATAGGTGAGGCACTAAACAAAACATGATATGATTAAACATTAATCTAAAAGAAAGGGCAGACATAAGGCATTAAACATATGAGAGCCACTAAAAGAAATATCATATGCTTAAATATTAATCTAGCAAGTCGTAAATATAAAGACATGTTGATACAAAACAAAGAGCACTTAAAATTCAAGGTTAAACTAAGCAAAACATTATTAAAAGGCATTATTGCTATATTAACCATATTAACATGAAAAGACGATGTACCTAGACTAAGTTAAAAAAATAACATAATGTAACTTGTAAATATGCGAGAACAACTATAAAGAGCATCATAAGTTAGTACTAATCATATCAGCTTGTATTTATGAAAACTAAGGTATAAATGTAAATTACTTTTATATAAGAGAGCACTGAGTGAAAATTAATTAACCTAACAAGATTAATTACATAAACACATGATATGATAAACATTAATGATACAAGTAACATACATCGATAAGATTGCAACACAAGGACAACGGAAACATAACCCTATGTTGCTTTATTTATAAAAGCCATTAAATAATTAGTAAATAAGTTATTTTTAAATAAATAAATTCACCATTATATGACATGAAAACCACTAGTACTACTGCGTAGATCGCGACGATATGAAACCAACGTAACTTGAACGACTCGATTCGGAGTTAAAACGAATAAAATATGAAGGATTAAAAATTAGTGGCAGTTTCGTAATTACTGTAACTCGTACCTTGAGTCATCTTCAACCTCACGAACGTGAGTCTGGCAGCCATGGCTGCTGCGCTGCTCACGACGGAGGGAGAGGGGCTCGGTCGGAACTTGGCCGGGCCAGCGGTGGCTGGCTAGATCGCCGAGCAGCCTGCTTGCACGCGCATGCGACGTTGGCAAGAGGTTAGAGACCATGACATAGAGAAAGGAGAAAAAATAGAATTTGCTACCATAGGGATTTTCAACTAGGGACTCCCCTCATGGTAATTATAATGTGCTTTGACCAAGGGGTTGGTACAAATATATAGGACGGAAAACTCCCCACGTCAACGTCAACTAACAATATGATACTAATTGATATTGCACCATCCACCTTTACTAATAGGCATAATTAATTATTAAAGCCCATTAATAAATAAAAACATGGGTCTTTAGGTGTCGGAAAAATTGGGAGACTTTATTATTTTCAGAATTGATTAATTTCATAGATAAAATAATTCTAGAAAAGTCTAGAATTGACTTTTAAGCCACGAAAAATACTCCTAAGGCTCCAAAAATCTGAAAAAAATTCTCAGAGACACTTTGAAACTTATGAACCTAAATAAAGTATTTAAGGCTCATAAAAAAGATATTTTAGAGCATCCAAAAATTAGACAAAGCTCTAGGATAAAGGGAAAAGATTCTAGAAAAGTCTAGAAAATTCCCTAGAAGGATTGGAAGACGTCTAAACGTGTTTTGAAAACTTAGCAAACATAAAAGCACAAACTTAAACAATAAACAGACATCACATCAAGCAATATCCCATAATTTAGAAAAATTTAAAACTCATATTTTTCCTATAACTAAATGTGCACGAGCTCAAACTAAATTTAGTAAATTTTATTCTAATATTAAAATATTTATTTTAATTAGAGTTTTCTAAGCGCAACCTAAAATAGAAAATTTTAGGGTATGACAGCAATGGACGTTTCCAACTCCATAGCATAGCAGCAGCAACGGCAATAGTGTAAGGATGGGAATGGCGAGTCTCGCCTGCTGTTTGGAAGAACATATGATGCACCTTACTGCCACCTGCAAAACATAAAGCATTCCATGCTATAAGCATATGTTTGAGCAAGCTTGCAATCTTGTGTGACCGAACGATATTTTTGATATGTTTGCTTTTATGGAAATGCTCTATTTTATTGTTAGAATGAAGCCAACAGGAGAAAAGTTAAATATTGACGAATTGTACACTTGATCCCCAGAAATAAGTATTATCATGCCTGACAGAGGGACTAAGAGGGGGATGAGAGAGAGATAATAGGGTAGGACAGGGTACCTGGACTTGTGGCTGTGCCGGAGAACAGGAGAGAGGACACCGGCCACAGATCAGCAGCCTTGTTATTCTGTTTTGTTCTTGCCTCGAGCCGTTCTTTGATCTGCTGTGACTGTGAATTGTGAGCTGGATGCTCAGCTGGATGAGGTCCCAGGGGTTTAAAAACAGTTTTACGGCACCATGACACCCACACGGCCACACATCGTGACGTTGACGCCTTAGCTTGACCGCTGTTTCAGCGAATACCCAAGTCCGTCAAACTCGTCGGTAACCGGCTAACCGCCACTTTTCGGCTTCCATCCCATTTCCTGTCGTTGTGTGAGCTAGACACGATTGTTTGCTTGTTGCCTTGTTGGCTTGTGTACACGACGGATCAAACGCGAGTGTAAAACTCAGGAAGGCGTGCCTGTGTTCGTCCGGAGCGCACAACACCTTGTTGATCTTTGGGTCGATCAGTGACTGCAGCAATGCTGTGAGAACCGTGAAGGTTGAGTTGGATACTCGGCTGGTTGAGGGCTTGAGGCCTAATTATACGGGTTTATTTAAAGAACAGGTTTATTTTTGCATCGTCCTCTCCCCCACGCCACACACTTGCACCTCAGCTGACACTGTCACGCCTTGCCTTCGCTTGACCACCGCCGTTGCTGCAAAGACGTTGAGTCCGTCAAACTTACCAGTTCGCACACGTGCTGGACTGCAGATAACAGATACAGGAAGGAGCGCAGCATCGTGAGTCCATGACAGGCTGAATTTTTTCTTAATCACGTAAAAGATTTACGTGTATTTATATTAAGAAAAAGAGCTTTGTTTGTTATAAGCATGGTGCTCACACAAGGTTAAGAAATGAAGCTCGCACCGACTTGGAATAGTTTTCTAGTGTATTAGTTATTATATAATTTTTGCTGTGAGGCCATGTTAAGCCAAAAAAAAGACCCATTTTCTGTTTTTTTTTTTTGCCTGATTTTGCCCATATGCCATCAATGGTCAGTCAGGTTAACATACCAACTTGAAGAGTCGTGATGAAGCCGAACGGCGCAGCAGCCATACAGCCCACACTAAATGGGCCTTAATACGGTCCACTTCAGACGGGCCATTAAACTAACAAACGGAACATTTTTTTACTGATAACAGGAACAGTTTTTGGAAATAGGCAAAAGACCAGCAATGACTTAACGACTCTATAAACATCGATGAACAAAAAAGAGAAGTCTTGAGAAATTTTTTAAGGGGTAATAAAGTTGAATGAACAATACGAAAGGCATGGACGGCATGCCTCTTATCCGACTGTTACGAACAACTAGTGGACAGTGGTTCGAGTATCGAGTTCGATCCAAATGTTTTCAAAGCGACAAAATATTGCGTCCTAAAAACACCGGCGCCAGTTGATGGGACTGAAAATAAACACAACAAAAAAAACTTGAGAGTGTGAAGGGCCAACGATCGCTTCCAAGGCAATATATCTTTTTTTTATGCCAGTTCAAGCGAAGACCCAGATCCTCCCTCCACGTGAGATCCCTCCCAGACCACGTGCCATTGATGAGTGCCAAAGAAAAGAGAGGTTAGTGAAGGGGATTACATATTATAGAAAGATAAAGGAATTCTGAACGGAACAACATGGTCAGGCGGCCGTCAGGCCGGCACATCTGACGTGAGCGGCGGCAACGGGTCACCGGGCTGGCCGACGCTGAAGAAAGAACCAATACTTTTCCTATCGATTGGTATCCGGAAAAAGAAAGGTTCGCATGTGTACTCTCGCTGCGTGTACCCGTTGTTTGTACTCCTGTCCACCCGTTGTTTGTACTCCTGTCCAACAGTATCATCAAGGTGTGAAGCTGAGAGATATGAAAACGTCGAAATTTTTTTATAGAAATAACGTGGAAAAGTTTTTATATTGTCATACCAGTTGTCTCAGGTATACCCTGCGTTATGTCCACCGGCTGTTTGTACCTCTTCAATATCCATCGAAAATTCTTACAAAAACGATGTCAAAAAGTTTTGTATGGTCGTACAGGCATCAATTTTGGTTTCCACATAAAACCAAGTAATGAGACCTCATCAGTTACCTCAGCTACCTTGTTCATGGAAAGATTTATTTTCTCCTGGAATTCGTTCTTTGTCTCATTGAACTCTGCTGTATATTTTTAAACTATATTTTGTTAAAATCTCTTGGAATGAAAGTGTTTATAAATACAATGTCTGCGTACCAAGGAAACTACATATACAATATGTTACATCCTTTTAAAAAAAATCATCAATGGTTAATTGATGATATCTTATTTGTAAGTTCCTCGTAAAGTTCTCTCTAGTTCTTCCGTTGGAAAACTAGATCACTTTGTCTTCACATAGTGATTACGGAAGTGATAGTAACTGATCAACCACCGCTAATTACCATAAATCTTATCAAGTACCATTTTTGAAAGGAATGCTACATGTACAACAGGCATCCTAAAACTTCATTATTCTCTAGAACTGGATCCTTGAATCGATAGGATCACACAAGATCTTGATCTAACATCAATTTTTCTCAAAGTAAAACTGAGTAGTATCTATGAGTAAGTGGATTCAACATTCTAAAATTACATCGCAATTAGCATTATTGACTTATAAATATAGAATATGATTTGATGCAAATAAATATATTCATTTTCTCAAGCAACTGATATAGTCATGATTCTACCATCATTGGGTATATCCTACTCTCAACAAAGTGTCATATATATGCTTGAAACCATTTTAAGATCTGATCGAAAATGTCAAACATTCGTGAACCTTGCCTTTATGATTGAAAATTCTCACATGACTTCTCACGAATTTCACGTTTAAAGCATTCACATGTCACGTCACCAACCTAACCCGCACCGTGCAACGAGCTCGTGTGCCCGGTGCAAATAAGCACCAATTCGACGATCAGCCCCTGAGCAAAAATAAACCCACACCTGCAGCATCACGCTGATGCGTGCCGCTTCCGCTGAATTTAAAACCCCTCCTGTTCCATCCAATCGCTCGTTGTTTTGCCTGTTTTTGTTGGGGCGGTCAGGTCAGCGTTCCGTGGCCGCGCCAGCCTTCCGAGACCCTCCACCAAGAACGCAACAACAACAGCACGCGGAAAGAATCAACCGGCTGCGCACCCGCACCCCCCAAAAGCGAGCATCGTGATCCGTGACCATGTCCATGCCCGCCACCGCTCCATCGACGCAGCTCCGGTGATCTTCTCGGTGAGCAACATCGGCAAGAACGACGCGCCTGCAGTATGGTGCCGCTGTGGCTCAGGCTGCTGCTCGGCATCGGGCTCCCCGTCGCGGCGCTGGTCACGGTCGTGTTTCTGGTGTACCGTCGAAAGAGCTCGCCCCATAACGCTCCGCCGGAGCTGCCGGAAGTTTCTCCTACCGCCGCAGGTGCGAAGTCGCCGGCGAGCCCCGGGCTGGCGAAGCTCAACATGAGCTACAACGCCGCGAGCGGCCGCGTGGGGCTCCGGTTCCAGCAGCTTCACCAGCACCAGCACCACCACGCGGTGAGGCACCGTGGCTCAGGCGGCGGCGCGCAGCAGGGCGCGTTCCAGTGGGCCGACCACCCGCAGCTGGTGACGGAGGCGGCAGAGAACGGGTGGGCGCAGTTCTTGTTCACCGTGGCGCCGCCGCTGTCCAAGTCGTCCGCGTCGTCGTCGCCGCTGTGGGGGACGTGCCCGCTCTGCGATGCCGGGACTAGCCGCGACATGGCGGAGGCGGCCGCGTGGGAGCTCCCCGCGGGGTCGTCCGAGCGGATGCAGGCGGTGCGGCTCAACCCGGCCACCGCCGCGGCCTCCGGCAGGAAGTGGCTCCCCGGAGGCATCCCGAGCCCGCTCCGCGGCGACTCTGCGGACGCGGCGGGGAACGGGAACCCTGGCGCGCTGTGCCTCGCCAGGATGAGCCTGCCGCTGCCGGGCCCGCCCCTCGCCGGCGCTCCGTTCCCGCAGGACGCCTACTTCGAGATCACCATCATCTACCTCAACACGAAACGGCCCGAGTGGTCCGCGTCCAGGGCGAGCCGGCGTGCGCGGGACGGCAACGTCTCCAGCGAGAGCGACCGCGTCAAGCTCATCAGTTTTGCACCGGACGCCAAGAGCCCGGTCCAAGAAAACAGAGCCGCCGCCAAGGTCGGCGAACAGGACAGACGGAGGCATCTGGTCATGTCGCTCGGCCTCGCCACCGCGTCCGCCGCGCCGCAACGGCCGTCGCTGGCCGGAACGTACACGTCCTCCATCGGCTTCCACTGCGATGGCGCCGTCTACCTCGACGGTAATTAGCAAAAGACATAAAAACATGGTGCTTCCAATGAATGATTCTCGAGTGCAACCAAGACATGATCTGAAAGAATTTCGTTTCGATGGATGATTTCAGGGATGAAGCTGGTGTACGAATCGGACAAGTCGTGGGCGGGGGTGGACAAGGTGGTGGGGTGCGGCTTCGAGCCGGCGAAGCGCAAGGTGTTCTTCACGGTGGACGGACAGCTGGTGCACGCCGTGAGCTGCAACGCGGAGGCGTTCTCGAGCCCGCTGTACCCGGTGCTGGCGTCCAGCTTCGACGTGATGGCGCTGGTCAACCTCGGGCAGGGCAAGTTCCGGTACGCGCCGGCCAACGCGCGGCGCACGGCGAACCCGTGCTTCGTGCGCGCCGCGTCCACGGTGGACGCCCGCGGCGGCGGCAGCGGCTCGATGATGGGCCTCGACTTCGACGACAGCGGCGAGCTCTTCTCCATGGGGCGGGTGGACTGCGGGTGGCTGGAGATGGTGAAGGCGAGCAGGAGCAGGAAGGAGAGCATCGGCGGCTCCGGCGCGGCGTCCGTCGTCGGCGACCCGGAGGCCGAGTCCGACCTGTTCGAGATCCCGCTGCGAGACTGACGTGACGGCCGGAGACCGACAGGTGGCCCATTTGTCAAACAGGAATTAGTTGTTATAATGGCGAATGGTCACGGCGATACTGACACGTGCTTAGGAATTAGGACACGCAGGTTGATTTGCCTGTTGTTGTGTCGTTGCTGTTGATGTATCATCGTCTAGCTGCTGTTATCTAGATGTGAAAAAGTATTAGTTAGGTAGGTAAAAAGGATGAAAAGCTTGTCTTATGCAATGAGCTTTTGATTCGTTGTTTTCTTCTTTCATTCCCTGTTGTATGTCTTTTTATCTAGCTATATGCTCAAGATGTACGGATGGTGGAGGTAGATTCTGGAACTAGAATTTTGAATAAAGAGGAGAAAAAGAAGTGCCTATACAACACCACAATTTGAAAAGTTGAATCTTCCTGTGATTCACATTTGCATAGTTAATAATAGTACATCCTTTTTACTTTGATTTGTAAAGTCCATCTACTTTATACTTTTGTTGGTGATGGTGATCGGTGACTACTTCCATCACCTCACCTGTTTTTATATTTTGATTTTTTATGACATAAAATTCTGCATGTAAGTGAGGTTTGCTTTATAGCTGTCGGCGTTAGAAACCCGGGGTGTCCTAAGCCAACGAGTAAACGTATGTGTGTGTAACCCGTTCGGATGGTGATGCAAGAAGAACACAGCGATTTATCCAGGTTCGGGCAAAGAAGGCCCTACGTCCAGCGAGGGGAGAAGATTTGTATTATCTTGCACCTAAGTGCTTGTACAGGGATGAATACAAGCGAAGGAGAGAATTCGAGAGGGGTCGAGTATAGAGCGAGAGAGTTATTCAGAGTCTAGGAGTCTACCTAGGCGTGTGTTCGGCTGTTCGTGAGATCGTTTTCTGGAGTCGGTTCTCTTCTTCTATTGGGTCTCCTGGTTCTATAGGCCAAGGGGAGGCACAGGGGTACAGATATCCTGGTTCGATGACGCGGTGGTGACGTCGCGGGTCGTGGTGGTCAACTTGAGGCCTCTGTAGAGACGTGCGCTGAGCATGGCTTGTTCTGTAGCAGCGTGGCTCGGAGTTGACAGGCGTCCTTCGAAGACGTGGTTGCGTGGTTGCTGACCGGCGAAAGACGCGATCCCCTGTAGAGGACGTGCGAGTTCCTATTGGGGTCGCATCGGGAGTTGCTGGCGCAGCTTTCGAAGTCGATGTAGTTTGACCGGAGGGCGTCGATGCGTACTCGAGGCTCAGTCGAGGGGTAGCCTCGAGCGTAGTGGTTGGGCGGATAAGATTGAATTTAGGGAATCCGATGTCGGTTGTTTGTCGCGTAGCGCGTCGAAGGGGGCCTCGAGCTGCCTAACAGCGCTGAGTACGGCATAATAGTGCCGTACAGACCAATGCACGTCCTTAGTATGGGCGGTAAAGCGGGATTCGACCGCTGTACGGACCACTGTGCGGACACTATAGCCATACGGTTTGACGAGGTTAGGTAGTTTTGCATTAAATGCGCTATCGGACGCACCTGGAGTTGGTGGCTCGAGGGGGCTCGACCCTTGTCGTATAGAGGCGTCCGTCCCGCCGGGGCCTCGACACTTTACGCGGGGTCCCCCCTCGAGTGTTCATCGGCTGGTGACGTCTTGTCGAGGGTTGCGGCAGAAGTTAAGTACTCTGTTGTGGGCCGGCCCAGTGTGTATTTGCCGGTGGGCCCTGGTGGGTCGAGGATGTACGGTCTGGTCTTGCACGTGTTTTTTTGAGGGTCCCGCGAGATTATTCTGAGGGTAAACTCGGGGTTCAACTGAAGACAAGGAAGGTTTAGGTTACCCCTTTTCTCGGTAACCGACAGTAGCCCCCGAGGCTTCGTGTAAGTGTTGATACTTACACGAAGGCTCAGTTGAATGGACTCGGAGTGTTGGTCGTATTTCGAAGGGTGCGCGTGAGCGCACCCTTCGGGTGTAGCCCCCGAGGCCTCGGGTGAGTAGAATACTCGCCCGAGGTCTTTTATTTTTCGTTTGGTCGATGCGTGCTCGAATGATCGAGCCCCCGGGTGGTTGGATCCTCTTTCGTCGAGGCCACCTGGTTGCGAGTCCGCTCCTTAGCTTCTTTCGTCGAAGCCGGTCAGGTGCGAGCTCGACTTTTTCGTTCGACCCTCACGAACCCTTTCGATCGGGTAGAGGGGGAGAAGCGTTATGCTACCCATGCTCGGGCGAGCATCAACGTCTCAGGCGAGCTACTATCGGGAAATTCAAGTAAGAGCTCATGCCCCGTTCGATAGGGGTCGACTAGTGGCCCTGAGGCACTCTTATTCGAGCAAAACAGTGGGTCCCGTGGATGCCAAACCCTTTCGATCGGGTCCGGTAGCTCGATGCCTCCCCTCGAGGGGATTCCGTCGTGGTCCCTTAGTTTTGCCTTGAATGTGTCCGAGGGGGCCTCGAGAATTTGTTCTCGAGCAAGGGACTCGCGTCGGCCCCCCTCGGTCACCCCTAACTCCGGTACTCGAGGGCGGCTGTCGAACCCTTTTCGAGGGCCAGCCTTCGCTCCCTGGAGGTTTCGAGGGCCTGGGCCCGTATCCCGTATCGTGGGAAGATCCGTCTGTGGATAACTCCTCCTATCCATCACGCGTGCCTTTTTACACAGAAGCTGGAGCGGCGCGATAGCGGGTGATTCTTGTACTTGAAGCGCATTTCGAGGAGGATAACTGTCAGTTCTCGTTTTTCAAGAAAAGATTCAAAGCGGCGCGGCCGTAATATCACGGGAGTCGGAACGGCGCGGTCGTGGTGGGGCTGGCATGACGCCTGATTCACGGATGCTTGATGTGTGTCCGTGGTCGATAGCAGTCGAGGGGGTGAATGCGAAACGGCCCTGTCCATGACCCACTGGAATCTAGAGGAGAGTGCTTTGGGTGCATTTAATACGGGGACTTACTGGTCGGGCAAGCGTCGGCCGTCCGTCGGTCTTCTGCCCCTATAAAAGGAGGCACTCCGCGCACCGTTGCTCTTTACTTGCTTTCCTGACATTTTCGCATTTGCCTTCCTGCGCTTGTTTTCCTTCCTTGCGCCCGCCTCCCTGCGCTTACCTTCCTTGCGCTCGCCTCCCTGCGGAGATAGGAAATCTTTCGGGTCGTCCGTCCACCGAAGAACTCCGTGCCCTTGCCATGGCGCCGCCAGAGATTCTTCAACCCGCGGCGTGGCTCCCCTCGGATGTGACAAGGAAGGAGCTGGAGGGGTTGGTGGCGGAGGGGCTCCTTCGCCCTATCACCAACAGGGCTGAGCCCGAATGGCTCGTTCCGCCGAAGGGGGACCGCGAGCCGAACCCACTGGAGGGCTACGTGGTCAGCTTCGTCAAGTTCCACCGACTGGGCTTCGGTTCCCCGCTGAGCCGGTTCATGCGCGCACTTACCCACTACTACGGGATCGAGCTGTAGCATCTCTCCCCCAACGCAATCTCCTACGCCGCCATCTTCACCACAGTCTACGAGGGTTACCTCAGGGTGGAGGCGCACTGGGAGCTCTGGCTCCATCTTTTTCGGGCGGAGTACTTCTCCAAGAGCGCGTCGTCGGGGGTGCGGAGGCTGGTGCGGGCTGGGTGCTGCAACTTCGCCATGAGGAAGGCCGACGCTTTCATCCCTATTGGCCTGACTTCGAGCCACGACGCCTGGCCTTTGAAGTGGTTCTACATTAGGAATGACGAGAGGCTGCTGCCTCAGTACACGGGGCGCGTCATCGAGTCGCGTCCCCACAACTGGGGCGCCCCAGTGCGGGACCCTCAAGAGAGGCTCAAAGACCTCCTCGACGCCCTGGCCACCCTTCGAGGGCAGGGGTTGACTGCCGGGGTCGTTGCCTCGGCCTTCCACCATCGACGGGTGCTCCCCCTGATGCGGTGCTCACTTCGCATGAGCCAAATGTTCATTGGAGCGGAGCTCGGGGGAGCCAGATGGTTGCCGAGGCTATTACGCCGGAGTGCGTCGCCAAGAGGGTTCGAGGCACGGTGTCGGGCCCCTTCACGGCACAGGATGTCAACCGTCTTCCGATGCGGCCGGATCTCGGTTGCCCTGAACTGGTGAGTGTATTACTTCGTCGAGCCCTTCTTTTTGTTTCTTTTCACCTTACATTTTTTGGGCTTTTGCGTGTAGGGGGAGCTCGACTACGAGTTGTCACTGCCCCCCGTTAGGGAAGATTTCGGGGCTTGTCCGACGGGGCTTCTCGGCGCCTCGTCAACAAAGAAGACGAAGGAGGAGGAGGGCAAGAAGAGGCGGATGCATAGCCTCAATCTGTCTGTGGGCGAGCAGCGCTCGGCTAAGCGGAGATGAGAGGTGGGGCCCGTCGAAAGGTCCTCCTCTGAGGAATCGGGGGAGGAGTGGAGCGGAGAAGAGGAGCACCTCTCGACCCGGAGGGTTGCAGCTGGTGCCCCTTCAACGTAGGGCGCCGCTGGTCCTGAGGGGCCCACGGAGGGGCCCCGTGAAAGTCACCTGGCCCTTGGGGCCGGGCCGGTGGCGCTGGCCTTGGCCGCATCGGCGGCGGCCTCCGCTCATGGGGCTGCGGGGCCTCGCGGCGTGACGCTACCGGTAGCGACTTCAAGCCTTCCGGGTGCCAGGACGCGGCCGTCGACGGGGGCCTCACGAACCCCGGGAAGGTTCCCGGTGGGGTAAGTTCTTAACCTTGGAGCAGCTTTCGCGTCTGGATTCCACGCGTCTAATTTTTCCTTTCTTACAAACTCAAGCGTGAGCGGGCATTGGCGGGGCTCGCCCCGGCCAAGCGCCTTCGGACGGAGGCTGCGACGGAGGTGATGGCGGTCGCGGCGGCTCTGGTTACGGGCCTGGTTCCTTCGACGACGAGCGCTGCGTCGACTCCTCCGTCGATTCCGAACACGGGGGTCATCGCTTGGGTCAAGGCCGCACGCGCGGCGTTGGCCCAGGGAGCTGATTCGGTTATCCGTGAAGCGGCCACCGAGCCTGCGGTGGCTGCAGCGTCGAGCCCCCGAGCCAGGATGGCCGTCGAGGCGCCGAGAAGCAGCGTGCCGGAGGGCCCCTCGGATGACTCGCGGCTGGGGTTTTCGGAGGCGGCGCCCATCGTCCTCGAGGCCGAGGAGGGCGAGGCTCCATCGACGGAGGGAAGGAGAAAGACGCCGCGCCCCCTGTCACCACCGAGGTCGGGGGTCGTCGAGTCCGGGGGTGCTGAAGCGGCCCCGTCAGGCGGGGCCCCCGTGGGTGATTCGGTCGAGGAGGCAAGCGTCGCCATGTCTGCCCCGGCGGACCTTTTTGTCGAGCGGGAGGAGCCACAGGCCGGCTTGCTGGCTATCATGCCGTGGGAGGGTCAATCTCCCCCCGTGGTTCCCAAGCAATGACCTGCGGCAGGCGCGGCCGTCGACGCGGAGGGTGCCGAAGCAGAGGCGGCGCGGCGGCGCTCCGAGGCGGAGACTTCGAGATGGGGCTCGGAGCCCATCCGCGTCCTCGACCCCACGAGTCGCGACGCTCCCTCATGGGAGGTGGATGACCCCACGGAGCTCGAGTGCTAGAGGGCCGTCGAGGAGGAGCGTTCCTGCCTTCAGAGCTCGCTGAAGGCAATGCTTGGTCTCGTCAGCAACAACCTTCACCAGCGCCTCGCGGTAAGCATCCTACTTCGAAGTTATGGAAATCGGGGTGTGTTTTCTTTGTCGATGATGTCCTTTGTTCTTCTTGCTCTTAGGATCTGAGAAAGCGCTCGAACATCAAGTCCTATCTTATCCACGGCGCCAAGGATAAGTGGAACCAGATCCCCGAGCTAGAAGCAGCGCTCGAGGCTGGCCGGGTCGAGGCCGCGAAGGCGAAGGAGGAGGCCGCAGCCGCTCGAAGTGAGGTTGAGAAGGCGAAGTCCGAGACCGCCTTGGCCCGAGAGGTGGCCGCCCAAGCCAAGGAGGCCGAGGCCAAGGTGGAGGAGGAAGCGGGGAGGGCCCTTGAGCAGGCGAGGTCCGAGGCCAGCGACGAGCTGGCAAGGGTTGGCGCGGCCCTCGAAGCGGTGCGGAAGGAGCTCGAGGTCTCGGTCTCCGAAAATGCCAGGCTTTCCGAAGCCTGGCAAGAGCAAAGGTGGAATGCCATTTCGGCAGGTGAAGCCCTCAAAAAGCTCAAGGAGGAGAACGCGTTGATGGTCCGCGCTGGTAAGGCGTTGCGAACGAGTATCTTGTTCTGCAAGATACGCACACGAAGCTCGAGACCCACGTTGTCGGTGAGTCTTCCTTCTTCTCTCGAAGAGTTTTTTGCCTTTGTCTTCTTTCTTAAGCGTTACTGACTCCATTTGTTTATTTTCAGCCTTGGAGTAGGAGCTGAATCGGGCTCATCGCGACCTCAGCCTGCTTCAGAAGTCATACACGGCCAAGGTGAAGCTGACCGGTGAGCTCGGCGGTATGCTCGACATGGTCTGCGATAGCCTCGGCGTCCCTCGTCCTGAATCGGCCACGGATGACGTCTGTGGGGCCCCTCTCCTTGACCGGCTATTCGAGCTTGGCCACGTGGTTAAGGAGAAGGTGCGGGGCGCTCTTCATGTCGGCGTGAAGCGGGCGATGGCGGTCATCGGATCCGGCTACATCTACGACATGGAGGTCATCCCCCACGGCTTCGTCAGCGACCCTTCGAAGACTGACAAGGAGAACGAGGTCGTCTTCATGGGGTTGGTCGAGGCTACCGAGGAACCTGACGGTCGTCTTGCGAGCCTCTTCGAGCATGAGGTCCTTCCGCCTCCTGAGGATGATGGCCTGTGAGCCAAGCTTGGGCAAAGAGGCCTTTATAAGAAATCTTGTAGATTTTTGTTCTTGAGGTCGTGATGCCTCGAGCCAATGTACATTTATATTCTTATGTATACGTCTAAGTGTACTCTAAGTCTTTTCTGTCTCTACTGCCTGATCGGGTCTCTACTTTTATCGAATTCGTCACACGATCGTGCCCTTCGAAGGGGGGAGTGAGTGGAGGTGCCGTAGCCCTGGGGCGTCGGCGGTCTCCCGACCCGACATCCCTCGACCTTTCGGACCTTCTTGTGTCATTTTCGACTTAGTATCAACCCATGTCAAGGCATATCGAGGCAGAGTGGACCTCGAGACTTAGAAAGTGTATGATTTTTAAGTCTTTTTCTTTCTCGCGTTCCTGATAACGTTTCTTTCTTAGTGAATTCAACGCATGTTCGTGCCCCTCGTCGGGGAGCGAGTGGAGGTACCGTAGCCCTAGGGCGTAGGTGGTCTCCTGGCTCGACAGCCCTCGACGCTTAGGACATTCGCATGGCGTTTTCGACTAAGTATTAGAACGTATCGAGGGGCGTGAGAGACAATAGACTTTTTGAGTTTTGAAAAAATCATGTGAGTTTTTTGGGGACTTCGGGGGGTTCCCCCCTTATAGCCCCCGAGGGAGGTTCAACTCTGAGGGAGTAGAGTCGAGGCTACCTCTTATATGTATAAGGAAATTGAGCTTGTGATCGAAAGCATTCCATTGTGCGAAAAGAAGAAGGCATCGACTAGGGATAGAAGTGACGTAGCTGGTCGATGTTCCATGCGTTATTGAAGATTTCGCCTTTGTCGTTAGCGAGCTTGTAGGTTCCAGGCTTCAACACCTCTGCTACGATGAAGGGGCCTTCCCACGGTGGAGTTAACTTGTGCCGGCCCTTATTGCTCTGTCGCCATCGTAGGACGAGGTCGCCCACTCGAAGGTCCCTTTTGCACACATGCTTGTCGTGGTAGCGTCGAATCTTCTGCATGTATCTTGCGGAATTGAGGAGGGCCATGTTTCGAGCTTCTTCAAGTTGGTCGATGGCGTTTGTGAGGGCTTCTTCGTTGCTTTGCTCGTTGTACGCCTTTAGTCGAGGGGAACCATACTCGAGGTCAGTGGAGAGGACGGCCTCGGACCCATAGACCAAGAAGAATGGGGTGAACCCCGTGGCTCGACTAGGTGTTGTCCTTAAGCTCCATAGGACCGAGGGCAGGTCGATGGCCCACTTCTTGCCGTGCTTGTTAAGGCGGTTGAAGATTCTCGGCTTGAGTCCCTGCAAAATCATGCCATTGGCGCGCTCGACCTGGCCATTAGTTCAAGGATGAGCAACCACGGACCAGTCCACGCGGATGTGATGGCGATCGCAGAAATCCAAAAACTTCTTGCCAGTGAACTGTGTGCCGTTGTCAGTGATGATGACATTCGGGACCCCGAAGCGATAAATGATGTCGGTGAAGAACTCGACCGCCCACTCGGAGCGGATATTGCCGATAGGCCGGGCCTCGATCCACTTGGTAAACTTGTCGATGGCAACTAGCAGGTGGGTGAAGCCCCCAGTTGTCCTTTTGAGGGGACCAACGAGGTCGAGCCCCCATACGGCGAACGGCCATGTGAGGGGGATCATTTGCAAAGCATGCGCAGGGAGGTGCGTCTGCTTGGCATAGAACTGGCACCCCTCACATGAGCGAACGAGGCTGATGGCATCAGAGACAGCGGTCGGCCAGTAAAAGCCTTGTCGGAAAGCGTTCCCGACGAGGGTCTTGGGCGCAGCATGATGACCGCAAGCCCCCAAGTGTAGGTCGTTGAGTAACCTTTTGCCTTCCTCGACGGTGATGCAATGCTGCAAAACTCCAGTCGGGCTCCGTCGATAGAGCTCCTTGTCTGGACCGAAGAGGATGTAGGTTTTGGCCCTTTGCGCAATGCGTCGAGCCTCGTTCCGGTCGTCTGGCAGCTCCCCTTGAGTAAGGTATTCGAGGAAGGGCTTACGCCAATCGGCTTCGTCGCTTGCTCGAGGGGATGATACCTCGAGGTCCATGACCTCGGCCCCGGTCGGGGGGGCCTGGATTGGTTGAGGCTCGACCCCCTTGGACGGATGTTCGTGTTCACCCGTGAAGTCAACTGATGGCTTGTAGAGATCTTTTGCGAAGACGTCGGGTGGCACGGTGCCTCGGGTTGACGCGATCTTTGCGAGCTCGTCTGCGGCCTCGTTGTAGCGTCGAGCAATGTGGGTTAATTCGAGGCCGTAGAATTTGTCTTCCAATTTGCGGACCTCTTGATAGTACGCTTCCATTTTAGGTTCGCGGCAGCTCGAAGCCTTCATGACTTGATCGATGACTAACAGCGAGTCGCCCCGAGCTTGGAGGCGTCAAACCCCGAGCTCGATAGCGATGCATAGTCCGGTCACGAGGGCCTCGTACTCCGCGACGTTGTTCGAGGCTGCAAAGTGGAGTCCAATTACATAACGCATGTGAACCCCGAGGGGCGAGATGAAGAGCAGGCCCGTGCCCGCTCCTGTTTTCATCATCGACCCATCAAAGTACATGGTCCATAGTTCGGCCTGGATCTGTACGGGCGGTAGTTGAGCGTCGGTCCATTCGGCCACGAAATCTGCCAGCACCTGCAACTTAATGGCTTTTCGCGGTGCGAAAGTGAGGGTCTCGCCCATGAGCTCGACTGCCCACTTAGCGATTCTCCCTGTGGCCTCCCGATTCTAGATTATCTCCCCGAGGGGGAAGGACGAGACCACGGTTATCAGGTGGCTTTGGAAGTAATATTGGAGTTTGCACCGCGCAAGGACTAGAGCGTACAACAGCTTCTGAATCTGAGGGTAGCGGGCCTTGGTCTCCGAGAGTACTTCACTGATAAAGTAGACTGGCCTTTGAACGGGCAGGGTGTGCCCTTCTTCTGCCCTCTCGACCACTATAGCTGCACTGACCACCTGGGTGGTTGCGGCGACATAGAGGAGGAGGGGCTCGGTCGGATGAGGAGGTACTAGGATCGAGGGCGAGGCTAGCATAGACTTAAGCTTTGAGAGGGCTTCCTCGGCTTCGAGGGTCCATTCAAAGTGCTCCGAGTTGCTCCGAGGGGAAGACGCTGCTCATCAGCACCTCCCTCGATGCCAAATAGGAAGCAGTGCTCGTCGACTTTCTTCGCGCGAACGCCGACATGTTTGCGTGGAGTCCCTCGGACATGCCGGGCATACCGAGGGAAGTCACCGAGCACGCCTTGGAGATCCGCCCCGGGTCTAAGCCGGTGAAGCAACGCCTGCGCCGCTTCAACGAGGAGAAGCGTAGGATTATCGGGGAAGAAGTCAACAAGCTCTTGGCGGCCGGATTTATCAAGGAGGTCCACCATCCCGAGTGGTTAGCTAACCCTGTAATAGTCAAAAAGAAAAATGGGAAATATAGGATGTGTGTAGATTACACCAGCTTGAATAAAGCATGTCCTAAAGTTCCATTTCCCTTGCCATGCATTGATCAAATCGTTGACTCGACGGCGGGATGTGAGACCCTCTTCTTTCTCGACGCCTATTCCGGCTACCATCAGATCCGGATGAAGGAGTCCGACCAGCTCGCGACTTCCTTCATCACCCCCTTCAGCATGTACTGCTATATTACTATGCCCTTCGGCCTTCGAAATGCCGGGGCAACGTACCAGCGGTGCATGCTCCATGTTTTCGGAGAACACATCGGCTCGACGGTCGAGGCCTATGTCGACGACATCGTGGTCAAGACCAAAAAAGTCGAGGATCTTGTCTCTGACCTCGATGCCGCGTTCAAATGCCTTCGGGCGAAGAGCATCAAGCTGAACCCCGAGAAGTGTGTCTTCAGCGTCCCCCGAGGCATGCTCTTAGGGTACATAGTCTCTCAGCGCGGCATCGAGGCCAACCCGGAGAAGATCTCGGCGATCATCAAGATGGGGCCCATTCGAGACCTCAAAGGCGTTCAGAGGGTCACAGGATGCTTGGCAGCCCTGAGCCGCTTCATCTCCCGTCTCAGGGAAAAGGCGTTGCCCCCCTACCTGATGATGCCGTTGGGGCCCGGCATCTTGAGCTTGAGATAAGTGTAGTTGGGAACTGCCATGAACTTGGCATAGCCCGGTCGCCCAATGATCGCATGGTATGTGCCTCGGAACGGGACTACCTCGAACGTGAGGGTCTTCTTTCGGAAGTTTGCGGGAGTACCGAAATACACCGGTAAGTCGATGCACCCGATGGGAATAGCCTTTTTGCCTGGCACGACACCGTGGAAGCCCTCAGCGCGCTAAGTTTCAGCTTTTCCCTTGGGATTCTGAGAAGGTCGAGGGTCTCGGAGTAGATGATGTTGAGGCTGCTGCCTCCGTCCATCAAGACCTTGGAGAAGCGGGTGTTGATGATGATAGGGTCGACAACAAGCGGGTAGAGCCTCGGGTTCGGGACGTGGTTCGGATGGTCATCACGGTCGAACATGATAGCCATCTCGGACCAGTCCAAGAATCGAGGGGTGGTGACTTGAGTGGAGAATACCTCCCGACGCTCCCTCTTACGCTGTCGAGGGGTGAGCCGGGCGGTAGGTCCCCCGTAGATCATGTAGCAGTCCTGCACCTCGGGGAACCCATCAACCTTGTCGTCATTCTTGTCGTCGGGCTCTTCCTTTTCCTCTTCCTTCCCTCGAACCGTACCCCCAAAATGCCTTTTGAGCATCCGACAATTTTCGAGGGTGTGATTGGCCTGGCCCTTGTGATATGGGCACGGTTTCTTGAGCATTACGTCGAAGAGGCCCTTTTCGGGAGGGCCTCGAGGCTTCTTGCGCTCGACAGCCGCCACGAGGTCATCATCGGGGGCGTCTTCACGCTTGCCTCGTGGGTTCTTCTTCTTCTTCTTGCCCCCTTTCCTGCCGCCCTAGTTCGAACCCTCAGGGTTGGCCGCCTTGGCTTGCGTTTGGCCTTTGCCACCGTCGAAGAAGGCACCGACGGCCTCTTCTCCGGCGGCAAAGTTGGCCATGATGTCCATCAATTCGTCGGCGGTCTTTGGGAGAGCACGCCCGAGCTCCCGGACCAGTTCCTTGCAGGTGGTCCCGGCAATAAAAGCCAGGATCACCTCTTTGTCGGTGACGTGGGGAAGCTCAGTGCGCTGCTTGGAGAAACGTCGAGTAAAGTCGCGGAGGGATTCCTCAGGCTTCTGTCTGCAGCCTCGGAGTTCCCACCTGTTGCCCGAACACACATAGATGCCCTTGAAGTTCCCCTCGAAAACCCTGACTAGGTCAGACCAGTCATAGATTTGGTTAGGGGGAAGCTCCTCGAGCCACCGTCGTGCGGTGTCGGAGAGAAAGAGTGGGAGTTGTCGAATGATGGCGCTGTCGTCGCGGGCCCCACCAAGTTGGCACGCCAGCTTGAAGTCGGCAAGCCAGAGCTCAGGCTTTGTCTCACCGTCGTATTTGATGAGACTTGTCGGGGTCTGAAGGGGCTAGGCAGCGGCGTGCTGCGAATCGCACGGCTGAAGACTCGAGGTCCCGGCGGATCCGGGGATCGACGTCGGTCCTCGTCGCTGTCATAGCGTCCGCCCCGATGAGCGCTGTAGCCTCGCGTCTCGGCGTCACCGCACTTGCGTCTACGGTGTTCGTTGATGTCGTGATGCGCATCGCGGGGCTCGCGGCTGTCACGAACACGATCGTGGTCCGGGACCGCCCCCTTCGAGCGGGGGGAGTCTACCGGCTGGGTCGAGGCCTGCCTCTCATGCCGCAAGGGTTCGTGGTGTTGCCCTGAGGCCGCACCTTGACGCCTCGAGGCAGAACTTTCGGCCTGCTGGATGGCGGCCACCTCGAGAAGGCCCTTGATCTCCTGTTGGACTTGTTGGGCTTCAGGATTCGAGGGAGCCGGCATGTTGCGGAGAAGCATGGTTGCCACGATGACATTCTAGCTGGCTCGATTGAAGGCAGGACGTGCAACCGTATCTGCGCCCACAATCTGCCGCTGTACTTGCCGCGCTCGGGCCTGAGCCCCTCCGCCTGGGGGATTCCGATTGTCTTGCTCGAGGGCACGCTCGAGCTGGCGCAGTCGCTCTTTGTCTTCATCGAGTTTGGCTCGAAGCTCCCGGACCTGCGCGAGCTGGGCGACACGAGCGCCCTGTGAATCGTACGGGTCATTGGTCGCGGCAGGGGGCCCTTCCTCCTGTCCCATCAGGAGGAGGGGCCCACCTGTTGCAGCCGGTGGTGTGGACGTCTTTGCGGGATCGGCGTCGTCGTCGCCCCACGCGGCGACTATGTCGACGTGGAAACACTCTCGCGTGGGATCATAGTAGCTGGGGTCGTAGTCGAAGTCGGAGTAGAGTGGGCAAGGCACGATGATCCGCCCAAATTGTTCCACTTCCAGCCACCTTCGAAGCATGCGAGGGCAGGCGCCGCGTGGGCGAGGGTTAATCGGGCGTTCGGGGGCCAGTACCGGTACCTCTCGGCGCACTGCTGCGCGCGGGGGGGTCCGGTCCGTTCCCTATCCGCTCCAAAACCCGAGCGTACGATAGTGGAGTATGTCGAAGCGGCATTGTCGAGCCCAAATGGCAGTGCCGGTCGGGCGGCAAACTGCTCATGGGGCAAGAGAGCCGTAGTCATGAGGGGCGTGTTCGCCTAGGGAGAAGCGTTCAACCCTGGCGAGCGCTGCCCCACGTCGGGCCTTACGCGTAGTCGTGGGAGGCTCCAGGCCAGAGAGCTCAAGTCATCCGTCGAAGACGAAGAGGATGTGACGACCGTGGTCTCATGGCGGGGTGGTGAGGACGACGCGAGGCTCCTCGCGGAGTCCCTGAAGCGCCCCCGCTTGGGTGCCCGATTGAGAGCAGGACCATGTCATGGCTCGTGCCGAGCGACATGAACTTCAGACTCCCAAACCAGATCACCGAGCCAAAAGAGAGCGATGATACGAAGTCCGCCATCTGGACGAAGCGGTTTGACACACAGGCCCCCTACCTGGCGCGCCAACTGTCGGCGTTAGGAACCCGGGGGTGTCCTAAGCCAACGAGTAAACGTATGTGTGTGTAACCCGTTCGGATGGTGATGCAAGAAGAACACAGCGATTTATCCTGGTTCGGGCAGAGAAGGCCCTACGTCCAGCGGGAGGAGAAGATTTGTATTATCTTGCACCTAAGTGCTTGTACAGGGGTGAATACAAGCGAAGGAGAGAATTCGAGGGGGGTCGAGTATAGAGCGAGAGAGTTATTCAGAGTCTAGAAGTCTGCCTAGGCGTGTGTTCGGCTGTTCGTGAGATCGTTGTCTGGAGTCGGTTCTCTTCTTCTATTGGGTCTCCTGGCGTCCCCTTTTATAGGCCAAGGGGAGGCACAGGGGTACAGATATCTGGTTCGATGACGCGGTGGTGACGTCGTAGGTCGTGGTGGTCAACTCGAGGCCTCTGTAGAGACGTGCGCTGAGCATGGCTTGTTCTGTAGCAGCGTGGCTCGGAGTTGATAGGCGTCCTTCGAAGACGTGGTTGCGTGGTTGCTGACCGGCGAAAGACGCGATCCCCTGTAGAGGACGTGCGAGTTCCTGTTGGGGTCGCATCGGGAGTTGCTGGCGCAGCTTTCGAAGTCGATGTAGTTTGACCAGAGGGCGTCGATGCGTACTCAAGGCTCAGTCGAGGGGTAGTCTCGAGCGTAGTGGTTGGGCGGATAAGATTGAATTTAGGGAATCCGATGTCGGTTGTTTGTCGCGTAGCGCGTCGAAGGGGGCCTCGAGCTGCCTAACAGCGCTGAGTACGGCGTAATAGTGCCATGCAGACCGATGCACGTCCTCAGTATGGGCGGTAAAGCGGGATTCGACCGCTGTACGGACCACTGTGCGGACACTATAGCCATACGATTTGACGAGGTTAGGTAGTTTTGCATTAAATGCGCTATCGGACGCACCTGGAGTTGGTGGCTCGAGGGGGGGCTCGACCCTTGTCGTATCGAGGCGTCCGTCCCGCCGGGGCCTCGACACTTGACGCGGGGTCCCCCCTCGGGTGTTCATCGGTTGGTGACGTCAGTGATTTGTCGAGGGTTGCGGCAGAAGTTAAGTACTCTGTTGTGGGCCGGCCCAGTGTGTATTTGTCGGTGGGCCCTGGTGGGTCGAGGATGTACGGTCTGGTCTTGCACGTGTTTTTTCGAGGGTCCCGCGAGATTATTCTGAGGGTAAACTCGGGGTTCAACCGAAGACAAGGAAGGTTTAGGTTACCCCTTTTCTCGGTAACCGACAATAGCATCCAGTTGACTCGTCCCAGATTCCCAATGAGTGCACGGTTTCACAAAAAAAACCTTGTTAATGGAGGTACGGAGCAGTATGGTATCTAAGAACAGCTCCTCGTGATTGTGATTTTGTTGCTGGTGCTTGCAGCAACAAATGATATACAAAAAATGATAATTCTTAGTTTTGTATGTTTAATACATTATAAGTGAATCTTATATTTTATTTTAATCAAGCTGTATAGCATGCCTTCCCTTTCATTTGTCAACTATTCCCTTCATCTCAAACCGTAAGTTATTCCAAGAACCTTACAAAGTCCAAAAATATTAATTTTAATCAAAATTATAGAGAAAATTATAAAGATTTACAACATCAAATTGATATACTATAAGAATTGAATGATACTTAGTTAACATCATAAATATTATTATCTTATCATATAAATTTACCTAAACTTAAAAAAAATTTACTCTCCATATTTCTTAGAATGACTTGCAATTTGAGATAGCTTGTGCAATTGTATGGCTGAAGAATACATGTGTGCTGACTTTACCATAAAATTGTAGTTTATCTTACTTTCGCTCTTCATTATTGTCAATATTATACTTGGTAATAATAGATATGATATAAATATTGGTCCATCATAATCATGTCGTCACTTTGCTCTAACTTTTATATGATACTATGTACGCACTTATTCTCAATTATTTACTATTTCAATTGCAAACTTTTGTTTAGGTTGAGAGCTCAGGTCCATTAGGTTAAGTTTGTTGAATATGTTCCAAATTCATTCCCCAAGATAAAGGCCGACTTCTGACGGAGCGAAGCGGAGGCCCGTAGAAGCCGAAGGCCGGGCCGGAGCATATTCTCTCTTGTAAGCCGCCGCTACGGCGTTGTAACCCAAAACTCTTGATTATAGTGAGGAGTGTTTGCTGGCTGGCGTCCGTGGTTTTTCCCCTTCGCATTGGAGGGGTTTTTTACGTTAAATCTTGTGTCTCTATGTGGTTTGATCTTATGATCTTCATCGTTTATTCGTCCTAATCATAACAG
>CM041637.1:16930610-17022611 GCA_023333625.1 Bothriochloa decipiens
GGTTTGATCTTATGATCTTCATCGTTTATTCGTCCTAATCATAACAGAGAGCTCAACCTCCAATATAAATATATGGCTATTTTTTCAAGTATGCGTTGATTTTTTTAAAAAAATATTACACCATGAAAGTGTGAGTAATACTATTCTTATATGAAAATTTAATATCTATATGATCACTATTCATTATCTGATCTTTATTTTGCACAGGTGGAGGTAGGATAGATGGACTTCTGATACTAGAACTTGGCCTTAAAAGAAAGAGAGAAACTTAGGTTTTAGTTTAGACTATAGAGCAATCCCTCTCCTTCAAATGGAGTTTTCAGTGACTCTGCACAAAGGATGAGCATGCGGAGAAAAGAATCTGGAATTTGGAGCAATGGCATCTCAAGCAAGTATACTAGCTGGAATAATGGCATCCAGAGCAGACACATATACCCCCGGGAACCTTGTGGGCTGTGGCGATAAGAACCGTATGGGAGCTCCCAAGTCCCACCAAACCTCTTGGCAGACGCAACGCAACGGCAAAGAATCCGCCCCATTCCACAACTGCCATTTGGCCCACAAGAACTCCGCAAGATGAGAATAAGATGAGCGGATGAGCCCATGACTTGCCTCGCTGCCGAATAACGCTATCCAGCAACGCAGAGCAGAGAATGAGAACAGCAGAAGCGACAAGCAATTGCCGCCGGCCGGTCAATTAAAAAGGGGATAGTGGAAAACAACAAAAGCCGGTGCCCTCCGTAACGTCACTGCAGCCAGAATGATAATCTATCTAACAACTGGATTACAACTAATCCAGGTGTCTTGCTCCTCGGCCTCAGCCGTCAAGGTGTCAATGGTGTCGCGGATTAGCAGCTGCATGCGAAACCAGTGACGTTTCTGTCTGCGTCCTGCCGCGGCACCCGCGGACTTTTTCGTGTTTTTTTCGTGCGAGTTGTCAGCATCTGGAACCCCTGTGCGTTCGAGGTGTTGCCGAGCTCTCCTGTCCATTTCAGCCGCCCCCGCCCCCGCCCCGCCCCTTGTGCGAGCCGGTTTCGGACGGCGCTGCTGCTTCATCTAGAAGCTGAGGTTTGGTCCAGTCATGAGCCAAGCAGTTCGCCTCCATTTTTCTTATGTTGTGGTCAGCTGGTCCAGCCAATTCTGCACACGATTAGGTTAGGTTACTGCTATGTTCCTCTTCCATTTGTTTATCAAAATGATGAAGTCAGAACATCACATTCCCGTTGAGAAGCCTTTTTAGGATGAGGAGTTTTGCCCTGGAGATTAAACAATCCTTCGGTGCTGATGATTCAGATCTCTAATACAATACCATCCAATAAAATTCGTCGGACAAATTAGAGCTCTCAAACTTTGCTCACATGTCACATGTCAGTGCCATGTGCCCACGAGCATGTATATAGTCCTTTCGAATTTCCAGGTTTCCACTGCCTCATGACCAATTCCTCTCGCCATAAGTAGTCCAGTAGTCATGCTGAAAAAAAGTCGAGTAGTCCAGCAGTATAGGCAAGTGCAACTGTGCAAGAACAGCTCAGAGAGCACAATTCTGTTCTAGTACTGTAAGGACAAATAACCTATTCTCCTTCAATAAATTAACATTTGCACAAACCGTGATGTTCATCATAAATACACAAAGAAAAAATTCGTCCATGTACGTCAAGGACAAAATGCAGACATGTAGCCCACACACTATGTGCCAGAACCAGTTGCCATCAGCATCAGCCGCAAGGCTCTGGAACAGAATGTACGGCCCAAACAATCGACTGCTCACTGGGAGCAGGGAAACGCATAAACAGTCAAACAGAACACGCTAACAAGTCGATCACAACGTAGCAGCACTGGCCGGATCTATGTCTGTCACACCTGCAGGCTGCAGGTTGCAGAGTGTATCCGCCATGTCGATGCAGTTCAGCACTTCAGCGCAGCCGGTCTAGGAGCCGCCTTCCACTCTCTTCCTGAACATGATCCTGCCCAGCAGGCTCGTGCCGCGCTTCTTCTTCCTCTTCGGGTCAGTGGAATCATCCTCCTGCCGCGGCGGCGCGGCGGGGAACACAGGATGGACGACGTTCTGCACCGCGTCCTTGTCGTCAGCACCAGCAACGCCGGCGTTCTCTTCCTGCTGCTGCTGTTGCGCTGCGCTCCTCCTCGGCGTGGCGCAGACCTCACCACCTTCGTCTCTCTTGGACGACAGCACTTGTTGATTGGGTGTGGTCGGGGACATGGAGATGGAGGCCTCGGCGTTGGCGAACTCCTCGGCGAGGATGCTCGCGAGCGACTGGGGCTTGTAGTCGGACGCCGCGGCGGAGCTCAGCCTGGGGTTCTCAGAGAGAGCTTGCAGCTGCTTGCTCAGAATTGTGATCGTCTCCTGGCACTCGGCGAGCTTGTCGGCTGCTGCCAGGATCTCTGAGTTCTGCAGTGGATGCTGATACTGTAAGTTCAGTTCCCGAAGAGGACATACTCCGTCCGTCCAAATTACAAGTCACTCTAATAATTTTAGAAAATTTAAACATTTCAAGTTTATCAAATTTATATAATAAAATAATAAGATTTATGATACTAACTATTTTGACTACTATTGGATTCTTCATTAATAATATTTTTATATTAATCTAAAAAATAATATGTTCACAGTATAGTTATTGAGTTATTTGATGTCATAAATCTTTATATTTTTCTCTATAATTTTGGTTAAACTTAAAATATTTTGACTCTCCAAGATTCTCAAAATGTCTTATAGTTTGGTCAGAATAATTTATAATTTGAAGTAGATGAAGTACGCTAGTACTCCTCCGTCCCAAAAAGGATGACGTTATGAGAAGCGTGCCAGTCAATTTTTTTTAACTTTAACTAGGTTTGTACAAAATACGTGTAATTTTTATATCTCCAAATAAATTTATTAAAAAATTAGACTTAAAATCTTTCCGATGATACTAATTACTTAGCATAAATATTTATATATTTTAATATATAATTACCGACAGTTTGAAAATATTGATTTCTCAAAAAGTGATAATAACATTTATTTTGAGACGGAGGGACTAGTATACTATTTTCTCGTAAGAATGTATAGCAAGGACACCATAACTTACTGTTGCTAAATGGCTTTCCTCTTCTGCTGTCCGACGTTCCACACTTGCCTCAGTAGCAGCAGGGCTGTCGGATAAAGAAAATAGATTAAATTTTTCAAGTGTTGGCAATAATTATTTGTTTTAAAAAACATGAGTAGTCAACTTAGCTACATATAAATTACCTTTGTCTCTCACAGTGTTCCGATTTTCTTCCCGGAAGGATACTATCATCCTGGGCTTGTGTAACATGTATCAGTTCTGTATCAGGCTTCTGTACATGACTGGCCATAATCTGGCTTTCCACTGACTGAACTGGTTCTTCTTCTGTCTGAATAGCTAAAGTTGATGCTGGTTTAGCGTTTTCAGTGTCATGTGTAGCATTTACGGGCACTGTACTCAATGACTTAACTCCATCAAAATTCTCTGAATTACTGTTCGCAGTGTTGGTCTGATCTTGATCTGAGAAGTATTGGCTCACTATATACTTTAGGATGACGCAAACCTCATCTATGAACTTTCCAAGGTTACTTTTCCCTTCTAGTAGGTCATGACAGACCTGAACCAGGTGCTCAAGGCGTCGAAAAAGTTCAGACTTGTCGTGCAACAGCGCTCTTGATCTTGCAACATTGTCTTCTGCAGATGCGTGGATCATGGAATTGATTTCCTCAACCATATTTCTCACCGCCTTCTCCATTTCAGACCTGTCATTCAGTAAGTCTGAATCAACTCTCTTGGCCGAAATAGCTGTCTGATCCAATGCTTGGCTTATCTGTTCAATGATAGTTTCAACACTTTCCCCACTTGCTTCATGCTTTTGCACAACTAGTTTCCAAATATTCTTGGCCTTTTCAGGATGGCCGTTGGAGATAATACCATCCATGACAGGACCATTGCCATTCTGTTCTTGCGTTATTACCAGTCCTGTATCCGCCTTCTTCGGAGACGCACGTTGCGCATTGCGCTTTTGATCACCTGACACCATCTCCAGCTTCTCAATCTCAGCGAAATCATCGAGCAAGTTTATCTCAGATGAAGATGATGCCATGATGGACGCACCACCGTTCTGGTTGCCTGACCTGAACTTGTCCAGTTCAGAAATCAGAGCAGAAGCCCGAGATTCAGACTGACTGTTGGCGTCACTCAGCTGCCGGTTCTCCTCCGTCAGCTCCTTGAGCTGCCTCTGCGCCACCGTCAGCTTGCAGGCCTCGTCGGCGTACTTCATCTGCACGAACTGCAGCTCGTTCTCCCTCTTGGAGAGCGCCTGCTTCAGCGCCCTGTTCTCGTCCTCCACGGCGCGGAGCTTGAACGCGTAGCCGCCTTCGGCGTCCGAGACGGAGCGCCGCGGCGACGAGGCCCGCTGCGAGAACGGCGCGACGGCCGACCGCTGCGAGGAGACTGACCGCGGCGAGGAGAGCGTCGCGGGACGCGGCCGCCTCCGGCTGGCCGATGCTGATGTCGGCGTCTGGGTCGTCGGCTGCTGCTGGTCGACCTCGTCCCTCATCTGGGCGATCGCCGCCGGCCCGGGGAGGCGCTTGCGGACCATGGCGCGCAGCCGATGGCACTCGGCCTCCAGCTCCGCAACCCGCTTCTGATGCTCCGCCTGCTGCCTTCGCGCGGCATCGACGGACTTGAGGTCGTACTCCCGCTCCTGGCCCCGGACCTCCAGCTCCTTCTGGAGCATGCGCACCTCGTACTGCAACGACGCGGCCTGCTTCTGTGCCGATTCTAGCCTCGCCGTCGCGGCGGCGAGCTTGTCCCCGGCGGCCGCCGCGGACTTCCTCAGCTCTCCGATCATCGCGTCCTTGGAGTCGATGGCCTTGCTGAGGTGGTTATTCTCGGCGGCGAGCTTCGCGACCTTCTTGTTCGCGTCCTCCAGCTTCTGCTGGAGCTCGCGCACTCTCTTCTTCTCGGAGGAGATCTCGTTGGCCGCCTCCACGATGATCTGCTCCCGCTCTTCCCTGGCAATCACCAGCCGCTCGATGCAGGATCTCAGAGCTTCTCCCATTTCAGACATTGTTTCTACCTTGATGCTTGCTTCTCCAGATTAATTATCCCTTGAAAATAATCACTGAGTAGTAGTAAGCATTGTTAGCTCAACCTGATCGGGCAATAAGGAGATTCAGCTAAAAGCTTCTGCAGAAACAAAGAATCTGTGGGAAGTAAAAAAAAAATTGCGTTTGCAACTTCTGTCAGAACTATGTGCTGTTGGCCAAGCCAATTAGGTTTGCATGATGCGTTCAGTTCTAAGAGTCTAGGCGCCGGTTGGCAAAACGTGAGAACCAAACTAGTGCAGTTGTTGGGGGTTCTTACATAAGCAAGAGCATCATGCAAACCTAATTGGCTTGGCCAACAGCACATAGTTCTTCATTCCATCCACCAAAGCTTTTTGTAAAGAAGAAATAGAAATGTTTGGGTTCTGAAGCAAACGCAATTAGTTGATGTGTCTCATTCCGAAGGAAAGGAAAAAAAAAACTTGCTGTTAACTGAACTCTTTGTCGTCAGAAGCGTTGAACATTAGTTCCTCTCAAATTATGACCACCAAACAAACCATGTACTAATTTAACAGAACTAGAGAAAGTATGCTTTTGTACTGTTGGGTCGTACTGATGAACCCTGTCTGTCGTTTATATTCAAAAGTACCATGATCGTCTAAACCCATGTTCGAGAACTGGATACTGACTGTCCAATTTAAGACCGATGAAACTGTTGATGTTCTAACAACTGCCTGTTTGTTTGAGTTCATCACAAAATTGTAAGATTATGTTAGCTAAATACTGAAACAACGAAAATGTAACGATGAAGAAACAAACCGGAAACCTGATAAAGTGTATCAACTGAATTTGAAGAACACATGATGTAGTAATCTAGTTGCAAAACTGAAATGAAACTCGGGATACGAATAACTCGAAACAGAAAGAGCAACGCAGTGCAGGACATTTTTCGCGTGGAAAAGTATCAGAACCAAATTAAGCGACAAGAGTCCATTACCTGGTACCTGGTTGATCAGGCTAGTATGCAATTCGTCAGCCACCGCAGGGAGGGATGCATAGATAGCTTCTCAGTCAAGGACTCAAGGCACCACGACCGGAGCAGAGCAGGAAGCATGAACTGAACTGGCGACTGGCGAGTGGAAAGCTCACCTCACTCGCTCAAGGCATTCCAGGCGTCAGTAGGCAGCTTGGCTGGTAAGGTGCAATGCAAGCGGTACTGGCAGTTTGGTCGGTGTTCCATGCCTTGGAGTGGGGTTGCGGTTGCAGGAGTAGAGCCTGTCGAGGAGGAAGCCGTCAAGGGGGGCGGCGCGGGTGGCGCTTTCGCTTGGCGGATAGCGGAGGAGTCAGGGAAGAGAAGACGCGGAAGCCTGGTGGTTCAGGCATGCTGTCAGGAAGACTGCAAGCTGGAACAGCAGTTGGGCTGTTCAGTTCTGGCCGTAGGTACGTACGGTACGACCACACCAATTCTATATTTTTTTACTGAAAAAAATTGTTAGCATCGATTCCATGAGTTATACTTCTTAGAATGAGATTGCATGTTTTTTCTTCTCAGAAAAATATTTTGCAGTTCTTATCCTCGACAGCCTGAATTACCTATCCGCCAGATAGGTTACTAACTTTTCTCTACAGAACATCGATGGGGCATGGCACCTTGTGGACGTTGGGCTGACGAAGACAGGTCGGTAAAGTGGCGCCGTCAGCGTCAGCTTTCGAGGTTTATAAAGACCAACAAAAAAATCACTGACCCGTCCATGCCACCAGTCTGTGGCAAGTTAAGGACGGATAACTTGTGAAATCGTCGTCCGGACACGGGAGAAATGTGGAGCACGGTATCGGACAACAAACATGCTGTCCACGAGCTATAGGTCGGTCGGCACGGCAGCGCATGTGTGGATCTTACTCAAGTGAAAAAAAAGAGATAATCATCACTTTCGGTGCTGATGAATCAATGCACCAATATGAGAGACATGAATCTTTTTGAAGCAACTGTGATACATGACTTCACAATTATATTGCGTTTTTTTTTGTTGAAAGGACTTAATTACCGGATGAACAGTAGGATTCATTCGTACAGTATCTTATCTTATTGTATATACCTGTATTTGGACACTTACATACGTTTATGCGTACAAGATCCTTAAAGAGCGAGCGGCTGCTCCTCTGCACTTGTCAGCAGCTAGTGCTAGATTTTGCAGCGGTTGGGGAGTGCGTAGCAATGTCTCCGACGACGACGGATAGGAATGGAATGCCAGGGAGGACAGGAACAGGACGCCCTTGTCACTACTGCAGGCAGGCAGGGGCACGTCGGCGTCGCCCGGCTGCCGGTGCCGTGGGGCAGGCGCGTGAGATGAGCTCGGCACCGGTCGAACCACTCACTAGCGGCGTTTTGCAGTGGGTTTTCAGCGAGCACTTCGTTCTCGCTCGGTCACGGGGACACGGGCCATTGGCCGGCCGATGAGCGGTCACCGGTTGGTTGCACGGCAACATCCCACTGACACCGAGATGAGGTGCGGGGTGGTGCTCTGCAAGTGAAGTGGGGTGACGAAAAGGATTGGGCCAGACCTTGTCCCCGTTGATCGGTTGGCGTTCCGGGCTTGCACTTGCAACCGAAATTGAGTGTTGAGAGTTAGTGACTAGCCACGGGATGGAAGCCTATCACGGATACCAGCTGATCATATTGCGTTTCTCCACGGGAAATGATTTGTCATGGGTTAGCAACTCCATCGCTCGTCGGTTGAGGTTGTTCCCGTCTCGCCTCTCGGTGGATTGTGCTTGTTTCCACGTCGTGAGTTGTGGTTCGGTCGGAAAGAACGGCCAGTAGATGAATAGGAAGATGTGATGGAATTTGCAGTGAAAACTGTGTAACTACGGTTCTTTACCTCGGAAACAGAGAAGCTTTATAGATAAAGATATCGCGAACACCCCTTTTCTAAAATTGATACCACGAACAGATGATCCATCTCATGAGCGAGACATATGCGTCAACGGCCGTATGGTGGTATGTGTCGTGGCGTGGGCAGCCCAGCCGGCCACCATTTGGCGGTTCAGACTTTAGAGCGGGGACAACGGTGGCGTGGCGTGCTCCCTTCCTTTCAAAATAACCGTTGTTTTCTTTCTCAGAAATTGATCTTTCAACTTAGTTTTTTAATAAATTTATTTGGAGACATATATATTAAATATATTTTTCTATAAATCAAATTAAATTTGTGAAATGGAAAGACGATTAACTTAGATGGAGGAGAACATTTTTAATGACCGGTATCGGTGTCCAGACGATTCTAATAATGCTTCAGGTATCCCTAACTATTGGATAATATAACCGCAAGGAGCAAAATTCGTTGTTTTTATTTTTGGCCTTCGATTTCGTTCAAATTTTGTTGTGTTGGAGAACCTTACAAACTACTCCCTTCATCCCTTTTTAATGTTTCATTTTTGTGCATGCAACGCCGCCCCCGGACCCAGTCAATGCAGCCCTGTCCCTGCTTCCCTCTCAACTGTGGCCACAGATGCTGCAACGGAGTAAGCATTCTCACAACTTAAAAACAATAATCACGACAAATTAAAAGGACTATAATTTTAAATTTACCATACATATAATAGCACGTTTAATCAAATGTTTTTGCAGGAGGAGAAGTTGGGACAGCAGGAAGAGTCGCACAAGTCTCTTATGCGGCCCAGGCGTAGGCGTAGGATGACGTTCTGCATTTCAAGGCAACTTTGCTTGGCGTAAGCATAGGATGACGTTCCGCATTCCAAGGCTATGGTATGGAAAAGTCGAATGGGGCTCTCCTTGGTGTGTTTGGCGGCAATAGGGGGGCTTATGCCCTCCTCCCCACTCTCACCCGCACCCTCACCCCATTGCATGAGCCCACAAACCAAACCCATAGTACTCATGTTACGCCTACGGTCTCTCTCTCCATTGCAAGACAAGACGAGAAATTAAATTTAGAAGAAAAGCGAACACACCTCCGACCCGCATCTATAGAACAAGATGAGCAAATCAGGAAAAGGATGACATGTACTGATCCAAATTTTAAGATTTAAAGCTTATTGCAAATGCAACAGTCATCCTTGTTTGGTCGTTTACCACAATCCACGTCGAGCCAATATTAAAGGTTTAACCCGTATCCAATTAGTATATAAAAAATACTCCCAAAAGCACCTAGAGTTACGAGGAAACTAAAGGATCAGATTACCCTTTTCTGCAGGTATAATTAAGTAGCTCTAAGTTGAACAACAAGCTAAACAAGCTAGGGTTTAGGGTTTCAGGCATAGAGTTGGTTGCCTGAGAGAGAGAGGGAGTCATGTGTGAGAGAAGCTTTAGGGTCTCACTACATGGGCTGTGTTGTTGGGCCTTCGGGACAAAATACAAGGTTTCATGGGCCTAGCTGAAATTCGGTAAAAAAATTAGAAAAAAATGGCCAAATATAGAATTCTGAAAATATGGATGAAAAAAACACTTTCTCCTTTCCGTTCTGATTAAGTTGTCAAGGACTGCTATTTATTCTAATTATTTCAGGTATATTTATTATAAAAAGTGAGAGGTGCAAGAGACACATTCGGACTTCTTGTAGAGTGGAACAATGCATTCTTTCAAAGAAGAAGATTTTTTTTCAAAAAAGCCAATTGATTTTGGACCTTCGGATCCATTCTTTTTCCTATTCAAAGTAGGCCTTTGTCTATGTGTTTTCACGTCGAGAATTCTTTGCAGATGAAGATGAAGATATGGCAAGAAAAAAAGCCTCCTAAACATATGGCTAGCAACTGGTTTACCATGAGTATGCAAGAAAGGCAAACACGCTACGATTTAGTGATTTAGGAATGAGAATGGGCTAGAACCCTGGGTTTTTCCTTATATAATTAATGGTATTTCGAATGGTGGGGTCAAATATGAAAAAAAAATAAGCAGTTTGGGAGAGTAAAACTGTCTATTTTCATCGCTAGGCTAGATACCACCAGCACAACAGTGTCGTGTGGGCATGTGGCATCTCTACTCCAACGGCTAGATCTCTCGATTCAGGTACATCCCTTCTCTATTTGAGGTTGCCTGCCAATACAATGTTGAAAGAAGAGCGAACGATGCACAAGTTAGAGAGGATGAGAGGATTGCATGGCATCTTTCTGCATAATGCATGGAGTGTTTTTTTTTAAAGACAATGTTTTTTGTTTAATAAAATGCATGGTTCCCAGCTTGTTTGAATCGGAGCTCAAATCTGTGGGACTGGGACCCATGAATAAAGCCAACGAACAATTTATGTTGTTGTGTTGCTGCTGCCCGACCAAAAACACATTGCAACAACTATGTGTGTTGCAACCAAACCTATAGGTGTGTGACATGTGTTCAAATGTGTTGTTCACTTCTTTCTATCCCCTTGCTTCATTGCTGGTGGATAAATGTACTTTATGAATCTCGATGTAATACAACACGGGCTAATTGTCCGTTCTCAAAAAAAAATCTCGATGTAATATGTATTGTTGACAATATGTGTTGCACCCTATAGTTGCTGAAAACACCCAATGTGTTGTCCACTTCTTTTTCTTTCCTTGCTTCATTGATGGATGAATGTGCTTCACAAATCTCGATATAATATGTGTTGTTACGTAATATGTGTTGCACTCTATAGTCGCCGAAAACACCCAATACCTGACTCCAACAGAGCGAGAGATCTAGGCCTGGCCCTGGACCCTGTAGCGGCGGGGACGTTCACCATTCACGGTTGATCGTCCCATGCCAACCCACCACGTGTGAGTTCATCGGGCCGAGTTCACCAAGTACCTAGGACATGATCTCTACTGCCTACACTTGCTAGTGGGAGAAAGAATCTCTGGGCACGCCCCCCCTAGTTTTGCTAATAGAAAATCTCTGGTTAAAATCATTGCGTGCATAGGCCTAGCTTTGTCTTACATACATATATCACCTTCATGTAATTTATAAAGTAACTTATTAATTGAATTAAGCACCATAAACATCCAAAGTTAGCTTAATTTGTTATATTTCTCCTTAGAATATATGTCGACAATGTTTTTTTAGAAATCACGCATGTGCGCGTATTGCTTTAAGGAAAAAAGTAGTTTGTTACACGGCCGAACGCGGTCATAGGCGAGCTATCATGGATCGCGACAGGCAAAAACCACTAAACAAAAGGCACCGGCTTGAACGATGGGGCTAATAAGTTGTACTAACTAAGAAACTGAATTTTGCAACTGATGAGCGTCCTAAGGCTACAGCGGCACCGCCGCGAATAGCGGCGCCAGCTTGGAGTACCTTGCCGCGATCCACTCTTCCCCTTCATCCTTGATACGCCGAAGGACCTGCGTGGTGGACGAGGTCGTACCATCAAATGTCATTCGGTTGCGCTCTTTCCAGACTTCCCAAGATACGAGAAGCACCACGGAGTCAAAGCCGCTGCGGAGGGCAGCAGGCGCCGTTGCCCTCAACTGCAACCACTAGTCGTCAGTCCCTAGCTTAACTTGAGAAAATCCCAAGAATTGATGTATGTAGAGCCTACGGAAAGATAATAAGAGCTATAATGAGAGTCTAGCCAATCGAAGGTCCATTAGAGGGTGCGTGGCAAGGACAATGAGGGTGTATGAGCTGCACCTTCGCTTCCGGCAGCTTGAGCTTGGTAGATCCGGTTGGTTTCCAAACTTGTAGGTTAACTCTGGATTTGCAAAGCCTCTTTGTTCTCGGGTACACTAATTAGTGTGCCCACCACATTCTAGTGTTGTAAGTACAAAATGCTCACGTCAGCTCTCGATTTGGGTATCTCTATTGTCTATACTTCAGGTTGCCAAATTGCAAAAAGGAGCTCGAACGAGAGAGGCACAAATCAAAGTGGAATTATTGGAGGTGGGTGAAATGCATGAAAGGTTTGGCATGAAACCCATTTCATTTGGATGTTTTCTTTTTCTAGTATAGACAAGGACGAATTCCCTTCTTAATATTTTATTATCATATAATTATAAAGTGAGTACTCGAAAGTCAGATTGGTTGAAGAATCAGAGCTCAAATTTTGTGGGAGCGAGACCCGATAAAGCATCCCTGTTTGCTTGAACTTGTCGGCCATGATATAATTTTTCTCTCTCACAACAAAGCAACATTAGTCAGTTTATTAACCGTAGAAACCATCAACTGAATAGCAAGCAAATGATTTTGAAACCAGGAACTAGCAGCGTGTGTACTACCTACGAGGTGTGGACGCACATTGCATCTCGGTCTTTTTAATTTGTTCATACTTCATAGTAGAGACTAGAGAAGGGGATCTTTTCAGTTTGCGTGACTAGTGTATATTTATACATGCATGTTTCCTGTATCTCAGTTGCAGATGAGTCTGCATGCTCTCCCCACACCTAACCTCTCTCTCTCTCTCTCCAACGACGGAGGCTCAGATGTGTCGCCTGTAACAAACAAATCAGACGCTTGATATATAGCAAACCCCATATGTATACCTTTTCGATGTCTGTCCACGGTATATAACCCCATATTTATACTTTTTCACTGTCCGCTCATGGCATATGCATGAGACCCATTTCATGCATTCTTATGACACCGAAATTGAAGTGCAATCCGCAATATATACCAGTATTACAATATTGGTTGCAATCCAAATACAATAAGGAGCTAGGTACATAAATTTAAAATTTCAAAATTATACAGATAAAGGAAACAGAGCCTAGTAAAGACTCGGCAAAGGCAAATATTGATACACTGCGTGCAGCTGGAAAGCCATCCAAACTATGTACACATCGCTCTGAGATAGACCGACCACTCTGGGAGCGAGCATATCATGGTCACACCGAAACTTCAAGTGGCTGACGACGCCCAATGCTTCCGGGTTCCTTGAGCTGAGAAGGCAGGTCCCCAGCCGGCAGATGGCTCGAGCTCCTTGGTCCTCGCGTCTTGCCGAAGCACGACGTAAGCGCGTGCACGAAGACGAAGGCCAGCGCGGCGACGATCATGGCGACGATATACCCGGACGTCTCCCACCCCCTGCTGGAGCCGGCGGCGTGCGCGCCGAGGAGGCACAAGAGATTGAGCACGATGGTCGCGTTGGTCACCGTGAGCCACCAGCCGATGTCCATCAGCCGCCGGGGCAGCAGCAGGACGACGACGACGACGGACGCCACCAAGGAGGTGGAGTTGCAGTGGAAGAAGAAAAGGTACCGGAGCCTCCGGTTGGTGCGGAGGATTGGGTCGCCGGCGACGTGCCGGTCGCCGTCGCTCTGCCACACGCCACCCGGCGGGTCGAGCCCCGCCTGGTACGTCACGCTCGCCATCAGGATGCCCAGCAGCATCAGGTATTTGCCCCTGGCGTGTCTCTCCTTGGCCCTAGCTTCGTCGACCACTGCGACGTCGCCGGCCACCGGGTTCCCTCCTCCGGTGCCGCCACCGCCCGCTTCACCGGCGGGCGACTCGTCAGCGACGACGTTGCTGGTGTTCTTCACCTTGTTCTTCCGTCGTGCTACTACGAAAAGGACGGCCATCAGCAGGATCACCAGAAACGCCAGCACGAATATGTATATCGACGTCTTGAGATGCTGCGTGCTCCCGGCGGCATAGGCGCCGACGAGACCCAGCAGGCCGACCGCCGTGCAGACGGAGAGCGCGTAGCTCCGTATCGCCGGCCGGTACAGGTTGGGGTTCACGAGCAGTATGATGTGGGCGATCGCCGACATGAAGCTCAGCGAGTTGCTGTAGAAGAAGGCCTTGTAGCGGCGCGGGTAGTTGGAGAGGAGCACCGGCTCGCCAGCGCGGTGGCCCTGGTCGTCGTCCTTGGGCCAGAAGCCGCTAGGCGGGGTCAGACCGGCCTGGTAGGTGATGGTTGCGGCCAGGATGGCGAAGAGGAGCAGCCGCTTGCGCCGCTTCTCGACCGAGACGTCGTCGTCCTGGTCCCCCGCGGCTCTGGCGATCCTCTCCCCGTGGTCGAGCGTGAAGAAGATGACGTGGATCACCACGTAGACCATGACGCCGCCGGCCAGTGCCACGACGTAGATGGAGGTGCTCACGTCCCGGCAGCTCCCAGCGGCGTACGCGCCCATCAGGCCGAAGAGGTCGAGGATCATGGCGGCCTCCAGCGTGTGGCGCTTGATGAGCGCGGAACTCCGTTGGACCAGGACGATGGCGGCCAGGGACGCCATGAAAGCGGTCGAGTTGCAGTAGTAGAATGCCTTGTACCGCCTAGGGTGCGTCGTTAGGAGTATCGGATCGCCGGCCAGGTGGCCGTCGCTGTCGTCCTGCCAGACGTCGCCGGGTGGGACCAGCCCTGCTTGGTACGTCACGCTGGTTGCCAGAGTGGCGAGCAGTAGAACGAGAGAGCGAGCCTTGTCCATCGATTCATTGATAACTTGCTCCCTGATGATAAATTGATAATTGCAAGCAAAGAAACAGAATAAAAATGCTGCTTGTTGATTAACATGAGTGAAATACAATACAGTAATTAAGATTGGCGGTCGTACCTGGCAATTTCAGCAGGATGCCTTTCGGGAGCTTGTCGCCTGAAACAGAAACAGGGACTTGCTGCTATTGCTCGCAACCACCCTGATGCTGCAGCGTAGACGCTTACTAGGCATTGCCACAAGTTCGATTTGCGTGTGGCTTCCACGACTTTTACAGAAAAAAAGACCTGGAACAGCATGTATCCCAGGACAACGGCGACCAGGACGACGACATAGGCGGTGGTCTCGGCGTCCCGGCAGCTCCCCGCGGCGTACGCGGCGATGAGGCCGGCCAGCGCGACGACGATACACCCGTAGAGCTCGTGGGAACGCAGGCCGGCGTTGGCGCGCAGCTTCTTGTCCAGGAGCAGCAGGATGATGAGCAGGGACGCGACGAACGCCGTGGTGTTGCAGAGGAAGAAAGTGACCAGACGGGCGCCGTTGTAGTCCTGCAGGACGGCGTCGCCAGCGGCGTGGCCCGCCTGGGAGCCGTCCCAGAAGCCACCGGGCGTGCTCATCCCGGACACGTATGTGACGCTCACCGCGAACGTCGCGAGCAGCATCAGCACCTTGCGCGGCCGCTCGCCGAGCACCTCGCGGTCGGCGGCGTCGTTGATCTGCTGGTCGTCGCCCCTGCGCCGCGCCGCCGACGACGACAGCACCACCTGGACCATGAGGTAGGCGAAAACCCCAACCACCAGTAGCGTGCTGTAGGTGGTGGTGACCGCGTCCCGGCAGGTGGCGGCGGCGTAGGCGCCCAAGATGCTGAGCAGGTCCAGCACCATGACCACGCGCAGGGGCACGAGGGTGTGCCGCCACGTCCAGATGCTGGCGCCGCTCACGTCCTCGTGCTGGACGGACAGGAGGAGGATGAGGATGATGACCACCAGCGACGAGGCGAATCCGGTGGCGTTGCAGTAGAAGAACACCAGGTACCGGCTGTAGTGCGTGTCCCGGATAATGGGGTCTCCGGCGAGGTGGCCGGCGTCGGTGTCCTGCCACAATCCGCCCGGTGGGCTGAACGCGGAGGAGTAAGTCAGCGTGGCCACCACGGTGGCCAGCAGCAGCACGTACTTCCGCAGGGTGTACTCCCATGGCTTGTCCGACTTGTCGCCAGCCATTATTGGATCGGTGACTGATGAGTGACTATCCCAGTGTGTGTACAAATAGCTAATGCTCGTCCAACTGCGTAATCTATAGAGCTACTCTCTCCGGTCAAAAATGTATGACATTTTCATGGCATTTGAGATTGCTAAATTTACCATTGTTATTAGGGCTGGACCGAACATCGAACCAATAAGACCGTCAGTTCGTTGGTCACCGGTCTAAGCGTTAGGAGCCGGTTGAGCTGGCGGTTCAATAGTTTTGGACCAGATGAATTGAACCTAGGAGTGGAGTTCCCATATGACAAGGTATGGCTCCTGCCATAACTTGATTTTCCTTTAACTCATAGCCCCAAATCATACCTCCTGCCATGAACATTTCAAAGAGTTCAAGAACGAGCAGTCTGCTCTGAAGAAGAATAGTATGTTTAAAGCTGAATCAGTATCTTGTATATCTGAGCTGCAGGTTACTTGTGGGCTTATGTGGCTTCCTAGCATCTCAATTAAGATAGTGTCCAAGCACCCACTAGAGCTACAATGGAGGCCAAGAGCCGACATTCAGAAGTTCATAATACCCATCGCAGCACCCTAGCTTCCTCGATCAATTGGCCATGGGCCATTAGCCATGGGCCATCGCTCATTCGCTCATCGTTTCTTGATTTCACTTGCATCTTTTTAGTATTCTTCTTTACTGTTATATTGTTTATATATATTTTTTGTATGTTCATGCTTGATGAGTGAAAATAATTAAATTTTACATGTATACATAGCAATATTATGTTTAAATCTTACGCTAGCTACGCACCACCAAATAGAACCGACAGGTTCACGGTTCTCTAAGGTTTTATGGGTCCGATTGCATGGTCGGTCTTAGTGAACCGAACCATTAATCTCTAGTTTGGTTTTTTTTATTATGGGTCGTTCCTAATAACTATGATTTTTGCCACTATTTTATATTAGAATATATTTTTACAATCTCTTAAGTGTCTATGATTAAAAAAACATTTTTGAAGGCAAATTTACGCATGCAGTTTTATATTTTCAAACTAAATATTTTAAAAGACATTATTAACAACTAAAGATTTAAAAATCTAACCGGATTTTGATCAAAATATCGTACTTGAAAGGAATGAGTATTATCAGTTCACTGGTGGCATGCAATAAATCGACTTGAATAATATAATGTGCTCAATCCTTTTCACCAAAGACTTGACTAGTTGACTTCGTGATTTTCCAGAATATAAGAATGTACTCACGCTTCCCATGCATCTGGATATATATTTAACGTATTATAACAGTGACAACTGACAACTGACAAGCCACCTAACAGGTTAATATATAACTTGTGCCTAATCAGTGTGTACCAAGAATAAGAATGTAGCCACGCTTATCATGTATCTTGATGTTTAGATAAATTATGTGCCGGATAATCCTAGTATCCTAGTATTTGCAGCGGCTAACACGTTTGACGATGCCATTGGGCCACCAGTACGATTAGCAGTGCACGATATACGGATATATCGCCTGTGATGGCTCCCTCTCCAGGCTAACGACAGAAGGTCACAATCGTTGTGTGTATCTGCAAGACCTCGGCCAGATTGTTATAGACAGTAGTGTCTCCAACTCTCCATCACCATAAACTTTCGATCAGTGTGGTACTGGGTGTGAACTCGCTAGACTTCCTCCGTTCCAAATTATATTAGAATACTAGTTTAGGGGCTCTGTTTAGGTGAACTCGTGCTGTTCATTAAAACTGCCGGGAGACAGATTTTTCAGCTCCGCCGGCTCCACCTCACACGTTGACTGTACAATGGAGCTAGAAAATCGCTCTTGTGAACACAAAATAAAAAGAAAAAAAATCACTAGGTGAGAGAGACCATTCGGACCGTGGTGGTTACCAAACTCGTTACTCATTGTTACACGTAATGTAACCACCCTACTGTTTGGAGAGATAATACAGAACATTAATGTCCTTTTTACTTTGCGAGGAAGAACATTCATGTGCTTAGGGACAAATGAATTGCGGATCGGATGGGCCGATGTAGCAGAGTACACAAAATAAAGGGAAACAAGATTGTTGTGATCTGCAATGGCAATTGCTAGCCCTGTTTTGCGTTTAATTGTTGGTGTCCCAGTCTGATCTCAGTGGAAGCCCTACTTACATGAACTAGGTTGCTAATCTGTTGGCAAGGACTTCTGACACGACCTTTCCAAAACTGTGTATCAACACTGATAGGCTTGTAATCCCGGATTCCCTTGGCTTCGGCAGATTTAGACAGCAGTATTAGTAACCAAGTGAAAGCTCCTTGCATCTATCTCAAATAAGGCATTGAACACGTTGACCAAGTGAAACCATCGGGGCCTGGAGATTTATCCCAGGCAGCTCTTTGACAACCCAGATCTCCTCATGCCTGGGAGAAGCAGCTACAAAACTGCTATACAATTAACAAAACTGAATAAAATAGCGTAGGATTACAGTTACAGAACAAAGATCACCACACGACTTGAATGCACAGAACAAGGATCACCACACTACTCAGTCGATAAGTATTTATCCATTTAAGTAAATTCTCAAAGTTTGTGTCGCTAAAGAGGGTAGAGGGAAGAAAGGCACAAAGCCTGGTGCCACTCAAGCATAAATTCAGAGGCATGAAGTCAACAGCACTGACAACAATGCAGCGAAGAGCAATGATTACACTAATTTCCTCTCTAATTAGTCCTTTTTTTCTATTTGAGAGTCCACATTGCCCAACCACCTCAGCACAGTACCTCTTAATTCCAAAAATGCAGTTTGCAATGATCAACTACCTGAACAGGTTAAGATCTGAATGGATGAATGCTGCATGAGATATAAATGGAATATTTGCATACACCCCTGAAAGTGCACACCTCATGCACTCAACAACCGTGAAGATCTGAATGAAGGCCATTGTCATCCAGAAATATGCCATCTGTTTACCCTGAAAAACAATGCTTGGATTCCAGTTGCAAGCAGTGGCCAGAGCTTGTGAGCCTGTGTCAAGCAGGATAGCCAATATGATGTGAAACCGCAAGAAGTGTGGCGACCACTTCCGCCTCACAACAAAGAAGTATATGGTCATGAAGATCGTCAGGAAAAGCTACCCAGGGAGTAGAGCCATTGTATCAATGAAGGAATAAGGTAGGCTAAATCTTTGCAAGTATGGATGAAGCTGATAAATAGCATCTGCATGTCCCCACATGTTGTGCAGTGGCAGAAGATAAGGTACACATGCTAGGGTCCTCCACCACCATTTTGGTTTGGAAGATAACTCAGGGTAGCTGAATGATGACAAAGATGCTTGACAACCAACTTGAGTTCTTAGTTTTAATTTTGGGGATGACAGTAGTGGCTTGATGCCCTTGACAGGATTATACTTTGCAAAGGATGAAGATATTGCATAGCGGTGAAAATCCGCACCAGCTGAAAGGAAGAAATTTCTTCTCATATGAAGATCCATAAAAATTTCAACATAATCAGTGGCATAGCACGAAGGTTTACAGTTCACATTCTTCACCTCAAATGCAGATGGCAACTTTCGCACAATGGATAAATAATTAAGAAAACAAAGTACTCATTATAGCAAGAAGATTTGCAGAGGGGCAGAAAGCCATAATCCATCCATGAATGTACAATTGCCTTCAGCATTAAAAAGAAACTTTTAATTGAACTGGACTAGAATCTTCATTTATAGTGTTGTCTCCACATGGACAACTTCATCATGCATTAATAAAGATAAGATGTCAATGCCGTACTATCATGAAGTGGACTGAACCGTAGCAAACTTTTGTTTTCACTAACATATTTGTACATTGAAGTTACAAGGTCCCCTTGTCAATGGTAAAACTAAATAACTATAATCCAGGTTATAAATACTTTGGCTTTTCAGAGTTAACAGACAAGCATGCACGCTATTCCTTTTCATCCTATAAACTGCTTTCTATGATCTCAGAAAATTAGTGAGCCCTTCTGCCATGTAAGCACGTAGCAAAACAAACACTGACAATTTGGTCCGGAGGAATGAAATGGTGAAGCTTAGTTAACAAACTAAACATGGTCAAGCGTTGCCCAACTATGTCACACGCTATACCAAACTGTGGCAGTTCTTCCTCAAAAACTATTTTAAGAAAGGATAGTGGTGTTGCCTATGGAGATTGAGATTCAGTGGTAGCAATAAGCCCATAAACACAGCTGAATTACACCCAAGCATATCCAGACGCTAATTCGACCAACGCTATCCAATAGCCTACCAGAGTACTGAATACACATGAATTGGATCACATTTTCAAAGTGCTCGGATGATCAGAAATATCCATTCACATTCTGGTCATGTGTTGGGTGTTTCTAGGAGCAGGATTTGCCTCTCCATTGTGCTTCTCTTCTTAATAAAATGGCACACCGCTCCGAGAAAAAAAAAATAATATTCATGCACAAGTAAAATTTGCCTATAGGAAGAAAATAGGAGTGGATTTACCTCTCAAAACCAAGGATTTCTTCTCATGACGAAATGCAGGGCCCTGCAGTCTCAGAAACGCCGCGCTAGTGTAAAAAGATGGCCTCGTGGGAGAACCATAGCGGTTTGCGGCACGAGCACCAAGCAGCTGAGGATTTGCAGTAGCCACTCCATGACAGGAAAACATGGTGTGATGGACCTGACAAGGGCCTTTAGGGATTAGTGCTGGAAAATGGAAAATAAAATCGCACGCATAAACAGTGCACCCAAGCAAGCCAGGGTTTTGTTACCAGTAATGGAAGGATTGGATACAAGTGTAGATGGTATCCCCGCTCTGATAATCCAGGAGGGATAAGGACCACGGTGGGAGGAGGCGGCGTTCCAAAAAAGCGGCACTAAGCGCAGGATTCAGCGCGCTAATGCGCTAAGCGGACGGCTTCGCTTTGGGGCACAAGCGCTCCCAAAGCGGCGCGACCGCCTTGGTGGAGCAGCGGCTGCTGGCTTCCGCCGGCCGCCGGCCGCCGGCCGCGCGCGGCGTGCAGCGTAGCCGCCGGGGCCGGGCGCCGTCTACGGTCCACCGGAGGCGGGACGGGAGCGGGCGGCGCGCGAGCAGGATCGCCGGCCAGTGTGCGGAGGACCGTGGCGAACGCGGACGCCGAGGGGCCGAGCCGCGCAGGAGAGAGGATCTGGAACCGCGACTAGCGACGGCCGGTTTGGATTAGGCAACGCTTTGCGTCTCTGTAGAGAAGAAGCTTTTAGGACGGTTCGTCGTTGTGCAGCTGCTTGGGCCGACTTGTTTTTTTCATCATCGTGGCCTGTGTGGGCTGTATAGCACGTCCATGGGCTGATTATTTCTTTGGCTACTTGTTGGGCCAAGGTCAGTGACGATTCGAATGGCAGATCTACTCGGAAGAAGGAAGGAAAAAGGAAGAAGGAAAGTTCAAAAAAAAAAAGGAAGAAGGAAGGAAAAAGTTCTTTTAATCCCAAAAAATTTAGGATAGTCCTATTTTCCTCTTTTATTTACAAAAAAAAGATTTTTAAACCAATAAATTTTGAAAACCAATTGGTTTTTTCATTCTAAGAAGTTTTGGACAACATTACACCATGTCAGTTGTTCCACACCACCCTAGATCCAAAGGGTAAATAGAACTTTGTATAGATAGTTTATGGGGTAAACCAAACTATAGTTGTAAAAATAAATATTTTTGACAGAAAATTTATGCAATTAAAAACATTAAATTCTATTGTAATCCTATAAAATAATAAATATTTTATTTTCGAAAATTATCAAAATAGTTTCATATTTTGTTTAAAATCATGTTATGTCTTATGAGTTGTGATGCCTAGATTAAAACTATCTAAATGGTCTATGGGATCTTTTTATGTTTATTTGCTAGCAGATGCTCTAGTTATCTCTTATAATTAATTTGTGCTGACCTACCAAGCTAGGTAAAAGGCTAAGGGCATGTTTGGATGGACTATTAGCTCTAGTTGGGCTAGTGGACTAACCACCCCCATCTTCCGTTAATGAATGGCTATAAATACATCACCCCAACCACACCCCAATTTCTTCCATGAGCTCAACAATTTTTTTTGGCGTGGTGAACAACTCTATTTCTTCTACTAGAAAACTCATATCTCAATAAGGGGGAGGGAAGGTTTTAACCTTGCTTTCTTTGAGGGAGGTGTGGCCGTAGGAGGTTCGTATGTGCCCTCATATCCTCATTTTGTCCTCTTTTCAAGTTTTTAATGTGTTTGTGGTAGTTCATTATATATGGTCTAGATCTAGTACGTGCTAATATTGGGAGCGGGAGAGAGAGAGAGATAGAAAAGATATTTATGGTGCTAGTTCATATGGTAGTCTAGATCTAGATCTAGATATGTGTGTGTGTGTGATCTCTAGCTAGATGTAATATGGTGGTATAGATATACTGAAAGATTAATATGACCATTTGCCACAGGTGGACGTCATATGGTACCTCTTAAATCTAATATGTCCACCTATAAAAATGATTTCAGTTATAGTGGGCCTTTCTGCCATTGCCTCGCCACATTGTATCGCCTCCTCTAGGTAGGGGACAAAGTCACTCATCCACTTTCATGATTACTATGATGGAACCGGCACTATTTGTGCTCACTAACTTTAATTTGGTGCTAGTGATTTGATAAGAAAATCGTACTACTATGATGCCCTTCGGACTCGTCTAGGGGTTTGACACTAGCTTGGATTGGTTCACAAATAGCGAAAGTCACTGTAGCCTCAAGACATCACATTGAACTCCGCCACGTAAGGGTGTAACGTCTCATCTAAAATAGCTCATTGGTTCTTGGATGTAATCTATGTATGAAGCTTCGCTCCTAATTTGGTGATGGATTTGGGTATGATTATGGAACCCTAGACATCACCACTCAAGTCATCACTGGTGTTTTTCCTTGTCTGGTCCCTCCCCACTCTCCTCCCACCATGCCTCTCTTCTCTCTCTCTCTCTCTCTCTCTCTCTCTCTCTCATTTTTGGCAATCACCATCATATTATATACTTTCTTCATCCCCAATTGTAACTCATTTGACTTTATTTTAATAAAGCAACCCATAACAAAAAAAATAATGTTATTTTGCATAACTTTTGATAAGACGAATAGTCAAACTTTATGTTAAAAAATTTAAACGACCTGCAATTTAGGATGGAAGAAGCATTATATAAGTAAATGTATTTATCGATCAGACGTGTAATTCACACCTTCATGATATCCTGCAGTTGTATTTAGTGACTCCTAACATGCCTACAAAGTATACATGTTCACATGGTCTACATGCATATAGAAACCAGATAACCACAATATGTGAAGAGCAACATTACGAATGCAAGTTATGTGTATTTTCGAGCTAGGTCCAATTAGACCCAACCGCCCTAGGATTGATCAACGTAACACGCCATCGCGTAAAAGACCTATTTGTCGAGTACGACTCGTGCATAGGTGCGGCAGAGATGGCTGTAAATGTCTCCGGTCATGGCGGCATGCATGAGGTACGGTGATGGCAAGCTAAGTAGATGTTGAGCTTCCTTCACGGAAATGTCGTTCGTGCGCCGAGTAGTGACATATTAGCTATATTCCACACATGTTGTCGGTAGCTCATTATGTTGGTCCAGTCGATTTTATCTTCTCTGTCCCTTTGACTTTGCTTCAGTTCCTTAATATATATATTCTAGCTAGCTCTATAGTAATGCTTATTACTAGCTAGCACTAGAGGTAATCTTGCTTAGTCTCGCAAAAAAAAAAAAGAGGTTATCTTGCTTCTTTTCTCGGTCACCATTTCACTAGAGTAATTAGCAGCGCAAATCTTAATATATGATTAACATGTGAAAAAGATCATCGATTTATATAACTACAGACGAACACACAGTCACTCATAGTAGTACTACCAGAAGAATAAAAGTAATTAACTGTGGTCAGTAAAAATGAAATATGATAAGTTATTCTCATAGCACCAGTGCACGATGATGATCGAGTCCTCCGAAGAGATTAACTACCTTCTGAAACTACCCAAAACTAACAGCACATCAGGATAACTTACACCGCTAACTTTACTTACCCTGACGTGCCATTACCAGCTTCCAGAAAAGGCAAGCACGCCTTACGTGCACGCACGGGTTAATTGTGCAGAATCCGACCAGAACATCGAAACACGACAACGATGATGACCAAATAACTCTAAAACCTAGACTTGGATCTTCTAGCTAGCTAATCCCCTATCACTCTAGCCACTAGCTTCTGCCCTTTTCGATCGTAGACCGGCCGTACCGTCACCCCATGCCGTTGAAAGGGGAGCTCCAGTTGGTAGAGTACCCGTTCGCCCTCGCGATGCTCACCGTGGATCCCGAGCCCTGCGAGAACTGGTACCCGCCGCTCCTCGTCGGAGCGTACGGGTCCCCGCCGGCGGCTGCGGTCGCCGCCGCCACCATGGCATCGTACCCGATGAGCTTCCCCTCCTGGTGATCGTCCCCGTAGCTGCACGTGCTCCCCTGGTTGGCCGTGCTGCTGCTGTGCCCCTGGTCGGCCGCCACGACAGTGCTCGACGGCATGAGGAAGGAGCTGCCGCCACCGAGGCCCTGGTGGTACCCGCCGCTGGTGGCGCCGCCGCCGCTGTTGTAGGCTGCCGAGCTCGACGACGCCTGGAAGAAGTTGTGGGCGACGCTGCCGAGGTGCAGCTGCTGGAGGTCCTGCAGGCTGTGCGCGGCGGCGGCGACGGCCGCGTCCTGCTCGGGCTTGCACCACCCGCGGGACGGCGCCTGGCCGTACGGGTAGTGGACGGAGAGCGGCGACGGCTGCTGGAATGCGATAGTCGGCCAGCCATGGTGGCCGTACGAGGCGTAGCCGCCCATCCCGGCCTCAGACAGCTGGGAGATCACGCCACCGTCCATGTCGGCGCGCCAGATGGTAGCGCCGGCCTCCACGTGGTCCACGGCGTCCTTGAGGCGCCTGGCCGCGCCGCCGACCGGCAGCGTGCTGCTCTCGAGGATGCTCTTGACGTCGTAGCGGCTCATGTCGAAGTTGGTGACGGCGTTCAGACCGCGGAACTTGATCGCGGCGATGTCGTAGGCCTCCGCCGCCTCCTCCTCGGTGCCTACGTACGAGGGAATGTGCACGACGATTAGCTGTAGTAGGGTGCACGATTAGGGTTGTTTCCCAATGCAGGTTATTAGGTCGATCTCGTAGCTCTATTTGCATAGAGCATGCATGCATGCTGCATGCTGGGTGTGCAAACTGTGTGATTCAAAGCACTAGGGTTTTCTGCCCGACCCTTTGACCCGATGCCCCGGTTTTCTCAGACAACTTTGAGACAAAAACTTGGAAAGGTACATTTGGGACATAGTTAATGCTGTGATCACTATTTTATGCTCCCATAGGGCAACATATAGAATATCTAATCTTCAGTTCTACGAGACGAAGATTTCAAGAAATTTGACTAAACAAGTACATACAGATCTTGGGGACATATATAACACTATGAGTAGTCATTAACTAGCTTAAGCATCTCCATTAACCGAGCAATTTGGTTCTGATGAGTCGCGTTGCTCACTTAATAGGTGCTAGCGCTTCACTGAGTTCTTAAAACAAACAAACAATCAAAAAAAAAAAGGCAGCTATAGCTTACTGAATGTGCCCAAGTAGAGATCCTTGTTTCCTGCAACTCTCCCTATCCTTGCTTGCCATCTCCCATGTTGATGATGTCTGCTCGATAAACAGCATTGGTTTCAATAAAGAAAATAAGAACAAGTTCCATAAATCTCTTGTGAAATTATGCTTTTCCCGCAACAGGCATCTAAAGATAATATGAAATAATTCTTCACAAAAAAAAGATAATATGAAATAAAAATCTTGACAATTTAGATTGTATTACCTAGTTACTCCGCGATATTTTGATGCGCCACGAGAAAATCCACTGCTATTTCTGAATGTACAGCATCATTTTACTGTCAAATCATCTATGGAAGTGAAACATTGAGCTGAGAATGATACAAGCATCAACATATATACCTTCTTAGGTATGCAATGTACTCCTGCCTAGTCATATGTTTCATTTCCTCTAGCTCCTTTTCATAGTTGCTTATCTGCAACAATAAAAAATTTGGCAACAAAATGCATTCAAGAACAAAGATTAATACAATATTAAAAACAAATCAAAATCCTTTTGTTATAAGCATTCAGAGAAAAACCAAACAGAAGTTTGCATACAGGGAAATTTGTTGTTGTTGTAGTGCCCCAGTACTTGAGAGCTGCCAAATCATAAGCCCTTGCTGCCTTGTCCTCCTTGTCATAGCCACCTAAAGTGAATACAGTGGATATACAATGACAAGGCAAATGATCTTTAAAAATGGGAAGATATTATACAATGAAAATGCAAGGGCTGGTGCTAAGGTGAATGCATACCAAGGTAAACTGCATATTGTTGGTGTCATTTCCGGTAGGCAATGTGTGAAGCCAGAGTGTGTTGACCGAAACAAAAGACACAATGCTTTATCAGTAGCTCAAGCTGTACATACTATATATGTTTTATCTATGAGGATACAAGTGGTTATTATGGATACATATTTCATTACCTTGTCTACCCTTGCGACTCTGCCCTTCCCTTCTGCAACTGTTATCCCATAGATGAGCCTCATACCGCCCTGTCCATCTATGTCTGCACAAACCAAAATCGAGAGCATATATAATCGATAGTAAATTAAACTAGAAAACTAAAAATTACTATGCATATATATTAGCGCGTTCAAAAAAATTTGTTATTACCACCCTCAACACGTCTATATATATGCTAAATATCCAAAAACTAAGCAAAAATACCATTGCATATGTATAGCTTTCGATGTTCATTGGCAAATAGAATAAAAGCAACGATAACAATGCACTCAAGGAGAGTACCATTTCAAATGCTAAGCATTCCACAACTAGTCATGAATTGTACATGCATATATACTCAGTTCTCAATCACCTAAGTGATCAGTGTGGCATATGTTGCCGTCACCACAGCACATATGAAAAATAGATCAGTATATTGCATCCACTTCTTAGTAACAAATACTAGTATAGCATAGATCTCTGATGATAGTTTATGTTCTCGATGGATTATTGATCACTCTACTCAAAAAGTCCAGTGGCGAATCTGCACCCCGGGCTGCCCGGGCAGCAGCCCTCCCTGTGTAGCTTAGCCTTAAATCCAAGATTAATCTTCAGCTTAAACCTTAACTCTCCATTAGTTAGCCTCCCCCGGCCGCTTATCCTGGCTCCGCCACTGAAAAAGTCCATGGAATTTTGCTAGCGTAGTACTAGAGAACAAGGCCATTAATTTTAATGCTATGTTCTCTGATGGTAATGAGTAGTACTAGAGAACAAGGCCATTCTAATGCTATGTTCTCTGACGGTAGTTTATATATATATATATATATATATATATATATGGCTCTAAATAAATAACTCTAGAGTACTAGACCAAATTGAAACGATCAAACCAACCAAGAGCACATAACAAAATGTATCGAAGACACAAACTAATCAATGATCTAACCTTGTTACACCTCGATATATAGAGGTCCTTTGCCCGAACGTGTCGATGGACTTCCTCGGGACGGCCTCTACTGCGCTGCCGGGCGAGTCCATGGCGCCGCTCGCTCGCTTGTTCTCCGATGACGTGCTCTCCGAGGCTGCTGTGCTGGCGCCGCCGCCGGCAACGACCATGGGCAGGTGGGAGCCCGTGCTCATCGAGAGCGCCAGGCTCTGAGAGCTCCCCGCAGCCGCCACCGTGCCGTTCCTCCCCATCGAATCCGAGCAGCCAAAGCTGCTGGCGCTGGCGTCGGTGCTCATCTCCTCAGGCTGCGGCTGATGCGGAGCTGGTGGCGGCTGCGGCTGGGGCACGTGGTTGTTCCGGAGCCAGGTCTTGATCATGGAGAGCTCCATGGTGTTGCTCCCGCTGTTGCTGTTAGTGCTGCTGGCCATCGGGACTCCAGAGAACAGGTAACCGCCGGACTGATCTTGCTCGGAGACGAACGAGTTGCCGCCGAGGAAATCTTCCAGCTTGGGCTCGCTTTCTTCCACGGCCCTCTTGCCGCTGCCCCCGCCGCTGGAACCCACAAGCATCGAGAGCTCCGAGCCACCGCCGTTGTAGTCCAAGCCCCTCATGTTCCAATCTGCGAGCAGGAGGAACACCCACATCAAATATGAAGAAAAAACGGTGAAAAAGAAATCATGGAATATATAGTGTGCAGTGCACCATACGATACAAAAACTAGCAAGAGAGATCATCGATCGATCAGGCCAAACAGATTATTCCGCTCCTAACCTTGTGTTTCTTGAGGAACCCTGTTGAAGGCCTCCATGATGCCATAAGAAGCGTGATCGTCCCGCAGGCCTGGCACGCCGAGATGCCCGTCGGAGCCCTGCTGCGTGTGCAGGCCATAGAAGTCGCTGGCGCCGGAGATGTCGATACCGGCGGCGGCAGGCGAGCTATCCTGATGATTAGGCTGCGGGTTATCCTGGCCGGAGAGCGAGAAGCCCAGCCAGTTGTTTGCGGAAGCCATCTGAGAAGAAGAAGGGTGTGTGATAGAACAGTGAGGGTTTGTTTTGCTTGCGATCAGAGCGGCGATAGCATTGGTGACGACGAGAGGAGATGTGAAGAGCAGCCGATAGGGGGAAGAAGGTATAGGAGCTTTCCAGGGATAGCACAGCACATGTTGGGTCAATGTGAAGACGAGGGCAGGCCGAAGGGGCCAGAAAAAATATCCTGGCCACCTGAGAGGAGGTGAAAGTGTTGTACAGGGTCTGTATTTATAAGAGAAGTTAAGAACAGAGTAGCCCCGTTTAATGCTTCTAAGTTAAGGATAAACAGTTCAAGGAAAAAGATCTTGTCAAATGTTTTTATAATAACAAAAACGTTATAGTACACTCAAGTGAAGAAAAATGTAATGAAGTTTTGGAGCACATGGAGGTTTATGTGCGGTGTACAATTTGCTTTTCAGCTAACCACAAGATATAGAATGTCAGAGCAGCATATATATTGTTTATTCATACGCAATTGGTTTAATTCATTATTGTTTAGCACCAAAAAGTTTTTTTTTAAATTTTTTGGCGAGGAAAGTGGACCCACGTTTGATCAGTCAAGACATCATTCTCTATACAGATTAAAAGTTTGTTTTCTGTACGTGATACAAAACTGAAGGGTTAACCGGCGTGTGGCTTTTGAACTGCATGCATGCATTGCCACCCATCTAGATGTTCATACGCATGCATTCCAGCAGGGGTCCTTTCACACCTATAGTAATTAATTGTTAAACCATGCATTATTCTTTGGTATTAATTCATGGTCCACACGTATCCTATCCATTTTCGCACTACCTGCAGTCTGAAAAGAAAGCTGACTCGATCGATCGAACAGGCCGGATCAGACCGATCAGGGGACGGACGAAGCCGATCAGCCCAGTTTAAAAACGCGCCCTGCAGCCCAGCATTTCCTTGGATCTCAATCAATCACCCGGCCGGAAGATCAGAAGAAAGAAGCATCCGCGCCGATAAGGTGTGTGCGCGCATGCACGCGCCAACGACCGTGGGCGCGGGCGGTGCGCCGACGCGTGCATGCATATGCATGCACTCGCGCGCGCGACCGGCAGGTACTGTGCGGACGGTTCGTCCCGTCCAACGACGGCGGCGAATCCAGCGAAAGATTCCCGGCCGTAAAAAGAAGAAGCAGGGGCTCGCGCGCGCGGGGTCAAACCCGCCCGGTCGCCTGGCCGCGCGCACGCACACCTGTGTGGAAGCCGGAAGCGCGCTAGTAGCCGATCGATGGGGATCTCTGACATGTCGTGGCGACGCGAGCCGCGGCATGCGCGCGCGGCCGTCCGCCCGCCCGCGCGTGCGCCTCCGAGTTCCAACCCCTCGCCACTAATAGGGCACAAGGCTACGCGGGCAGCGCGCGGCGGCAGCCTAGGCTTGCCCGCTCTAAAATATTCAGCTGGGCTGGGTGCTTTCGAGGTGAATCGCTGGATTGGACTGGTATGACCCTGCTTGGACGACTGACCGAATTGATCGAGATCGAACCCCACATTTCGGCATCAGCTTCTGGTTTTTGCAGTGGAAGTGTGCCTGATGAAGCCAGCCAATGCCAGCGTAGCTGATGAATGTTCTCGTATCCGTGTGTTCTCGATCACTTACATCACTTGGGAGTGTGATGAGTTCATTCATTGTACTAACTGCTAAGGTTAATGTTCTTTAGAAGTAGTAGAGGCGCCGGTCTTCCTGTTCCAGAGTTCTTCTGCCGGCCGGAGGATCTTTCGAAAAAGAGTTGTTCTGCGAGGAAAAAAAAAACAGCTTTATTTCAGAGCGCAGTCCTGGTACTTGCTATATATATTCTGAAAATGCAAGACCGAAACTCACTGCAAGTGTCAGTATAGCTAGTGTGAAGCTCACACTCTGCCTTCTCTGGTCATAGATACATATTCTAATGTTTTCTACAGTTATCTTTTCTTGATCATTCCTTGGTACCATAATCAAATGATCCAGACCCACGGTCTTCCCCGCATCAGTCGGGAGCCCGGCCGGCCTCTCTCTCCTTGGTATCGAGAAGCGCCCATCCAGCCCCAAAGAGCGAGAAAGGTTAACCCTAAAGAAAGGTCACGGTGACTCGGAATAAAGTAGGGGCGCTGGGGTTGCAAGCTGTCCCCTCTACGAGGGCACACACCCTTGTCTTCCGGGCACACTAGGGTCTTGGGGAGGGGATCGTACCGTAAAACAGTGCTGCTGCACGCACCGGAGGAGTGCCCTAAACGTCTCTGCGAACACGCCTAGTGCCCAGAGCAGGACCGGGCGTCCTCTCTGATCCTGCAGATCGATCCCCTCACGGGCCATGCATGTGCAGCTAGTGTTTTTCCAGGATCAGACACGGAGAAGAAAATATGCATGTCAAGGTGATTAGGTAGCAGGTCGGCTACTATAGGATACGTACTCGTGGAGGTAGGCTGCGCTGGTAGCTAGCCAGGGTGAACTCCGTACAGAAATGAACATCCATGACAAGCCTTTATTTTAGTTAGCTAGGGTCAAACAACGCGAGCACATGTGTACATGGATGCAGTGTGCGCATCATGATACATATGAGTTGTATGCACATACCTATACCTGCTCGTACGTACGAGTATAATAATCTATTAAGATCGTATAATCCAGCCATCCTCGAGATATATACGCCCATAAATGTGTGCCAGCAGAGTATATATGCATTCTGCATGCAATTTGCCGTCGTTCCTACATGTTAAAACATGAATTGCATGATGCGCACAGATCAACTGGCACACACTCTTTTCCCGCGGATCCATGACTAGTGTCTACATCTACACGCAACACCTGCGCCAAACATGCTTCCACATATATCATCGATCTTACCAGTGAGATCACATTGTAAATATATCCACCACATGCAGCACGACGAACAACTTGTCAGCAGGCAAGCTATCTAGAGATAGCTATAGTCCGCGCGCGGCTCGCAATGCCCTGGCTCCCTGCCCCGTCCGAAAATGTCGGTCCTCGCTCTTCTCAGCTCTGCGCGCCGGGCGGGCCAGTGCCATGCCAGTGCATCCACACAGGCAGCCGTTGGTGTTTTCCACGGTGCACGTGAGGCGCCGTGTAGCTTCCCCATGCACAGGCACAGCTACTATGCATGGGATCCTCCTCGGCCGCGCGCGCCAGCCACGGAGCCACAACCACCACCGCCTTCTCTCCTCTCTGTCCCTCTCTTTCTCTACACACACACAACGCAGGGCGCAGGGGTAGCTTAGGTAGCGCATGAGTACGTACAGGCGGCCACGAGCGGCGTATTGATCCTGGGATAGAATATTGGCGTCCGGACCGGTCCTGCGCTCGGTTCCCGTGCTTCCTGCCCAAGCCAGCTTTGACCGTCAAAGCCGAGCTAGCCGGCCGCGGTGTCCGGGCGGCGCTAGCGCCTAGCCAAGCAGTCTGATCAAAAGGGGCCGGCCTGGGGCGGTGTCGCGCGGTGAAAAAGTGAAACACATGCCGTTGAACGGGGGTTAAATCTCTGTTCAAGAACACGTTTAACCCCCTCGGTTACGCCGTGTGCATGTACGTACGGCTTAAACAAAGGCGCCCCCTGCGATGATCGCCCGGCGGTCAAAAATACGGGGCGCTCCGTCCTGGGCCGGGGGCGAGACAAAAAGGTAAAAGGCCGACCACCACCGCTGCTACCATCTGTACATCTTGCTCTCGCAGCAGCTGCCGATGGCGATGATATGGACGCCGTGCTACCAGTTTTCAACAATCTGCTCGGCACCTGGAAATGACCGTGCGTGTGCACACATCAATCGCGTTTCTTCGCTAGACTGGATACTGCTGCATGCACACGTTGCACGTTCGGGTTATTTGGTCAGTGGCAAAGCTAGTTTAATTATTCCTCCGCTCGGCACTCTGCCGGCCGGCGAATAATCTACCGACCGATATACGACATTGGAGTACATGAGTGGTTGAAAATGCATGCGCGCGTCAGAGAGCTCGGATTCGGCCGGCGATTAAACTTAATCGCTCGGCAAACGCGTGTCAGGCGCGGCGAGACCGCCTCCTGCCGTCGCCGCCCGTGCATGGGCTGCAGGTGGCAGCCGCCATGCGGCCCTGCCCTGGTGATTTCCCGGGAGGCAGCATGGCTGGTCTTGGTCGCGTCGCGTCGTGTGTGCACGAGCTTAGCACGGCTGCACTGGCGTGGCGGATCGGCAGTTCGCCACGGCCTACGAGTCACTTCGACGGATACCCACGAGACACTTCGGCCCGCGGAAATGGCCCAGGATATGGGCATAATTCATTTGGGTTGGGTGCAACTCGCAGCAGGCCGAAATAAGCACCGTGCAATCACACAAACCCCGTACAGGCAGCGCGTTGGTGACTGCTGCAAGTGTTGCCGACTCGAAGAGTCGAAGTCTGACTCTTATCATTTGTCAAAAAAAAAAAAAAAAAAGGTCTGACTCTTATCGCCCCGCACGCAAAAGCGAAGGCGGTCTCCACTCTCTATAGACAGCCGCCGCCGCCCGCCGGTGGTTCACCGGCAGCGGATACTCCACCAATCCCAACGGAGACGGAACCCAAATTCCACCCCGACTCCTCCAGCCTGCCAGCCAGACAGCAGCCCAGGCGGCGAACCGAGGGCCCTTGAGCTCCCTCCTCCCGCATGGCGTCCCCGTGGTGCCTCTCGGCTCCGGCCGCCGCCCCGCCGGTGGCGGCTGCGCCAGGCGGCGCCCTCGGCGTCTCCGCGTCCGCCTCCGCCCTCGCGCGCGTGCCGGTTCCCGACGGCAGGCGGCGCAGGTGGAGCGCACTCGTGGTCTGCGCGGCCCCCGACGAGGAGAAGATTACCAAGCGGTCGCCCCTGGATTTCCCAATCGTAATTCTCTTGCTCTTCAACTTACCTTTCATTTGATTTTAGCTGCTTGTCCTGGTGGGACTGGAGGCTTAATTTTGGGTCAGTTAAGCTGACCAAGAACCGGTTTAGGGATTGGGGTAGGCAAAAGCGGTAGAAATGGCGCATAAGGGCATGTTTGATACACATGGCTAGTTACTAGTTGGGCTCAAAATTAGCTCAAATTAGCTCAGGTTGGCTAACAACTAGTTGAAGACTTATCTAAAAAATTAGCCCACCTATTAGCCCTCCTGTTTGGATGCAGAGCTAATTTGAGCTACCTTTTATCTAGCTAGCAATTAGTCCTTGAATACAAACATGCCTAGTTGCTGTGTGGACAATTTCCTTATTCTTTAGCTTTCAGATGTGGATTCGGCCTTGATCAATTTTTTTTAGGTTTTGCCATTTCATATATCTCTGGCTAAGATACCCCTACGAAAATGATAATTTCAACCTTACTGATTTATTAATTCTTATGAATGTAAGAAGTACCTGTCCAGCCATAAAACTTTTTATTGCCATAGACTTTCTGGGATTGTTTTGCGGCTAGTAGCTTGTTGTGCTGATAGTATATTTGGTGCTTCAAATTTATATTTGCTTCTAAACACTGAAAAGTCTACAAATAATCCTGAAATGCCCTTCAGCAGTTTGTGCCTTCTGATTGTGTAGCTTCGGTATATTATTTTCTTTTTAAGAGTCTTCCATCACCAAAGATTCAAAGTGATAGAATGTTGTGACTAGCAGTCATGAGCTGTTTTTGGTGAACTCACTGCCTTAAACCATTTTAAGGCCAGATCATGTAAATGGCTTAATGACTGTATGTATTACATGTTGAGATATATGAAGATACTGATCCTAGCCTTTCTTGGTAATGTTTTTTTACTTTTTTTATAACCAAAGTAGCAAACTAGCGATTGCAGATCTGTTGCAACTTTTTCAGTGATTATATTCTAACCATTGGTATGGTCGTGTGGACAATCTGTCCAGCCTAGCAAAATAATGTTCAAACATGATAGGGCTAGGGAACTGGATGGTTTATTGATGATTTGGGATTATTCAACAATGGCTAAACCTAAGCAATGCCAGCAGGAGAACCAGATTGCCATCCCTTGAGGCTCTGATCAACAGTACTCTGTTTCTGCTTACCCCTCACAATCAGCTGGCCCTTAGTTATATCCCCTATTGGCCAGCTGTACACAACAAATGTGTTAACCAATCTCCTATTCTTACTCTCCAGATCCTAACTTGTTTTCGCTTACCCCTCACAACCATACACTTCTTTTCGCTTCAATATTTTGACATGAAGATTAATTTCTACTGTTGTTTTAATGTTGCTAGGAATGGGAGAGACCGAAGCCTGGGAGGAGACCTGATATCTTCCCTAAGTTCAGCCCAATGAAGACACCATTACCGCATCCATTACCAGCTGATGATCCTCTGGATGATGATGAAGAAGAGGATGAGGAAGAACAACCACCACCTCAGGAGGAGCCACAAGAGGATGATCCGGACAAGGAAGAACCTGAGGAAGATGACCCAGACAAGCCAACCGAGTAATTTTCAAATGGCTGAGCTGTGGTAGATATAGACAGTGGGCAAAAATGTGCTACATCTTTGGAGCACGCAAGAGATCTCAGTTCTGTTTGAACTGTTTGTTCTGCCGGCTTATATAGGCTCTAAATGCATAAGTTTGTTATGACCTCTTTTGAGCTTTTCTAAAGCTATGAAAGTTTTGTTTTACGTATTACAGATTACAGTGCGATATCTGTGATGACATGTACATTGCAACAAGACCACATCTAATTATGTTATTTCAAAACCTGTGCTTAGTGTATTTGACCTTGTTCAAGTTAGCTTGTTTTGTTGCATCATAGATTTGTGTCGGGTATGCATAAAATGAGTGATGCACCATTTTGTGCTTCTGAACTACGCCTGAATGAACATTTCAATTTGGACGGTCCATGTTTCACATTTAAGCCTGAAGACTGGAAGTTCAGTAATCAAGTCTGGACCGGTGCATGTTTCACATTTGAGCTGAAGACTGGATGTGGAGTAATAGATTTTCAGTCGGATCGTTCTATCCATTGTATTTATATTTTGCACGATTGTTCGAGTCTAAACAAGAAATGATCACAAAGCAACAGTAAAATTTCAGTATACTCTATTTCCTTGTCAGTTTTGTAGTGTTCATGAGGGCTGAAGTTTAATACATACAGGAAACCTACAAAATTTCTCTCCCATATGTCGGAGCAAACAGCATAGACGACGCTACTTTTGTTAAGCACATTGGCCCCCTGAATGAAACACCAAGTCACACCAACATCTACTCCCATTTGATCCCACTAGACATCAGCATCTACTTTCCTCTGATCTTGCAGTAGGCATACAATCCTGAGCCCAGAAAGCCTAGTCCCTGTCCGATAACATTAAGCTGCATACGAAAACTTGGGTTCAGTATTCACTGGGATATTATACAAAGATAACTGGCGTATAAGAAACAAAGCCCCCAAAACTTACAAGGTCAAAAGGAAGCCCACCAAATAGCACCCAACCAATTCCAACGGTGAAGAAATCCTGCAGAAACATTGAACATGAATATCACTACTCAAGAATGTTTTGCGTGTTAGACTATTGGGTTGAGTGGAATAACTGGATGGCAGCGGTACCTTCAAGTTACCACACATTGATTGTGTGAGTGCAGAATTCAGGATTGTGTTCCAGAAGATAGTGTAGTTCAGTAGAAATGCCAAGATGCACGAAAATAGCAGCACAGCCTACAAGTGAAATTTCATTATTAATGACATTCATAACTTCACATTATTGACATTACATGATGTAATGGAATACTACTTGACATGGCATTACTCACTATTTTATTGTCTACCTGTTTTGAGTGTTAAAATAGTTTGAAAAATAAACAAATTAGCATGTAAAGTGACCTCAAGATCATCTACAGCAGACACCAGTAATTGAATTGGAATGAAAGAAATTTGAGGTTCCAAACTGGAGGCACTAGCAATAAGTCATCATAATAGTGGCTGAAACATGTCCCTTGCTATGGTATTATGGATAATTGTTGGTAAATTACAACATGATAAATGATATTTAAGGACAGGGTGGTATTATCAAATTTATCAGCACGAGCAAAACTTGACTTGGGTAAGAGTGTGTGAAACTCTGTGACTACACCCAAGGTAGTGCCCACGTGCTTCAGTAACATGTGCAATCCAAGCTAGACTTGAAAGGCCAGATCTCAAAGACAGTGAAACAAACAGAACATTGTCTTGCAACCTAAACTTCCAGCCGCAGCATGAGTCCAAGGGCTAACTAGCCAATTGACAGTACACAAACAGAACAATGTCTTGCAAACTAAACTTCTAGCTGCAGCATAAGTCCAAGGGCTAACTGGCTAATTGACAGTACAAGCACACTGATGAAGATAAATAACATGACTTGTGGTTTTTGAATTTTGTGACATGCATCCACACTTTAAATGCCTACTAAAACTGACAAAAGGAGAGCCCGGCAATGCACAAATTAACTTCAGCATGAATCCAATGTTACCATGAACCCAGGGGAATAAAGGTACGGAAATTCCATGGTCCTCCTTAGGTCACCCTGAATATATGTCAAGAACAGTACTGAAGGTCCACAGACAAGTCCTGAAATCCAGACAGGGTATTAAGACATAAGAAGTTTGATCTGAAGTTAAGAGCAATCAAAATAGTGTTCGACAAGAAAAAAAGGGCAATCAAAATAATACCATTGCACCACATCAGGCCAAAGCTATTGAGGCCACTAGATTTTCCTAGGGGAGAAAAAGAATATCTGATCAGAATGATTTTGTAAGATGAAAGAACATCATATGTTGGAAAAGGAAACTACTTTACCTATACGGTTGATAGTAGCAAGATAAACAGCTGTCGTAATGTTCGCCACAAAGACAATAGCATACCCACGAGCATCAAATGACAAGTCTCGAGCTCCAGCAACGAATGCTCCGAATACAATCAAAGCCACACTGAAAAAAACTTGTTTAACAAGATAGTGGAACATTATAGATTCAGGACACTACCATGTTCTGAAAACGTCAGCACAACAAACGTTATGTGTAAAGAAAAAGGGTACAGGTACAGCAGCAGGAACGGAAACCTACTAATACTGGAAGAAACAAGTATAATCATATAATTAAAGGCTTATACAAAATGGATAATGTGTATACAAATACTTATGTTTGACACTGCCTAGGGCATAAATGCGTTAAACAGAACGAGACTTACACTAGCTAAGTACCACACACTATTCATTCTTAGAATAAACCGTGTATTGGTAATAATGAGATACAGTGAACAGAACAAGTATCCATATATTTACCTGCCTATTATAGGTGGGGTGTGCTTCTGCTTTGCCAGGAAATACTCCATTGTCATTGTAAACACGACTGTTGTGCGCCGTAGAGTTGTATACATAGGAACGTTAACTCCACGGACTGATTCCATCGAAGCTAGCTTTTTACCCAAAAAAAAGACAGGAAACACCAAGCAGAATTCAACATGAACAGAAATGCATGTGCCTAATTATTGAACACATTAATATTGTATGTAAGGGAGTCAGCATACCATGTAGAGTAAATAAGCCAATGAAAGAGGTGTGGTGCGCAACAATAACCTAAACGGCACAAAGAATAGTGAATCAGAAGGCACTGATGGATCACTATTTGTGAAGGAGATGATCTTTAACCGTCTCAGAACATAAAGGAGGCACGTTGAGCACACCATCTGCACATTTTTTTAAGTGTTAACAAAGAAAGGAGAAATACACAGATGATAGAATACAAATGTAAACTAGAAGGTTAGACAACAGACATCCAAAGGCAAAGGAAGGTTTTATAAAACTATGTTCCATCAACAGCTATAGAAAAGATTTGGGATCCACTATTTCACAAGGATGATCAAAAGCGAAATATTTGCGGCAGTTTTCGAACCATACCATGGGACAGAATTAAATATCCTCAATAAAAAATTATTAAAAAAATACAAACCGCAACCCCGCATCCCCCCAAAAAAAACACACCACCAACATTTGTTGATATTTGAAAAATTAGATGGTAGCCATGAATTTTACCAGTTCACCCAATTTACCACCGTAAATGAGGTTCGCATCAGGCCCCAACAGATAACTATTAATCAGTTCAAACTACAAAATTACACTTGGTATCCAATGGGAAAACCAGTTACCACTGCAAACTGAACCCTGGACTAGACTAATCACACAGACCCATACAGCACTGAAAACTTGAAAGAAAATGTTCGCTAAGAATTCGATGGAACACAGACATGAAACTTTCACATACTCCATCCAGATAAACAAACACATGTACAACAAATTAGCCTAAAATCGCAGCTAATTCAATTTGTTATGGATAGCATAGCAATTCGTGAATCAATTTTCTTGATTTTCCCCCAAAATTACTAGTCTATTAATTAATTTTAGGTCTCAGATATAAAGAGAAAAAGAGTAGTGCTACAGATTTAAGGACTTACATGTAAAGAGCTGTGATTTGCTATATATTGTGTAATTAAAACTATGAGGTGTTATATATAATGTAAAATGTTAGAATTTCGGAGTTCATGTTACAAGAAAATAATACACCCCATCATATTTTGAATACCCAAGAGGAAAATCCTGAGCCCGCCACTGATCCAGAAAAGTGCATGAAGCAAGCATTCCACAGATTTTCCCAGAACACATCCAATACCTGAAGGAGCGTGATGACATTTGCACAAGGGAAATTATACGAAGACAGAGCTGCTTTGTTAAACATCACTAGCAACACTGCAAGTTGAAAAGTCCCAAAATTAGTACAACAAAACAATAGCAACACATCGTATCTCTGTGGACATTCCTTTCAAAAAAAAAAAATCTCTGTGGGCATTGGTTATTTGGTTACCATGCTTCTAGAGCTAAAAAAAGATGGCATCAAAGAGTGAACCATCAAGGAACTCACAAGAATGTATGGGTATGAACTTGTAGCAGATTAGCAGTGTGTAAGATAATTTGAGGCACAAAAGTATAACATGCGGAGACAATAACTAAACATTGCATTGGTATATAGGAGAGAATACAGAACAAACAAACCAATGATCAAGAAACTTTTTGATTTTTTTTTCCTTTCTCAACCAGATCGTTGATGCAAATAGATGATCTATCTAAATGTTCAAAAGAAGCAACAGAGATAAACCAAAATTAAGGTGAAACGATTCAAGTAAAACTGACTACCAAGCATTGTGTAGAACTCCTTCAACTGGTATTATCAGCACAACACAAGCGAGTTCCAGTGCAATTTTAGTCATGAATGCAAAAGGGGCATCATACGTAAGTCTAACTACAGTAACCCATTCACAGCTCTCCAACCTCCAGTAAGCACATATAAATGGAAGATGAGTTTAACTGTGCAATCCACCTCATTCATCGCTTAAGAATGACTCAAATCTTCCACACCAATTTTTCCCCCTAAAGTGAAAATGGTCTGCTGATTTTCCACAGTGGGACCACTGACCACCTTCCTTTGTTCCAATTTTGTCATGCAACTAATGACAGTTGCAGGTTTCAGTTCGAATCAATTTACATCCTATCAACAGCACCAAACGATATGGTACATTAGGTAAAAGGGAACCATACTCTTCCCGACAGGCCCTGTGTCAGATCCAAATTCACATAGAAAGTCTTACTTCATTAAATGTCGTATTGCTTTCTAAACTCTATTCCAACAGGGCTCTGTGGCCATGTTCTCCTACAAGTGCGCCCGAGCAATAAGCATAGGCCCACTCCAAAGGCAGATAAGGCAGCACAGTAGCCCCATTAGTTACGACCAAAATTCAGCTAGCACTAGGACAGTGTCACAGATTCGTCATGATGGCAAATTCAGTTATCTGTATGAAATAGCCAGTTTATAAACATGTATGAAGCAGTCTGTACTCTGTACTTTGCGTGTAACCTACAGGGAACAGAACTACGAAAACGGTCCAGTCTCTCTTCCCAAAAGCTCGGTCGTGTGGGCAAGCACGAGTCAACCATCCTGCACGAACTCCAAAATCACGTAGCTGAATTGAACAGAAAAACGTGACGACTAGCACAAGCAACAGGTCAAAGACGTGATGCTGGTGTCCGGTGTCCTCAAATTCCCTGAACGTGACGAACGAAACAACCCACCGGTACCGAACCGCGCCAGCAGTCCACGCGGCGGCGGCGCGACCGCCGCGGGAACAAACATTCAAGCAACCAATTAAGCAGCCGCCCGGGAGGGCGGATCGGGAGTAGCGCGTACCGGAGCATGCCATGTAGGAGAGCGCGGCGGCGGCGCCGCGGCGGGTCATGGCGGACCCCTTGAACAGCACGGCGTCGTCGCCGCCGCCCACCCCTCTGCCGTTGCCCTTCCCGTCGTCGTCCGCCGAGACCGGCAGCAGCGCGCCCCTCTCCCCACCGCCCTTCGCCATCCCTCCTCCGGCCGGGATCTCCGATCCGCCTCCTCGCCCCTCCTGGTCCGCCCGCCCTCGCCCGCGAGCACGCCGAGGCCGAGGACGAGGAGCAGCAGCAGGCAGGAGGATATTTGGCTTGTGTCCCCACCACCCACTCGCTAGTCGCTACTTGTCCCTGGCCGACCCCGATGCAGCAACGCGACGGCTGCGGAATAATGAACTGGCCGTTTTGTGCGCTCGTCCTCGCCTCGGCGACTGACTGGGGTCGGCGATGCGGTCGCCGGTCAGCGACACCGGGTGCGGGACTCGACTGCGGATGCGGAAGCTTCTGCCCGGCCGCGCCCGCGCCTGCCAGGCTTGGCCAGCGCGGCAGCCGCCTTTTATCGGAAGCGAGACGACCGGGTGCGCTTTGGGCTTTGGCAAGTTGGCCGGTTGCTGCCGCTCGGCTCGGTGCGTGGCCTGAGCCTGCCTCGCGCGTCACGTTGCGACTTGCGTTGCTTCGCGGCGTTGGACCGTTGGTCACGTCGCGATCGCGTCGGGGTCACAGCGTCACCGATCGAACTCGGCCAAGTGGATCAGTGGACGAAGATTGGGATAGCGGGGTTAGCACAGTACAGCAGCCGGGTAAGGTAAGTGTGGGATGTCACCACCGGGCACTCACGAGCCAGGGCCTGCCTGATTAAACAAGCTAATCCTCGGCGAGGGGATGAGATCCAGCGATCCACCAGCCGGGATACGGTGGCGCTCGGTGTCGTTCATCCGATGGCATACACGTCCGATCTGCCCACCCCAGGCTGGCTGCAGGTTCAACGGATCGAGGATCTAGATTGGCGATATGATTCTTCGCGTCACTCAATTTGGGAAGTACTATAGTTGGAGATACCATGTGACGTGCTTTTCTTTTCACCTTACGAATTTCATATTCAGATGAGTATACACATACAGCATGTTCGCCGTTGTTTCTTCAAGTCATAACGCCTAAGTATAGAGGTGCATCGCGCCCTCCCTGATTATCTTCAGTTGCCTAAAAAAATGCAAAAAAAAAATCTTATAGAAAAATCAAGGTTTCGTTTGCCGCTCAAGACATTTTATTGGGATATTAATATTTATTTTTGCCACACAAAACTTTATTAAGATTGGAAGCAAAATCTTGAAGCACTTAAAATGAGCACTCTAAAATCTCTAAGCAATATTAAAGATTTGATTTTTTCCACACAAGGGTTATTTGTTGCTTAAAATAAGCACTCTAAAATCTTGAAGCAATATCAAGATTTAATGCGGCCATACAAGAAATTTACTTGTAGCTTAAAATAATACTCTCTTCCTCCTAAAGCAAATGATTTTTTTTTCTATAATTTAAGCGATGCTTCTTGCAAAAGGCGAGTGTAACCTCATCTCCTTTCCTTTTTCGAATCATATCTCCTGGTTTTGGGAGCAAATCTCCTGGATGTGGCAGTTATCGTTTGGATACACCATTGTTTAGCTTCCCATTAGAGTATCTACAAGACTCTTTATATCTTTTTTCTAATTTATAGGAATAGGTTTTGGTGAAAACATACCCTCCAACACTCTCTTCAATTTGATATCCAAATATAGATCTCCTCTATTCCGGATTTCTCGCTAATCAAATTTGGGGAGCGGGGATGGCTCTCTAAACTGCGCACAAGATATAGAAAAGTTGTTAGAGAAAATACTCATATATAGAAAAATTTTACCCCAAGTGATGATTCAGAGAGTAGATTTTAGAAAAGGCCTTTGAAGACGTTCATAAGATTTAGTGTCTCTTTTCTACATACAATTTACTTTTAGACATATTTTAAAAATCAATTTATTTTAGAATGGACTTGTTTCTATCGTCTAATGATTCTTAGTAGATTACCTTGGTTCTAGAATTTTTTATTCTAGTAATTATGATTATATTATTCGCAACGGTGTTGACTGGCACCTCATCACCGCCGGCTTGTCGTATGATCTGATGATGATAAGTTGTTGCTACAAAATAGGATTCATAATTTTTTCAAACAAAATCAAATGAAGATAAACTTTATATAAAAGTTGTAGATATCAATCGAGATTTATAACGTTGACATTAATGATGATTTCTTTTGAAGTTATTTATGGTCCTAAAATTATGTTTGGAGGTCATATATTTTAAAATTAATTTTTGAAGCGTCCAAACGACCTTAGATGCAAAACAATCAAAAACAAAGTATATTGATGAGATGTAAATATATATAGTCGATGACCCTTATTCATTAGAAATAATTTATGGTCCCAAAATTCAGCTTTAAGTTCTAAGGTTATGAAAATCAAATTTTGCCAAACAACCCTAGATGAAAAAAAATGATTAGAAGATCTACAAGTTTTTAGTTGACGGAAGTCATTTATGATCCCAAATTCCTAATTGAAGTTCATACATTATCAAATGGCCTTTGCTGTGGTAACGTCAAATGACTATGAGCCGTCCATAAATTTTGATCGGACGGTCATAATGAACTATTACCTCCTAGGAGGTAACAGATGAAAATATATATTTATTAATTTTTATTTAATAAAATAGGATAAATAAGGGAAGTTTTAGACATAAAAAATCATTTTTCTAGATTTGATTGATACATTCATGATCTCTGATTTGCATATTCGTGGTTGTGCCAGCGTGTGTATGTATTTTTGTTGACTGGATACGTGACATGCACGCATATTATACCAATCATATGCGTGAGTATTCGTGTTAGCTAAGTGTGTAACATGTTCAAATTCAAAAAAAAAGTATGTAACATGTTAGTGCATGTCACGTACTTTCATTTGTAATTTTAGAATTTGAAAAAAAATGGTCACAACTTTAGGATTTGATAAAAGTTTCTATTTCATATATTAACTTAGTGACATTTTGTTTATTTGTTGCAAGATCTAAAACCGACAAAAACTATATTAATCTATTGATATTTCGGTAGAAACATCACACACACATGTATTATGTATTTCGGTAAAAACTATATTCATATTGTGTCACGCGTATATGTGTATATGAATAAAATAGTCTAAATAAATTTTTATTTGGTTATCAATTTGATTTTGAATTGAAGACAACATGCACTTGCTTTATCTATTATTTTATTCAAATAAATAATTGTGCATGTTGAAATTTAAAAAAAGCTCCACGGAAGGAAGGGAATAGCTAGCATGACGCCTGTGGGGAATCGACATGCAAGTCTTTCTGAATTTGCATCCGGTGGTTAGGGAATGTGGGATATTTTCTTTTGTTTTTCTAGATTTCTTAATCTATTAAATAGTTTATAAAATATGATAAATCAACTGTTTAGATTGATTTAAAATATTACCTTCTTAAAGGTAAAGTTTGTACCTTAGCATTGCCCTTATCAAATACAAATTTTGCAAACCATCTCACATGAAAAATCGACCATAAATGAAGTTGTTCGACGTGATCTACAACTTCCTAGTTAAGACCTTTTCCATTTTAATCCATTTAAGGCCTCAAATATTTATTCTAAAATCTGGTAGATTGAATATGAAGTTAATATATATGTTCGTTAGTCACAGGGGATTTTGGAGGAGGGGCAGTAGGGATCGAGCTACACGTCGCGTGATCTGTGGCTTGTGTCACGGACTGTGGGAGGCTGGCTGAATGGGTCTTCCGCGAATATATTAATCGTCACAGTTGGTTGAGCCGAAGCCGATGGTGATTACCATGCTCACCGGGTTATCACCGCCGAGGAACAAAATGATTATCCAAACCGGCATTACACATCCAATTCCAACCCCTTTTGGACGCTCACAAGTCACAAGAACCCTTCAAAAAGTCTCTATCCATATCTCCGTTTTGAAAGACTTCTGTATTATTGTCTCCATCTCCTTTCATGCGCCACTTGCCATTGATATTGCTTATTGAGCAACTCTAACAGTTAGGCAAATGAGTTTGGTATTCTTAATTTTTTGGTAAAATTTTCAAAATCACCCATCCAACAGTTTAGCAAATGAGTTTGACATTTTTAGTAACTTGACAAACACCGAGTGATATTTGACATATAAGCCAAACTGCGATTTGCTTGACAATCGCCCTCGCGCGTTACTCCCGCGGGATATTTCCCCCTCGCGTGCATAAGTTTTAGTTTTACTAAGTCAATTTTGTGAAATACTTGGAGATGACCTTTTCTTTCCCTCCCCATATCAATATGGGGCTTGGTAAATAACAACAATTGGCAAAGAAAAATTACAAAATTGTTGGAGTTGCTCGTAAATTTATATATTCTTCCCCTACATCAGAACTGCCACAGATTGATTTTTTAAAGAAAAATTTTCAGAAGCACACAAAAATGGTGGTATGCGCTAAAAAGGTGGTAAAGTTACCGAGGCCAGTTGGAGACTTGGATTGACTCAGGCTGTTCTTAGGTCATCTACACAAAGAGTATATGCTATATTTTGTCCACTAGTACTCCAAAGTAGTTCATATAGCATCAACATCCACACACAAAGGTTGTCGAAGGCTCGACAATGCCAAGTCTAATGGTCATCTTGAATTCTTTATAACAAAATTATTAATTACAATAGTAAATAGATAGGTCATGGAACACATTTTATACACATATTCAACGTCTTAAATATTGATATGATGTGCAAGGCTAAGTGCCGGTAAGCTTTAGATATATTAGAAATGTTAATTCTTTTTTCAAAACGCAGACAGTATATTTTTATTGAGAATAGTGTCGAAACCAATATAGTAATAGTATTTTATAGCCAAGCTAATCATTGCATTTTTTTTCCTTTTTACTAATGTGAAAGAGAGAGAGAAATGCTTAGCCCTCATGCAACCAACAATCTGCGCACAAAAGCCTTTACAATGGTACAATCCCAGAGAGCGAGTGGATATGAGAAGGAATAGGAAAAAGAATGTGATATATAGTAGAAGGTAGTACAATATAATAATAAACAAAAAGGTCCCTGTGCTATGCTTATTTTAAGAAACTACACATATAAACTATGTTCGATGGTTAGTTTCTATAGAATATTTTTTTTGTCCAAGCTCTTATCTTCTTTTTTCATCCACCTATCACATATCTTTATGTCTTGGTTCTTATATAAACATAGTTTCTTCCCTAAGAATTTTTTTTCTCATCTCTCATCTTTAATTGCAATGTCACATCATATTTCAGCGTACTCCCTCCGTCCTAAGATAATTGTTATCTCGCTTCCTAATTTTGATTAAATAAATGTTAAAATATGTTAATATTTATGTTATATAATTAGTACCATCGAAAGAGTATTTAAGTCTATTTTTAATAAAATTATTTAGAGATATAAATATTTCATATATTTTCTACGAATCGAGTTAAATTTATAGCAAAAAATAAAAACCGAGGGAGTAGTTGGCACCTTAAGCAATGAACATATAGACCATATATAGTTTCTTTATTGAGGGTGCCCTTATAACGAAGCACTTAGCTTTATTATTATGCTTGCTCTCAGAACATCTCCAGTAATAAGAGTCAAGTACCGAGTAACATGCATGTAAAATGTTCTTTATTCACATTCATAGGCGGACCCAGCAAGTTCCACGAGCCTGGGCATGCGCTAGTGCGGCTCATTGCTTTCTACGGTCCAGCCCCCTAGGATTGACGGCAACAACAAGGAAGAAGTAATGGGCCTTAATGGCCCATTAGGAGACGAGCCCGGGCAAGGGCCCAGGCTAGCCGGGCCCCGAGTCCGCCTGTGTTCACATCGTGTATTGGGATGCACAAAGGGCTTATCTCTTCTCTTTGCGCTAGCTCAGAAGTTTTTAGCATCTAATACTAGCTTAGATCTAATCATGTGAGGTGTCCCATCTTGACTTATTTGCCATCATATCATGTTTTTCTCTCACAATAAAACAACAGCTTATCCATTTAAAAAAATATCGGCCGAACGACCCAACATAAACACATCTACTCGGATACAAAGGCACCTGTCTGTCTTGTTGACAGCGGTGGCAAGTAGTCTGCTTCACATGTAGTACTCTTTATCCACAAAATGATGCAATTATTATTTTTTGAAAAGTCAAACGATTTAAAATTTTACTAGTATTATATAAAAGAACACTGAATTTATAATTTAAAATAAGTAGTATTAGATTTTTTATAAATATATATGTTATACTCCCTCCGTCCCAAAGATGATGTAACTACAGGAAACGTGCCGATCAAGCTACGTCAACTTTCACTAAATTTATATAAAAAATATATTAATATTTATGTCTCAAAATAAATTTATTAAAAACTAGACTTAAAGATCTTTCTGATGATACTAATTATTTAGTATAAATATATATTTTAATATATAATTACTGATAGTTTAAAAATATTAACACTAATTACTTAACATAAATATATATTTTAATATATAATTGCCGTCGGTTTGAAAATATTGACTCCTCAGAGAAAACGAGAATTGCATATTTATTGGGACTGATGGAATAATTAGTCTTGTTACTCAAAATTAGCTAATTCAACTTGCACAAAATTCGTACTCCCAGGCATTCAAATCGATGGCCTAGTTACTGAACCAAAGGCCCGCGCATCATCCCTGGTCGTTTGGGCTGAATCATGGCGAGGTGACGGGCCCAACAGTCAACGCGTAGCTCGAGCTCGTGCGATACGTAGGGCGGTCAGGCTCGCTCATTAGCCATTCTGGCCGGTGGCCGCTGCGGCCGGCGGGAGATACCGCATGGGCACGGCATGGCACTGTGCATCTGCGTCACCCTGCCACCCGTCGTCCGATTTGGCGCCGGAAAGGCCAGCATGCGCGCAGCGAGGGCACGCCACCGCCCCGGCGGCCGGCGTCTGCCAAGCCGGCAACCTCGCGGCGCGCGCCGAGCGTAGTAGTAGACCTAGGCCGTGTTTAGTTGATCCGGAATTGGCATAGGTCGTGTTTAGTTGATCCGGAATTAGGCCGTGTTAAATCAGTGTACTATAGTATTTTATTTGTATTTGGTAAAAATTATTTAAATTTTAATTAATTAGGTTTAAAATATTTATCTCGTAAAGTATAATAAAATTGTATAATTAATTTTTAATTTTAGCTATATCGATATTTTAAGGCGACGAAAAATAGTAAATTTAGCGACAAATTTTGGGATTAAAAAAGGCCCTGCACGCGCACGTACGCTGGGACCCTTGTCCCCGTCGCCGTGTGCAGTGAGTAGCACTGTCGTAGGAGTATCAGTAGTAGGCCTGCGGCCGGCCGGGCGATGTGACAACACGTTCGCCTTGGGATCCTCAACGTGGTTCGCTGCAGCGCCGCATGCATGGACGATGCGAGGTAACATGCACGTAGCGCTCGCATTCATTTGGGCGTACGCCTGCGGTTTCTCACAATGAATGCCCCGTCGCGGGATTTCCACCCATGATGGCGTCATGGATGCGATGCGCCGCACGCCCGTGCCGCTTGTCAGACGACGGAGGAAAGCCAGGAGGAAAAAGGTCTGCGTACTCTACTCTGCACGCAGGGAAAGTATCAAAGGGTGCGTTTAGTTTCCGCAAATTTCGAATGAAAATATCACATCATGTCACCTTAGTGTACTGTAGTATTTCGTTTGTATTTAGTAAAAATTGTCTAAACTTTGCGTAACTAGACTCAAAATGTTCGTCTCGTAAAGTACAACAAAACTGTGTAATTAGTTTTTGATTTTATCTACATTTAGTACTCCATGTATGTGCCGATATTTTGATATGACGGGTGATAGGAATTCTGTATAATAAATTTTAGGATGATTTTGGGAACTAAACACAGCCAAAGTGATTTTGCAATGCAAGTCGTCACTGCTCGAGTACCATTTTTTGTGAATTTTTACTACTAGTTGTAGTAATTTTTGTGGATGCTTAGGCCCAAAAGTACGGGTTCCTCTGCTACTGAGCTCCTTTTGTGTGTGAAATCTCTCCGCAACTGAGCTGTGTTCGTTCGTTGTGCTATTTTTATTAACTTTGGCACGAAACTTACGAGTTCAGAGACATGAATAATGAGATAGACTCAAAAGATTTGTCTTGTAATTTAAAACTAAACTGTATAATTAGCTATTTTTTAATTACATTTACTGCTCTATACTTATGCCTCTAAATTGATATGATAAAGAAAGAGTAAAAAAAATTAAAAATTTAGATGTAACTACACAAGGCCCTGGTTCCAACTTCCTGGTAGACGTTAAATGCGTATTGCTTTCGAAGTCCTACCCTCAAGCTCCCATCGATCGTCCCCGTCCGCGCCCTTATTAAAACAAAAACCACAAAATTCAACTAACAATGGAACACCAGCAACACTCTTGCTTCTTCAACTAATAACCATGTTCCCGGTAGAACTACAAGCTCTTCAGTACTCTGAAAAAATACTCAGCCTACAAGACTACAATCTCAGCAACCTAATCTCTCATCTCACCAAGACTTTTTAGCAGCTAGTCTTAGCTGTAATGTACCGAATAGTTGTCTTCTCGATGTCCCTCCACTGTTCAACCGCAGCACTCGCAAGGAATGAACCCACCAGCTTTCCTCTGGAAAAACAAGTGGAGGAAACGAGTAAATCACCAAAGTACACTGCTTACAGCTTGAGTTCAAGTTAGCATTTCTAGAAATGTAAGGGTTTTGTAGTGGCTAAAGAGAACTCAAACCAACATATTGCTCACTTCATAAAGAAAAAACAGAATGCAGTCGATATCCCTCACCTTACCATAAGTTCTTATTTATCTGATTCACGGGACTCAACTAGCACGTATACAGGCTTTCCATCCAACTTGTAGAAATCCTGCAGGGAAGTTGCTACATCATCAGTTAACAAGTTTAAAACCTTTTTCCATATCAACCAGTTTGAAATTTGAAGAAATAAAAGTGAATGCTTCATTGCAAATTCCTAATGTGACCTGTTGCTGAAATTGAAATAGATTAACTGACAAGAAGCAAAATTAGGAGGACCACGTTGCAAATGTCTCAGCTGATTTATCCTGGAACCTACAGGATCTTCTCTATCCTGAAACCATGGTACGTAGACAACAGAGGTGTGCTCCCGTACTAAAACAAAGTAATAGTATAATAACCAAATAACACTGGTGAAGTGCATGTACATTCTATAGTTTTATTTATTCAGACAATAACAAACAATGTCCACCCAAATCTCATGTACAACTGGTACAGATATTGAGTAATCTTATGTGTCGGCAACAGAGCAGACATGTTCATGTTATTCGTACTTATATAACAGTTAATAACAAGGCAAAGTTGTTCCTTGCGGCTGTGCATAAGCAAACCATGGGCTACACAATCTGTAAAGCTACAATATACAACAAACAGTTTACTATCAGATGTATGCGGTATATGGCATCTACATTATTATAATAAACATCTGATTTTGTCGATGAGTAGTTCAGATTAGTTGTGAGTCCAGTGATGATACCTTGAATTTTGGGAGCCCAATGAGACATGCGCACTCAACCACATTTGCTTCAGCACGTTCTGGAAAGCAATTTGTTAACTTCAGCTTCAACTCAGTTATGAGTCGAAACATAAAAGTTAAATACTAATGTAATAGCAGACCAAAGAAAAGACATAACAGACTATAGATAGCAAGTGATAAGTTAGCATGAATATGCATTCTCAAAATTCAAATTCTGCCTAGAAGCATACCAGAAAAACTGTGGAGTACAAGTACAGTTTTCCATCTAAAGGACAAAGGTACCAAAAAACCATAACACTCTGTCCTAATCAGTAATCACTATTTGATGGAGGCTACTGACATTTGTATAGCACATTAAAAGCCCATCACTATTACTTCACAGTATTACTGTCCCCATTTCTCCGGTCAAAGTATAGCTGCCAACTAATGTGTACTAGTTGGGGTTTAATTGAGAAGAAAAAGTGCTAGTAAAAGTGCTACTGATTACACTGTGTTGCACAGTTTCAACACAAGCAGTACTGGATAATCTGATGCCGAGCCGAGTACCCAACTGACATGTACCTGATGCTGTGATGCACAACAGCTCCTAGGCTTGCTATAATGTCATGGATGCATAATGCACAATTTAAAGCTTATTAACGGCTACAACCGGTCCATGAATAGTGTGTCGTGAATGTGCAAACAGAAGCAGCGGTCTGAAAAGTTTCAGAGAGAGAAAAGCATCGATAAAAACAGGGAAATGTAACATTTGCAAGATATATTTTACTGTGGATATCCTACATCACTCTATGCACAAGAGTAGGTTCCCTTGATAACTCATCATCATGTATACCTTGCATGTAAGCCTTGGTCAAAGAATTGTTTGAAGGCATAAAGTTGAAATAGCACTGACGTACCAAGAAGCCTAATTGCAGCACAAAGCGTCCCTCCTGTTGCAACCAGGTCATCCACAATCAGCACACGCTCACCAGGCCGTTCAATAGCTCCAACATGCATCTGTAAGCAATCAGTCCCGTACTCGAGAACATACTTCTCAGAGATCACCTCACCTTCCATGTTTTCAAGAGCCAATGTTAGCACATGCGGATTACTGTCGAACAGATTTTGTTACTTTTAAAACGAGATTCAACTCTGCTTTTAAGAAAGCTTTAGGTTGAACAGACTTATTTAACTATCAAGCTACTCAGAACTACTACACTTTGGGTAAGTGGCAATGCACACAGCATCTCTTGGGGGGGTAATATAATACAACATGTGAACAAAAGTGCAGAATGATCTTGTATAAAAAGGCTGATGCATTTCTTAATATTCCATCATGGGCTGCATGCATGCACAAAAGTGCTGAGCAGGCTATAGAGAAACAACTTTGGTGTCAGAGATTATGGGCAAGGCCCGTACTTTTACTGCCTGCTAAGCAAGTACCCTCACTAAACATACTTAATTAGTTAGGGTGTCACCACAAGCAGAGCACTAGAAAAGGAACAGCTGGCTACAGAGTATATATGGGAAGTTATGTACTCAGGATCAACACAGATCATGTCCAAGGGAATCTCACCTGGGAGCTTCCTAGGCTTGCGCAGCGGTATGAACTTGGCGCCAATTGCCAACGCAATCGCCGGGCCAAAGATGAAGCCCCTGGCCTCAATCCCTGGTGGAAAACAAGAATCAAGTCACAACTAGCTGTGCAAATGCTGAATGGAAGCATGAATGGCCTGGCAATGCCAAGTACTAGTAATAATAATAATAATTGACTGACAAAGACGACAATATCTAGCAAAAGATGTGCCACATAAGCAACAGCAGCGACGCATTAACAAAGCACAAAAAAGCTCGTGTCTTTTTTTTAATAAAAATAAATAAATGAATAAAATGGAGTAAGTAGGTAAACGGAAAAGGTGAGAAGGAAAGAAAATAATGAAAATTAAGAAACAACGGCCGCCGCAGAAGCGGACAGAGTATCCAACAAGCAACAGAGCAAAATCTCAGAAGCAGTACTTTGCAACGATAACGACAGCGGATCGGGCACACAACACATGCCGACGCGTGACATCAGGGCGCGCCCGCCACCAGCAGAAGCTAGCGATGACGGACGGGTGTACCGCCGGTGTCCCCTCGCACCACACGATCCCGTGCGCCAGCTGCGGTGCCCGTCCGATCCAGCAGGTCCGGCCACGGGGCGGGACCTGTGGAGCGTGGCCGTAGCACGGTAGCAGGCACCACTCACCGCACCAGGCAGGCAGGGGCGGGGCCTCCAGTCCTTCTACGTGTGCGCAGTAGTGTGCCCACCCCCGGTACGCTACTGAATGCGGCAGATTCCGGGCGCGGCCGTGGCGGGAAAGCCTGGAAAGGCGCGCCGCGCCCGCCCAGGTCATGTGCCGCCGAGGAAGGGACGGGACGAGGGAGGACGCTGCGCCAGACATTCTGCCACGCACCCATGCACGCCCTGTGCATGACTGCATGCATGGCCGTTTCGCGGACCGGTTTCAGGCGGGCAAGGCTGGCTGGCACTGGCAACGCCAAGCGTGCACTCAAACCACACCGGCAGGCGACCACGGTCCACGGAGAGCACATGCACGCGGGAAGGAGAAGGGGAAGGGCCCTGCTGTCAGCGACGACGGTGCACCGCGATCTCGCGCATTTAGTATCGGTTTGCCGCTTTAGGATCAGCTTTGCACCTGGCGGATGGATATGGCAGCGCGGCAGCTGGCCGCAACGCAAATCCAGCCACAGCAGCATGGGGAGGATTATTGAGGCGATTATGATATGATAACATGATCCTCCCGAGGAAAGTGCAGGCCCGAGTTGGAACGAGCGAGCGAGCGAGAAAAGGCATACTCCTAGGAGCGGACGGCAGGCAGACGGACACGGGCCGCAGGGGCAGTTGCGGGCGCGAGCGCGACGACAAAAGCGCGGGGGCAGCAAAAGGACCATGGGAGGTCTCCCCGGGAGATTTTACGGAATCTCAGAACTCTGCCAACAGCTCAGCTCTCCGCCGCGTCTGCACGCGCGCGTCGCGCGGGGGACAGCGACGTGCCGCGTCAGGCACCGCCCCGCCGGGAGACTAGTCGCCCGCCAGTCGGCAGAGATTAGAGGGGGACGAGAGGATCGGAGGTGTCCGTCGGAGGGTTCTGATGATTGATTACCGGCGACGGCGTCGATGCCCATGCCACGGTAGCGCTCGACGAACAGGTCGACGGCGTCCTTGAACACCTTGGGCCGCAGCAGCAGCGTGGTGATGTCGTTGAACATGATGCCTGCACCACCACCCCGGCCCCCAACGCCACATGCACACACAAGAAAAGAGCCAAAAGATCGATCGATCAGCCAGCGTTACTCTACTAGCTAGCGGCATAGGGAGGAGCGCGTGGATGGAGAGGGATGAACAGGCACCTTGCTTGGGGAAGTGCGGCACGACGCGGATGGCGTCGGAGATGCCCTGCAGCCGGGGGTCGGCCGCCTCCTGGGCCACCGCCGCCGTTACGGCCTCCGCCGCTGCCGGTGGCGCGCAGCCGTTCTCCCTGGCCGGCTTGGCGTTGGTGGCGGCCTCCATCACGCTGACGGCGTTGCAGCTGGCCTCCTCACCCATCAATTCCTCTCCTTACCTCTCTCGGCTCGCTCTCTCGCTCGGTCCAAGCTCCTCCTCGACACCCGCCTTTATCGTTGCTTGCTGGACTGGTTCGCCCGCGTATATATAGCCGAGGCCGAGACGCCGAGCAGAGCAGGAGGCGGCGGGGTGTGGAGCGACTACACTAGCGAGGCGGGCAGGGGCGTCCCTCGCGTTGTATTGGCCTCCCTCCCTGGCGCCTGCCCTTGCTCTGTTTATAAAAAGAGGAGGGCAGGAGAGCAGTGCTGGCACGGCAGGCCACACCACGCATAGCCACTGTACTGTACGACTCTACCTACGTGCATAGGCATAGGCATAGGTATATTAGCCGCATAGGCACACAATCTCTCTGTGCTCCCCCTACTTGTACAGTTGTTGTACGTGACAATGTGAGTGAGGGCGTGGGCGTCCCTCTTTCTCTTCTGGTGAAAAGCTTGGCGCGCTAGCCCCAGTATTGATGAAGCGGCCGCTAGCGCCTAGCCGTTTCAGCGAGGAAAAGGAAAGAAAACGGGGTGCGATAACGAAAACACCGTGACTATGAGCGATCGGTGTGTGTCTATTTCAAAGTAACTAATTAATATTTAGATATTTTTAAAAATTTTAAAATTTTACATATCAATAATACCAAACTAGAAATATATTGTCCTAAAATTTTAGATTCAAACAACTTTTATAAAAATTCATATAAAAAATAAATTTTACTAAAATTTATTTTTTATATGAATTTTTATAAAATTGTTTAAATCTCAAATTTTAGAAAAATAACCATCTAGTTTGGTGCTATTATTGTGTAAGTTTCAAAAAAATTTAAAACTTCTAAATATAAATATAAAAAAAATTGCCGCTGCTCCACCTCCCCACTCCATCTCCATTTGCGCGGCTAGGCCTAGCCAGTAGCCACCGGACCGCACCGTAGCGCACTGCGTCCGGGATTTCGGTTGTGGGTACACCGCGGCTCGTCGGAACTCGCAGCGGCAGGCAGGGCCGCCGGGTGGGGGGGGGTGGGGGCGGGGGATCCGATGCCTGCGCCTGCCTGCCCCGCTGCCCGCGCTGCCGTGCAGCGCAGCGGCCGCGGTGGTGCTGGTGCTGGTGCTCTGGTAGCCTGGGGTAGGAGTCCTAGCCTAGCAGTACCTCGGCGTCACCACTACTGCACTAATGTCACCCACCCCCAGGCCCGTTACTTCGTTCGTCGTCCAGGTTTTCAGCATAACCGTGCCGCGCCGTACCCGGTACACCGGTACCCGGCTGGCTGTTGGTTGGCCGCTGCTGGCCGGCTTGGCGTTGGCGCGGCGCGGCCTGCGCGGCGCTGCACCTCACGCTGATCACTCACGCACGGCACGTACGGGCGCGGGCACTGCACTAGGCCAACCAGGTTACGCCAAAGGCGTGAGACCGACCCGTCGGTCGCCGTGTCCGCCGCTCGTTGGCCGCCCCGCCATTTCTCCCGTCCCGATCGAATCCGGCAAATCCCCGGGTCCCCTGTCCCGGCCGGGCGCGCGCGATGCGGGGAAATATTTGCGATCTGGACAGAACAGCGAGGGAACCCGCCGGGAAAAGATGATCCGTCGTCGCCAAACTCCTCGTGATTTCGACGGCACCGCATGCGCCGGCCGGCCGGGCAAGCAAGCGCGCGCTGTCACACGCATTGCGTGCGTACCGACACCCTTGGCTGGATGCCTGGATAATCCAAGCTTGGTTTACAGCAAATAGGTAACCAGCTGAATCGTCAGAGAAATGTTTCTCGTGATTTTTACATAAGGTCCTCCCTATTTAAGGTGGAGATTGATGAACAAGACCATGGGTGATTTCTGGTTTCCACCTTGATCGCTGGGAGGCCGTCGCGGATACAGCACCATTCATGTCGCCGTAGACGGTATACTACGTACTCCATTTTGTTTGTCGTGTTACTCTTCCATCTCCGCCATTACACGAGATACAGTGTGGAGCAGTGGCAAGCCAATGCAGATGCAGACCACGCGCGCTGGCCGGCATCGTAGCCACGTCACTGTTTCCATGTGTACCAGAGTCAGCTATTCAGTACCACCACCACCACTCAGTGGATGGGAGCAGCTACGGTGTCCAATGGAGGTAGCCACGTTACTGGCGTTGTAAAGTGGAGTGGCAGTGGCTAGTGCCTAGCCAGGATTTTACACAAGGACGACGCGATCGCATCAGTGATTCAGGAGCTGCTCCGCTGGTACGTCTCCGATTTTCACGTGGTTTTAGGCACCGTTTAGATGCCAAGCTAGAAATTTCGGTCAGTCTCCGTCACATCAAACATTATATCAAATATATATAATATTAAATAATAATAAAATAAATAACTAATTACATATATTAGTTATAAATTACGAGATGAATCTTTTAATCCTGCTTAAATTATAATTAGATAATATTTATTAAATATAAATAAAATACTATATTACTTTTTAGTCTAAAAATTTTATAATCTAAACGAGGCCTTAGCATCCGGTCCTCTTACGAAAGGACGTGTGGTGTCTGTCCTGCTCCGGACCGCCTGACGGGCTCTCTAGTGTAGGCAAGTACAGTACACTCATTTTGGATTGTGGAGTGTGTATGTATCGCGATAAAAGAATCTCCCACGGATCCAACTCTTCCCATACAAGTTGATAATATGTCTAATATTACGTTTTACTTATAAGAAGAGATGTTACACCATATCACTAGAAACACTATCCCAGTACAAATGGATACCACTTAACGAAAATTTATTTATTGTCCACCCCCCACGGTTATCTCCCATGCACCGTTTTTCTAAAAGAATAACACAGAACCAGAGTTGGAATAACTTTAACTTAGATTTCAGTTGCTCGATGATAGATGTTCCATACATTGATATGTGCCAGTACTGTGTCGTACAATTGCTATTTGCAGAAGCACGGACAAATAAAGAACTAAGAACTTAGGGTGTCTTTTACTGCGAGTAATAGTATAATCCTTCATTGTAAGGTAGGGAAGACCGATACTTTATCTGTAATCCTTTACCCCGGGCATGCTATAATCAAATTCTCTCAAACTTAATATAAAGACGAGTAAATATTTTCATGTTTCTTAATCTTCTGTCATAAGAAATCAGGCTCCTCTCTCTTGCAATGTCTGGTCTATTCAATGCTTTTGTGATTTATGCTAAAACATGTTAAAATCTATTTTTTGTAATTTATGTCAACACACATCTCATTTGCCCTTATCTTTTTATAGAAAAAATTATCTTTTGTTATCTATGATAAAATATATTAGAATTTATTATAAAAGAAGATAACAGATTTGACCCGTGGATGATGATCCGAGACCCTAGACGTGGCATGAAAAAATAGCTATATCTCTTATGAATCAACTCCCAAATCTTTTGAGTGATCTAGAAAAAAAAACCTCGAAGAGACAAGAGACGGTAAAGCTGTTGGTGGTGGAAGGTTGCACGTACGGCGCACACCTCATCCATGCACCTGAATCCACCTTTTCCCACGGACGCGCACGGCGAAAATCACGCCGTACTGCAAATCTTTGCTGCCGATGCGTAGTATGTGCTCATCGATCGCCGAATTGTAGAAAGCCCCGGCATCACTTTTTACGTGAGGTGCCAGGGCCCTTGCATAGTTGCATGGACATGGAAAAAAGCTCCTGCTAGCCAGTCCCGGCCCGTTGTTTCTGCTATCCAAGGATATGCTCGCCATCGAAACTGTGTGTGGTGGAGGAATCGTGTTGTCTCTGTACGTGTACCGTGTACGCCACCGGGACAGTAGCATGCATGTGGAAAGTATGTGTGATCGACCGTCTCTCCGTCAACTCGAACAGGACGGATGCAGTGCATGGCCATTATGTACTTCGACAAGACACCGGCAAATTTTGCTGAAATAAAACCGAAAGAACGTTCCAGCTTGGAGCCAATAACAAAATTAAGGTGGTGTCGTTGAAGGGACATTCAACAAATATTTTTTGATGCCCAGACCTGCAGAAATTTAATAGTAAAGTGTTTGGATGCTTTTTGGATAGAATAAACTTAATATTTAGAGAATGGTGAGGAGTTTAGGCTCTATGCTACTTCGTTCAAATTGAGCGATAATGCTTCCATATGCATCTGCAAGTTTTTTTAAAAGGGGCGGTGAAAGCTTTGCGGTGGTTATATTAGATGAAGAAAATAAAATACAAATGTCGTCGTAGTTTTTGAATGAAAACCGGTTCCAAATACCATCAAATGGGAAGATACATCATTCACCCGCCTAGCTTTGAAACACCGTCAAAACTTACAACTTTACCCCACCATAGAAACTTGTAGGAGTGCACCACTCAACCTGAACGACTTTCGTACCAAGACCGACAACTAGCTAGCAAGCACTTTGAGCCAACTTGGTCGGAAAACAACCCAACTAGTAACTCCACTACAGCGAGACCTGCCTGTCAACTAGTAACTCCGTATGAATTTGGAAGTTTTAAACTAAGCGGATGTCATTACTCGTTGTTAACTTAATAACATTGTGTTGTGTTCTTATCCAAATCCATTAACTCTTGAACTGCATGTTAATTCGGAACCTCAAACTTCTTCCGGATTTTCAGTTAGAGTGGGGCCAAATATAATATCTGCTTTAGTGCGTACATGATGGCATGGTGACATGCGAGCCATGTAGGCAACTTGGTTTGCTTTGGAGCCACTTAAAAACTTGATACAAGCTTAACAAAATCTTAAATGTGCAGTTTGAAAGTTTATGAACCTACCATAAGAATATGGGACAAGTCTTATAGGGAGATAATTGATGAAATTGACACTTTCAATTTTTTGAGAATTACTCTTTCAAATTTGACTTTATTGAGGTCTCCGTGGGCATTTTAGATTTGGAAGCGGGACTAGCGCCGTGGGTCGCAGCTCGCGAGGGAAACGAATCTTCTTGTATCGATCCCGGCCGGCTTGGTTTGGATGGCGCGCAGCATCTAGATGACATGAGTGTGTCTGTAGGAGTTTTGTTGGCTCTAATATCCACTAATGAGGACCTACACCTAGAACACTAACTCACTTTGAGTCGATCGGTTCTTTTATAATTTCTAGTTACTTAATGCAGAGGGTCCTTTCAACGGCAGAGCCGTCTTCTCATTTCCGGGTGGCAGAGCCTACCAACAGATGAAGCTGACTTCCGGGTGGCAGAGCCAACCTACGATGAAGTCCAGACTCTTAGGATCTCAGGTGGCAGAGCCTACCTTCGATGGATCACAATTTAGGCACTAAGTACTTAGAAACTATATGGCCCAACCGGGAGACTAACACTTGAAACAAAACTTTATTTTAACACAACTACTTTACACAAGAGTGACTATCTAGCACTGACCCTTTACATCTCTCATGCAATGCTCTCATAGATCTCTATGTCATGGCAAGGAGGGGTGTCTCTATCTATAGACCAAGAGGGCTCATAGATTTAAGACAAGTGTCCCCCTTCTAGAGATTTTCTAGATTTTATAACATTTACTAATTTCTTTTATTACCTATTCTACATTCTTTCTTGATAAATATCTTGATTCATGAGTAGTAGGAAAACTTCTAGAAGTTTGCATTGCTTCTTTCAACACTCCCCCTCAATGCAAACTTCTCTCCAGAGTTTACCTAATTCAGGCCTTTTATGAAGATGTCGGCAGTCTGCTCATCAGTCTTGATAGGCACCATCTCAATCTCTCCTTCAAGGACCTTTTCTCTTATGTAGTGATAGTGGATTTCTATGTGCTTGGTCCTTGCATGAAAAACTGAATTTTCTACTAGATGTATAGAGGATAAGTTGTCACAGAAAATCCTTACTCCGTAGTCTGTAGGTTGATGAAGATTCTTCACCAATTTCTTAAGCCATGTGCTCTCTTGAGCTGCCATTGCCACCGACCGATACTGTGGCAGAACCTCCTAAATCCTATGGCCCACACGCATGATTATTGTCTAAACAGACTCCAAATAATTATGAATGTGTTTCATAAAACTTAAAAGGTCTATCGGGTAAATCCCGAATCATCCACGATTCTCCGAGCAGGATCAATCATTACAAAGAGATATTGCAGTATTACAACAGTTTTATACAAATAATATACATCGGAGTAAAATAGCGGAAGGATTACAACAACATAACTTTACAAACCATTTACAAACCATAAGTTAAATTATTACAAACCATAGTAGCAGCGGATATAACTTATTACATCAACCTTGATTATATGCTCTGCTCAAGAGCGAGATATCCTATTCGTCGTCACTTTCCTCGACGACTGTCAAGCAGCAGGATGCAAAGCATTCCTGTCCATGAGGCTCACCTGCAACAAGGGTTCAACAAACCCTGAGTACAAGAGTACTCAACAAGACTGACCCGACAAAAAAGAGGGGTGAAGACTCAGGAAATGCAGGCTAGAGGGACAAGGTAAAGCTTGCAGGAGATAAGAAATTTTGCAGAAAAGCTTGAAAGAAAGAAAAGCTGTTTTGTTCAAGATCAAATTACCAACCAACTTCCTTCTTAAACCTTACTCATTATTCAAGTTGTTACTACGACGATGAACACCGATCGAGTCTTCTTCTTCGAGAAGCAATGGCGATTCAAATTCATTTTTATACCCAGCTGGGACCTAGGTTACTGATATGCAGGAGACTCTAACTCCTAAGCATAGCAGATGAACCGATATACCGGGATAACAACCGCAGCCATATATCACCACATGATACACGTGAGCACTCTGACCTAGTGTACCGAGATACGTGAGAACTTAAACCCACAGTATAATACACTAGACATATGTGGGGACTCTGGCCCACTATAAGTCACTCCATGATATACCTGGCTCCAACCATCAGTATATCACTTCATGCATGTGGATTTTCTAATTTCTTGATATCACCAGTTCACCATCGACACGGGACCTAGGGCATCAACAGACGAAAATACTACAGAGGGACTCCGTTCCCAATGCAAGTTAGTCGTCCGGACTCGATTTATTAACTACCATCATGATTTCAACAGATAAAGCCAAACTCATCTTTTTCATTCTTTTACCTTTGAACACTTAATTAATTAAGCAGTGCTAAGAATTACTACGCATCTTTTAGAATAGGTAATAAGGAATTATGGAAGTAAGACAGGTAATGCAGTTGGTGGGTTTTCACTCAACTCCTATTACTTAATGCAACATATCATACTGAAGCGGTAAAACTTTTATAAAATAGAATAGGGTTTGAATGCATCCGGGGCTTGCCTTGATGTTCGGGGTAGATTGTCTCGAGCTCTGGATCAACTCCAATCTCCTGAGTTTGCTCTTCCTTCGGATCTGGGCAACAACGTTAAACTCTCCGTTATCGGGAACTATACGATACAATGATATGCTTCAACATGATTGAATAGTAAACATGATGCTCGATGGATACATGATCAGATTAATGGCTTGAGTACAACTTCCCCTTACGATAAAGTTGCAAGCCACCCAAAACATACTTACTAAGTTCATTAGGGTTAACTACATTATTTATGAAAGTTATTAAACACATGAAATAACGTTAATTAAGCTAAACACATGAAATAACGTTAATTAAGCCCTAATGACATGACCTAGGTAAGCGCAAACAATTAATTAAAGTACCAAAAGTCATTAGGGTTAATGATCCAAGGTCATCAATCAATCCCAAAGTCAAACAATTTCTATAATGATTAACTTAATTAAACGGGATTAATTAATTATTTAAAAGCATAAAATAATGGCATAAAAACTAAATTTGTCTAATTAAGCTTAAAATTTTATTTTGAAAAGCTCTTGGTCTAATTAGATGGCAAAACAAATTTTAGAATTAAAAGCCAATTATTTTATTTATTAAAAATCATTGAAGGTCCATTTTTCAATTAAAAGAGCTAATTTTAACATATGCAAAAATTACTCAAATTTGGCATTTCATATTTTTTCTAGGTAGATGATATCATAAATAACACACAAAAAAAATTTTAGAATTTTTGGAGCTATACATGAATTACTATGATTTTCTAAAGAAAATAGCATTTAAAATATTTTCTAGAAAAGAAAAAGGAAAAAGGAAAATCCTCCCGACGTTGACCGGCGGCGGCCGAGTTTTGACCGGCGATTGCTCGCCGACGGCGAGGTCTCCGGCGACGAGGTTTGATCCTACAGGCTCATCTCGGCACGGCGAGCAACCTGGGCTAGCTAACGTGGCGGCGGAGCGACGGCGGCACCCACGCCGGCGGCCATGGCGGCTCGGCGGAGCTCGGGCGCGGCGGTAACGCTCACCGGAGCAATTTTCGGTGACGGCGAGGGCACGGGCAGGTGCAGGAGATCAACTCGAACGCGTTGGGCCAGAAGATGGAGCTATCCCTGGCTTCTAGCTCAGACGCCTATGCGCGCGGCGGAGCGGCAAGGTCACGCCGACGGCGAGCCACGGTGACCAACGTCTACGGTGTGGTATAGAAGAAATTGAAGGCACCAACAGATGTAGGAGCTCACCACGGGCACGGTGCGCACGCTAATGAAAGCTCGGAGTGGCTGAATCGAGCTGTGGACGGCGGCGCTGATGGCGGCGGCGGCGCTCGGTGGCAAGGACGGTGTTCCGGCGCTTCCTGTACACCATCAGGCTGACCAAGATGCGCATAAGGGGCAGCGAAGCACGGAGAACATGATGAGAGGGTTAAAGGTAAAATGTTTTCCACCTTGGCGGCGGTGGACGGCGAGAAAGCTCGCGGCGGCTCGGCGACCGGTCGCGAGGAAGACGACGTCGTGCGGGCGGCTCGGGCGGGGAGAGCGAGAACGAGCTAGCTCAATCGAAGCGCAAGGACGTGGTGGAGCTTCTGGCAAGACAAAGCGGGCAGAGATGAAGCGACGGTGGCGAATTTGGGCGGCGGAGCAAGGTCGTCGACGGCGGCGGCAGGAGGGAAAAGAAGAAGAAAAGAGACGGCGGTTGACCTATTTATAGGCCAATGGTGACGCACGGACGGACGACACAACGACGGCGAAGTTTCGGGTGTCGGGGGCGAGTTGGCAGCCGAGGCATGTGTGGCGGTGGACGGCGGCGCGGCTTGAGAAGCCGGCGATGGCGGCCGTCGATAGGTCTCGGTGTTGTTCAAGAAAATTACAGAATTGCCACTCATTTGAAATTATAAATTACTCCAAAATTTATATAAGAACTTGAAAATATCCAAAAATATCATTTGCATAACTTTTCAAGAGCTACACTTTTTATTTAACAAATATTTTCAAATTCTGCATACTTTTTGAAATATGAATTCAAATTCAAGAGGGGAATAATACCCTAGAAACAAACATTTGAAATTGCTTTTGATTTTTCAATAAAACTTAAAAATATTCAAAACTATGAAATGTTTAAATCTTCAAACCAAACCTTTTTCATATACAAAGTTTTCCCAAATTATGCATAATTTTTGAATTATGGTTTTAAAATCAAAAGGGGACAAATGCTGAAAAACTGTATTTTCAAATTTATTTGAAATTATTTGTAAAAACTTAAAAAACTTTATATACCAACATTGTAGCTCTTATCAAGATCTACAAACTATATTTTTATAGTATTCCTAAATTCCTTATAGATTTTGAATTATAGAAAAGGGGATAAAACTAGGTTTTGAAATAAAGGGTTTTTGAAATTGAATTCAAACTCGATTTGGTTTCTAATTTAATTGGTTGGTTATTAGTGATCACATACCCAAGGAAATTTTTAGGTCAATGAACCAATGACACCCTTGGTTCATCAAGTTGACTTTTGAAAAACCTTTTATAGCTTTCCAATTTGAATTTAAATTTGAATTGCAAGACTTGGGAATAAGCTTTGAAATCCAAATTCACTTCAAATATGGAAATCATTTTTAGGGTTGGACTTAGATTTATACACTATGCTTGACACTAGTATAAACACAGTTTACACCTCAAGTACATAGAATATAAATCAAGCATTTGAGATGACATTCGAAAGTAGGGTTTTATTATTTCATGTGACAACACATTCCAGAAACACAACCAACCTATGAAATGTAAACTTGTTTTAGTTAATGCACATCAAGGTTGACCTAATCATGAATGCTTTGCAGTGCATATGATGACATGATAGGTTTTAGTTAATATAACACCAAAGGTGTTACAGATACTCTGCTTCAGTACTAGATAATGCCACAGTAGGTTGTCTTTTGATGCACCATGATATAGCTCCTGAACCAATACCAAAGAAGTATCCTGTGGTTGACCGTCGTGTGCCATAATCTTCAGCATAGTCGGCATCACAATCCCATCACCTGACAATCTTTCGCCTTTTGGTATAAAATACCAAAATTGATGGTGCCTTTAACATACCTGAGGATACGCTTGACTGCATCAAGATGAGGCTTCTTTGGATTGCTCATGTATCGACTAACCACTCCTACTGGATAAGAAATACCTGGTCGAGTCACTGTGAGATAGATAAGGGTTCCGACCAACTGTCGATACATAGTCATGTTCTCTAAGTTCTTTCCATCATGTTCCGATAGCCTCACATTTGGATCCATAGGAGTAGAAATGGGCTTGCAGTCAAGCATTCCATACCGTTGTAAAAGATCTTTGGCATATTTTTGTTGACCCAGAAATAGCCCTTCCTTTGTGTGCTCCACCTCAAGTCCAAGAAAGTGATTCAATTCTCCAAGCTCCTTCATTTGAAATCTGAACGAGAGATTCTCCCTTGTCCTTTGTATTTCCTCGGAGTAATCTTCCGTGATGATCAAATCATCTACATAGACTAGGACTATTGCTAGTCTATTATCCTTGGCCTTCACAAATAAACTAGAATCCGATGGAGCAACTTTGAAACCACTTTGTATGAGAAACTCACTGATTTTCCCATACCAAGCTCGCGGTGCTTGCTTCAAGTCATAGAGCGCCTTCTTCAATTTACAAACATACCCGGGGTGGATCTTACTCTCAAAACCTCTTGGTTGCTCCATGTAGATGTCCTTGTCAAGCTCGCCATGTAAGAATGCATTCTTGACATCCATCTGCCACAACTTTTAAGACTTGCAAGCAGCCAATGCTAGCAAGACTCGAATAGTTGTGATTTTTGCCACCGAACTGAATGTTTCTTCATAATCCAGCCCGTATTGTTGAGAGAAACCCCGAGTCATAAGACAAGCCTTATACCTCTCAATTGAGCCATCCGGACGAGTCTTTATCTTGTAAACCCATTTGCAAGATATGGGCTTTATTTCCTTTGGCCTTGGCACCAAATCCCATGTTTGATTCTCATTTAGTGCCCTGATTTCCTCTTCCATCGCCTTATGGCACTCGGGACCTTTTTCTGCTTCTTCATATGAGGATGGCTCAATAGGTATAGACTCATTAACTAGGACAGCATTAGCATACCTTGGATTAGGCTTCCTCTGTCTTGTTGTCCTCCTTAATTATTGAATAGGTTCGTCAAGCTCTACTTGTGGTAGTTGAGGCTCTGCTTGATGTACACCAATCTTCCAAGGACTCTTGCCTTTGTTTGAAGAACCCTCTTTATCTTCTCTTGGCGTTGATTAATGCTCTTCTTCTTCTCAGATTCCTTCTGAAGCCTCCTCAAAATCATGTAATTTTGGTAGCTCAACCTTCTCCGGTGACCACCATGCTGAGGCTTCATCAAACACCACATTTCTTGAGGTGTGGCACCTTCCTATGGTTGGATCACAACACCTCCAACCTTTCTGTGCATCATCATAGCCAACAAAGATGCACCGAATTGCTTTCTTCTCAAACTTACTCCTTAGGTGATCGGGCACAAACACATAGCAAACACAGCCAAATACTTTGAGATGGCTTACCACCGGCTTCACCTTCCATAATAGCTCTCGTGTGGTGACTTGAATCCCAACTTAGTTTGTGGTTGCCTATTAATTACATAGGTTATTGTCCTCATACACTTGGCCTAGAATCTTGCTGGTATATTCTTGGCATGGAGCATACTTCGATAAGTCTCCGCAAGATGGCAATTCTTGCGTTCCGCTACTTCATTTTGTTGTGGAGTATTAAGACAAGTTAATTGCCTTCTTATTTTGTGCTCCTTAAGATAGTTGGTGAACTCATTTGATAAATATTCTCTTTCATTATCAGTACGGAGGCACTTAATTTTATGTTGAGTTCACCTTCTACCTTCTCTTTGAACTCCTTGAATTTTGTGAAAGCTTCAGTCTTCTCTTTCATAAAATAAACCCAGAAGTATCTTGAGAAGTCATCAATGAAAGTCACCATGTACCTCATACCTCCAATAGATATTTGCTTGACTGGGCCAAAAACATCCGAGTGTATGAGCTCCAATGACGTCTCGGACCGATGTTTTGATTCCTTGTATGGCAACTGATGGGCCTTCCCATACTAACAACTAGCACAAACAGTGTCTGTCCGGATATCCACTTGAGGAAGCCCCTTTAATACTTGCTTCTGGATCATCTCCTTTAGCTTACTATAGTTAACATATCTAAGACGCGCATGCCAAAGATCACCCGTCTCATTCCTCTGAGCCTTGTCCACATAAGCAGATTCAGCGGAGAGGACATAGACCGATTGTCTCGTCCTTCCTTCCATGATGGGTGGTGCCAATCACCTTTATTTTTCTAAAAATTGCCACACCTTCCGGCCCAAAGAGCATATATTTTCCTTCTGCTATCAACTGAGGGACCGACGGTGGATTCTTCTTCAAGCCAAGAACATTATAAACTCTATCAAGTTGGAGTTGCTGAGGACCATATCTTGGAACTGCCGCCTTTCCAACATGAGAGATTGATAACTTTGAGTTGTCTTTCATAAGCACAACTCTCCTTCCTTTATAGTCGGCGATTCCCTTCAAATTTTTGTCATCACTAGTCATGTGGTTGGAGCACCCAGAATCAATGATCCAATCCTCCTTGTAGTTAATTGTTGGATCAGTTGTTGCTGCAAAAGTATGTGCCTCCATGTCCTCCTCCAACTTATTTTCCTCAACACCTTGAGAAAACCCAGCTTCAACATCCCATTCTTCTTCACTAGTGTAGTTTTAGTTTTTCTCACTTGTGGTGGTTGCCACATTCCCTTCAAAACGCTTCTCATTCCGCTTCTCATTTCCTTCAAAGTGGCTCCTTGGAAACCAGCATTCTCGAGCAAAATGACTCTTCTTACCACAATTGAAGCATCCATCCTTCCTTGGTTGTTGTTGCTGGTTTTCTCGTCCATGGGCTCCCCCTGAATAGCTACTTTTCTCCTTTGGGTGATGCTTGCCACCTTCCATCTATCTTGGCTTCGTCTTTCCTTGCCTCCTAGGTGGTACCTTCTTCTTGTTTGTGAAGAGAGCCTCCTCTTCTTCCTTCATAGAAATGCCTCTCATCCTTTTGGCTAACTTCTCCTGATTAGCCAACATATTTTCTAACTCCAACAATGAAAGTTGAGTCGGCCATCCACTCACTGCAGCTATAAACCTATGATATTCGGGTCTAAGGCCATTAATGATGATTCTTCTCATGCGGGCATCACCAACTTTCTCCTCCGGTGCCAGCTCGAATATCTCTCGACATATGAATTTTATTTTCGTGAAATATTAACCAATAGGCATAGTTTCTTGAGAGATACCTGAGAGCTCATTTTCTAATAATTGGAGGTGTGCTTCATTCTTCTTCGAGAATAATTTCTCAAGAGTCTCCCAAGCTTCCTTTGGGCTATCTGCATCCTAGATATGCTCCAGTAGGTCCTCCTCAATAGTTGTCTTCAGCACGAACATGGCCTTGCCGGCTTTGATACGCCATTTCCGTCAGGCATCGTCACTCTCCTTTGATGGAGGCTCCATTTTGGTGCCCGCAACAACCTCCCATAGATCTTGTCCTTGTAGGTAAGACTCCATGTAGGTCTTTCAATAGCCATAATTGTTACTGTTGAGTTTTTTAATACCTCCTGCACTAAAGAGATCCGCCATATCAATGGACACCCGGTGTCAACTACGCTTGGTCCTGGACCAGCGTTCCTTCACAGTCCCGGACTGTAAACTTCGGTAGAGTCTCCCCTTAGTGCCTTGATGTTGCACCGACTAAAAAAACCTCTTCTTGACGGCCTCGGACCGTCACAGAGCTGATATCAATTGTAGAAGTTTTTGGTCGCCCTAATACCCACTAATGAGAAACTACACCTACAACACCAACTCACTCTGAGTCGATCGGTTCTTTTATAATTTCTAGTTAGTGTAGAGGGTCCTTTCGACGGCAGAGCCGTCTTCTCACTTCCGGGTGGCAGAGCCTACCAACAGATGAAGTTGACTTCTGGGTGGTAGAGCCAACCTACGATGAAGTCCAGACCCTTAGGATCCCAGATGGCAGAGCCTACCTTCGATGGATCACAACTTAGGCACTAAGTATTTAGAAACTATATGGCCCAACCGGGAGACTAACACTTGAAACAAAATTTTATTTTAACACAACTACTTTACACAAGAGTGACTACCTATCATTCACCCTTTACACCTCTCATGTCATGCTCTCATAGATCTCTATGTCATGGCAAGAAGGGGTGTCTCTATTTATAGACCAAGGGGACTCATAGATTTAAGACAAGTGTCCCCCTTCTAGAGATTTCTTAGATTTTACAATATTTACTAATTTTTTTATTATCTATTCTACATTCTTCCTTAATAAATATCTTGATTCATAAATAGTAAAAAAACTTGTAAAAATTTACATTGCTTCTTTCAACGGTGCCTTTAAACTCGAAACTGCATCGGAGGTCCCGGTCGTCGTCCGTTCCAACCTAATCGCGTGCGGACGCTTGCATGCCCTGCCCTCTACCTCTAGTCCGCATGGTGCCTGATGCTGAGGCAAAGGCCTAGCTAGACACAAGCCTACTACAACGTCAAGCTATAACGTGACGAGGCTCACCGGATCGAATCGGCTTTCAACGCCGCCATCGAGCGCGCCGGCCGGGTTTGGTGAGCAAGGAACCGAGAACGACGTCGAGCCGTCCCGTTACGCCCAGGCCCCCCATGATGATCGTACCAAGAATCCAAGATTGCCCGATCGGCAGCACACGATCACGAAGCCGCATCTCGCCGGATCGCCGCCGATCGCCCGGAAAGGATCGGAGCCGCGCCGCCGATGCCCCTTTGGATCCGAGTCTCGCCACCAGTCGCCACGCCACAACTTGACGCTGCGTGCAAAAGGCGTTTGTTTTCAGCTTCAACGAGAATGGGCGCCACCGCATCACTCACACGGCAGTGACGGCAGGCAGGCAATAACAACGACCGTGTGTGTGCCCGCCGCTCGCTGGAGAAAAAGGTTTCTCCTCAGGGGCGTCCGCTTTTATTCCCTTTCCTTTCCTTTGAAAGTATCTTCTGCCGATCCTGGATCGATCATCGTCTGTGTGACTGTGTCTGTGTCATAGGAGGCCCTGCTGGGGACTCCTACTGGGTACTGGCTATTCTAGCTAGCTCTGATCCCAAGTGGACATCATTGCCAACTTTTTGTAGTAGTATCATGGATGCAACTTTTGACCCGAAGCGCTGCTGCCCTGGATTTTTCCGATCGATCCGTCGCCCTACAACCTGCAATTTGTAGATCCTAGCTAGTGTAAAGCGTGGCAAAAATGGCAAACCCCGCGGAAAATGAAGGTGGCAATTTGGTGTGAATGATGGCTCCAAAATCCCAAATGATCATGTCTATAAGTAGGGGTATTTGTGGGCCTCCAAAATTGTTCATTCACAAAATCAGAAATCTCAGTAGTACTCTGGAGATAGGATTGGAGAATGGAGAGGGAGGTGATATCGATTGAGAATCTACAAGCCTAGTTGTGCAGCCTTTCATTCAACACAAAAAAAAAGGAGGACCTTTTCGTTAGGCCTTTTTCTTTTTCTCAGCACTTGCAAGGAAAAAAAAGCTCAACAGTAATGCACCAGCCGACGACTTTTCTTTCACTCTGTTTTACTGCTCACAAAGTGAATCCTTATACTACTGCTGTTGCATTGAAGTACTGAACAGATGCTTGCAACAATGCTGAGCTTTTCAGTGGGAAGGCTTCCTCAAACCCTGGCCATAATTGAATTCATTCAGGTGCTTTATGTCACTGTACATTTCGCTAGCTAAGCTAGGCCTTGTTTAGTTCCTCAAATTCACCCCTAAATTTTACTATGTAGAATTCTTATTTCTTGTCACATTAAAATGTCGACACATGCATAGAGTACTAAATTTAGATGAAATCAAAAATTAATTACACAGTTTTATTGTATTTTGCGTGACGAATATTTTGAGCCTAATTAGTCAAAATTTGAATAATTTTTATTAAATACAAACGAAATGCTACAGTGCTCATTTAATGCTGCACAGTGCATTTGGCGTGTGCCGAATTGAGCATCTAAACAAGGGGCTAGTTGCTGTGAATCTGCTTTGTGAATTTTGTTCCACCACTGCGAGGACCATTCAAACTCGTACTCGTAGCTATTTTCTCCATCCCAAATGGTAAGTTGTTTGACTTTTAAATTCAAAGTTTGACCACTCCTCTCAATCAAAATTTTATACAAAATATCGTTTCTTTTGTCATGACTTGCTTTATCAATAAATATTTTTTAAAATGACTTAAATTTGACTATCTTTATATAATTTTTATAAATAAAATAAATAATTAAACTTTACGTTAAAAAAATCAAACGACTTATAATTTATAATTTAAGACAAATGAAGTAGCATGTATTGTGTGTCTTGCTTTTGGCAGCTGCCAGAAAAATTGCAGAACTGACGTGTGTGGCAACAGACGTGTAGCTTTTTTCACCATCAGCCTGCCGCGCGGATCGTCAAAAGAAGCGATCTCGTCGGCGTCAATCTTCTTGCGATAAAATCTTACCCGCCCGTCAGACAAATTGCTGCCGTTCGCCATCGTGCACGCAGTTAACTCCCCACTGCGGAGTGTTCCTCCTCTCTGGTCTCTGCCGTCTGTCTACTCCGAGATCCGGATGGACCGAATCCACGACGATCTATCGATGCTGCTATCAGGTGAGCGAGTGATGGCGTTCCACGGCGGCCAGCGGTCCTTTCGAGCGATTCTGGCATGGAAAACGCTAAAGATTTGCTGCCTCGCGCCGCCCGTCCGTCAAAAGCCAGCATCATTTGTTCTATCGCCGAGAGACAAGACGAGGTGTCGACCTCGGGGGTTTTCAGGCGTCAGTCAGTGGAGGCAAGTAGCATCTGAGCCGATCCGGGGTCCAGACCAGAGACCCCCTTGGACTGCTGCTCTGATGCTACCACGTTCACGATGGTTTCTCAGGGAGCTCCGAAGTCTGAACTGAAGATGAAGCGAATCCCTAGACAGGACCGGAAACAAGAACACAAAAAAATGATTCAGAGTTAGTTATTCTCTAGTGTCTTCACCATAAGGTAATGGCTTTTTTAAGAGACGACCAGAGATTTGCCGCAAATTTTATTAGACGAGGAAAAAAGATAATTCATTATACACAGAATCAATCTATGGATAATAACCTTGTTTTATTAATAACTCAATCCAGGCTCTCCTTCAAAAAAGAATTTGCTAACATCACTGACTGTGACTGACGTTCTGAAAGGTGAGCATCTCGTTCAATATATATTTTGTTCAAGACTCAAAGAGAGACAAGTGCTGCAACTGCAACTTGCAGGCAATCCACTTTGAGAAGACGAAAGCGAAAAATAAACTGGGATTTTGCCTGCTTGCACCTCGCTGACGTGACTCGCTAATCTAGCTCTCCCTTCCATTGGCGAGAGATAGTGCCCGTACTTATCGGGCGAGATAACGATCCGCAACAGTGCAGCAGGATCCATCCGCACAACAACGAGACCCCGACATCCCATGCATGCTTCCGAAGCCGCACTGCCATTGGATTGGACCGGAGATCGATCGAGGCTCGCATCGCCGGAGCTGGACGGACGTCCGTCCTCTTTCAGTGACGCCATGTTTTGTCACCCCCCGTCACCGGACGGCCCCCTCCCTTTGCATCCTCCTCGATCGGCTCCCCCAATCCTGAACTGCGTGCAATCCAGCCACGCCGTGCATGACGAGTGATCTCATCCCAGCATGCAAAGATGATCCACTCACGAGTCACTGCCATTGCTGCTCTTTTTCTCGCATGGATGAGATGAGCCCGCCTCAAGTCCTGGGCGGAATACAGGAATGGTGGCTCCTGAGGTGGCGACGATGAGTGAGCTGGGCTGGATTCTGATGTGCCTGCGAACATGACGTGTTGCCGCCCTCAAAATCCCAGTGAAAATCTTGCCCCGGATCCAGTGCCGATTTGATAAGCTAGCCGCGGATTCAGAGATGACCCGCCGCGGCAGGAGCAGGAGCAAGGACTGGACAGCGCGGCAAGCGCATTACTACTCCTACAGCCGCACGGCGCACCTGTCGATGGCTGATGGGCTCGGGGGCGTACGGCTGCACCTTGCCCAGAGCAGTTCAGTCGCTGCTGCACTTGCAAAGTTGAGTGCAGCGGCAGGCGGCAGCAACTCACATCATCCCTTGCAGTAACTGGCGGTGATCAGTACAGTAGGCAGATGTGCGGCGTCGGCGCAGAGACCGTAAAAAGCTGCGCAAGTGACTAATGAGCCTTTAATTGGAACAGATTTTATCAGCCGTGCGCAAATTATTGCACTCACTGCTGAAATTGATACTGACGGCTGAAACTGGTACAGCACACTGTTAGTATTAGTTGCAAGGCGTCATTGCCTCCATTCTCAGCATAGGCACTGTTGAAGATATCATGGTAGTTTTCAAAAGGCTGGTAGAAAATGGCAGGTAGATGAAGATAAAAAAAAAGCAGCAAAATCATACTTCGGCTGCAAAGGCTCGAGACATTTCTGAAGATTTGCTTCGTGCAAAGCTGTACAGAGTGAATAGCTGAAACAATGCGCTGTCTTGATATAATGCATTTTAGGATATACCCGCAATGAGGATAGCTGAAACAGAAGTTTTCTTCTACGTACAATGGTCTGAATTTATCAGAGTGAGAGAGATAAAAAAATGGCTCGAGCTGCATCTTTTTATGGAGAAGTTCAGCATATATCAGTCATTGACTAACAAGAATATATGATATGAAATGGGTAGTCATTGACTAACAAGAATATATGAAATGGGTGGAAAGACAAGGACCACCACAACAGGGTCTTCATCGGAGTGCATGCTAAAGGTATTTCCTTGCAAGCGCCCTGACCTTGGTATCAAAATGGGACGATGTGATGCGAGAACCAGGCAAGTAGAGTGGATTGAGGAATATTTGCACAGCAAAAGATTCACAAAGAGAACTCCATTATATCAGAAGAAGGAAACGATGGAGAATATTGGATTGTGTACCAAAAAAAATGATATCCAATGGTGTAGGTGGAAAAATTTTGTAATATCGCACAGTCGTCACAGGATAATAGCCAGCAAAAGGAATGAACTATATCTGATTATTAACCTTCATGTAAAGTTCATGGACCTCCTGAAAGAAACTCTTTATTCCATCATCGCTCCGTGAGTCATGAAGCAACATAAATCTGGTATGTGCGAACAATGTTTGTCAAGGAAGCAAAAAGCTCTAGGACAGGAAATATCGAAAGAAAGATAGAACAGGACATCATGGCTGAAGCAAACATTCCATGGCTGCAAACGGGGAAAATGGTGATCTCTGTTGAGATTGTGCAAATCGAATCATCAGTTAACCACTATCCAACTTATTTAAGTTTCTTGTTTTTTTAGAATATACTCCCTCCGTTTTAAATTATAGTTCACTTTAATTTTTTTGGTACATGTATTTTGTTATATACCTAGATAAATAATATGTCTAGATACATAATAAAACTCATGCACCAAAAAAATAAAAGTGAACTATAATTTAGAACGGAGGGAGTATATATTGAAATGACTTCTATAAATTGACTGATATCATAGTGCAAGGATATGACCAGCAGTTACATATACAGACACAACAAAGTCACTGAATCTATCAACTGATCTCAGAAACAAAAAATGCAGAAACTGGTGAACAAATTATGTGAAGCCAGAAACAAAGAAGTTAGAAAATAAACAGATGGCAGGCAAAGTCCACCACTCACATTGCATTAGTAGTCCATGCCAGGTCCTGAACAACATCCAATGCAGCATGCAGAATGAACTGATGCTGATGAGCTAAATCTTCTTTCTGCCAGTTGAAGTATAGGATTGCAATGAGCAGCAAACAACATCACAAATCATGTTTACACCAATCATGAAACCATGATAACTGAATACAAAAGTAAATGAAGAAATCCTAGCATATGGTTGTGTATGAATTATTAGCGCCACAGATACAACATAATATCGTAGAAAAGAATCTCGGCTAATACAACATTAATCCTAGGAGTGTATCGAAAGAAACGTACTTTGAGAGCAAATCCAACTTCAGCCTCATAGATTGGGATGTCATTCTTACTAACAATCACAAAGCATGCTGTGCTCGCCATTTCAACAAGTGAGATGGTAATTTAATGCTTTGAAAGTAGTTTAAATACCTGCAAACAACAAGGCCATAAATGACTTTGCAGGAGTAGAGGACAGAATAATAATTGTACAAAATTGTTAAACATGGGGCACAAATGGCAGAAGTGAATAACCTACCCTGATTGCATTATGTTAACACACTAATGGCCAACAATGATACTTATACCCAATCCATAGATGCACCATTCCCACAAGAGGAATTCATTCCTAAAGAGGAAGAAGCATAAGCTAGAAGGCAAAAACTATAATTGTGTTCTATGCAGCAACAACGTTACGAAACTGCCTTTCACTTGTTCTTCAGCTGCCCCTTCAGTCAAGCCTGTTGGCAGCTCTTAGGAATTCACCGGGAGTTTACAGGAGATTGTTTCCAAATGATGAAACAGGCAAACAATAGTTCCACCACTCCTCCTCCATGTAGATCATCATCATTGCAGCTTGGCATATTTGGAAGCAAAGAAATAAAGTCATCTTGATAGGGGTCATCCTTCCTTGGAATCTTGGAAGTGTCTCTTCTGTGAAGAGGCTAGGTTGCACGCTTGTAGACTTTGTGAAGACATATGTCATGAGTTCCTTCTCTGTATAGACTCCCCACCCTAGCATTGCTGCTCTCTTGAGATTGCATCTGCTGTTTATTTTCTTTTGTGTTTTGGCTTGGGTAAAGCCTCCCTTTTGTACAGTGCCATAATTCCTCTGCTGTATTTTACATTTAGAAAAAAAATATTCCCACAAGAGGAACCATTGTTGTCGCCCATCTCTCAGATGCCAGGGGATAAAGCACGAAACTACATGGCTACACCAATGAGTTCTAGTTTGTACAAATACTAATCTGAAATCATAAAAGCAACCAAATAGCCATTCTAAATGCTTTCTTCAACCTTAGAACAGAAAGCCTCTGACACCTCACCATTACAACATAACTCATATCCCAGAAACTTGTTGAGAAATCAAAGTGCTTCCATCAAAAGGAAGATCATTCACTTTGAAAAGCAAATTTTCAACACATGGAAACCTCAGACATCCTTAGCGCTCAAGGTAGACAAAAACAATGTAAAACAACAGAAATTTTTGGGAAAGATGATAGGGTAGATTACGATATCGCCAGGTACATCCTCTACAGAAGTCCACAATAGCTCCCAAACGCCATAACCTATTATGCCATCAAAAGATGGAGTCATTTTTGTCCAAGTGCTGAACTGCTGATAGAGCAGGCGCATCAGCACAACATGGTGATAAAGGGCTTGATAACATGAACCACCCAAAACATGACTACAGCTCAAGAACAATCATTGACTGTCCTTAGACTTAGAGCAGGCTAGGGCGCGACAAAGGAAAGCTACACAATTGCTGCACATTCTAGTTATGTAAGAAGTGGCTGCAAAGTTGAGGGTCTTTGAGAACAAGAAAGCTAACCTCCTCATCCAACTAACAAATACTCCCACTTCTTACGAGGAGGAAATAACAGAAGAATAAGGGTGTTATCTGGTGTGACCGTGTGAACCACCAAGAACAATTATCCTGCAAGACCCTCTTAGTCTTCAAGATTTGTAAATTTAAAGCCCTATTTGACTTCCTTTATCAATACAACTGGAATCCCTCAAGAAGTCAAGAGCCAACAAGGATCGTAGCCTCAAGCAGCATGGACAAAGTTATACAAGGCCGAGAGCAGGGCTATGGTCATATAGCCCTGCACTGGAAAATTGCAGAGCCATGACTATAAGCACAAAATGGAGCAAATTCTATAGCTCCAAAAACTAAGATTGACCTCTTCTTAACAACTAAAGGTTCCAAGGTGGCATAATTTTTTCTGCTTAAACAAGGAAGTTTTGGTACCTCTAACTACACGGATTGTGTAGATGTACACCCAATATTTTTTAACAATGCAGAATAGTAGGCATAATACATGCAAACCGTTATGACTAGATCAGAACCCAGTACAAGATTTGGGACTTTGGGTGCTCGGTATCGCACAGCAGGGAAAGCAAGACAAAGAGGGTGCGCGTACCGCTTACCTGGTGGTGCTCGCGCCGGCGATGGCGAAGGGCCCGAAGAAGACCTAGGCACACGTCGCCGCAGCACAGGGAGAGCGGGGCGCGGCCGCACGGTGCGGTGTGTTGGGGGGGGGGGGGGCGTGGGAATGTTGCTGTTCTAAGGATTCCTTTATTTCCATTTAATAAATTTTCTATGATTTTTGTATTTATATATATATTTAGATTTAGACATTGTATATATTGGTGTATAAATAAAAACGATATATAAAGTATAGATAAAGAACTAAGATGTCTCATAATTTAAAGTGAAGAGAGTATAAATTATTAGTTATAATGTTATGTGTTAGCCTCTCTTTTATTCCTGTCATGTTTTCAGATGTATATTGTTTCTAACGTGAAAGAACACTTATCCATTAAACTTTTCTTATTCCTTAATTGAAGTTAGATTCATGTGTTGTACTTGTATGACAATGAAAAGGATAATAACTAATTCGACATTGTTGTAATCGATTCGGTTTTTAGATGCCACTTACGAACGCCGAGCTTGACACAACACATAGAATTGCCATAGTCATTTGCTTTTAACCTAAGCTTTACGAATGTGGCATTGTGTTTGTGTAGTAGCCATGGCACGAGGCTGCTGCAATTTAGCACTGTTGTGTAACATAGTTGGCCCGTGAAAGGTGTGGCGAACATAGCGGTGAAGACAACACAAAAGCTCGTCGCTATGCAGATGGGAAGAAGGCTACTTGCGTTGGCAAAGGTGCAAAAAAAAGACAACGAAGTTATGGGTGTTTGAACTAACATTGCATCTAGTTATAACATTGAAAGTGATGGAATCCTTCCTATTAATAGCGTGGAGGGGAGAAAAGAAATAAAACATTGCCATTTTTGAAACCACAAATTTTCAACGGCATGTAAATAATTGATACAAGTTTTGATGCATATAACAAAGTTTCCCTTTTGTAAATAAATTTGTTATGCATAGCAAGAAAATATGTGGTTTTATCAGGTATATGTTCATATACAGTATATGTTCAATACAAATGTAGAACTAGGTAAAGTAATGGTAAATAAATGTCTCAAAGATAGGTTAGGAAGTGTATTTGATTTGCTTCTTAGTAACTACATCAGAAAAACTTGTTTCTAACTTTTGTCGTGTTTATAGAACATCCACATGATTCCTCATAACCAGACACTAAAACTTATACGAAATCACAAAGGAATACAATTAATGAAGAATCTTAGACATTAGTACATTACAAAAATATATAATAAGGGAAGTGTCATCTATTATAAGATACAATACTTGAAATTTGAAAATGAGACAATAGACGTGTATTAGCACAGTTGATAACAATAACCATGAGTAATCGAACAACACAAATGGCTATATATACTCTCCATCTAACAATTTATCTGTTTGCATGTATATGTAACCAACCAGACAACCAAATAGACCAAGGTCTCTACCAGGTAAGATGTATATAAATGAGGCTAGACCTAAGAAATTCAGCTCAGTAAATGGCCTTGGTCAAAGTTACACGGGTCTAGACAACCCTTACACTATTTTATAGGTAGAAAATGCAAAAAATATTTATATTACAAGAGATAATAATTATTTTTAATATACATATATATTTTTAATGGGATCGGATAAAAGTAAAAAAAAAAGTTAACAAGGAAAAGTAGAATACAAAAATAGAGTCGTATGTTTGTGTTATGGTGTTATGACCCAATGCTTAAACATTATTATCTCGTAAAATGTATTTAGGTAGAAAAGGAGAAATTAAAATAAATGAATACATTACAAGATTACACCAAGTTCACTCTAGACCCATCTAGACATGTTTGAATGTTTATTAATCCAAACAGACGGGGTGGTCCTAGTCTTAGCTTATAACCTAGTCTATCTCTTTACAAAATTCGCAAGGAATAAGCCTATACAAAATATAACATCAAGCTAGATTACTAACACAAATATACGCATCAATTCTTACAAGCTAGTCACGTATATGAACAATTGTCAACACTGATTGTTAATTAACCAAGAGATTAAGTTAGGTCATAAAACCTTACACCCCTTGCAGTCAGAGCTTTATTCACATCACATTATTAAAGAAACGGAAGGATAGGAAAACAGAAATAAATAAAATTATTAATTATTATAACAAATAAAAAACAGGACGCCAGTAGGAACACCCTCCTCGCCTCCCCCACCCAAAGCCTTGCTCCTGCATCTCCTCTCCAAGAACCAAAGACCAGGCGAAAAAAAATAGGGGGAGAAAATACACCCCGAAAAACAAACCAAAAATCCCCAATCCATGAAGCCCACCACTTCCGCCGCCGCCGCGGCGGCGGCGGTCACCACCGATGACCTTTCTTCCCCTTCTCCGTCCGACTCCACGTCGGCGACGTTCACGGTCGACCGCCGCGGGGACGCCTCCGCCTCCTGCCGGTGGACGCTCCCGGACTTCCCCCGCACCCGCTCCCGCACCTTCTACAGCCGGTACTTCGAGGTCGGCGGCTTCGACTGCCGCCTCCTCCTCTACCCGCGCGGCGACTCGCAGGCGCTGCCGGGGTACCTCTCCCTCTACCTGCAGGTCCTCGACCCCAAAACCCCGGTGTCGTCGTCGTCGTCCACCACGACCACCACCTCCTCCAAATGGGACTGCTTCCTCAGCTACCGCCTCTCCGTCGTGCACCCCACCGATCCCGCCAAGTCGCTGGGCCGCGATTCCTGGCACCGATTCTCGTCCAAGAAGCGCTCCCACGGCTGGTGCGATTTTGCGCCCTCCTCCTCCGCCGCCTTCCTCTTCCAGCCCCACGACGCCCTCGTCATTGCGGCCGACATATCTGTGCTCTCCGAGGCGTCCTCCTTCGCCGATGCCGACGGCCGTTTTACCTGGAAGGTGCTCAATTTTGGCCTCTTCCGAGAAATGATCCGTACACAGAAGATCATGAGCCCTGCATTCTTCCCTGCCGCTGCCTCTGCCTCTGCCGGCGGGACTGACTGTGGGCTCCGGATTAGCGTGTATCAGAGCAATGTCTCTGGTGCAGAACATTTATCTGTTTGTCTGGAAAGCAAGGAGCCCGTTGTGCAGGTAGCATCCGGGTCATCGGCGTTGGCATTGACATCAGGTGGAACAGGGAGTGGTGTGCCAGATGGTGATCGCGGGTGCTGGTGTCTTTTCCGCATTTCGATCCTTAATCAGAGGTCTGGTGGGAGCCATATCCACAAGGACTCGTATGGTCGGTTTGGGGCGGACAGTGCCAGTCTTGGTTGGGGAGAATACATCAAGATGGATGAGTTTTTGGCTGCTGATAGCGGATACCTGGTAGATGGAGCTGTGGTGTTTAGTGCCTCAGTGCATGTCATAAAGGAGTCAAACTCATTCACTCGGAGCTTGCCAATGGTTCCCGGAATATGTGGTGCTGGTGGTGGGCGTACTGGGGCTAGGAAGTCAGATGGACACTTTGGGAAGTTTGTGTGGAGGATTGAGAGCTTCACAAGACTCAAGGAGCTTCTCAAAAAGCGCAAGATTGCGGGTTTGTGTATCAAAAGCAGACGGTTTCAAGTTGGGAATCGAGATTGCCGTCTTATTGTTTATCCACGGGGTAAGCACTAGGGCTTATGCTTCTTATTATATTGTAACTTTGAATTTTACTTTATGTATTCTGTTCAGACATGCATTGAAATGCTTGTGGAGTGAAACCTGATGAAATGCTGTAGGCAACTAGGCATGTGTACACCTGCATGGTCTGCACAAATCTTTTAGATACTTCAATTAAATGATTGAAAAAATGTGAATCAATGGTCAGAGGTGCTTAAATTGGTTCGGGAATTGCAATGGTGAAATCCAGACATGTGCATTTGAAGTTTGCCGTTAATTTGGAATTAATGAATTTTTCACCATAAAACCAATCCTTAATTTGTACCTAGAAACAATAGCTAATAGTTAATGTACCAATCAGGCAATCAATGAATACATTGGCATAACTTCTCTCTCTTAGGTGTGGCTTATAACTATTGCTCTCATATATGCTGTCCTACTTGTCCTTGTGGATGACAGGCACACTTTTTAACTTATATACTGTAAGTTTCTGCTGCCTCTTATATCATGTTGAATTCACATTTTTGCCATCCATGATCCCTGTTAATTTTTGCCATCCATGATCCCTGTTAATAAAGTGCTTATTCGTGTGGCATAAACCAATGGATTCCACTGACCAGTGTTATTTTCCCCATGTAGCAGCATTCATAGAGCACCATACCGAGTGTTGACTTTTTTCCTTTTATGTTGTTATGAAAACCCCTATTTTGCTTGAGATTGTGAAACAGTGCCAAATTTTGTTGGAGCTGATCCTAGACTTGATTCATGATTACACTATATGACTATAGACATTAAATTGACCTTAAATTCCACTTTTGAAGTAGAACATGCATTTACAAACGCACCCGCAACTTGGGTTCCCTGGGGCTCCTTCCCTCAATATTGAATTCAGTGTTATAGACCAAGTACTTTGTTTTGTTCTAGGGCAGTAACTGCTGTCACTGAGTTCATATTTCTATGGCAGTCCCCAATGTTTTAGTCCATTAGAAATTTGAACTAGTTTTGACTACAAGAAAATTGTGTCCATTTTTCAGTAGCATCTGAGTATGATTTCTTGTTAATGTTCCATATGTGCGCATTATTAGAATTCGGTACTGATCCTTTCACTTGGTTTTGTTTATGTTGCTGGAACCAGGGCAGTCTCAACCACCATGCCACCTGTCAGTGTTTCTGGAAGTTACAGATCCCCGAAATACGACTACTGAATGGAGTTGCTTTGTGAGCCATCGACTCTCTGTCATAAACCAAAAAGTGGAGGAGAAGTCGATCACGAAAGAGTCTCAGAATCGTTACTCTAAGTCAGCGAAAGATTGGGGTTGGCGCGAGTTTGTGACATTAACTAGCCTCTTTGATCAGGATGCAGGTTTTCTCGTGCAGGATACTGTTGTATTTTCAGCCGAGGTTCTCATTCTAAAGGAAACAGCAACTATGCAAGAGCTTACGGATGAAGATTGTGAAATACGCAGTTCAACTTATGGATGTCAGATTGAAACTTTACCAAAGCGGCCATCATTCACATGGAAAGTGGAAAATTTGTTGTCCTTTAAAGAGATTATGGAGTCCAGAAAGATTTTTAGTAAATTTTTTCAGGCTGGGGGTTGTGAATTGCGGATAGGTAAAGTAAATTTATTCACTTTCTTGTCTTATACAGCTGCACCAAACCCTTACTTTGTGTTTACCTCATCGTAACTTGCAGGTGTATATGAGTCGTTTGATACGATCTGCATATACTTGGAGAGTGATCAGTCATCTGGGTATGATCCTGATAAGAACTTTTGGGTGCATTATAAAATGGCTATAGTTAACCAGAAGATTTATGCAAAAACTGTGTGCAAGGAATCTTCAATCTGCACGAAAACATGGAATAATTCAGTTCTTCAGTTTATGAAGACTTCGGACATGGTTGACACTGATGCTGGCTTTCTTGTTCGGGACACTGTTATTTTTACTTGTGAAATCATAGATTGTTGCCCATGGTTTGATTTCTCTGATCTTGAGGTGAGTTTTCATTTGCTTTTTCTTCATGTCTTGTCAATTTGCGCTTTTTAATGCATAGCGGAGGGAAGTTTAGTGAAGCAGCTGATAAGTAGAGTTTTACTAATTTGCTAAGGCATAAGCCAGTGAAAACAATTGTAAGCATAGAAACTGTGCACCTATCAGATTGCAGTTAAGAGTCCTGTGAACCCATATAGCAAAGAAGTGAATGAATTGCATTGTTCAATGAGGCTTGTGTAGCATCAGCTATCTATGTTGAAGCAGGCATCTCTTGGTCCTTTTGTTTACTGTTTTAGTTACATTTTTGCTGTGCTGGCCTAGCTATGGCCTATAGGAAATGTGCCCTGCTGTATATTGCAATGATGCTTCATACTTGCTAGTTCACTCAAAGCAATGGGATGTCCTCTGACCCCCCACCCCTTTTTTCCTTTTTGAACTGATGTCATATGACTTTAACATCTTTGGAAGATGATTGTTGAGTGAGTAGGCTTTAGTCTTTTGAACTTTGAAGAATTTTATATGGGTCATAGCATGATATTTGTATGTAAGTTGTAGCTGTACTTGTGCACAAGTTGTAGTCCTTCCTAATGCGTTTTGTTCATGGTACATTCTTGGAACTGATAACCAGATATGCTCATATGGCAGACAGTGCTCTTTTCTTATTAGGCTCATAATTAACTTGTCTACCAGGTTTGGGCCTCAGATGATGACCAGGATGAATTGTCAACAGATCCTGATGAACTTGTTGATTCTGAAGATAGCGAAGATATGAGTGGTGATGAGGAGGATATATTCCGGAACCTCCTCTCGAGAGCTGGATTTTCTCTTACATATGAAGATAACTATACTCAACCACAGGTTACGTTAAGAGAGAAAATTCTAACAGATGCTACTGCGATAGCTGGATTCCTTACTGGTCTGCGTGTTTATCTGGATAACCCAGCAAAAGTTAAGCGTATGCTTCTTCCAACCAAAGTATCCACCAAGAGTGGTGGAAAGAAAGATGCTTCAAAGTGTGATTCAAGCTCAAGCTCCACAAGTCTCATTAGTTTGTTGATGGGGGTTAGTGCCTTGAAGCAGGCTATCATAGATTTGCTTCTAGATATAATGGTTGAGTGTTGCCAACCTTCAGAAGAAAGTGGTTCCTCAGCAAGCACTAAAGCTTCTCCCGATTCAAATGGGGCTAGCTCTCCACCAGTGCTTAGTGTTGAAGGTGAACTAACAGAATGTGCATGCAGTGATGTGTATGCCAGGGTGGAATCTAATAGTGATGATATTCGAGATAGTCCTGCAGTGCGTAATACAGATTTGTCTGCAACTGAGACAGCTGTAAATAATGTAGAGCATTCCTGTTTTCCTCCAGAAACATCTACTGCTGATTTGCCAGCAGATGAAGGTCCCGAGCAGGCTTCCTGGGTATGATTTGAGGTTTATTATTTTTTAACCTTTATGATCAGATTCCTTCAATTAGTGTATGATCTGACCATTTTTTTTCTCAGTCAAAATGGCCAGAGCAATCTGAGGAACTGTTAGGGTTGATTGTTAATTCATTGAGGGCATTGGACAGCGCTGTCCCACATGGATGCCGTGAACCAAGAAGGCGCCCCCAGGCTGTCCGAAAAATTGCACTTGTCCTGGAGAAAGCTCCAAAACAGCTCCAGCAAGATTTGATTTCCCTTGTACCAAAGTTGGTGGATGGTTCGGAACACTCCCTTGCAGCTTGTGCCCTGTTAGATCATCTTCAAAAGCCAGACGCAGAGCCTTCATTGAGATTGCCAGTAAGTTTGCCTCCTAAGACTATGCTATAATGCTACTATGGGGCATGTATTGACCCAGAATGATCTCCAAAGGCTACGCTTTGATTCAGTAATTTTGTTGTGTCAAAGCATATGATCTCCGCTATTTTTTGGAATGAATAGCTGATGTATCTGCATTTGTTCTACTGCATGTATTGTGGGTTTGTGACTTATATGATTATATTGATGGGTCGCTATTGTGAATATATATGTGAACAACTACTACCTGACACGATTCTTTTTTCAATTTAATTATGGTAGGTTTTTGGTGCACTTTCTGAATTAGAACTTGAAAGTGATATCTGGAAACAAGCTTCTGTTCATGCACTTGAATTATTGTCTGACTCAAACGATGAGCCTCTTGTAGCTGCCATTACTTATGTTCTTAAGGCGGCATCACAGTGTCAGCATCTTTCTGTAGCGGTATGTTTACCAGTCATGCTTCTTGACTTTCTGCTTGCTCAGCATCTTATCACTTTTCATATCATCAACTGCTTTGTTTTTTTTTTATTTCCAAAGGTTAGAGCTGTTAGATGGAGATTGAAGGATTTGGGAACTGAAGTTCCACATTGCGTGCTTGACTTTTTGTCTAAAACAATTCAAACCCAGCCAGATGTAGCTGAAGCTATATTGAAGGATATTGATTCTGATTGCGAGCCTGAAAACAATTGCCTATCATCAACATCGCCTTGCAGTACTTGTTCTACAGATGGGCTTTCAGCTGAAGGGATGTATTCTTGGCAAGAGCAAGCTGTGCATGGAAGAAGTCATCTATCAGATGTTTTTGCACTGATAGAAATGTTATCAATGCCTGGATTATTTGCTGAAGTTGCACAGGTTTTTGAGAGGGCTTTATTGCGAGGGTCCTTTGGTCTACAATTAGTAGCCATGTTGCTGGAAAGAAGACATTCTTACAGGTCAAGTTCAAAGTCTGGGTCTGTTGTGAATGATTCACAGAACAAACAAGTTCTGTTAGATGGGCAGTTTGAACCTTTATCTGTCCAAGAAAATGATTTCACTTCAGTCCTTGCACTTGGTGAGGTATTATCTATATCTACAGAAACGAAGGTTCAAGATTTTGTGCGCATGCTTTATGCTATCATATTTAAGATCTATGCTGAGGATCAGTATAGATATAGAATTCTTAAGGGCCTTGTTGAACGGGCAACAAATACATCAGATAACTGCCGAGCAGTTGACATCGATATGGATGTCTTGGTATTTCTAGTTAAGGAGGAGTATGGGATCGCGAGACCTGTTTTGAATATGTTGCGTGAGGTTGCTGAAGTTGCTCAGGCTGACCGTGCAAATCTTTGGCACCAAATATGTGCTACTGAAGATGAAAATATTCGTCTTCGAGAGGACATGGAAATGGAGCAAACAAATTTCACCAATGAAAAGATTGCACTAAACCAACAGCTAACTGAGTTGGAGGCAACTATTGGCGGTCTAAGGGTATTTCTTTGTTGTGACCCAGCTGTTCACCCTTTTTTTCATCTTTGTTTGTTAGCTTAACATTTATTGATTTTCTCATTGCTGTAGTCTGAGCTAACAGCTGAGAGGGATTGTTTTATTCGTGAGAAGAAGGCATTATCTGATCAGATGCGAGAGATTGAGAATCAGTTGGAATGGGTGCGATCAGAGAAAGGTGATCAGATTGCAAAGCTCTCTGCTGAAAAGAGGAATCTTCATGATCGTCTTAATGATGCAGAGTCACAACTCTCCTTGGTGAAAGCACGGAACCGTGAAGAATTGAAGGTAAAGTTGTAGTAATCCTAAACAATGTGTCAAAAATGTGTTTATGCTAATCAAAAGAAACTGTTCATCTGTTTCTGTTGTGTGTTTCTTGTCATAAATTGTTTGATAGACTGTTTATGATAAATAATTTGTTTTTAATTATTTCCTTGCCGTAAATTTCTGTCTGTTTCCTTGCCTCTGTGTCCCATGAATCTGGCTCTGGAGAAACGATTTCATTCTCGTTTCCCAGGAGCCAGGCTTGCTGGCTGCTTTTGCATGCCGTGGGACAGGCCCAGACCTTCACCCAAACAATCAAACATTCAGCAGCCGCACGCACAGAGCCTGGGCCAGTGCGTACACAGGGTAGCAAACATGAATAGTGATGGCATTTTTGTAGTAGTTCTACCTTTCATATTTGAGGTCCTAGAGGATCTTGGTTCATGTTAAGACTTAAGAGGATCATTGGCATTATGAATCACATCTATCTATGAAGTATCCTCTTTCACAATATGAATAATATCTATCTATGCTGTTTCATATACTAACAATGAGGCATTCATCTGTTGGATACATTGTTATTTCTCCTTAAAGTATATCCTAAATATGTTCCATGGAATCTACCTGTATTGATGTTTCCTTCAGACTTGCCTTGTCAATCCATGGCTAAAGAATGCATTGGTGTCTTTACACAGTGCGTAGAAGCCATTTTACTGATTTATCCTAGAGGTTTCTTGTAGGTTTATGTTGCTAGAAGCTACTCAGGTACTCATGACAAACTGTAGAAATTATATCATTTATCATACGTGAAGTTTTTTTTACTTCCTTTCCTACTACCTCCAGACTCCAGTCCAATTTATAAGGATACGGTCTCCCAATTTACAATTTTACTATTCATTTATTCTACATTATATTTTTTATGATTATAAAATTATGATAATTTGATGGTATATTGGATTATAAATTTAACGGTATCAAGTTTGTTTCACAATTTCAAAATTGTTTACCAAATTATGGTCAAAGATTGTGAAGTCTGAATCTTGATGTGTGTGCGCCTTATAAACGTGACCGGAGGGAGTAGATATCCGTTATCATGACCTTCGTGTAACTGTTTACATTGATACCTATATATTTTTAAACAACTAAACTAATGTGCTATGTGCAGAAAGTGACAAAGGAGAAAAATACATTAGCAGAACGGCTGAAGAATGCTGAAGCTTCAAGGAAAAGGATTGATGATGAATTAAAACGTTATGCAGCTGAAACACAGACTCGTGAAGAAATTCGAAAATCACTTGAGAATGAAGTGAGAAGGCTGACACAGACAGTTGGGCAAACAGAGGGAGAAAAAAAGGAAAAAGAAGAGCAAGTTACTCGTTGTGAAGCATACATTGATGGGATGGAATCCAAACTGCAAGTTTGCCAGGTTTCCACCTTACTAATCTTTTATGTTTCCGCAACTACTGTTCCATACTTGCACTTATATTGGCTACTTTTTCAAATGCTTTGTTAAAAATATGACAATTCTTTTCATTGTTTTTTTCATGTCACAAAGATGTATTAGCCAATTGTAGAGTGCAGAGTTGACGCCCAGGGGGGCTGGTGCCCTCGTTAGCTTAATCACAAAAATCATGTATGTAGTACATATAAAGTCAAGTATAGCCACAACAATTTAGTTTCAAATTACTCCCAGATGTCAAGAAGCAAAATAGATAAGCAGTCAACGTGGCAGTGTTCATCATGTGCTGACCGTGACACTTCTGTCTTTAATATTGTCAACATCAATAAACACATGATTTTTGTGATGATTCTTTTTGAAATATTGCAACTTGATATTTGAGCTAAAGAGGGTGCCAACTCCCTTGGGCGCCATATAATTTTCCATTGCTTGTATTTTGTATATCGATTTTTAGATAGGTAGTCATTTGGTATGCCTAGTTTTTGGATGAACCCTGAGCTATTTTAATTGATCTAATTGAATGCCGACCAAACTCTATGGACCTTACTGATTACAACATTGCGAACATGCAAATTTCTGTGGCGGATTATTAACTTTTTTATGTCTGTCATCACCACCTGAGCTGTACTTGTTCTTCAGCTAGTATGACAATTGGTTATGAATATCTTTGTGGCCCAGGGTACTCATTATCATGACTAATTTGACAATTTCACATTATTTTCCTGCTGCTGCTCTTATTAGTGCAGGACCTTGCATCACAACTATACCTATAATGTATACTGATGTATCATAATTTTTCAGCAATACATTCGGACACTTGAAACTTCACTCCAAGAGGAGATGGCCCGGCATGCTCCACTATATGGTGTTGGCATTGAATCACTGTCGTTGGATGAGCTGGAGGCACTTGCAAACATCCATGAGCAGAGTTTAAGGCAGATCAAAGCTATCCAGCAAAGGAAAGGTAGCAGCCATCTCTTGGGCGGTCCTGCCCTTTCTCACATCCCCGCCCTATTCTCCCCACCTCCTTCAGTGGCAGTTGGCCCGCAGTCCTCACGGATCCCCACATCCCCAATGGCACCCAACGGTGCAGGGATCCATGGGAATGGGCACCTGAATGGCGCGACGAACCGATGGTTCAATCCGAGCTGAGTGAGAAGAGGTGGCGATTTTGTGCATTTGATGATTCCATGGGCCACATTTTGCCTGGGCGTATTTTGCAGCCGCTGAGCAAGCCCAACGTGATAGCCTTTTTGTTCCTGGCCTTCCGTCAGGCTTTCTTCTTGTACTTCCTTGGTAGTGCCGTCGGCTTGATATCGCCATTGCGTAAAGGGCTTGATATATGAAATAATGTATGTAATAATCAAGGAAACCGATGGAAATATCAGGTGCAAGTGGAGAGCTATGGGAATGGTTGTGCTTGTTCACTTCTAAAAGCCTTCAGGTTCATTCTGTTTTCGAGAGTTGCGGTAGGTAAAGGTGACCGAGTCCGATGCTTTATTTTATTTGGAATTAAAATACATCACTCATCAGCGGTCCGTGTGCCATTTCGATTCATGAACTTTAGAAACACATTTCTGAGTTCCTATTCTGGTGCAGTGCAACTGTAAAAAAAGGCGGTAGGTTCATTTTTTGGATCGCTAACTATGGTGCATCAACTGACAAGTTTCGTGTAAAAAAAATTTGGTTTTTGAACCTTGTGGATCTAAAGCGGTGCCGCTGGACAAGTTTAGTGGCAGACTGGCAGCTCATGTTGATGTGCCAACTTTGGTTCTTCCCTTCGATATTCTGGTGCCCAACGTTTTCTAGCGCATTACATTCAGTTACGACGGCCAAATTACTTGGAAGCGGAGAAATGCACTCGATGGAACTTGGAAGCAGAGAAATGACTCGATGCTCGGTCCCAAAACCAAACCTCTTGGCCCTTGCCCCATGGTACCGTTAAGAAGCAATCCGTTCCTCAAGGAGATGAACCAATAGGATTACAAGGATCACATCCACATAGATTAGTGACATGTATTAATCTTAGCCTTAGATCTAATCCAATAGTCAATGTAAATCTCCCTGTAACAACAACCGTAGTTTATGTACGGGCTACTACTACTCATCCGGAACCGACATCAACAGGAGTATATCCGTTGGGCGGCCGCGTCTCTGCGTCCCCGAATGGGCGTCTGACAAACTCCCGTTGCGTCGATTCATCCTGTATAAATATCGAAATCATTCAATGGAATAATATAGTTCGATTTTCTCTCTTGATCGCCACTGCCCTTCAATACGTTAACACACGTTGGCAAATTAAAAGAAAGAGAATTTGACCAACTTGCTCTTGATAGACATAATTTTCCAACGTGGTCAATGGACCTCAAAGTTATTCTCTCTTTACGGGGATTCTACCATGCCATTGCTCCACCAAAAGAGGGTACTTCGGCACCGGACGACAAAGCCAAGTATAGAGCCTTATATATAATAAGGGCTCATATACATCCATACCTCAAGTCTGAATATTTGATGGAAGAAGATCCACATGTTTTATGGAACGCTCTCCAGCAACGCTATGAACAGCAAAAGACAATTGTCTTGCTAGAAGCTTTGCATGAATGGAACCATCTCCGTCTACAAGACTTTACGACTGTAGGAGAATATAATCATGCAATTCACAAACTTTGTGCAAAACTCAAATTTGTGAAAAAGAACCTAATGATGCAGACAAAATAGAGAAGACTTTGTCTACGATGATGCCTGTAGACAAAATCCTTCACCAACAATACCGTGAGCGAAATTTTCAAGTTTATTCTGAGTTAATTAATACACTACTTCAGGCCAAACGGCATAATGAGATCCTTCTTTGGAACTCAAATAAATGCTCGTTGGGTGCTGCCTCATTACCTGAAGTACATACAAACACTCAGAACACAAACAAGAAGGATGGTGCCAACAGGAAACCATTCAGGAAATTCAAAGGTAAAGGTAAAGGAAAGGTTGACAACAAGCGCAAGAGAGAGCATAAATCACATGATTCTCCCAAGCATAAATCACATGATTCTTCCAAGGGTAAGGACATTCCCAAAACAAATTTTAACAAATCCAACGTTTGTTAAAAGTGTGGTTGTTATACAGCCACATCACTAAGAAATGTCGCACCCCACGTCACTTGGTTGATTTATACTTAAAGTCTGTTCGCCGTGATCACCCAAATCAAGGACAAAAGTATGAAGCCCATTTCAACTTCCAAGATGATATTACGATGCAAGATGTTGCTCCGTACAACTTTCCAAATGGCATCAACATGGCAGAAGCTAGTTGCTCCAAAAGTGTCCCCAATACACTGAGCAACCACAAGACTCTACCACCTGCGGAAGACGACTTAATGGACACATAAAAAATGCTCGTGGAGTTTGCCTCCAGCGACGTGTTTGGAGATCTCAATTAGACTCCCATAGTCCTTAATTAGTACTACGTACTGATTTATGTCCCAATAAGTGTTTAAATTATTGCTAAATATAGCAGTCTTGTAAATATATGTGGCTTGCTCGCTATATCCTATATATAGTGTGGCAGAACCTCCTAAATTATATGGCTCACACGCACCTATTATTGTCTCAAAGACTTCTGATAGCCATGCATGTGTTCGAGATAATTTAGAAAGCCCTATCGGGTGCCCTCAAGGGACCCCGATTAAACCACATTTGTCAATTCATACCAGGATCAACAAAGGAGTAGCTGCAACATTACAACATTTATGATAAAACATATATCAGAGTACGAAAGAGTAATAACATTAAGTTTACAAAATATATATAAAAAAGTTAACTTTTACAAACTTAACTTCAATTGCGGAAGCAGAGTAGAACTTCAGAAGACAACTTAGGTAGAGCACCTAAGTCGGAAGAGGACAACCAGATCACATCGAGCCCACTGACATGAACTGATTAGCAACACCAGTCAGCACCTGTAATAGGGGTTCAACAAACCCTGAGTACAAAAGTACTCAACAAGACTGACCCGACGAAAAAGAGGGGTGAAGACTCAGAAATGCAGGCCAGAGGGACAAGGTAAGGCTCGCAAGAAGCAAGGACTTTTTGCAGAAAAGCTCTTGTGAACCAAGTTTTAACTCAGCATTGATTATAACAAAAGTAAAGTTGTCTTGCTCTAGCTTAAGATTACCAACCAACTTTATTTTGATACCTTATCATCATTCAAGTTGTTACTACGATGATGAACACCGATCGAGTCTTCTTCTCCGAAAAGCAACGGTGATTCGAATCCATTTTCATACCCAGCTGGGACCTAGATCACTAGGATACCGGAGACTTTAACTCCGATGCATACCAGATCACAGATATACCAGGATAATAACCGCAGCCATATATCACCACATGATACACATGAGAACTTCGACCCAGTGTACCGATATACGTGGGAACTTTAACCCAAAGTATAACACACTATGACATATATGGGGACTTTGGCCCACTATATATCACTCCATAACATACGTGGGGACTCTGGCCCACTGTATACCACTTCATGCATGTGGATTTTCTAATTTCTCGATATCACCAGATCACCATCGACACGGGACCTAGGGCATCAACAGACGAAAACACTACAGAGGGACTCCATTCCCAATGCAAGTTACCCGTCCGGACTCGATTTATTAACTATCATCATGATTCCAACAGATAAAGCCAAACTCATCTTTTTCATTCTTTTATCTTTTTAAAGCCTAACTAATTAAGCAGGGCTAAGCATTTCTATGCATTCTCCAAATAACAGGTAACAAGGAAGATAGAAGTAAGACAGGTAATGCAATTGGTAGGTTTTCACTCAACTCCTATTACTTAATGCAACATTTCATAACTGAAGCGATAAACCTTTAAAAAATCAAGGAAGGGTTTGAATGCATCCGGGGCTTGCCTTGGTTGCAGCGATGGTTAGTTCTCGTCGAGATCACAGGTGTTACTCTTGACACCAGCTCCAGGGATGGATGACACCAACATCATGGATCCACGTTTCCATCTTGAATGGTACTTTCCGAAATATACCACGATCCAACTCACTCTCAAAACTACACGTAGTAGAATGATGCATGCTTTAGCATGATGGAATGTATGACATGATGCACGACAATGCATTAGTGAAAGCATAACAAGATTAGTTAATTAACTAATTATAAACCATTTTAAAAGCATTACACAAGGTAAATATAAAACTCCATATATTCTAAAATCACATAGCTATATTAGGTGTTAACATGATATAGCAGCATCATACAAAGGTAAAGGAACTATATTTTCCATTTATACATTTTTATTATAATTATAAAATTTTTAATAAGAAACAAACAAGATAAATCAAAAGATTAAGCATACTGCATCCAATGACCACAATATTTTTACTACAGCACACACATGGCA
>CM041637.1:17022621-17033942 GCA_023333625.1 Bothriochloa decipiens
TAAATAAAGGCATAAAACATAACTATTTATTTTTCTACAAAACATGGAATGTTTCATATTTTTAATAAAAACTAGGCATCACAAGAAATATAACAAAATTTGGTTCATAAAAAACGGATTTACGAAACTCCAGATATGAATTTCTGAAGTTTAAGAAAAACTACTACAAACAGGTCCTCGGGGCACTATTCACCTGAGTCAAGGACTTCGCAGTTACACCCCTGCTTTTTGTTGAATTCTCGAACAAGGTCCCTGGTCGTGAAAATAAAACAGAGAAGGTGGACGGAGCTCACCGTTCCCGGCTGGGGAGGGCTCGACGGCGATGGGGAAGTAGGAAAGCCTCCTGGAGCTCGTTCACATCCGTTGGTGCCCACGGCTCGGCCGGAGATAGTCCATGGAGGAGTGGCCACGTGAGTCGCGGCCATGACGGGCAACTCCACGGCGGACCGGCGGCTATGGCACAGCAGAGATGATACTAAGGGCATGGGCATGACCAGAAGCTCACCATGATCACGACACGCTATAGAATGAGGTCGGAGATGAAGTAGAGCTCGAAATCGACGGTGATGGCAACGGCGGCGGCGTCCTGACCAGAGAGGAAGACGGTGATGGCGCGAAGATGATTCTAGCGGCGTGAGGCGATTTAAATGAGCTCTACGGGTGCGTCATGATGAGGTGAAACTGATGGAGGAGGAAGGAATGGATGGGCATGGCTGTTGGTGGTGAGAACGGCGACAATGGCGAGCTCGGCCATGGCGTCGGCAACAGGCGAAGAGGAGAAGACGAATATGACGACTGGCTCGGGTTCAAGAGTACGTGGGCGTGTCTTTTAGGCGTCCAGCATCTGCTTGAGGTCAGCCACATCGGCTTCTACACTGGAAACACCACGGTGGAGCGGCCAAGCGGCACACGGCGTCGACGCGGCGGCCAGACAGAAGAGGAGCATCGCGATACTGTAGCAGTGCGCCTGATTTTCAAATTTATCAATTTACTCCCAAATTCATATAGAAACTTGGAAAACACCAAAAATAAAGTTTGCATAACTTTTCAAAAGCTACACTTTTCATTTAATAGACATTTTCAAATTCTACTTATTTTTTGAAATATGAATTCAAATTTAAAAGGAAAATAAAATTCTAGAAATAAATATTTGAAATTACTTTTGCTTTTTCAGTAAAACTTGAAAAGCTTACAGTCTATGAAATTTTTAGCTTATCAAACCAAACACTTTTCATAGAGAAAGTTTTTCCAAATTATGCACAATTTTTGAAATATGGATATAAAATAAAAAAGGGGCAAATGCAGAAAACTGTATTTTCAAATTCATTTGAAATTATTTTTAGAAACTTGAAAAACTTTGAATACCAACTTTGTAGCTATTGTCAAGATATACAAACCATATTTTGAGAGTATATCAAAATTCCTTATAAATTTTGAAATATAGAAAGAGGGGTAAAACAGGGTTTTGAAAATAGTTTTTGAATTATCAATCAACTCATCATTTCATGTATAAAACTAAGCATCACATAAAAGACATTATTAAAACATGAATGTATTTATGCCATGATGCTCGATGATTACACTTGATAATGCATTTGATTAATATTTTAATTACTTATTAACATCTGGGATGTTACATATAGCCCGCATGTATCAAGTACAATTGATATTCAATAAAGTATGTATAATTATATATATATGCCATTCTCGGATTTTTAATAAATTCTCATTTCATATATATAGATTTCTATGGGATAAATCCAATGGAGGAGGAAATATGCCTAGTAGATAGCGGTACTACAAATTCTATACTAAGGGACACCAAATATTTCCAAACTCTAACCAAGAGACAAGGAAATGTTATAACAATCGCTGGACGCGATGCAACAATAGTAGGCTCTAGCTGCGCTACTATTACACTTCCCATGGGTACTCAACTTACAATTGAGGAAAAATAGATTTCACGTGGAGACACATTAAGAACATAAAGAGGAATTTCTCCTCCTAATTAAAGATACCAGACATGGCAAACAACTTCTTGAGAAAATTCCCTCTTTACCATTTGGAATATATTATACATACATCAAACCCGTACCACTGTTACCTATAAAATAATTTTTTAGAATGTCAATGCATTCCAAACTTGGCAAGATCTCCTTGGTCACCCTGGCATAGGGATGATGTGAAAAATTATAAACAATTCCTATGGTCATAACTTAGCTAATTCTAAGTTTCCAGAATCTTCTAATTTTATATGCACTGCGTGTGCCACTGGAAAATTGATTTTAAGACCATCTTATCTTAAGATCAAAGCTAAACCACTTAAGTTCCTTGAAAGAATTCAAGACGATATTTGTGGCTCCATCATCTGGACCATTTAAATATTTTATAGTTCTAATAGATGCATCTATGCCATGGACTCATGTGTGCCTATTATCCACACGCAACCATGCATTTGCCAAACTAATAGCTCAAGTTATTAGACTCAAATCAAATCATCCTGAACATCAGATTATATCTATTAGAATAAACAATGCAGCTTAATTTTCCTCAAAAGCTTTCAATGACTATTGCATAGCTCTAGGAATTCAAATTCACCACTCAGTTCCAGATGTCCACACTCAAAATGGTTTAGCAGAAGCTCTTATCAAAAGAGTTAAGCTAATAGCAAGACCACTGTTGCAGAATTGTAATCTACCAACTTCATGTTGGGGTCATGCAGTCTTACACACTGCTGACTCACTACAATTGCGACCAGCTGCATATCATAATGCTTCTCCGCTATAATTAGTACGTGGAAATCCACCAAGTATTTCCCATCTGCGAAAATTCAGTTGCGCTGTATACGTACCGATTTCACCACCAAAACATACAGCTATGGGTCCACACAGGAAATTAGGGATCTATGTCAGGTATCAATATCTGTCGATTATTAAATACCTGGAACCCCTTACAGGGGACCTATTCACGGCCCGATACACTGACTATATCTTCAACGAGGATCATTTCCCGGCATTAGGGGGAGATTACAAGTACCAAAAGAAATGCCTGAAAATAATTTGGGATGCAAAAGACATCTCCACTAATAATCCACGTACACAAGAATCTGAACTCCAAGTTCAGAAAATCATAAATTTGCAAAACATTGCAAATAATCTGCCAGACGCATTTACTGACTATAAAGATGTCCCTAAATCCTATCATCCTACTAGGAATGTGCCTAAAAGAATAGAGGTACCAAATAAAACTATTCAACTCCCACCTCAGAAACCGGTTCTAGGTAAGAAAGAGAGAAGTAAGGCTGTTAATCAGGATGTGGCTCCTAAACGCCAAAGGAAACACAATAACAAAAATTCTAAATCAGTAAATGTGACTCAACAACAAATTGTGATACACCAAGTGAATAAGAAAAATTCACATCCCACATCAACAGTGCACTCAATATCTGATGCTGGGACATCGAAACGTCCTGACGCCATCGTATTGGGAAATAACGAACCGTCACAAGGGGTACAAGAAATTTCTATAAACTATATTGATTCTGGAGAATCATATGATCGAAAGACTACAATTGTCGACATATACTTTCCCGAAACGATTGCTGAAATAATCCAAAGTGGTCCAGATCCCAAGACCATGGCAGAGTGCAAAAAGTGCTCGGACTGGAACAAATGGAAAGAAGCAATTCAAGCAGAGTTAGCCTCTCTTGCAAAAAGAAAGGTATTTTCATCAGCAATACCTACACCTTCAGAAATCTTCCCTGTGGGATTCAAATGGGTTTTCGTCCGAAAAAGGAATGAAAATAATGAGGTGATGAGATACAAAGCGAGACTTGTAGCACAAGGGTTCACGCAGAAACCTGGTGTTGATTTCAATGAAACATACTCTCCAGTTATGAGTGAAATAATATTTCGATATTTAATAGCATTGGCAGTTCAAAATCATCGATCTATGCAGTTGATGGATGTAGTGACAACATATTTATATGAGTCACTTGATTAGGACATTACATGAAGGTTTCCGATGGAATCCCAATTCTAAATCCTAAAGCAAGTCGCGCCACATAGTGTAAAACTTAATAAGTCACTATATGGCTTAAAAGAGTCGGGACGGATGTGGTATAACCGACTGAATGAATTCCTATTACAAAAGGGATACGCCAATAACGATGATTGCCCATGTGTCTTCGTAAAGAAATCTCAAACAAAATTCTACATTATATCTGTATATGTAGATGATTTAAATATCATTGGCAATCCACGTGCTATAGTTCGATTCATTCTCTCTCGATCACCACTGCCCTTCAATAGGTACGACGGGTCGACGGCAAATTGCTGCGGGCGCTAGACCTAAGCAATGGCGATTGGCACCACACTGTTGAGTACTTGAGTTGCCAGTTGCTACCATCTATTGAGCACCGAAGCGCGGGCAGTGACCGGGCCGGCGTTGAAGAGAGATGCAGGCAGTGGGCACCGCACGCGCACGGTCGTGGCGTGCTGGCCTAGAGCAACGGGCTCAGGACGGCAATTTCCGCCATTTTCGCTTAGTCGCCTGGAAAACCTGACGGTGGACCTCCGGCCTCCTTGGGTGTTTTATTGTCGCTTTCGGTTCACGTATACTGAAAACAGTTCAGCTTTAATTAATTAATTAGAAAGCTGCTCATAACGCTATTTTGCAAAAGAAAAAAAAACTCAAAATGGTGAAGCTGGGCTGTGCCAAACGGGCCATATACTGGAGACATATAATCAGAGCAAAGTCAAGTACTTAAATGACATAGATAAGTCATAAATATGGACTGGTGGTATCTCTCTTAAAGAAAAGTGAACAATATTTTAATTCTAAAAAAGAAAAGTGAACAATATTTGTGCTAAAAATAAAAAAGAAATCAGTATATCAAATCCTCATGGGTCCTGACCAATTAAGAGCAGGGCTGCACAGGAGGATCAGGCCTGTTGGGCGAGTCCGACATGGGCCAGCAGCCTACGCTACGCTGGCTAGGCCCACGTTTTGGGAAGCCCAACAAAAATAAACAACACTCGTCTTCAACCTCTGGTCTGGCGACTCTGGCGCACGTCAGATCATCGCAGGATTTCGACCGGCTATCCCTGCGACCTGAGCGCAGTGGAGTAGGGGGTTGCTCGCGCTGGAGGCTACCTGGGGCGGCCGCCCCACCTCGCTGTTACGGTAGGTCCGCCCCGCGTGGTCTGCTGTGGCTTCTCTTCTCCCCCTCCTCAAGATTCCTCCGCATCGCCGACGCTGGGAGGGTGGCGCCCCGGCGATCTCTGAGCTTTCTGGAGGATTCGAGGATAAGGGTGAGGAGGGGACGGTGCTATGGGGTCCGTGGATCTGATTGCCTCCTGCATCGACTCCATCCGCCAGGTCGGATCTCCTCTCGACTTTGTTTGCTGATTCCGGATGCGTAGGTGATACGTTCCAGTTTCTTTCATATGATAGGGCATTAGGGCTTGAAGTTCAGCTACTTTTGGGGCTCGATTTTACTTTCCTTTCGCTCCTAGTCACAAATTTGCGTTGTTCAGTGCGGGTTGGAGCAATTAGCCTGTAGGAAAAAGAAAGACCGCACCTTTTTGACTTGAACACTGGTACGTTTTTTTCTTGTGCCAAGTTTAATGTCAAATATCTAATTACAAAACCCAGCAGTTCCAGATGTCAAATATCATCTTTGAGGTCCTGAACTGAGAATTCGCCTTTTTTAACCGCTTCAATTCGTATGGATAATGTAACAACAATTAGTTAAATAAATAATTCTGATGTCAAAATGCCGTACTTTCAGTTTCCAAGCAGGAGCTTATTATTGTTTCTTAATTTGGTTGCAGATTGGAGATGAGATTGCTGATTCAATAGTGTATATTGACGCGGGCAGCTTGGAGGCATTTCAGTTCATAGGAGGGTTCCCCCTGCTTCTTGAACTCGGTGCTCGTGCTGTGTGCAGCTTGGAGAATGCGTCCCCTCTCGATGCTGTGAGATTCTTGCAACACCTTGGTACCATGAACTAATATCAACATTGTACATTGCAATGGAAGTCCATTCGTGTGCTGAACTGGACTCCACATATTTGGGCATCAAACCCCTCAAGCAATTAAATGCATGCTGTGAGCGCAGATGTTAAAGATCTGTAGGTTTCTAGTTCACATGATAAACTTAACCTTGACACTATCATGGAAACTGAATGGGACATCTTTAACAGTAGCTTCTTTAGAGTTGTCTTTGAATGTGTTCACTTTGATGAAACTAAAAGCAGAAATTAGATAATAATATCTATGGTCAAATATGACAATGCAATAGTTATTTTCCAGCTGTTTGCTTGTATGCATGATTATTGAATGTCCTACAGCATGACAGTTGAAAGACATGCTTGATTTGATCATTTTCCTGTTCTATGCCTGGACTCCAAGGATGTTAATGGATGACAGATGTTAAGAGGGAAATCTGTCTAAATATGACACCTAAGATGGCATGAAAATATTTCCTCCATGTTAAGTTTCTTTAATTGTATGTTATTACGGATATATGACATTTGTTTTGGTTTTCTTTAACTTGTTTTTACCTGCTGCATCCTGGCCTCGTTCCGCATATTTGTTTGTTTCAGTACTTCTGATGCATGAGAAGCCCCCAAGTTTAATACCTTCCTGTTGAATTTTGCCTGCAATTTCATTCTCCAATTTTATGCATAACAATAACTTCCTTTACTTTTGCTGTGATAAAAAATGAAATAAGGCAGATGGCTGTGCTTTGCTCTTTACCTAATCACCTGTTGTACCCTGTGTATTGCAGGCAGCTGATTGGCAATCAAGTTTTTCTAATCCACCAAGGAAGATCATAGTGCTGACATCACGCCTTCTCAGTGATGCACATCGGTATATTTTGCGATGCCTGAGCAGCCATGGAACCGTTTCACATTGTACTGTATTGACAGCTATTTCAGAGGTGCTTAATCCCTGCAAGAATATGATGTGTAGTCTAGATTGCTTTTGAAGTACCTGAATGCTGCCATGAAATTATTTTCTTTAGTGAGTTATCTTTATACATATTCCCCTATAGTATATTGGATGCCTTTAAGAGTTTTTGCTTACTTCTCTTTTGAAAAGCAGAAGTATTCTTGCCAGTTTCAATTAAGTTTTGTGGGCAGCAGTGCAGCACTTCCTGTATCTGAACTGTTTGATCATTTTATCTTCTCAGTTATAGTCTTGCAGCAACTTGCATGTTCCCAGTGGATTTTGTTTGCCACACTTTCTGGTTGCCTAAGGTTAGGTGTGGTAAGGTTAGGCACCAACCAAACAGGCCTTATATGGCTATATCTGATTCACTGTTTCCTGAATGAATAGGCTTGAAGAATATGGTTTCTTTGTAATCCACAATAACTTCAGCCTCACTGAGAAAAATGCTAAATAACCGTTTATCATTCTATCACTATTTATCTTTTTTGTGAAAGTGTTCTTGAAACTATATCGATATACTGCCTTCCTTTTTTCTAAGGACCTTGAATCATTTGGGAAATTTAATAATTTAATGCAGATTGGACACTCAGCATATGTTGATTCACCACTCGGGCCAGATGCGTTTCGGGAATATGAAACCTTACTTATTCAGGACCATGATGAGCTTCTTAAGAAGTATGGGAAGTTAGACAGACGTAAAGAAAACATTCATAAAACAGCGAGTGACTTCACCTCTGACATGGATAATTATTCTAAGTGGGGTTTTGGGGTGCATTATGGGTCTAATTCTGAATCCAGCCCAACAAAAAGGGATTTTTGTTATGATGACATGGGCCAGGTAAAAGCAAGAGGGAGAAGGTTGTCTGTAGCTGTGCATCATTTTCCGATGATTTTCTCTCCTATTTCCTCTAGGGTTTTTGTTTTGCCCTCTGAAGGCATAATTGCTGACTCAAGCCTGTCGAATCATAATGAAGATTCCCTTGGCCCTCGTTTACCCTCCATATCTACTGGTAAACCTTTTGATAGTGATGAGGTACCTCCAGGAGTGACATTGACTGCTCAGTTCCTGTACCATTTGGCCAATAAGGTAATGATTTACGCATCGATATTATTCTCTCGTGACTTTTGTGTGTTATCTAAAGCCTGCACTTTGTTGATCTCAATTCTTCATTGTAAAAATGTGCACAGATGGACCTAAAGCTTGATATATTCACACTTGGTGATACATCGAAGGTCATTGGAAAACTGATGATGGATATGTCAAGTCTATATGATGTTGGTCGCAATAAGAGATCTGCTGGTCTACTGATCATAGATCGTACAGTTGATCTCCTAACTCCTTGCTTCCATGGTGACTCATTTCTTGACAGGATGCTATCCTCGTTGCCGCGCAAGGAAAGGATGTCATCCAATTCTGCAGCCAAAAATCCACAAACTCCAAGCAAGCATTCTCAAGGCACCATTAAACGTTCCCCACTGGATATAAAAGTTCCTTTTGAGTCAGTCTTTAGCAAGGAAGAACCAAAGGTTGGGAGCAGTATGTTATCTGAAGGTTTCATGTCATTTGCATCTGGATGGAACTCTGTTGAGGTTGACTCTGAAGTTAGCTGGTTACCTGATTACGCTGATAAATCACATGATCACATACTTGGCTGTGAACTTGACACTATAAGTGGCTCATTCCTATCCAATTGTGCTGGAGTATGCTACTTAGAAGCATTACTAGACAGAGGAGCAAAAGATGGGTTAGTGCTGATTAAAAAATGGCTTGTCGAAGCCTTGCAGAATGGGAAGCTATCATCTGCATCTAAAGGTCACCAAGCTGTCACTTCTGTTTCAGAGATTCGCTCTATGGTGCAAATGCTTTCTCGAGACCAGTTGTCATTGTTAAAAAACAGAGGTGTTATCCAGTTAGCACTAGCTGCTGAAATGACTCTACAGGAGCCTCAAAGTTCTCGCTGGGATGCCTTTACAAGTGCCGAGAGAATATTAAGTGTAACATCTGCAGAGACTACTCAAAGTCTTGCCAGTGAGCTTCGTGATTTCGTCAACACTAGCACTTCAGTTGAATCTCACACACAAACTAATACAATGGAGTCTTCTCAGGGCCTACTTAGTTTCCAGGATGTACTGCTTCTAACAATTATCGGGTATATCTTAGCTGGTGAAAATTTCCCTACATCTATAGCTGGTGGTCCCTTTTCTTGGGAAGATGAGCGGTCTCTTAAGGATGTTATAGTGGACTCTATCCTTGAACGACCATCATCTTTGAAGCTGCGTTTCCTTGATGGCCTGGATAGTGAACTTGAAGCCAAAGCTAGATCTAAAGATGGTGAGAGGAATAAAAACTATAGTGAGGCAGCACCCAGTACTGATGATTTTGATGACGAATGGGGCACCTGGGATGACACTGATAATACTGATCACCAAAAGGAGGAAGCTTATGGCGACATACAACTTAAGTTGGAAGTGCGAGATAGGATTGATCAGCTTTTCAAATTTTTTCACAAATTATCTAGTATGAGGTTAAGAAACCAAGCCCTTGGAGAAGGTCTAGCAGCATTAAGTAGATTCGAGACTGATGGCTACTCAAGGAAAGGCTTGCTTTATAAGTTACTATTAGCTCTCTTGTCTAGGTATGATGTACCTGGCCTCGAGTATCATTCATCAACTGTTGGTCGTCTATTCAAAAGTGGATTAGGTAGATTCGGGCTTGGACAGGTGAGTTTCTCAGTCTTTTTTTCCTATTTCTATTTAATTGCTCATTTCTAAGTTTTGTTCCATTTGCAGTCTAAACCAACCTTTGGCGATCAAAATGTTCTTATTGTTTTTGTTCTGGGAGGTATTAATACTCTTGAGGTATGGTCCATTTTCTTTGGTTTCAGTTATTCATGCCTCCCAGAGTTTGGTTGGTATTTACATGAATATTTGATCTCTATGAAACTGCAATGAACCTATCATTAGCTTTTAATCTCAATGGAAATCCATTATCTTTGTCATTTATTATCCTATGATATGAAGAATGATATTTTAGTTCATTGGCCATCTGTGAGACTATGATAGTATAGTACATACATGCACTGTCTGTTGGATCTGAAATTATGGCTATGAAACAAAAGGTTTTAGTTACTGCAGCTGCCAGCTATAAAGCGCGTGCATTGCTCTGCACTTTCTGTTTTGGGTTAATGATATACAATCGCCAAAATTCCACTTTTAGTTCTCTCTTGAAAAGCAGAGCTGAACTTGAAACCATATATCTTAGTGGCAGCCTGTAAGGCTGTAAGAGAGTCATGGTAACATACAAGATGATAAACTGGGTCCTAACAAACTAAATGGTCTATTCTATGCAAGGTCCGGGAAGTCATGACTGCAATCTCAGAGACCAGCAGACCGGATGTGGAGCTTATTCTGGGTGGGACAACCCTTCTTACTCCAGATGACATGTTTGAGTTGATGCTGGGCTCATTGAGCTTCGCTTAGGCTCATCCTTCACTCTTGAGTCATATGCTAGCGCACAAAGTCAACATCTGAATAGGACTTCAAAAGAAATCGGAGCATTTTTTTTCCTTCTCCAGAAATTTTAGTTGTCTGGTGGAGAAGTATTCAGAGTCTGGAAGTGGATACTGCTGATATTGATACTACCAGAAGAAAGCAGTCCATTCAGACTCAAAATAGTTTGCAAGATGTGAACCCACAGTTGTTCATAGGATAGTAGTACCAGCAATACTAGCTCTTGCAATAATCATTGGTGAAAATGCACCTATTGCTGGAAGGTTTAACAAACAGTGTGATTGTTAGTGGCCGATATGTTGTAAAGTAAAACATCTAGCAGAGATACCAAACAAAAGATGAGTCAGAAGTAACCGGCTAACTATACGTTCTGTCACTAACATGAGCAGCTGTGGTTTCGCTCCATGATGGATTGCTGCTTGTTGGAGCAGTAACTCGAATGTAAATCAAGGTAGTACATTGTATGTTTGTGAATTGTGATACGGAGGTTTGGGTATCTATATGTCAAATATCTGTTGGAAATATGTCCAAAAATATGTCTTGTATATTGTCCCTCCCAAAAAGAATGGAAACAATATGCTATTTCCTCCGTCTCAAATTGTAGGTCGTTTGATTTTTTTACTCTAAGTTTAACCGTTTGTCTTATTTAGAAAATTTGTACAAGATATGACAAAAGAAATGATAATTTCCATAACTTTTTGAATAAAATGAATGGTCAAATTTGTGTCAAAAAAATTAAATATCTTATAAATTAAGATAAAATATTATATAGTAGATTTAGTGATACTCATCGTCCCATCCCTACCCCACCACACTTTGTCTAAAAATATGTACAATATCTATATCTCTAAATAA
>CM041637.1:17034342-17079314 GCA_023333625.1 Bothriochloa decipiens
AAAGTGTGGTTTGATGCTTATAATCTTGCTAGGCATGCTAATTGTCGGGAGGTGGGACACCATGGTTTGGGTGTCAGTCGTGTCATCCATCCCCAGGACTCACTGATTGTATAGACACGTACGAATGTTGTTTGTTATGAGCCGGAAGGACACAGGCACACAGCAACATGGGCTCCCGTGATGAGTCATCCCGACGCGTGTCCAAAACCCTGCTAAACTAATCAGTGCGTACGCTCACGTGTCCCTGAGTCAGCACAGCGACGCGTCCAAGAAGACACGAGCGACGGTTACAGATATAGGGACACGGTCACGACTCACAAGAGAGTCCACCAGACACCACCAGGTGTTTGTTCGATGGCGTCACTGCGTCAGTGCTGCCGTGCGTGTCAGCGTGTGGGTCGTGGCCCAACGAGAACTCCACCAAGTGACCCGAACCCGAACCCGAGTATCATATAAATCTGACAATATATGCACGATGTCCGGATATTTTGACATCTTTTCACCCGAATCAGAGCCATACCGCTCAGTGCTCACGGTCACGGAGCTCTCCAGCCGAGCCACTCTTATGGTATAATACACAGTTATGGTATATAAATAATACTACATAAATAAATAAAGTCATCCATATATTTTCTTAATTAATAATACATTTGAAATTATAGTAAAGTTAATATATTTTCTAGTTGTTTAAAAAATTTCACAAAGAAAGAACGTATAAGGAAGAAAGATAATTATAGTTACACTGCATACACTGTTAATTTCAACGTCAACATGATCAACCGAAGGATGTAATTTAGAAAATATAAAATATACTAAAGTTTAATATAAATAAAATATATTTCTTCTATATAAATCTTTAACACAATTCAAGTAATATACTACGGCAAAAGAGAGGGGGAGAGAGAGACAGTAATCATTACGTACTGCTGCTAGTATTGATTAGCACCTAGGCTGCAGCCAGGCGACCGATTTCGGTGGCCTGGCGGAGGGCGTCCTCGCCTGGCATGCATCTATCCAGGTTCCAACCAAATCCACCCGAGACAACATCCAGACAAGTGTTCGACCAGGCAAAAATGCTCAGGGTGCAATCCAAATAAGCCCTAAAAGCAGATGCGATAACAACGATTTCACTAGCAGTCCGAAAGGTCAAAAGGTGAAACCGATGGTAGATTTGCGTTTGGAGCGAAAGGTCGACGAGACGCTTCGGCTGAACGGAAGGCACATCGGAAAAGCAGAGTGAGAGTGGAGCGGAGTGGGAAATCGGTTGTGTGCCTCGCCGCCGCCGGAAATGAAAGAATCGGAAAAGCAATCCCGTGACTTGACTCCCCTCGTACAACTTGGCAGGATCGAAAGCCCCGATGGGTCGCTCGTCCAGCCGGTTGCCGCCGGCGGCAGCAGCGCACTACCCTCCGTACAGTAAGCTTTAATTCTAGAGCCTTCGACGAAACGTTAACGCGGCGACGGCCGCCTTTGATTGTTAGCCTCGTTTAGACGGTGGAAAAAAATAAACCCGATGAATAATATAACTTTCGTCTTATTTGATAAATATTGTCCGATCGTGGATCAACTAGGCTTAAAAGATTTATCTCGTGATTTTCAACTAAACTATATAATTAGTTATTTTTTACCTATATTTAATACTCCATACAAGCAGCTAAATATTAATATGATGAAGAGAGTAAAAAAATTATAGTTTTGGAGGGATGCCTTAGTTGCGATGGCCGTGTGACATGTCTGTCCTTCTTTTTCCCTGAAATCGTGACATGTTTGTCCTTGCCCGTACCATCCATCGTCTGTGGCTCTGTGCCAGCCCACCCATGCGGCAGGAGATCCTTTGCGACCGGCCGGCCGCGTAGTCATGGGTCGGTCCAGGGTTTGTGGTTGCCTACACTGTTGCCCACAGGAACTTTCTGACCTTGTGCCTGTTCGGCTGGTCCTGAGCAGGCAGGTTTTGGCTGGTTGAGAAACTAGCTGTTTGTCTGATCAACCACAAAATTCAGCTGAAATCAGGCTGAATCTATCAGCCGAACAGGCTCCTTGTTCTAGGAGCCCCGCTCAACAGAAAAGCTTATACAAAAGCTAGGCCGAGTAGTTAGAGTATGTCCAAGAGCTTTTATTTTTCAAAACTCACTCTCTAATAATTAATTATAAGAGTTATTTACACAAAAATTGTTTTCTATATATTATTTCACTCTCCGGCAGCCTCTCTCCATCTTGTGTGCACTTAACCGTCGTTCTCACTTTATATCTTTGAATAACGAGAAATTTTAAATAGAGAAGGGCTACATTTGGCTAACCAATTTAAAAAGTTGTTCGAGATATTTTTCACCAAAATATCTATTTCTAGCAATTATGAGGGAGTTGATAGAGTTGCTCTTAGTTGTAAAGATGATTTTCTTTATGTAAGTCTTGGTAGCGTGTGGCCCTTTATTAGTTTTTTAACTTAGATGGGATACATTATCTAATCACAAGATTAGTACTTCTAAAAAGTCAAAAAAAATGTTCTTATCGATGAAGTTTAACCTCGTTTAATAGGGTTTTTCTCTGGCTTCGACTTAGGCTCCAGCTCCTGTAGAGAAGTCCTACCTCCTGTCAAACGATTTAGTAGTAAGAGCTTTTTTTCATCAGTGGAAAAAAGAGAGGAACCAAAGCCGTTTTTGAACCACAAATTGTGTTGTGGTTTCCCAAAACGGCTCAAGTTTTTGAAGGAACCCTGCAAACAAGGCCTAAACTACTCCCTCTGTGCCAATATATTTGTCGTCGTAAGCACGGTGCGTTGTACGAAAATGAATGTCGTCGCCTACTCGTGTCGTAGGGTAGTAGTGTACCACCGCACCGCACCACGCGTTGTCTGGCGACCAAACGAACCTTCTCTTCCCTCCCCCTCACAGCCTCAGCACACACCACGAAAAAAGGGGAAAAAATCCCACCCATCCCCAACTCTCCGTCGACTTCATCCCCAACCTCGCTGCACCTTCGGTGGATCCGCAAGCTTGCCGCCGTGGCTGCCCTCCGGCGATTCCCCTCTGCCAACATGGTCTAGCGCCGAGCCACACGAGCTGGGAGAACAAGGAGTGCACCGCCGCCAAGGCTCGGCGGTGCACGGCATCTGCCTTCTCCGACCACACCTCGCCCCTGCATCCTAGGTCGGGGCCACGGGAGCTGGGAGCACGGGCCCTCCTTCACGCAGAGGCGGCAAGGCGCCGACGACCATCCAAAAGCGTAGGGGCGGAGCGCCGCAGAGGCTCGACGGTGTTGCTATCCGCAAAAATAGCGGATTCTATTCGGTACGTACTTCGTACTTGCTGTTAATATACCATGAACGCACGAATTGTTTAATTTTCAGGTGAAATCCTCAATTTTACCATACTGAGATCTAGAATCTAGGATTGTAGTACCAGGCATGGCCGCCTTTTCCCAGACCTCTAGACTTCGCATTGTGTATACTACTAGATACCTTTTTGAATAGTCTGCCTACAGCTATGTTCGCTGGATGCAAAATCAAGCTAAGTTCCCAGCTTAATACTACGTGCTTGCTAGTAGTAAATGCTAACTTAATACCATATTAATTTTTGTGTGAACGGATTGCTTTTTTACCGAATTAATGAATGTGTTTTTGACCGAAGTGGATGGATTTCTTAGTACTACTAGGTTGTATTACAGTGACATCTTCATGTGACATTTAGGAAAATCATCGCTCAGCTGCTATCATGTTCATAAACTTACTGCTGAACTGGTGTTGTTTTGATTAACAAGATTGGTTTTGTGTTCTGCATGCAATCCTTCGATGGCAAGTGGCAAGGGGCACATGTGGATAGCCGGTCCATTCGTCAATTGCGGAATAAGTGTGCCTTGGGAATCCCATGGAACCATAAGATGGGGCCTGTTAAGCAGATGCGTGGCCGGGATCATCGTCGTGGAACTTGATGGAATCGGGAGCTGAACTGCATCGCCATTGAAGGACAGGATTTTGCTCAAGATACACAGGAAGGGGGTGCAGATGAATTCGAGTTGATTCCTGATTCAGATGAAGAAGGAGCTGCTAAGGGTTCTTCTTTGCCACTTCTTGATAATGATGAGTATGTGCCTGAGACGGAGCCATAAGATGTTGTTACGATGAGCAAAAATACTGGGCCGTGGGCCAACCAAGATCGTCGGAGTTTGGGGTCAACCATCTTAACATTGCCTTGCAACTTGGTTGTCATAGTGGTACCTTGCTGATTTTCTGTATAAATTCTGTGCAGTTCTATGCTTCATGACTGGCTTCGGTTGATTTCTGATGTGGACATTGAGAGTGCCAAGGTGGACATGGAGAGCTCCAAGCTGCACGTTGACAGTCTCAAGTTGGAGAAGAGTGGTGTGATGGAGATGGTCAGTGACAAGCTGGTGATGTGTGCCAAGGTGCAGATGGGCAGTGTCAAGTTGGAGAAGGACAGTGGCAAGGTGGAGCTGGATAGCGATGAGTTCGAGATGTGTGCCAAGGTGAAGATGGGCAGTGTCAAGTCGGAGAAGGACAGTGGTAATGTAACACCTCTGGTGTTATATTAACTAAAACATGCCATGTCATCATATGCACTGCAAAGCATTCATGTTTAAGTCAACCTTAATGTGCATTAACTAAAACAAGTTTACATTTCATAGGTTGATTGTGTTTCTGGAATGTTTTGTCACATGAAATAATAAAACCCTACTTTCGAATGCCATCACAAATGCTTAGTCTATATTCTATGTACTTGAGGTGTAAACCGTGTTTACACTAGTGTCAAGAATAGGGTATAAGTCTAAGTCCAACCTTAAAAATGATTTCCATATTTGAAGTTGAATTTGGATTCCAAAGCTTATTTTCAAGTCTGGCAATTCAAATTTAAATTCAAATTGGAAATGCTATAAAAGATTTTTCAAAAGTCAACTTGGTCAACCAAGTGTGTCATTGGGTCAATGACCTAAAAATATCCTTGGATGATGTTTGTGATCACTAATAACCAACCAATTAAGTTAGAAACCAAATCGAGTTTGAATTCTATTTCAAAAACCCTTTATTCCAAAACCTAGTTTTACCCCTTTTCTTTAATTCAAAATCTATAAGGAATTTGGAGATACTCTAAAAAGATAGTTTGTAGATCTTGACAAGAGCTACAAAGTTGGTATATAAAGTTTTTCAAGTTTCCAAAAGAAATTTCAAATGAATTTGAAAATACAGTTTTTCAACATTTATCCCCTTTTGATTTTAAAACTATAATTTAAAAATTATGCATAATTTTGGAAAATTTTGTATATGAAAAAGGTTTGGTTTGGAAAGATAAACATTTCATAGTTTTGAAGATTTTCAAGTTTTATTGAAAAATCCAAAGTAGATTCAAATGTTTGTTTTTAGGGTTTTATCCCATTTTTGAATTTGAATTCAAATTTCAAAATCCAGACAGAATTTGAGGATGCCAGTTAAAGGAAAAGTGTAGCTCTTGAAAAGTTATGCAAATAATATTTTTCAAGATTTTTAAGTTCTTATATAAATTTTGGAGTAATTTGTATTTTTAAATCAGTGGCATTTCTATAATTTCTGCGAACAGTACCGAAACCTATAGTCGGCCGCCATCGCCGTCTTCTCAACGCGCGCCGCCGTCCACCGCCGCACCTACTCAACCGCCAGCGCGCTCTTGGATGCGTGAAGGTTCATCTTCGTCGTGTCGCCTGTCCAGACGTCGCCTCCGTCCTATAAATAGGCCCGCCGTGGCCGAGTTCTTCTTCTTCTGCTTCCCGCCGCCGTCGCCGACGACCTCGCTCCGCCGCTCGAATTCACCACCGTCGCTCCATCTTTCCCCGATTGCTCTTGCCAATAGCTCCGCCATATCCTCATGGTCATTTTGAGCCAGTTCGTGCTCGCTCTCCTCGCCCGAGCTGCCCGTGCGCCGTCGTCTTCTCCACGGCCGGTCGTTGAACCGCCGCGAGCATTTTTGCCGTCGACCGCCACACAGGGTGAATATATATTACCTTTAACCTCGCTACCATGCTCTCCATGCTATCCTTCCTTTTATGCGCACCTTGGCCGGCTTGATGCTCCACAGGAACGCCGGTGACACCGACCTTGCCATCGGAGCGCCGCCGCCGCCATCACCGCCGCCGATCGCAGCTCGATTCCAGCGCTCCGAGCCTCCATTAACGTGCGCACCAGCGCCGTGGTGAGCTCCTGCATCTGTCTGTGCCATCAATTTTGTCTTTGCCGTGTCGTAGCCACCGGTCACCGTGGCTCACCGCCGGCACGGCCATGCCGCTCCGCCGCGCGCGTTGCCGCTTTGGCTAGGGACCAGGGGACGGTGTCATTTAATAGCCAAATAAGTTCGCCTGAGTTTCCTGCGTATGTTCGAGTGCTCGCCGTCGCCGGAAACCGCTCCGGTGAGTGTCGCCGTCGCGCCCTAGCCCCGCCGCGCCGCCATGGCCGCCGGCGTAAGTGCCGCCGTCGCCCTGCCGTGCCGTTAGCTACCTAAATCGACTCCCCGTGCCAAGCTGGGCTTAGTGGTCCAAGTCCGGTCGTCGGAGACCTCGCCGCTGGCGAGTAATCGCCGGTCAACCGCCGGCGGACCGTCGGTCAGCGCGGGAGTACTGTGCTGGTTTTCTTTTTCTATTTTCAGAAAATGATTTAAATGCTATTTTCTTTGAAAAATCATAGTAATTCATATATAGCCCCAAAAATTCTAAAATTTTTTGTGAGGCTTCTTTATGATGTCATATACCTAGGAAAAATATGAAATGCCAAATTTGAGTACTTTTTGCCTATGTTAAAATTATCCCTTTTAATTAAAAAATGGACCTTCAATGATTTTTAATAAATAAAATAATTGGCTTTTAATTCTGAAATTTGTTTTACCATCTAATTAGGCTAAGCGCTTTCTAAAATAAAATTTTGGGCTTAATTTGATAACTTTAATTTTATGCCTTTATTTAATGCTTTTAAATAATTAATTAACCCCTTTAGTTAAGTTTAATCATTATAGGATTTGTTTGACTTTGGGATTGATTGATGACCTTGGGTCATTAACCCTAATGACCTTTAGAACTTTAATTAATTGTTTGCGCTTACCTTAATCATGTCATTAGGGCTTAATTAACGTTATTTTATGTGTTTAATTAATTTCTTAAATGGCGTAGTTAACCCTAATGAGTTTTATAAGCGAAGTTTTGTTGACTTGCAACTTTATCGTGAAGAAAAGTTGTACTCGAGCCCTTAATCTGATCATGCATCCATCGAGCATCATGTTTACTATTCCATCATGTTAAAGCATATTAATTATCGAATAGCTTCCGTTAACGGAGAGTTAACGTTGTCACCCAGATCCGAAGGAAGAGCAGATTCAAGAATCGGGAGTTGATCCAGAGTTTGAGACCGTCTACCCCAAATACCAAGGCAAGCCCCGGATGCATTCAAACCCTATTCTATTTATAAAAGTTTTACCGCTTTAGCTATGATATGATGCATTAAGTAATAGGAGTTGAGTAAAAACCCACCAATTGCATTACCTGTCTTATTTCCTTATTCCTTGTTACCTGCTTGGAAAGATAAGTAGTAATGCTTAGCCCTGCTTATTTAATTAATTGTTCAAAGGCAAAATAATAAAAAAGATAAGATTGGTTTTCTTGTTACAATCTTGATATTAGTAATAAATCGAGTCTGGATGGCTAACTTGCACTGGGAATGGAGTCCCTCTATAGTGTTTTCATCTGTTGATGCCCTAAGTCCCGTCCGTTGGTGAACTGGTGATATCGAGAATTTAGAAATCCACATGCATGAAGTGATATACGGATGGTTGGAGCCGTGTATATCATGGAGTGACCTATCGTGGGGCCAGAGATCCCATATGTGTCATAGTGTGTTTTACTGTGGGGTTTAAGTTCCCACGTATCTCGGTACGCTGGGCCGCAGAGCTCACGTGTATCATGTGGTGATATATGGCTGCGGTTGTTATCCCGGTATATCGGTTCATCTAGGGTGCATCGGAGTTAAAGTCTCCGGTATTCCAGTGACCTAGGTCCCAGCTGGGTATGAAAATGGATTCGAATCGCCGTTGCTTCTCGGAGAAGAAGACTCGATCGGTGTTCATCATCGTAGTAACAACTTGAACAAAGATTAAGGTTTATTAATGAAGTTGGTTGATAATTGGAGCTAGTCCAAGCAAACTTTTCTTTTTGTTAAGCTTTTCCGCAAAATTTCTTATCTCTTACAGACCTTACCTTGTCCCTCTAACCTGCATCTCTTGAGTCTCCACCCCTCTTTTTCGTCGGGTCAGTCTTGTTGAGTACTTTTATACTCAGGGTTTGTTGAACCCTTGTTGCAGGTGAGCCTCATGGGCAGGAATGCTTCGCATCCTGCTGCATGACAGTCGTCGAGGAAAGCGACGACGAGTAAGGTGTTTAGCTCTTAGGCAGAGCTTTTCGTTTGATATTGTAATAAGGTTATATACTGCTACTCCACTACTATTATGGTTTGTACAATCTAAATTTATTGTTCTAAATATTCAAAACTCAAATGTTTGTAAAATTATGTTATTGTAAGTCTTCCGCTGTTGTACTCCATGGTATATTATTTATATCAAACTGTTGTAATACTACAATGTCTCTCTACAACGATTGATCCTGCTCGGAGAATCGTGGATGATTCGGGATTTACCCGACAGACTTTTTAAGTCATATGGAACACAGTCATAGTTATTTGGAGTCTGTTTAGACAATGATCATGCGTGTGGGCCATATGATTTAGGAGGTTCTGCCACAGGTAAGCTTGAGGTGGAGAGTGACAAGTACAAAATGTGTGGCAAGGTGCAGATGGGCAGTGTTAAGTCGGAGGAGAGTGGCTTGGTGGAGATGGATAGTGGCAAGGAGGAGCTGGAGCACATTGTTGGCTTCTCTGATTTGGAAACTGATGACGAGACATGCTGGTTCCAGGATTAGCAGGTCGAAGATGATGACGTTAATGAAAAGGTAACAGATTTGTTAACCACCTTCATTCTTGCGTGCAAAGATGTTTTCAACAGTGCCACACGTTAGAACCATTAGGCTACAAAACACACAATCTTGCTGAAGGTGGCAATAGCATTTTGGTTGTACAGTAACTCTACCCTAATGCTTTTTTTGTTGTTTAGCCGTGAAATGCTTGGAACTGTAGAAGGGAATTTGTAGTGATGGTACTATGGTACTGATTGAGTGATGGTCGGTTGCTTGTTTACAATGATGGTTTATGTTCGAGGGTTAAGTTCGTTTTGATTTGATTTGTGGTGGTTGCACGTATCTATGGTATGCATGGTTAAATTTGTGATTTAAGTGTGCAATACATAGGCTACCAGAATTGAGTTGCCTCCGCCACATGATGGTTTAATTGAGCAATTTGGGATTAGTTTGGACTCATCGAGTGCCCAACGGTGGGATTTAGTGCATAATTTACAATGCTCAGTCAAAGAAAACTTGGAACGAAAGGAAATCCGATTGTACGTATTTTTTTAAAAACAAGCTATATTGACGGCAGGGAGGTTTGCATAGTCTAACAAATTTATACAACCACATGAGTGTTACATATAAAGAAAGGCAACTTCAACCATGTTTATATATACAATAGCAGCACTTATTGTACAAAGCAAAAGCAAAAGCATAGTAAGAGTTGTTTACATGAACATAACCATTAATTGTTCAACAACTCGAAAGCCTTTTCAAATAGCTGCCTATCACAACTTAGAGATTCAGGGAGCATGCCTAGTGCCTCTAGCCTTTCTTTACTCATATGAGGGATCTTGTACCTATTGCCTCCACCATCTTTCATAACTTCGATCATGCATCCTTATAGTGTGAGGAATACCCTATTCAAAATGATGGGGGTTGTAGTTTTGATATTCCTTGACCACATCCTGGATAAGTTCATCCATGTTTCTAGATATTGTTCTATCCGTTATAGACTAAAGAGAAGTAAAAAAAACCAAGGAGGCAATTCATATCAGGTGAATTAGCAGGTTGGTTAGTTAGGCGTATATCTAGGCCCGTTCGGGCTACTGCTAGCTTGAAATCTGCATCATCTGATCGTACATGAGAAGGAGCATTGTATTGTTGTATCCATATTGTCTCATGCCTTGATTCCGCAGGCCAACAAGCTTCTATAGCTGGTATTAGTTTTTCAATCATATAAGACCTGATAGTTTGTCTGTCAACCTTCATAGTCTTTGTGATAGGTGTGCCCCTTGGTCTGTTGCCACTTCTTTTTGCTGGTTCATGTAATTATAAAGGTTGTTCAGCCAAATAGCTAAGAATGGGTTGCAAGTACTATGTAGAGAATAACTAGTACCTCACGCACAAAAGGCCATAAGCCTATAAGGCTAGTAAAATAGCATCCTCCTCCATCATCAAACCTAGGCCTTCCAATGGCAGAATAAAACATGACTTTGTGAATGGCATTCTTGTTTTACAGTGTCCTATGTGGGTCATCTTCATCTGGATTCAAGTACATGGTATTAATCTTCTGTGTACCATTGAACCACTTCTCATCTGTGTGAATAACATTTCTCATATGCACGAACTTTGGATTGTTTGGCAGAGTACTTGCATCTAGCTTAGAGAGAGCCCACTGCAACCTTGCATGTTTGTTTTCTTCCCTCAAATAAGGCCTAAGTGCGTTGGAGTGTCGTCATAGCAACCCTTCTTTGAACCGCCTATGTAGAGTGCTTGTACTCATTTCAAGAGCATATGCTAGTGACCTTATGGCCCCCTTCTGTTTAAGGGAATATAAGCAACCTTCGTGGGGTCTAATTCTATTTTTTTACGACCACAATTCTTAGGTTTTAAAGATTTGACATCTACTGGTATGCCTTGTGCCATGCAATTTTTTGCTCTCTGCCATATCTGTTGTACTGTAAGCAAAGGAACATTGTGCTTCAAACTAATAACTATTGTGTTGTTTCTCTGTAATATGCCATTGGTGCTTATCTTCAGCAAATCTTCATATATGTCTTGCCTTTGTCTTTGTGTCAAAACCACATTTGTTGCTTCTTCTTGTAGGGGTGGCTGGTAGTCTTCGTCATCAGAGTCAGACAAGTCATCTTCATCAAATATGATGTGAACAACATCTGTATACACGCCAACGTCGTGTATGACATCATCCAAGGTATCTTGTTCTTGCAAGTCAATGTTGTCATCTGCTACAATAAGAAGTAGTAGATGGTGTGCTGATTGTGAGTAAACTGATTATGAACCATTTTACATGGGCCATTATTATCACAAATGTTACTTGGACATGAGGGAAATAATCACCTGCGTGCAGGTTTTCTTGGTCTTCAAGTGGATCATTTAAATCAAATGGATGGCCACTGATGTCAACTGGTACAAAAGCAAGGTGATGATTATGAGAATGCATTTTGACCCACACATGCGAGTTATTCTCTACAATTTAATGTTGAACTGAAAGCAAATATGAGTTGCAGGCTTTATACACAAAAAATATAGTAATGTTGCTTGCAAGTTTTTGAGACAAACTAAAGCAGTTGAAATTTAGGACAACAATTGATACAAATTTTACGGCAGAGGGTACAGAGGAGCCATGCTGCAAAATTGTTTGAAATGAGATATAAACAATAAAATTATGAGAGAAATAATCACCTACATGTAAGTTTTCTTGTCCTTGTGGATAATGTGAATGAAATAGATGCCCATCATGGTCACCTGGATAGAAGCAAGCTGATGTTAATGAGAATGCATTGTCACCCCACTTATGTAAGTTATTCTCCCCTCTTACTCCAATTTAATTTAGAATTTGATGAAAAAAAATGAGCTGCATGATACAGTGACTGAACCAGTTCATACTAATTTTGTCACAGAGGATACAAAGAAGCAGGAGAGAGAGCCTACAAAGGAGCAGGAGGGAGAGCCAGAGAGGAAGAGGGAGAGAACCGGAGAGGGAGAAAAGAGGAGAGAGGGAGAGAGCGCTGGAGAGGGAGTGAAGATGATAGAGAGAGGGAGAGAACCGGTGAGGGAGAGAGAGAGAGAGCTGGACAGGGAGAGGAGAGGATAAAGAGAGGGAGAGAACCAGAGAGGGAGAGGAGTGGAGAGAGAGAGTAAAGTGTTTACCTTGATAACTTTGTTCTTGTTCATCATACTGGAGACCAAAGTGATGAGCTCCCTAAACTTCATCTGCAGCAACTACACCTTCGAAGAAATCATCATCTTTAGCAGGACTCTTGTTGAGATCTGGCACCTCTCCTTCCTCCTCTGCTGGTGTGTTTAGGTCAAATGTCATGGAAGATGGATCACATGGATGAGAAGTGAATGGTTGAAATGAAAGCAACCAGAGGGTTACCGGCCTTCCATTGCCACAGGTTTAGAGAAATGGCGCTGGGGCCAATAGTTTGAAATTTGAGTTTGCTTTTGCTATGTAAAAGTAGAGCGCAAGATTTGTTTTGGCGCCAAGTGGGATTTGCCGCCCAGTGAAATGGCCTTTTGATTTGTTCTAGGCTAAAATCCTGTACACGTGTAAAGTGTGGATGTGAAATACGATTTGTTTAATGTATTAAAAGGTTGCTGTGAGTGGACATGCGTGCTTCTTTCTGATGCATTAATAACAAGTCCGTCCAAATATGTACAGTGATAAATTATGGTATCTAGCTATGTCAGAGTATGTCGGGACTCTCCTTAGTACCCACAAATATATTGGCTAGGAGGGAGTATATATTTTTCTAACCGAAAGAATTTGGCAGCCGCCGTGCTAGTAAAATTTTCTTTACGTAGGAGTGTGGAAGTTTTTATACTCTATAATCATTCGTTTGCCTTGTTAGCAAGTTACTCATACAATTTCCACAGTGGAACCCACAATGTACGCCCCCGTAGGGCCCTGCCGCCGGCCGGCTGCCGATGGTAAAGGACATTCGACCGCATAATCAGCGGGCGGGCAGGCTATAGCGTGCGGCCGATCACTTGCGTGTCCCATTCGCCTTATCCCCTCCGCTCCACGGGCCCACCACGGCACCACCCTCCGGCTCTCCCCTTCCCCACAAGCCGCTCTCGGCCTCCCCGGTAGAACCCACTCATCAGCGACACTGATCCGCCGGCCCGCGGGACACGTGGAGCTTTGTCGCGCGCCAGCCCCTCTCGCTTCACCCCTTGCAATGCCTCCCTCCCTTTTTCTCCCCCCTTCGTCTCCCTTCCCCACTCGAGAGCCACCACGCGAGAACTCGTCAGATATTTATGAGCGCAGCCGCGGGCGGGTTAATCCTCCACTTCTCGCTCCCGTGCGGTCGTGCTCGCAGTCGCCGTCGCAGGGCGCGAGTGGATAAACCCTAGCTCCGGGGGGACGTAGCTGGGTTGGTGGCGGCTTTGGCGTACGTCGTCGACGGCCCGTTGTTCTCCGGGTGGGTGAGAATTCCGCGGCCAGTTTGTACTGCCCACTGACGACTCCGTGTTCGTGTGGTACTTACTTTCTGGGTGCGGGGGTGGTTGGGCACTGTTCCTTTCCCCTCGATTTGGCTGAGCTTTTTCGCGCTTTTCGTGCGGTATTCTATCTATCCACCCTGGGATTTTCCGGATTTTTTTTACCTGATGAGAAGGACTGATCAGTGATGTTTTGGGAGGTTCCGGTTCTCTGCTCTGCTGGATTTGTTCTGAGGACGTTCGATCGCTGTGTCGCTGTGGTGTTCTGATTGCTTTTTGCGTTTTAGTTTTGGTGCCACTACTTGTCAGGGTTCTATTGTTTAATCCGTGTTGTTGTTTCTGGTAGGATCCTACTGAAGAACTCGTGATGGTTAGTTAATTGGTGTGTTCAGTTTTGATTTCGTTTTAGATTGTCTATTTGGTCAGGGTAGGGTCCGACCGATGATTGACAGAAACCGATGTACTGTTTGCTTAATGTAATCTGAGCAGCCATACACTTGATAAAAACAAATTACCCAAAAACAAGGCTGTACAGTATGTTCATTTACAGATTTGAGTCACTGTCAAATGCTCAGCAAATATGTTCATGTTACAGAATGGAGTGCGAGGTGACGAACGCTGCCCAGCTCTAACTACGCCACGGTCGGATTAAGGATAGTCACTGTGCAGCCAGCAGTTTCCTAGAACCAAATTGTTGATAGCGAGAGGAGTGACTGGATTTTGTTCAATACTTTCACCTCGATCATGGGTGGTGTCTGCTCAAGGAAGACAAGCCAATTGGTGGATGAAGGCGACTCTCTCCAGACGTCCCCAAGGTTCTCGAAGACCAGCAGCTTGAAATGGCTGCTGCTTACGCTGCCCCGCAGCAATTCTGATGTCTCCGGGAAGGGGCAGGGGAGTGAACCTGGGCGGTGCCCGTCCCTCATGGAGCTCTGTGTGGCTAGAGTCTGCCAGGTAGTGTTGTGGCTACATATGTTTGGATTTTGATATGGAATGTCTTTTTTCTTGAACCCAGTAATATTTGCAGGATATAGACAAGTATTCTACTTTTGCAATGCTGCCGAGGGATCTGAGCCAGCAGATTTTCAATGAATTGGTAAATTCAAACCGTCTTACGGAGGCATCGCTTCAAATTTTTAGGGATTGTGCTCTGCAGGTAAGGTTTCTGTTCTAATATGTCTAGCATTCCTGTAGGAGTATGTCCCTGCTGTTGTACCCCCAAAAGAAATCTGTTTAGCTTGCTTGTAAGTATGGCACATAGGTTGGTCCCATGAGATGCATGCCAAACTCGATAGGTGGAATCTAGTAGTTACAATAAGCAGTGCTGTCTAGCAAGCAACAATTGGAAGTTTGGAATCTCTTGTTAGGTGTTTTTCTATTAGGTGGTTAAATGCTCTTTCCTCTTATTTGGAATTCATAATCACTTTTCTATCGAGGGCTTTATCTGAAACTAGCATTCACTTTTGAGAATGATTCTTGCTTGATAATATTGTGATAACTGTTCTTTCATGCCTCATTGTTAGGACATTGGCTTTGGGGAGTACCCTGGAGTAAAGGATGCTTGGATGGAAGTGGTGGCATCTCAAAGGCAGTCATTGTTGTCTGTTGATATCTCTTGCTCTGAAGTAACTGATGGTGGGATAGATCTTCTTAGAGATTGCTCAAGTATGCAAAGCTTGGCATGTAACTACTGTGATCAAATATCTGAAAATGGGCTGGTCATATTGTCAGGTTAGCCACATGTTTCTTTTACTGAGGTTTTGTTTATTTAAATGACTTCAGTTCGCTTAAGATGGATTTAAGAATGAGCTTAACAACTCTTTCCTGTGTGCAAGATTAATACAAGTCCCTATTTTAATTTGTGTTATAGAGTATAGACTATAACTCGCTATGCTTCAGAACTTGTATTTTGTTGTACTAAAACTTAATACTTCTATGTCTGCAGGACTGTCAAACCTGACTTCTTTAAGCTTCAAGAGAAGTAATGCTATTACTGCTGAAGGAATGAGAGCCTTTGCAAATTTAGTTAACTTAATAAATCTCGACCTTGAAGGTTGCCTAAAGATTCATGGTGGCCTTATTCATTTAAAAGGTCTCCTCTGGTCCTCATAAGCTTCCACTACTTTCTGAGTTGTTGACTCGAAATATCAGTTGCAATGTCTTCTTATTTTTCCAGATCTGACAAAGCTCGAGTCATTGAATATGAGATATTGCAATTGTATTGCGGATTCAGATATCAAATATTTAACAGGTAGCAGCATATCTGTTTGTTTATGTGTTTCCCTCAGAAACATCATATAATATCAGTATGTCAGAAAAAGCGGTTGTCTTGATAGAAATTTATCTATTGTCATTTTCAACATAGTAAAATGTATAAGATGGCATTCCCAGCTCTCCCATTTTTGCATGGCTGATGATCACCCTTTCTTTTATAGATCTTAAAAATCTGAAGGACTTTCAGTTGTCATGTTGTAAGATCACAGATCTGGGGGTGTCATATATCAGAGGTAAACAGTATGACTAGTTTCTTTATTTGTTTGGAGGTTGATCATTTTTTCTGTGGATGTACTGCTGTCTGCTTTGGGCGTAATGTAGCTTTAATGTATATTGATATTTATGACCTGTGTTTAACTGTGCTGTAAGTCGATCTAAAGTTTGACAGGTATGCTTATTCTTCCCTGTAGGCTTGCAGAAGCTCACTCACTTGAACCTAGAGGGCTGCCCAGTGACTGCTGCTTGTTTGGAAGCTATTTCAGGTCTTGCATCGTTTCCTGGTTGTGTCTTGTGCTGTGCTTCTGAATCTTTATATTATGTGATATGAGTAAAAGTTTCATATTTATTTCTGTTGTTTTCTTGGTTCATCCGTGTTTGGAGTTCTACCTCTGTTGCACTTCTATGCAATGCTAACGTACTAACTTGCTATGACCTTTTGACCTTTTTCCTAACTAGGTGCCATAAACTGTTCTGCCTGCGTGCAACATAAACTATTGATTCATGTGAGGTTGGCTTATGAAATTTGTATATGATAAAGCGCTAAGTCAGTAGAGATGTTTCTACAGAAAAATTGCAAACTTTAAGAACTATGTGTAGACGAGGCATTGCTCACACCGGTAGCAAATAGAGTTTGATTGCTGTTTAGTGTGATTGCTTTCTTATATTTATTATAATCAATGCTAGCTTTATTTAGGATTTACAACTCAGCTCTTGCAGATGAGAACTGACTGCCTGATTATATATCGCACTGATCAATTTTTTTTGCGAAATAATATCTTGCACTGATCATTGATTTAGTAATTGATTTTTAGTATACTTTTCTGACTTGTGTTCCACAACTTTTTTCCCCACAGCTTATGTCTTGTGTTCTATTTCTAGGGTATAAATTGTAGGTGTCAATTCTTAACAATGGCTGGTTTTGTTTGGTCGGTAAGATATATTCACTTCATTGCCATTCACTTTTGTAGGATTGTCTTCATTGGTATTGTTGAACTTGAACCGTTGCGGTATATACGATGATGGCTGTGAAAACTTTGAAGGTAAATGCGATGCTACTTGCTAACTATTTCTGGACTCAGCCGTCAGCACTAGTGCAGTTTTTATAATATGCAAATATTATTAAGCAGCATACATATTGTGCAGCCAGGGTTTATTATATGTTTAATGGGGCAACATACATTTTGTTTAGCTATTTTTTGTCCTTTTGTTAAGTGACGTGTGTATGTTTAATGGTTCTTTTGGTGTGTGCGCGCGCGCATTTGTGTGTTTTTGTGAGCGCATGTGTTTGCATGCAGCATTAGATGCAAGGAAATTTGCATGAAATCTGGAGGATGTTTATGAAACTGTCCCCCACCTTTTCTTGTTCTCCTCTGTATAATGCCCAGGTTTTTAGTAAATAATAGTCAAATAACATGAAATCGGTTGCAGAAGGCATTTGTTTCAAGTACTTTAGAAGTTCTTACCTGCTTTTATGTGGTACATGATACATGCATTTAGTTAGCCACTGAGCATGTGTTACCCTTGATTTAATCATTTTTATGCATGTTTATGCCTTAACTGCTGTCTAATTCATTGCTGCATTCCAGGTCTTAAAAGGTTGAAGGTTTTAAACTTGGGGTTTAACTATATTACAGATGCTTGTTTGGTGCATCTCAAAGGTATGATTATCTTATAATGAAGTTGAGAACTCATACCTTAACTTTTTACATTTGGATGTCTGCACAATACTATGTAATTTATTGAATTTTTGCAATGTAATGATTATTTCAATAGTGGTTATGTTTTTCAAGGAATTGATTTTGCACATAGTATTGCATCACTAGTTTATGCAATATTTTTTTTTTTTTTGCTTTTAGAATCCAAACGGACTGGTTCTCGATTGACCTAGTGATTTTTTATTTCCTATCCTTGATGCCCTGATCAATAAGCAAGAAACACTATTTGTGGAGCTAAGTGTTTGATCTAAAAAGAATCGGAATAACAAATTGCATAGGTCAGATAGAAATATTCCAAAATCAAAAGATAGAAAGTAAAGTTAAAGCACGTGATTTCCACTGGGCACACGTACATTTTTATATCCATGCATATTGCTGCCAAAGGATGAACACCCCCCCCCCCCTGGTTTTTGTTGCTTTTAAAGATACTGAAAATCCAGAAAAATCATTGTCGAGTAGAACTTCAATGTGGTTAAAGCTATTTTTTTTTTGTTTCTAGGATTAATTAGTTTGGAGTCTTTGAATTTGGATTCGTGCAAGGTTGGAGATGATGGTCTATCACATCTGAAAGGTGAGTAACAGTTTTCCTGGTTCAGAGTCTACTGCATCCTTTAGGTACAGTTTTTTTTTCATTTCTGCAATTTTGTTTACTTGTTCCATTCTGTGCCTATATTCCTGCAGGTTTTCGTCAATGATATGTTGTTAACTGTATCTGTGAATGTCTGTTCCTTTTTAAATACTTTTAGGAATATTTGTGCTTGTAACACTAGCCTATGCTAATGCAGGTCTTGTGCTACTGCAAAGCTTGGATCTTTCTGATACTGAAGTTGGAAACAATGGACTCCAGCATCTATCTGGTTTGTCTTGACTTTTCAAAATAAATAAATATATGAACTCATCACTTTTAGCTCTTACCTCTTAGATTGATTGGATCCTATACATGGTAGAACACTAGAACCCTTGACTGAAGCTGTAGGATTGCTTTTGACAGCAATATACTAATGTATGTGCTTTTGCCAAGTATAAAAAGAGAATGTTCTAAACTTCTATTTTGTGATGCATAGTGGCTAGCTTCCTATGTGGAAAACTGGAAACTGTGACTCTTGACAAAACATGGATTATGTGAATATTAGAGTTATAAGCGCATCTTTTACTTGTTTCACTGTGCGTCTTTGTTTCCTTCTGAATGCATTATTTCAGTGGCATGCTTATAAATGCACTGTTTTTTCTAGTTGTTAAATAGTTTAATGGAGAAGATCTCCATCTATTTCTGCAGGACTTTGTAATCTACAAAGTATTAATCTCTCATTTACTTTGGTCACGGACATTGGTATGAAGAAGATCTCCATGTTGAATTCGCTGAAGTCAGTTAACCTTGACAATCGCCAAATTACTGATGTTGGCTTGGCAGCACTTACAAGTATGTATTATGCATGGATTGTTTGTATTGTCTCGTTTATGGTATACTACTGGTATTTGGTAGTTCCCACTAACATATGGGTTTTTTCTTTTGGGAGCACTAATATATGGGGTTGGATGATGTAGGTCTCACTAGGCTGACTCATCTTGACCTTTTTGGAGCTCGCATAACTGACTATGGCACAAACTGCTTCAGATGTAAGAGCATACTTTAAAATCAGTTCCAGTTGCAGAATTGGTTGTTAAGCTATGAAAAACTAGTGTGTTATATCCAGAGGCTAGTTACAGCTAGTTTATACTTTTTGAGTAGTCAGTAATCTTCTACTATGTAGTAATGCAAGCTATTTATGAGGTGAGTTTCCATGGAACAATACCCTAACTGACTTGGCACACTATTATCCAAAAGAAAAAACTTGGCACATCACATTTGACTGTTATATAGGGAGTATATAATGACTGAAGCACTGTACAGAAATACCTTTTGCTGGGCCCTGTTGAGTAGGCGAGCTTGTTGGTCATGTTATTTAGGCATTCCTGTTCCTATTTGAAGATAATATTGAAGATACATTGTTTGAAATTAGTTATCTCTGTGCCTAAGCAGGCCACATCATTTGACACAATTTATGTTGCAGATTTTAAGAATCTTCTCTCTCTTGAAGTCTGTGGTGGGTTTGTCACTGATGCTGGAGTGAAGAACATCAAGGATCTGAAGGATCTGACGCTGCTGAATCTTTCTCAAAATGTTAATCTGACAGACAAAACCTTGGAGCTGATCTCTGGTATTGTTCTTCCATGCCAAAATAAGTTTACTTCTGTTTCACAGTTTAAAACTCATGGCCATCTGCTTTACAGGCCTGACTGCTTTGGTCAACTTGAACGTGTCAAACTCGCGGGTGTCGAACGCTGGTCTCAAGCACCTGAATGACCTGCAAAACCTGCGTTCACTGTCTCTAGACTCCACCCGGGTCACAGCAAACGAGATGAGGAAGCTCCGAGCAACAATGCTGCCTAATCTGATCAGCATGAGACCAGAGTAGCTTTCCACTTGGTACCTGCTGTAAATAATCATCAGGTTCGAGCAGGTTGTTCTGTAGATAAGTTATCTTTGGCAGAGCCTGAATTGAGGCAGGCATATATAATGTAGATAACAATGTAACGAGTGGCCGGTTGCTCGTTCCGGGTGAAGAAATGGCAGTTGCTTTGCACCGTGCGTGCACCCTACAAGGCGCGATGGGAAGAGACAGAATTGTAAATAGCGCGCTTCCTTGCCATCTGGGATGCTTATGTGTGTCGATTTTGTTATTATAATGTAATGTTTGGTTAAATTGGATTTTAAGTCTGCGTTATGTCGGTGTCCGATGAGCATTGAGTGCTTATTTTCTGTTTCTCCCGCGTATGCTATTGTTCATGTTTTTCGCTGTTAACTAAGATGGGGCGGTGAGCCGGTGATCTGTCGGGTCTAAACTTATCCTTGGTTGCATCCCACGCCCTAAAGTTTAGTCTTAGCATTATTTAGATCCTATAGTCTGTTTAGTTTAATTTGTTAAAGTTTAAACCATTCATTTGAGGTCACTTGTGTAGCCTAGCGAAGGAACGGCGGTTGGTTAAACTTTAGAACATTTTAGGCTGTTTATAGTCTTAAGAGCTTAATTGATTTAAAAGCTAAACTGATTTAAAGTTTAGTTGCTAAAATTTAGATCATCGAATCTAAGCAGGCCTTGAGGGGTCGTTCGACTGTCGAGTGAAGGTGGGTTAATCTCTTGTTTGGGCCTAGGTCTGTGGGTGCTCGGTTCTTTTTTTTCTCAAAAAGGAAGATCCGAGTTTACCTGTCCTTTTCCTCAAATAAGGAAAACAAGCGTACAAACATATGCATGCAGGCATGCAGACACGTATAGTGATACATTGCAGGCATGCAGACAATATAGTGATACATAGCCAAACTATACGAAGGTCCGTAACAAAGGAAAAATACATCGATACCCTTGGAAACTTCATGAACCACCGGTGGCCGTCCTCGTCGTCCCTGATTGCTGCCGCCGAAGAAGAAGACGAGCAAACACCATGAGCTAGAGGGGTCCTATTACGCGAAGGCTTTGAGTGGAGTCAAAATAGACACACATCGCAGAGGATAGGATGAAGACATAGGCCACCTATCGACCGGGGCAGCGTCCCAACTCTTCGAACTCCTAGATCTGGCCGCAACTCCGATGACCACCATCGTCGAAGAGGGACTGAGCTAGATCCGAACCATCCAACATCCACCACACCCACAGATTTCTTTGTATCCAAAAGAAGAAAGAAGGCCAGCGACAACAACACCTGACGAAGATGATGGAGCCCTAGCCTAGGACTCCAAAACAAAACTCGTCGACCTCGTCGTAGGCACTGGAGGAGAGCACCAACGGAGCGAAGAGGTCGAGATAGATTATTCCATGGCGCCGTCAACGCATCCGCCTCACCGATGCCGCCCGAACTGACTTGCCGTAGATGAACATTCTCCCGGCTAAACCTAGCTCCACTACCGTTCAATGGCGACCATACCCTAAACCTATGACACAAACCCAGCCTATATACACCCGCACGACGATTTCGCAGGCATCCTCTTACCATCACCGAAGCGGCGACCGAAGGAGGAGGAGGCGGGCGAAATCACCGCCGTAAACTGAGTAGAGGCAGATTTTAGTCTGAGTGTGTTTCCTCAAGAAGGTCAGTAGTCTACTCTTGGAGCAACTTTAAAAGCCTTCTTGTATCTTTACTAATTGATAGGAACAAAGATTTTGATTAGAAAAAAACTTTTAACTTTTTTTTAGGAATGACTTCTTTTCAATTAGATCTTTAAATATAGATATCCTCTATTGTGGATTTTTCGCTAGAGAGCGGGGCTGACTCTCTAGAGCGTTCACGCAAGATATAAAGAAATATTGAAGGGTGAAAAGATTTATAAAGAAATTTTAATTCAACTTACTTTCTCAATAATAATATAGAGTAAGTTTAAGAGAATATTTCGAAAAATAGTTTTAAGACATGCTCTCGAAGATGCCCGAATGTTTTTGGCGTCACCGAATTGGCGAGAAACATGCGGTGACTGTCGTCAATGAACCCCCAACTTTGATCAAATTGTAAAATAAATGTTGGGTAGGATCCCTAGCACGATACGAACAGCACGGCATAGAAAAAAATTACATAACAACATTCGTTCAAAAGGAATAGTGGTGTATGGTTTCCAGTCCTGTTTTCTTGCTAACATGGTCAGCCCAACTGTTCCAGCATCTCAACGCCTCAACGACACATCCGCAAAACACGAGAGCTGCGTTGAACCAAGCATTTTTATTTCGTGCTGTAGTAACAGAAGTCTCCAGATATATTGGCCTCTCGACCCGACACCAACCAAAGATGCACAGTACTACCGAACTAAACCTCACCTGCCGTACAAGGCGTCGAGTGTACGCGCGGTGTGCACGCTCGCGGCACGCCCCTGTGTTGGGTGCCGCGCCAACTCGACGAGCCTGATGCCGTGTTCAAGATCAGCCGGGAAGCTCCTCTGCCGATCGAGGCTGCGCTGCACGGTGCGGCGCATATGCAGCGGGCTGCGGGTATACTGATTTAGATCCCGAAATCCGGATTGCCTGCGCCGCGGCTTCTGTTAGCAACGAACTCCCCTTTGTTCCCGCAACGAGGACTGCATGCGCATTTTACCAGCGGGCCGGGCTGGACTGCCAGTTCCGAGTCAAGACGGTGGTGCACAGCATGCGCGGGCGGTCGTTGGAGTAGCCGTCTAGGCAAAGCCAGCGAGCGAGGGAGATCGTCGCATACTCGCATCAGACGACAAGCTCGGCCGGGACGGGAACAAACCCGCCGCGTCCGTGCCTCCATGGAGAACGGCGGCCGCGTAGCTTCGATCGCCGTGCCTCTCCTCGCCACCGCGCTCATCGCCGCAGCCTTCGTGCTGCCGCCTCCCTCCTTCCTGGGCGGGGGCGGCGCCGAGGCGGCCATCGTCCGGGAGCGCTTCCTCCGGCACGTTCCGCATGAGACCCAGAAGGCGGCGCCGGCGAGCGCGCATCAACTCGCCGAGAAGGTACGGTAACGTATACGTACACGTGACACGTGCACGCACGCCCGTGTACGGCAACGCGCGCGTTCGTCGTCGTGTTTGATCTGATCGTCTCGATCTCTACGTTCGTACGTGTGTAAATCAGGTGAGCGTCGGCCCGATCGAGGAATCCCTGGCCCGGTCTCGGGCGGCCATCCGCCGCGCGGCTCGCGCGGCCCCGGCGGCTGAGAGCGCTCGGCGGAGCTTCAAGGACGTCGGCGACGCCTTCGTGCCGCGAGGCGCCATCTACCGAAACCCCAGAGCGTTCCACAGGTAAACACGTATATGCGTTGCTGTATTTCTCTTAATTCTCTCAGATGGCCGGCCAGATCGCATCGACATGCGCAAACAGAGGAAAGTTTTGTTACAAAGCATATCTACCTTCGTGTACAAATCAATGAAAATCCAATCTTGACATGGATCATGGATCAAGGAGCTACCTGGAGATGGAGAGGAAGTTCAAGATATGGACGTACAGGGAGGGAGAGCCGCCGCTGACGCACCTGGGCCCGTCCGCCGACATCTACTCCATCGAGGGCCAGTTCCTGGAGGAGATGGAGGACCCCCGGAACCCCTTCGCCGCGCGCCACCCCGGCGAGGCCCACGCCTTCCTGCTACCCGTCAGCGTCTGCAACCTCGTGCACTACATCTACCCATTCTACAGGCACAACAACACGGCCTACATGGCGCACATGCGCCGCGCGCTTGCCGACTACGTCGACGTCGTCGCCGGCAGGTACCCGTACTGGAACCGGTCGCGCGGCGCCGACCACGTCATCGTGTCGTGCCACGACTGGGCCCCGCTGGTCTCCGAGGCGAACGGGGAGCTCCACGCCAACGCGATCCGGGTGCTGTGCAACGCCAACACCTCGGAGGGGTTCCGGCTGCGCAAGGACTCCACGCTGCCGGAGGTGAACCTCGCCGACGGCATCCTGCGCCGCCCCACGGCCGGCCTCCCGCCCGAGAACCGCACCGCGCTCGCCTTCTTCGCGGGGGGCATGCACGGGCACATCCGCAAGGCGCTGCTGGGGCACTGGCTCGGCAGGAAAGAGACGGACCCGGACATGGACATCCACGAGTACCTCCCCAAGGGGCAGGACTACCACGCGCTCATGGCCAGGGCGCGGTTCTGCCTCTGCCCCAGCGGCTTCGAGGTGGCCAGCCCCAGGGTGGTGGAGTCCGTCTTCGCCGGCTGCGTGCCGGTGATCATCTCCGATGGGTACCCGCCGCCGTTCAGCGACGTGCTGGACTGGAGCAAGATGTCGGTGACGGTGCCGCCGGCGAGGATACCGGAGCTCAAGGCCATACTCAAGGGGGTGTCCGAGCGGAGGTACCGGGTGCTGCGCGCCAGGGTGCTGCAGGCGCAGCGCCACTTCGTGGTGCACCGGCCGGCGCAGCGGTTCGACATGATCCGCATGGTGCTGCACTCCATCTGGCTCAGAAGGCTCAACGTTAGGCTCCCATACTGATGCAGGTTTTGGACACACAGGTTCATTCATGTACTCGAGCTTAGGTTTAATGTACATTATTCGTGTGTGTTCTGGTTTTATTTTGGAATGTATTGATTACTAGTAGATTTGATTACTAGTAGGTTTACTTTTTTCCTTAATGATAGACTGTCAAATGCGTTTAATCTGAGTTAGACTGTACGCTTCTAGCTCTACCTACTTTTATATGTGTATTGAGTGACTTGATAATCAACCCTAAATCCTAAACTCTAAATCCGCAAGAGATGCCCATTGATCTCGTGTGAAGGTTCTTTTGCTTTCATAACGGTGCAATTTGGAAGTCTTGCCAAGATTAACCTTGCCAGTTGCCAAATTGATTGGCTCAACATCAATTGATTTATTAGCTGCAGAAAAATGCAGTGGTGTACCCAACAGCTAGTACAGGTAGGCCTGAGACTACCCTAAAATTTGGCCCAAATATACGCTAGTACTCTGTAGAGCCCACGAAAAGTTCAGCCCAAGCGCTCGCCATCTCGCACAGGCCGCGACGGCACGACCACAACCCTCAACCTTGACTTTTCCATGTGCAAGCGAGTAGCGACCGTCGCTTCCCGACCGAGCCCCGAGGCACGGGCACGGGACCCTTGTCGGCCGCATTCTTGCCCCGACTGTCAGCGACCACCCCTGCGTGGTTGCCTCTGCAAGTGGCACCCCACCGCTCACCGTCCCGCGTGGCCGCGCCCGTGCGCACAAGAACAGCGCTCTACGGCTTCGCCCGTCCACCAGAGCCCCCGCCGGGCGCGACGTGCCGAGTAGCTGGCCATGTTCCCAATCAACCGTTGTCCACCGTCGCTGTGCGCCGCACCTTGTGAGTGCTTCTAAGAGTTTTCCCCAATCCCATTCTAGCGTTCACTTTCAGATTTAGGGTTTAGACATTGGGGAATAGAAATTGGACCGTAAAATTTAGCTTAAGGATTGTGGATTTGTTCATGCCCAGATTTAGGGTTTAGACATTGGGGAACAAAAATTGGACTGTAAAATTTAGCTTAAGGATTGTGGATTTGTTCATACCAACGAGTTAAGAGCCTAGAATTAAATCAAATATATTGTCATTTTTTAGGAAGTTGAGGCAAAGAAATCAAATATTGCATTATGTCTAGTTAATTTATAGTTGTGTATGCCAAATCATAATTTTTTATATCCATGTTCTTGAATTTGCAATTGGATTTTATTGAATTGCATACAAAAAATTTAACTAGGACTACCCGGGGTTCAAATCCTGAGTCCGCCATGTACATACACACTAATATTTTATAGTAGCTTATCTTTTCTCATTAAAAACAATAGTAAGCGTTTTGCCGACCACAAAAATGCACTCTTCTCGGTGCTAATAGTCTATACTTCTCACTACTGGAGACTGTTTTAGTGTCCGGTAGTGCCCTTGTCCCTAAGGAGGCAGCAGAATGCTCATAGTTTACACTAAACTATGTATGTGAGCATAAGTTTATCTCTTCTAGATGCTACTAATTTTCTATTCTTCTCTCTGTTCAAGGAGATAGCTGAATGCCCATAGTTTGACTAGAAAGCATCTACGTGAAAAAAAAATGATATAAGGCTCAAATTTAATAACCGAATAAATTCATCCCAACTTAAAAAATAATTTAATTACCATTGCCAACTACAAGCTCCAACGTTATGTTTCTTGTAAGACAATCATGCTCATGAACCGAACAATTAAGAACCTTCGGTTACTGGCTGAGGAGCCAACCCGTTTCTTTGTTTGGTGCTGTACAATATCATTTTTCAATGATTATTAAATGTTAGTGATTATTAAGGTCGTCTTTAACGTTGAGCCTGCCCTTCCGGTCCCCCTGGTTGTACGCGCTGAATGGTTTCTTTTAACACTTTTACTTTTACAGTAAGCTGTTTATAAACTGCATAGATTTAACTACACAGTAAAAAACATTTGATTGAATGACGAATAGGTCCACTTGGAAGGCTTAATCGATGGATTAACTAAGAACATCATGTTCTATGTACACATTACTCTATGCTTCATATCCATTTTATCTCAATTCAGAGACAACACTCTGAACAATATAACAAAGCACCCCCTGACGAGACAATGGTAACTCCCTTGTCTAAGTGCTGAAAAAAAAGTTGTATTGCAGGTTTAAAAGTCAAAAAATCGTACTGAAAGTTTATAAGTTTCAAGATATTTGTTCTAGTGGATGCCTCTACTCCTGTAATTCGAAAAAAAAAATTCTGGAATAGCATAATCCATGTTCGCATTAACTTGTTACCGGTGGTGCGGGCGTGCAAGTCTATTTATACGCAGTTTTATGCACCAACCCCCCACGTGTATACTGTTATATTCGTCACAACCTTTTCCATAATATAATCTTTCCAGGGAATCACATTACCATTCACTTATTCAGAAAAGTGAAGCATCGATTAGTCATTACAATTGTGATTGTTCGGCCACAATCCACACAATATTAGCATCGGGGATGAGCTAAAAGCAAGATAGGTAGCAAGGCTGGGTCGATGGACATTTAACGTCAGGGGGAGAAAACGTATGTCATCGGAGCCCTCGGACGAGAACGGAAGGTATTCCTACAGCTGCTACGTGGTATGACCAACTCTAATCAGTACTGTATTAAGCAGGGGCCGCAGGGTAATATTTACACCAAAAATCCTCTTCACACTTCAGAACTCTATCTGCTGTCGATCACGTTCTCCAGCTCCTGCACATAATCGCAAAAATAGATAAAGACAATTATTATGTACCTAGATGAGCAATTAACAGGTAGTTTTGTTGAACTTTTATGGAAACTGAATAATAAAACCAGACAAAAGGTGAGTTTGGCAAACCTACATTAGATACAGAGCAACCAAGGGCAACAGAAGACTGTTACGAGAGTCAAGAATCTACTGGGGCAGCATTTGTTGACGAGAACACTTTGTACAGTTCAGGCAGCAGGCGATCACCCCTAGGAAACCTGAAGTTGCTGGCTGGCGAATGTCACTTTCTCTTCTTTGTAATGACCTCAGGAACTCCTCTGAGCTCAGGTTACCATCACAGTTAGCATCAAACACATGGAAAATTATGTCCACTACTTTGTCAGTCAATTCCACTCCACAAACCTATAAAGCAAAGAGTAGGGAATCAATCAGAAAATGGATCTAATATTTGTGAATAACTGGAGCATGTCAGCTATAAACAAACAGGCTAAGCTAGTGGCCTAGGGCAGAACACTAACTACATAATGAGAGAAATGTGAAATCCCATGCTTCTTCTAAGGAAACATGGAAGAAATATATTTTGATTGTTTATAGATAACTCAAACTACATAGGGCAGGTGTAGAAGACCTTACATGTGATGCAGCACGTTGTAGATCCTGCTTTGTCAACAAACCATTTACTTTGCCATAGCTGAAGATAGCCATTGCAAATGGTTCCAGCCTTCTTCGCAGATCAGCAAATGCCTTGAACTCCTGAAATTATAGATTGTAGTTTGAAATGGAACAACGGTGAACCCAAAGGACAATGATGATTGATGAGGAATAGCTAATAGTCCAACCTCAAAGGTAATGTGCAGATCCTTGAGGTCAAGATTGTCATCCAAATCATCGACTCTATGCAATAACTTGTCTATGTAATTCATATCAGCAGAAGCAACCATAGATAAAGCAAAGTCTTTCAGAGGTATTGTGTTGGATGATTTCACATCGTAGTGACTGAACTCCAAGCGGACAATCTGCAGAAGATTCAGCCAGGGGAAAAACAAAATGAGTTAAAAATTTCTCGTGAATGGACTAGGCATAATGACAGGGGGGACCACAAAGGCTTGTGGTGCTAAGAAAATTTTCATGCTTTCACTGAATTCTTTAACAAGGATATTAATGTTTATTCTATGATGGTAACCCAGATGCTGTTCAAGAGGTAGAATACAATGGAAATAATCACTAATCTACACCAATACAAAATGCGATGCACTTGTACAGTAAAAACATTGTACTTTGACCTTATCAAAGTTCAGTTTCTGCAAGATAAACACACTAAATAGTTTCAAAACAAGTAAACTCTACCATAAGTTGTGCGTTCAAAATCTGGAATGAACTGGAATTTCATAGTGAGAGCTTGCCCCTTCTTTTTCTACATTCCAGAAAACAAATTTTTTTTTTTTGATTCTCCACAACTTACTTCTTTATAGAAAGTATATAAAACCAAATACAACTCTAGAAAAATAGAACTATTTTTTTCTGATTATTGTGCAAACATATACATATAGTTCATCAACATTTTCTAGAAAATAGAACTATTTGTGACACACGATCTTCCTTTATGAAATGAACGGATTGTTTCAAGCTCTGAAGAAATACAAAAGCAAATGCTGAAAAATGCAGTTGTTACACTAAGTCTCTCAAGAGTTATATGAATAGAAACATATCTAGATTGATATAATATATTAATGAACAAAAAAATGAAAAAGAAATAAATCACCTCATCATGCAATTGCTTCAAAAAACTAGAGAACTTCTCATAGTGTAGATGTTCATTCCCATTCTTGCCAAAGAAGTACTCAACCAGTCCACCATCTTCCACCAGCTGACAAACCTTATGTCCAAAGCGTAAACCATCTCTATGGGCAGCTCCTTGTCTATTATAGGATCGCATCAGTGTCATCACTTTCCTAAACTCATCTTTGTCAATTTCCCTGTGATGAAGACATGGTAGCAAGTGAGAACAAAGAATAATAAACAGATAAATAGCTTGTCAAATTTAATCATACCCTCAATAACATCTGAGATGACTGGACATGCTCAAAAAGCAGGTGTTTTCTGGATGACAAACTGTACATGAATTGCCAAATGTAAACAACATGTAGGCATGCAGCATAGATAATAGAGTTTAAAGGCGTCCTTCCGGAAAACACATACCAAAATGCAAAGTGCACCACATAACCTAATTTCAATAGATTCAGACAAGGAAAAAAAGGCAAGTTTAAAGGGATCAAACAATGCAGAAGTCAAAACTAGCGATGTCAGATATTTCCTTTACTCTATCTGATTTTCCTCGAGAACTATGGCGTTCACAGTTTTTAATTCTAAGGAGCAAGAACTTACATTGGTTAACTGTTCCAATGCAATAACTTGTGTATAACCTGGATCCTTAATTAAAATGGATATCAGATTTGCTAAGGAAATGTTGTGATAAAAATTTGGGGGTGGGGTGGAGAGCTTTAGAGGTTTGTTCTTTGTTGGCATCTGGTGCTTCCTTTGAATCCATGGAGGAAACATTTTGCCAGTGGGTTCACATCGAGAGTTCTATATACCAAATGTCATCAAATGCCGCTAAAAGAAACATGGGATTGCATTTTCCACAGATACCATTAGCTGTGGAGCACATATGACCATAGTCATCTGACACCAGTACTTCCAAACAAGATATGACTAGTCAAAAAAGTTTCAAACTAAAATATGTAAGTAGCATGCTTGCAACAATTAAATGGTTCAGAGATAATTAAACCAAAATACGAAAAGAGAGACTAGATGCTGACATGCATAAAGAAGCCTCTAGAGAATATGGATATGAACAGGGTCCAGTAGCTGGAAGATAACATACCCATTGTGGTCAAGGTCAAACATCTTGAAAGCCACATTGAAGCTTGATTCAGGGATGCTAAGTAATGTTACAAAGAAGATATACCTGCGCGAGGCAACATTAAAAATTAATAATGACATATGGCTTACAGAAATCAAGTAAACAGTATAGAAAGGCATGCAACACTAATAGCATACTGATACCCACATAGATAGATGCCTAGATGTGTCAATGTGTCAGTTTCACACATGCATAGTAGACAGGATGTTATAACAGCGCCTATATATGATAATATAGTAGCCTACAAACTATTCCATTGCAGATAACTAGACAGAGCAGAGAGAAATTGACAATATGATACAGATATAGTAAATGACAGAACAAACGGCAAAAAATCGTTTTGGTTGAAGTCACAACCCACTTACTCAGAGAAGGAGATGACACCATCACCATTTGTATCAAATAGCATGAAAAACTGAGATGGGGCACATTGCAACTCGCCAGGGTGGCGTTCCCCCCTCAATCTCCCTTCCCTGACGATTTTGGACTCGGATGGGGGGAAAACGGGAACAACTGCCCTCATCAGGTCAGTAGGTAACATGTACATCTCACCCTCCGGGCTGTGGACCGATGCAAAGTACTCAAAGATCTAGCAGAAGCAGCACAAGAATTTGAATGGGAAAATTATCACCATATGACGTAGAATGGTTATTCTGAATACGGAATGTATCACCATATGACGTAGAATCGTTATTCTGAATATGGAATGGCATGCCACATTACCTTCTCTGGAGGGCTGCGCGTCCTAATCCTCTTCTCGTACTTGAAGAACACCCTTCGGCGATATGAATCTACAAGACGATAGTAACCAAATCATCATGCCGCTTCTATCAACTATGACCAAATTATGTTAAATTAAATATATAATATACAGGCTACAAATGCTCGTCAAACGAGAAGAACGCTGACGGCGACTCCGCGAGAAAAAACCACCATCATTTTCGGTGTAACGATGGCAATAAATCCACAGGCTCGGACGGATCACATTTCTTATCTACACAAAAAAAAAATGCGGACGAGCTAATTCATTGCATAGCACTACGTGTTCAACCAAGGGTGCTCACCTCCGAAGAGGAACCTGCCTTCCCGCTCCCCGGTGGCTCCGACACCGCCGAAAAAAGCTGCGGGGAAGCCGCCGTTGCCTCCGCTGCCTGCGGCAGTGGCGGCATCCTCCGCCAGGCCGGAGTCCGCGAGCGGCTGCGGCAGGTTCGACGACAGCAGCCAGATCCCGAGCCCCGAGGAGCCGGCGGCCACCGCGGCCGCGGCGAAAGCCCTAGAGTCCTGGCTGCACGGCCCCGCGGCCGCAGCCGCGGCCTCGGCAGCGGCTGCGGAGAAGGCGCGGGTGCTGGCGCGGGAGGGCCCCCTGAGCCGCTCGACGGCGGATTGGAGGCGGGTTAACGCGGCGGCCATGGATGTCGGTGGCTGGCTAGTTATATCCGTACGTTATAATAAAAATTATAATTTATGTTATTTATTTTAATATATTTTAAAATCATATAGCGTACGTTGGTTGGACATATGCTACCTAATTCGTATGAATATAAATCATGAGTATAGACGGCTATGTCTATGGCTAGCGGCGTCATATGTTTATTTTACAGTGTGCAGTGGCAGCAGCTGCCCTCAACAGCGGCGCTAAGGCCAGTGACGGCTTCCGTTCATTTGGCCTTGCGTGCCTCGCTACTGCCATCATGGCCTTCCACGTCCAGTCCAACGCGGACGAGGTCCTCGCAGCGTCAGCTAGCTAAGCTCGCCGCCTCCCCTGGATAAGTGGACCTGGTTGGCAGTGCAGACTGCGAAAGCCATGGCGCGGAGTCTTGATCTAATTTTCACTTGAATCAATTTATGCTAGCCAAGCTTGCCGCCTTGCCTGCACAAGCGGGCCTTGATGGCGGCGCTGAGGCACGTCGCGGGCACTTTAGGCGACCTGGAGGCTTGATCTGATTTCCAAATTGATCGATTTGTGTATAGGTGGATTGGTTTGATTTTGTGTTTTCGGAGCTATTTTCATTTGAGCTTGGATTTGGATGGGAGACCATCCATAATAATAAGTGTCAAAGTTGAACGACAATAATACAGGTAATTCTCATTCATCTCAAGTTTTTTTGACTATTTTTTATCTTTGCTGTTACGTACTATTCTTGTTGGATTTGGATTTACCTTTTACCCGATCTTCACTGTCCGAATAGAAGCTACGATGCCATAATTAAATAATCCTAGTTCTAAATGGACTCTGAACGCAAACTGGAGGAGGGGCAGAAAATTAAATATAATCCTAATTCTGTACAGACTGGACGTAGAGAAGAGGAACCTACCATCACCGATCTAAACACGGAGGTGAAAGAAAATTAGGTGGAAAAATTTTTACTTTTTACAGATAGGTATAGATAATATGCATGCGGAGAAAATGTTCTTTTCAATTTCCCTTCTTTATTCAAAAAATTTACGGTTTGTATAATGGCAGTGGAGGTAGGCTAGTGACATCGAGTATTTTTTTCAAAAAGTAACGTGCAACAAAAAAACTTGCTAACTCCACCTAGTTTAGCCTGATGGAAAAGATTATCAGGCTCAATTTTTTGGATTCACATCCAACACGTATTCCAGTATACTATCTCAAGTTTTGCGCTCTTTGTTGTCTTAGCATTTTTTACGACAAAAATCGTGGAAAACTATATAATTCTTTCGAAGTATCAAGCTTTTGCCCGTGGTTCTACGTAATGCAATTTAAGACTATCTCCAAGAGACGACGCATCATGGTACCCAAGCCTACTCCACGTCGCTTTGTGGTAAATAAATGTTGTCCAACATATGATGCACAGACAAAGAACCCATTTTAGGTGGGACGTGATGCAGACTCAAATTTGGATCACACTATTTAGACAATCAAATGGATCTCTGATTTAGGTATGTGTTGGAGATAGTCTAGCAGTGCTTCAAGAAAAACACTCCAATAAAAATAGGGAGAATTGGATGGTGGACACGGCAAAAGTGGAAATTTGGATGTCATACACCTCCACTTTCGAAATTGGCTGAGAGACATTGCAGTTTTATTTTGTTTGGCCAATACACACCGCGTCTTTGATTTTATTAATTTTCATCGGAAGAGGAGAGAGAAATGTTGTAAAATGACGTCCCTGCCCTTGTCTCTTTCTTCTTCCGTTCCCTTTCTTTTTTTCTCCCACTTTCTTCTTCCTCGACCATTCTTGCTCGCGAGGTGACCGCCACGCTGCTCATACACCAGCAGGCTCGCAGCGCCGTCCCCACCTCCGAGTCGAACTCGTGGCACCATGCCGACGACGTCGTCTGCCACACCGCGGCCGCTGTAACATCCACAGTATTAGGCTTAATAAATCCAGCGTCATTGCATGAGCATCTCATGAGCACCCCTTTTGCATCTTGATTTGGGTTTGGATGTTTGTTTGCTATATTTTCAATGTGATTAATGGAGTTTTAAAACCCTTTTTAGAAGTGCTATTTGCATTGCTTAGTTTAAGATGGATCTTTAATATGTTTTGTAGAGAAAATTATTTGGGACAAAAAGTCTATTTTCACCAAATCATGAAAATGCCTTTTAGTCCTTCAAAAATGGCAAAAACAGTGTCTATGTATTAAAAATTAATTTATAATTTGAATTTGAGCTAAATTTGTATTTTCAAAAATATGCTGAATTAGCAAAAACTTTCTATATATGAAATGTTCCTCTCTTCAAATGGAGCAACTTTTATATTTTGAGTTTCTCCTAATTCGCAATATTTTGAAACTTACAGTGGGTCAAACTTTTTAATTCAATTTGAATAGGGGTGGGACCCACATGGCCCACCTGTCATCCTTTCTCTCCTTCCCTTGTCTCCTTCCTCCCGTCGGGTACGCGCCGACGCGTGCAGAGCCGCAACGCTGTGCCACGGCCGCAGCGCCACTGCTGCCGCCAGCCCGCTCGCTGCATCAACGCTATGCACTCGCACTCGTGTGCGCATGCGCGCCGTGAGTCCGGTCGTCGCAGCTCAGACCGCTGGGCCGACGCGTCGTGCCGCTCGCCTGCCGCACACTCCGTCGGTCGCCGCACCGCGCTGCACACCAACGCCTCACACCAACGGCTACACGACGCGGCAGGAGGGGTACTCGAGTACCCACGCTCGCCCGTCGCCCGTCACTCGCTTCCTCGCTACGTCACTGCGCCGCTGCATCAAGCCGCCATCGTCGTCGTCCGGTCAACCTCGCCGCTCGACCCGATGCGTGCGCCCTCTCTGTCCAAACCAAGGAGCCCCGAGCGCCTTTATTTACCTCTCCGCCTGCCTCGCTCCCTTCCCCGCGCCATTCCCTCATTTTTCCCCCTCGCGCATTCCCGCAGCCGTCGAGCCCGTCATGGACGCCGCCGAGCCCGCCGCCGCCTAGCTCCTTCCTCGTTCCACCATTGTCCCATCCAAGGGCACCTTTTGGTTTGCCATCACCTCCTCCACCTTCGTGACCATCTCCCACACCTGATTACTCAAGGTAGAGGCCTAATTTGGCCGTGTCTTTCCTCCACGTGCCACGGCCGCCATGGCCGCCGGAGTGGTTCGCCGTGGCCGCCCCTCTCCCGACCCACTCCGCCCTACCTCTTACCCATTCCAGTGTTTCTAGGGGTAGGTGATGCCCGTCGTGGGGTTAATGATGCCGATTGTGACCTCGCGCGGCCTTCCCGCCGTCGGAGCTCGCCGTCGTCCGCCGCCGTGCGCCACCGTCGTTGCTTCGCGCCACTAGAGCCTTCATCCTCTACACCGATAGGTCCGCCTTGTCGAGCTGAGTCCATTGATACTGGATTCGATGTCGGTGAACCTCGCCGCCGGTCAGCGCGCCCTGCTCCCGGTCCTGCTGACCGGTGGGCCAGGGTTGACCGCCGGCCCCGCCTATCGGTGCCCTGGGCGCATCGGCCTTTGGGTACATGGCCCGGGTGCGCGTAGCAGAGTAGGTTCACGTGTCAGTTACAGCGGGTAAAATGCCGGGGTACGCGTAGCGTTCTCGGTTCGAGTTTTTAGAAAAATAAAAATTCACAGATTTTGGGTTAAATCTTTAGAAAATTATATCTTGGTCATTTTAAGTCCAAATGGGGTGGTTCAACTTGCAGTATTTTTCCTACGAGGAGTACTATGCATGAAAATATGAGTTGAGTTTTTTAAGATACTTTTCTGTGTAGTTTTATTTAAGGATATTAAATGAATAAATCTTCAGAAATACATAACTAATTCTAGGTTTATCTGAAAAATGTGATTCTAGTTTTGTTGCTCTAGTTAGGAGGTGTTGGATCTGTGAAAAATGTTAGTTGACTATGTCATGTGTAAAAGTTGCTCTATCTTTTTAGGGTGCTAGTTTTGATAAGAGATTAAGAAATTCATAATTAAATAATAAGTAAGATAATTGCTCGATAATTTTGTAGACTGTTTTGGGGCTAAATAGAAGCTAGTTATGCTCTGAAATCTATTGTTTGCTATGTTTCATAGTACAAAGTATTTTATGTCTAATAAATGTCTCTGCCTAGTGATTTTTGTGTAGGATAAAATACTTACTGATTTAATCTAAAAATTTTACAGTAGACTTTGTTTATCATGATTAGGCTTCTGTAATTTTTGTAGACTTTTCTGAGTAGTATAAATACATGTTATAGTTATACCCTAATTTATTTGAGTGTCGGATTAGGGTGTTTGTGATGCCGTGGCATGTATCCTGTTTTATTTAAGACAATTGCTGGTGGGTTGTTGAAAAACTATTTTGGGGTAGTACTGACATAATGAGTGCATTCTATCACCTGCCACATAGTCATGCATGCATTCATAACATACATCATGCTCGATACAATGCATACATGGTATTCATTTGCATCGATGCATCATACAGGTTTACCGACGGACCTTACGCCGGTAGTTCAGGAGGAGCCGGAAGAGGAAGGACAGTCAGGAGCACTACTGCAGGTGGCAGCAGAGGACGAGGACCCCGACGCTAACTTACTAGAGTGCCCTGACCATCAGCCCAGCTGCTTTGAGAAATGAAAGCCCCGTAGCATTCCTTCCTATGGTTTTACAAATAACTTAATTTGCATCCTTTATTGTTTATGATGCATTAAGTTAATAGGCGTTGATTGATACTGTTGATGCATTATGATTACCCTTGTTCATCTGAGTTACCCAAACATCTTGCTAGATATTGGTACGATATATGCTTAGCCCTGCTTAATTAGATTGGTAGAAGTCGGGTGATTTCCTGTCATCTGCAAGATATAGGTGGTGACCCATAATGATGAGCTCGGTTGATGTTTGAGAATAACCATGAGGAGTAATAAATCGAGACCGGGTGGGATTGGTGCTGTGGACAGAACTGGAGGTTCTGTGTGGTTTTATCCCGTCTGTGTCAAACTAGGACCCCATTCGTTGTCATGGCCCTCAAGTCATGTTGAACGCATGCCCCACATTTAGTTGGAAGGGTGCGATCATCCGACCACGAAGCCTCGAGACTATTTGGGCTGGGTTTTGACTTGAATGCTCGTACTGGAGATGGTGGTGGTGATGACAGGGGCGCGAAGAGTAAGCCTGAGGCCGGCAGAGACCGGCTAGTATGCAGCCGGGCGGCTCCTAGGTACGTTGGTTCAATCAATCCCGCGACTTTACTCGAATAGGCCAAGGTGACTAAGACAAACAAGGCACTGGTTGCCTGGGTTTGTGTGGGGAATACCTCGCCAGCTGGTTTGCAATCGATTATAATCGCCATCGTCCCTGGATAGTGGACACTGCCTTGAGCACCAGCATCGTAATAATAACTTGAACAAAGAGATGAAATGGTTGTGGTGTTGACGCTGAAAGATGCTCAACCAAAATGGTTACTGGTCTTGCTTAATAATTACCCATGACTGTTTAGATCAGGTGCTAATCTAGTAAGATTAGGGTAATGACTATAAAATGCAAAGCTAGAAGGTTTTAATAACTGTTCTTGATAAAAGCAAGTTTTTATGCAAAGAAATAAGTCAGCCAGCCTACCTATACAGCCTTGCATACTCCTTGAAGTCCATTTATTTTCATTTATGACGGGTAAGTCTAGCTGAGTACATCCTCGTACTCAGGGTTTTATTTCCCATGTTGTTGCAGATGGTGAGATACTCTATGGCTACTGCCAGACATGCTTCTACCCAGCTATGGGTGATGAATAGACCTTGGGCAAGGTCACTCCGTATTATCGTCCCCTCTGCTTTTGTTGGATTTCGACGTGGACCAGGCACTATGTTTAAAACTAGGTGTGCGTTTGTGAACTAAAAACCTTTATTTGCTTCTGCTATGTGAACTCGTATTTGGTATTGTAATAACTTATCTATAACTCTGGTGTAATCAAGTATGTGCAAACCTTATGCAATATTATGGATGTTGTATGTTGAACCTTAATCGATCCGGGTAATCAGTTGAGATGTTTGAAATCCTTCGAGATTTCACGGACTAACGGGTTAATATTGGCACAATGTACTAATTAAATTGCTTCGGCGGTTTACTTAGTACCTTGGGTTTATATTAATTGGGCGGTTCTGTTACAGCTGGCATCAGAGCAAGGTTCAATGTATACTATTCATAAGTATTTAAAAATAAGGATTTGTTTTACAAAAGTAATTATAAACTTATAGCCACTTAAACATATTTAGGGTTTCCAAAAAGGTGTGTGTGGTTTTCAAACTTACATATCTGTATGTGCCATGGACTAATCTTATCCTTTATGTCCATTTTAGGAATATCAGATGGCCAATATAAGTACTGACTTGGGGGTATTGCATCATATTTTCTGTTTGTCGCGCTCATACACGGCGGATACGTATGGGGGCCATTCACTTGAATGGTTATGTATGGATCAATTTGCCTCTACCCTGGTAAGTGGGAGTTGTGAGAGCATGATCGGACGCATGTTTACATGAAGGTACCCCATGTGAGGGTGTCGTCTTCTGGTGACTTGTTGGGTAGTGCACCTGGCAATAGGTGCAAGTAATCGGAGTTTTCACCTTGTTCGGAAGATGCGTGGAATTTTACGTCGCTTGCATTCATTGGGGATTTGGGCTGCAATGAATCTTCTGCAGGTACCACTAACCACGAAAATGAGTAGAACGTTTAGAATTACGTATATAAATGAGAGCACGTATTGTATGCCACCGCCTGGACGTATTACTCTTAGGAAGTGAGGACGTAAGTAATGTGCATGCATCATGAATTAAAATTTGCTCATATCATACATTACATCCCTTCCTGTCCTTACAACAAAATTCGTCCCTTTCCTTATAATTGCTTATAATTATAAAACATGTGCTGATCGGGATATTAAAAATGGCTACAGATGGCTCGAACCAAGCGGACAACCCGCAATAGTGCATGTCCACCTTGCCGCCGTAGGATGGCTTCCCCTGAGGCTGCACCCCTTGTGGTTCGCCGGTTGCCGTCCCGCCATCGCAGGGAGGCTGGCACTTTCCTGGAGCAGGGTGGTTTGCCCACTCTCCTCTGGAGGTTGCTGCATGGTGCTGGTTACCCCGTGGGAGCAGAGCCGCAGTACTACTGGACCAGAGATGACTTGGTGAACAACGACTTTGCATCCGTGGTGGTGGTGGTACCATCTTTGGGCCTTGACAAGAGTTGATCTGGTTGGATAGCTAAGGGTGAGGGCATCACTCTTTTCGATGGTGCCCAGGACGCTGCTTTCCAGATCATTGAGAGGATTGTTGAGGAGCTGTCCAATGAGTTGGAGTGGATTCTCCCTGGTGTCTTCCCTTTGGCTTGCCCCAGCGATGATAAGTGGAGGCAGGCTAAGGGCATGGCACTGACGGCAGGACCCTAGGAGGCTGAGGGCAGCCGTGCACCTGCACAGAGTGTTGTGTTCACCTTGATGAAGGCGTATGTAGCATAGGAGGATCTTGCCCTCTCTAGGTACGATGAGCTGGAGCGTGCTAGGAGAGAGCAGGAGAAGCGGCAGGAGAAGTACGAGAAGAGAATTGAAGAGCTCAGAAAGGAGTTGGCACTAGTGACTGAGCAGAGGGATCAGGCCATCCAGAGAGACGAGCTAGCCACACAGCAGGTTCAGGAGCTTCAGGCGAGACTTGACCATCGTGACACTGCTCTCAAGAACTGTGAGGATGCCTTAGGCAGCACCATTTTAGAGCGGAATGCAGCTTGGACTAAGGTACGCGGTTTGAGGTCCGCTCAGTGCATTCTCAAGGACCTACACCAGTAGGAGTGGCGTATTGATGTCTTGCATGAGGAGATCTACACGAGACAACACAGACAGTGGGAGTCTTCCCCAACCAGTGGAGTGGCTAGTCAGGGAGCCACCAATCGTAGACGTCAGGCCTAGAGGAAGACTGTTCAGAGTATGCTAGTTGAGGTTTCGCTAGCCATAGTTGAGCTTTTGTGACTCCTTGTATCATGTGACCATGATGTGACCTTAGAGTTCGTTGATGTGAGACGATGTATTGTTCATATCTATAAAAGTCTAGTGTACGTATGCTAGCAACCCTAGATATTGTATAACCTCTGTAATGTTTCAACTTAATATTATTATTAGTGCTGTTGTGATGTGGAAAAAAATTGTTATGCCTGAGAGATTGATTGTATGAATTTATTCTCTCCAATTTATTTTGCATGGCATAAATTATACAATTGTTTACCATCCCGTCCAACTCCTAATAATTGGGCATTGTTATTGTTGAAATGTGCAGATGGTGGACACTCGCAATGGAGCCAGTGGTAGCCATGGTGGTGGTCGGGGTGGTGATGAGGCACGTGGTGCACCACCTCCACCTCCTCCTTCCCCCATGCAGCTTTTTGCACAATTCCTGGGGAGTCAGCGCAACATTGAGCAGCGGCTGCATGAAAACTTGGATGCCAACCGCAACATCCATCTGGGTCATCAGCCTAACTAGTACAGTGCCTTCAAGGATTTCATGGACACCAAGCCCCCCGTGTTCAGGGATGCCCCTGAGCCACTTATGGCTGATGCCTGGATTAACACCATTGAGGAACGATTCCGTTTGCTAAGGCAGTCAGAAGATTTGAAGGCTACCTATGCTGCCCATCTGCTGGAAGGTGACGCAGGACTGTGGTGGAAGCAGCATCACAACTCCTTTCCTGCTAATCAGCCTATCACGTGGAGTCAGTTTGTTGCTGCCTTCCGTGCCGCCTACATTCCTGCCACTCTCATGGCAATGAAGAAGGCTGAGTTCCATGCTTTGACCATGGGTACTCGTTCAGTGAAGGAATACTTCCATGCCTTCAACAACCTATCTTGTTACGCCCTAGAGTTTGTTAACACTGATGAGAACAAGATAGCTGCTTTCAAGAAGGGCCTGAGTACTAAGCTGATGAAGACTATGGGTACTTCTACCCGGGTGACTTTCAACGACTTCTACAATGACTTTCTGACTCAGGGAATCAGAACAACCTGCATGCTACTGCCAAAAATCAGAAGAGGGCGCACGAAGGTGGTCCTTCCCAGCCAAGGGCACCACCTGCATACCGTCCTCCTTATCATCCTCAAGGATCGGGGTCTAAGTACAGGCCTCCATAGAAGAAAAATGCTCCTACTCAGAATCAGCAGAAGTCTCAGAGGACCTTTAGGATGCCAGTTTCACAGGGAAAGCTAGGACAGACCAGTGCCGCAGGTGCCAAAGCTGGGATGTTTGGCCCCTGCTACAACTGCGGCTAGAGTGGACACTTCATCAAGTATTGTCCCTATCCTAAGAAGCCGCAGCCTGCACGTGTGCAACACACTTCCTTGGAGGAGAATTGCCGAAGAACCCACGACTACTGGTATGTTTCATGTGAACCAGATTCCCGCTGATGTTCTGTTTGATACCAGATCATCGCATTCCTTTATGAGTCAAGCATTTGCAAAGAAGCATAATCAAAACATAACTGAGCTGAGTATAGGGTCTAGTGTGAGCTCAGCCGGGCTGATGTAAACACGAAACAGATGGTACAAGGAGCAACTTTGGATTTGGACAAGTGGAGATTCTGGCTGAACTGGATAGTTCTTCCGGGATTAGGTGTGGATGTGGTATTAGGAATGAGTTGGATGAATCATTGGGGTGTAGTTTTGGATACTACCAATAGAATGCTATCCATCCGGAATCCTTTAGGTGAGGGGACTTTCCAAGTGTCCTTACCCCGAAAGATTAAATTGGATAGTGTGTCATATGCTACAAGGTGACCCGTCTACATGAAATTCCAATAGTATGTGAGTTCCTGGATGCTTTTTTGGATGAGCTTCCAGGCCTCCCGCCAGATAGGGATGTTGAGTTTTGTATTGAGTTGTTGCCTGGAACAGCCCCAATATCTAGACGACCTTATCGCATGCCACTGAATGAGCTAAGAGAACTTAAGAAGCAGCTCACGGAGTTATTGGATAAGGGTCTAATTCATCCTAGTGCATCCGAATGGGGTAGTCTTGTTCTATTCATGAAGAAAAAGGATCAATCTTTGCGAATGTGTGTGGTATCACCAACTTAATGCAGTAATAGTCAAGAATAAATATCCCTTGCCCCGCATCGACATTCTGTTTGATCAGTTATCTAAGGCTAGGGTTTTCTCCAAGATAGATTTGAGGTCAGGTTACCATCAGATCAAGATCAGGCCACAGGACATTCCTAAGACCGCTTTTTCTACCAGATATGGGTTGTATGAGTATTTGGTGATGTCCTTTGGATTAACCAATGCTCCTGCGTACTTTATGTATCTGATGAATTCGGTCTTTATGCCTGAACTTGATCACTTTGTGGTGGTATCTATTGATGATATTTTGGTATACTCGGAGAATGAGGAAGATCATGCTAAGCACTTGAGGGTTGTGTTGGAGAGACTTAAGGAACACAAATTATATGCCAAGCTTAGCAAGTGTGAATTTTAGCTGAGAAAGGTTCACTTCCTTGGTCATATTCTGTCTGAAGAAGGCATATCAGTGGACCCCAGCAATATAGAGAAGGTCTTGAAATGGGAAGCACCAACTTCTGTTCATGAAGTTTAGAGTTTCCTTAGTTTAGCTGGATATTATTGTCGCTTTATTCCAAGCTTCTCGAAGATTGCCAAGCCAATGACCAACTTGTTGCAAAAAGGACAGAAGTTCGCCTAGACAGAAGAGTGCGAGACAACTTTTTGCACTTTGCGGGAAATGTTGACCACTGCGCCTGTTCTAATGCAGCCAGATATAGAGAAACCTTTTGACGTGTATTGTGATGCCTCGAAGATGGGTTTGGGATGTGTGCTGATGCAAGAAGGTAGAGTCATAGCTTATGCCTCCTGACAGTTGAAGAAGCATGAGATAAACTATCCCACGCATGACCTAGAGCTTGCAACGGTAGTACATGCATTGAAGATTTGGAGACATTACCTTCTTGGCAATCGTTGCAATGTGTACACTGACCATAAGAGCTTAAAGTACATTTTCACCCAAAATGAGTTGAACATGAGGCAACGCCGATGGTTTGAGTTGATTAAGGACTATGACTTGCAGTTGCAATACCATCCTGGCAAAGCTAATGTGGTTGCTGACGCTTTGAGTTGGAAATCACATTGTCATACTCTTCAACCACTGATTTCAGATGGCTTCGACCTTATGCATCCTGCAATCTTGCAAAATATTCAGCTTAGCTGTGAACTTGAAAGCAAGATTATGGAGGGTCAGAAGTCGGACATTGAGATAATGGCCATTAAAGAAAGGATAAGAAGCAAGCCATCTCTGCACTTTAAGGAAGATGACCATGGAATCTTATGGTTCGACAATAGATTGGTTGTGCCAGAGAACCAAGAGCTCAGAACCCACATTATGGATGAAGCTCATTTGTCCAAGTTATCCGTCCATCCTGAAAGTAGTAAGATTTCCAAGACTTGAAAACTCGATTTTGGTGGCCACACATGAAAAGAGATCTAGCTGAGTATGTAGCCAAATGTGACAACTGTTGTAGAGTGAAAGCTGAGCACCTGAAACCCAGTGGTTTACTACAGTCATCATCTATTCCCGAATGGAAGTGGGAAGATATTTGTATGGATTTCATTACTGGTCTTTCCACCTCTCAGAATGGTAATGATTCCATTTGGGTGGTCATGGATCGACTCACCAAATCAGTACATTTCCTACCTGTTCATACTGAGTGTCGAGCCCCTCAGTATGCTGATTTATATATTAAGGAGATTGTGAGGTTACATGGTGTGCCCAAGACCACTTTATCTAATAGAGGATCTCTATTCATGGCACAATTTTGGGATCAGTTATAGAGAGGCTTAGGGACAAAACTGTTGCGTAGTTCTGCCTATCATCCTCAGACCTCGAGCCAAGTGGAAAGGGTAAACCAGATTCTAGAAGATATGTTACGCGCTTGTGTACTTTCTGCTAAAGGTTCATGGGAGAAGTGGTTGCCTTTAGTTGAGCTCTCCTATAATAATAGTTACCAAGAAAGTATTAAAATGTCTCCTTTTGAAGCACTATATGGCAGAAAATGTAGAACACCATTAAGTTGAGTAGAAGCCGAAGACAGAAACTATTATGGTGTTGACTTTGTTAAAGAGGCTGCCAATCAAGTAAAACTTATCCAAAAACATCTTGCTGCCGCTTAGTCCCGGCAAAAGAGTTACGCCGATAAGAGGCGAAAACCCCTATCCTTCGGAGTTGGTGATTATGTGTACCTAAGGGTTTCACCTATGCGGAAGGTACAATGGTTTGGTGTGAAACTTAAGTTAGCACCTCGATTCATAGGACCTTTTAAGATCCTGGAACGGAAAGGTGAAGTGGCCTACAAGCTAGAGTTGCCTGAAGAATTAAATACGGTTTTTCTTGTCTTCCATGTATGGCAACTCAAGAGATGTTTACTTGTCCCATCAGAGCGGATGAAGGCCAAGGATATTCAAATAAGATTAGATTTGACTTATGATGAGCGACCAACCAAAATTTCGGATGTTAAGGAAAGAATAAATTGATGTCGGGTGGTCAAAGTTTACAAGGTGTGTTGGAGTCACCATGACGACCAAGATGCCACTTGGGAGACCGAGGACTATCTTAAAGATGCGTATCCTTGCTTTCACAAAACATGGTTAGTCCGCTTAAATCTCAAGACGAGATTTCTTTAAGGGGGTAGGCTATAACATCCATAGTATTAGGCTTAATAAATCCAGCATCATTGCATGAGCATCTCATGAGCACCCCTTTTGCATCTTGATTTGGGTTTGGATGTTTATTTGTTATATTTTCAATGTGATTAATGGAGTTTTAAAACCCTTTTTAGAAGTGCTATTTGTATTGCTCAGTTTAAGATGGACCTTTAATATATTTAGTAGAGAAAGTTATTTGGGACAGAAAGTCTATTTTCATCAAATCATAAAAATTCTATTTAGTCCTTCAAAAATAGCAAAAACAGTGTCTATGTATTAAAAATTATTAATGTTATAATTTGAATTTGAGCTAAATTTGTATTTTCAAAAATATGCTGAATTAGTAAAAACTTTCTATATATAAAATGTTCCTCTCTTCAAATGGAGCAACTTTTATAATTTGAGTTTCTCCAAACTCGCAATATTTTGAAAGTTACAGTGGGTCAAACTTTTTAATTCAATTTGAATAGGGGCGGGACCCACATGGCCCACCTGTCATCCATTCTCTAATTCTCTTGTCTCCTTCCTCCCGTCAGGTATGCGCCGACGCGTGCAGAGCCGCAGCGCCACCACTGCCGCCTGCCCGCTCGCTGCATCCGCGCTATGCGCTCGCACTCGAGTGCG
>CM041637.1:17079324-17089875 GCA_023333625.1 Bothriochloa decipiens
GCCTGCCCGCTCGCTGCATCCGCGCTATGCGCTCGCACTCGAGTGCGCACGCGCTCCGTAAGTCTGGTCGCCACAGCTCGGACTGCCGGGCTGACGTGCCGCGCCGCTCGCCTGCCGCACGCTCCGCTGGCCGCCGCACCACGCTGCACGCCAACGCCTCGCACCAACGGCTACACGACACGGCAGGACGGGTACACGAGTACCCACGCTCGCTCGTCACCCATCACTCGCTTCCTCACTGCGCCGCTGCATCAAGCCCGCCATCGCCGTCGTCCGGTTGACCTCGCCGCTCAACCCGACGCGCGCGCCCTCTCTGTCCAAACCAAGGATCCCTGAGCGCCTTTATTTACCTCTCCTCCTGCCTCGCTCCCTTCCCCGCGCCATTCCCTTATTTTTCCCCCTCGCACATTCCCGCGGCCGCCGAGGCCGCCATGGCCGCCGCCGAGCTCGCCGCCGCCAAGCTCCATCCTCGTTCCACCATTGTTCAATCCAAGGCCACCTTTTGGTTCACCATCACCTCCTCCACCTTCGCAACCATCTCCCGCACCCGATTACTCAAGGTAGAGGCCTAATTTGGCCATCCCTTTCCTCCGCGCGCCACGGCCGCCGGAGTGGTTCGCCGTGGCCGCGCTCTCCCGACCCGCTCCGCCCTACATCTTACTCATTCCAGTGTCGCTAGGGGTAGATGATGCCTGTCGTGGGGTTATTGACGCCGATTGCGACCTCGCGCGGCCTTCCCGCCACCGGAGGTCGCCGTTGTCCGCCGCCGTGCGCCGCCGTCGTTGCTTCGCGCCACTAGAGCCTTCATCCACTACACCGATAGGTTCGCCTTGTAGAACTGAGTCCGTTGATACCGGACTCGACGTCGGTGAACCTCGCCGCCGGCGAGTTCCCCGCCGGTCAGCGCGCCCTGCTCCCGGTCCTGCTGACCGGTGGGCCAGGGTTGACCGCGGGCCCCGCCTGTCGGTGCCCTGGGCGCATCAGCCTTTGGGTACACGGCCCGGGTGTGCGTAGCAGAGTAGGTTCGCGTGTTAGTTACAGTGGGTAAAACGCCGGGGTACGCGTAGCGTTCTCGGTTCGAGTTTTCAGAAAAATATACATTCACAGATTTTGGGTTAAATCTTTAGAAAATCATATCTGGGTCATTTTAAGTCCAAATGGGGTGGTTCAACTTGCAGTATTTTTCTTATGAGGAGTACTATAGATGAAAAATATGAGTTGAGCTTTTTTGAGATAATTTTCTGTGCAGTTTTATTTAAGGCTATTAAATGAATAAATTTTCAAAAATGCATAACTAATTCTAGGTTTATCTGAAAATGTGATTTTGGTTTTGTTGCTCTAGTTAGGAGGTGCTGGATCTGTGAAAAATGTTAGTTGACTATGTCATGTGTAAAAGTTGCTCTATCTTTTTAGGGTTCTAGTTTTGATAAGAGATTAAGAAATTCATAATTAAATAATTAAGTAAGATAATTGCTTGATAATTTTTGTAGACTGTTTTGGGGCTAAATAGAAGCTAGTTATGCTCTAAAATCTACTGTTTGGTGTGTTTTATAGTACAAAGTATTTTGGAAGGGTGCGATCATCCGACCGCGAAGCCTTGAGACTATTTGGGCCGGGTTTTGACTTGAATGCTCATACTGGAGATGGTGGTAGTGATGACAGGGGCGCGGAGACTAAGCCTGAGGCCGGCAGAGACCAGCTAGTCTGCAGCCGGGCGGCTCCTGGGTACGTTGGTTTTGTCAATCCCGCGACTTTACTTGAATAGGCCGAGGTGACTAAGACAAACAAGGCACCAGTTGTCTGGGTTTGTGTGGAGAATACCTCGCCAGCTGGTTTGCAATCGATTATAATCGCCATCGTCCGTGGATAGTGGACACTGCCTTGAGCACCGGCATCGTAATAATAACTTGAACAAAGAGATGAAATGGTTGTGGTGTTGACGCTGAAAGATGCTCAACCAAAATGGTTACTGGTCTTGCTTTATAATTACCCATGACTATTTAGATCAGGTGCTAATCTACTAAGATTAGGGTAATGACTATAAAATACAAAGCTAGAAGGTTTTAATAACTATTCTTGACAAGAGCAAGTTTTTATGCAAATAAATAAGTCAGTCAGCCTGCCTATACAGCCTTGCATACTCCTCGGAGTCCATTTAATTTTATTTATGACAGGTAAGTCTTGCTGAGTACATCCTCGTACTCAGGGTTTTATTTTCCATGTTGTTGCAGATGGTGAGATACTCTATGGCTACTGCCAGACATGCTTCTATCCAGCTATGGGTGATGAATAGACCTTAGGCAAGGTCACTCCGTATTATCGTCCTCTCTGCTTTTGTTGGATTTCGACATGGACCAGGCACTATGTTTAAAACTTGGTGTGCATTTGTGAACTAAAAACCTTTATTTGCTTTCGCTATGTGAACTCGTATTTGGTATTGTAATAACTTATCTATAGCTCTGATGTAATCAACTATGTGCAAACCTTATGCAATATTATGGATGGTGTATGTTGAACCTTAATCAATCTGGGTAATCAGTTGAGATGTTTGAAATCCTTCGAGATTTCACGGACTACCGGGTTAATATGGGCATAATGTACTGATCAAATTGTTTCGGCGGTTTACTTAGTACCTTTGGTTTATATTAATTGGCTGGTTCTGTTACAGCCGCGCCGCCCAGTATGGCCGCCAATGGCCGTGGTAAGCGTCGAGCAGGACCCCAGGCTCGCCAGGATTGGCCCGCCGCGGAGGAGCGCCGCCCGGCCACGCGCGCCAGCCACCGCGGAGGAGCGCCCACCTCCACGCCACGGAGGAGCGGCGCTGCTCCCCATCTCCACGCCGCGGAGGAGCGCCGCTGCGGAGGAGCGCCGCTGCGTGGGAGCGCCGCCCCACCTCCATGCCGCGGAGGAACGCCGCTGCGGGAGCGCCGCCCCTACCTCCACGCCGTGGAGGAGCGCCACTCCACCTCCATGCCGGCCACCGCTCTACCTTAACGCTGGTCATCGCTCTGGTTCGGGGTAGGTACTCTGCTTCTAGGAAGAAGAAAGGAAGAGAAAAAAGAAAGGGAGGGGAAGAAGAAAGAGACAAGGGCAGAGACGTCATTTTTTGACCTATCTCTCTCCTCATCCGATGTAAATTAATCAAATAAGAGACGTTGTGTCCATTGGCCAAACAAAGTAAAACTGTAGTGTCTCTCAGCCAATTTCGAAAGTGAAGGTGTGTGGCACCTAAATTTTTATTTTTGCCGTGTCCATCAGCCAATTCTCCCGTATAAAAATGTGAATGAAGATGCTAGTGCTAGTGGTAGTCTATTTTGTATAAAGTTTGACCTCGACAAACACTTAAACTGTACCTATCTACAACTTTATAGCTCACGACATATTGAAAAACTATTTACTATTCTTGTGCTAAATAATCAATACAATGTCAGATATGATCATATGAATATTGCATGTTGTATCTATTATTTCAGCATGATAATTGCTCCAAACAAAAAGCATTGTGAGCTATAGAATTTTATTTCAATCCAGCTCTAAGATTTTTGTAGTGAGTTTTGCAGAAATGGAATTCCTACCAATTGAACGCGAGACTTGGATGTCTGCACTTCCCTTTTTCCCTGTTTCTTTTTTTTTTTTTTGAGAAATTCCCTGTTTCAATTGGTCAGAGGGGTTTTTGAAGTAAAGCCCAGTACGAGTAACCAGTAAGCAAAAGGGCCCCAGAAAGGAAAAGCCCATGTAACCTCTCAAAAGAAAAGAGCAAAAGCCCACTTAACTCGCATACATATAACCAGCCCGTACGAGTAGGGTTTTGAACTTTTTTTATTAATAAATTTATTTTTTAAAAAAATTACAAAATTAGTCTACGTTTTCAAAAAATTACAGGTTTGGGCGACCAGTCGCCCGTTGGAAGGGCGACCAGGCCAAGTTCGCCCGGCCAAAGGGCGACCGGGCCCAGGTCGCCCGGCCAAAGGGCGACCAGGCCCAGTTCGCCCGGCCAAAGGGCGACCAGGTCCAGGTCGCCCGGCCAAAGGGCGACCGGGCCCAGGTCGCCCGGCCAAAGGGCGACTAGGCCAGGTCGCCCGTCCAAATGGCGACCAGACTGCGACCTAGTTTTTTGAATTTTTTTAAATAATATTTATTTATTTGGAAATTTCAGGAAAAATTTCGATTTTTTTAAATATTATTTATGTGTTCGGAAATTTCAGAAAAAATATCGAAGTCAGAGAAATAGCAAAAATAATACGCAGTCATGCAATTGGCGTGCGAAAACGCCATTGTCGTGTGCTCGCCCAAGTTTAATAGATGAAAAAATACAACAGTGAAACATTAATTAAGTTCTAAAAACTAAAATAATATCAGTACAATATCATAGAAAACAACATCGGCGGCAAATCATACAAAACTAATATCGTCCACGCTTAGGTGCAACACCCCTAATCGTGCCAGGCTTTGGTGCTTTGCGGCCCGCTCGCACATGGCTGGCTGAGTAAGTAAGCGGCGAAGGAGGAACTGTAACACGTGCAGGACGGCCTCCAGCAGCTGGTGGTGTCGCGTACTCGTCCTGTGAGGGCTGTGTCTGTGGTGGTGCTTCACGTAGCTGCGATGACGCAAGTACGTCCGCCGGCTCCTGCTGCAGGTAACTCTCAAGGTCGAAGGGTGTCGGAGATCGCTGACGAAAAGTGTCAGCGTGCTCAGAGATGTCCGATCCCTCGTAGTCGTAATGGGTCGTCCCTAAACATATAAGACCAACGTTATGATAACGCTGATGGTAAAACTAATATATAACGTGTCGAACTCTTAAAAGTAGGTCATACCTGGAACCATGGGTACAGCGTGTGAAGAGGAACCTCCGAAATCGAACTGATGCCGCGAACCGTCGAAGTGCATACCTGACCATGCAGAGTGAATGTAATGTTACGAATAAAGCAGTATTAGATAATATAATTAAATTTCACCACTATATCGTACCTGTAGGCATGTGAGCAGGCTGCGAAGATGATCCAATGATATCGAACTCCGGACGCCAACCGGCAGAGTACGTAGGTGGACCTGAATAATGAAACTTATAAGTAACGAACAAGTTAGCATTACTACATACGAAGAAAATATAACTTACTCACCTGTTTGGTACGTAGGCCGCGGAGGTAGTGGCGCCGTCGGTCCGTCAGGCCTGTGTGTCACGTGTGAAGGTCGAGGGACGACATCCGGCTGTCGCCCGCAGGGCCGGCACGACGTCAACTTGACAATGTTTGCAGCAGAGTCGTACATCCTCTGGACCGCAGCGGTAAGCTCGTGGCTGGTCATCTGAATGCCCTCCCTCAACCGGTGCAAGAGCGATCCACCATCCACAGTGATACGATGACCCATGTCGGCCTATTAACAAAACGAGAACATTAAAGTAATTACGATAAGAAAAATATTAAACGAAGTGGGTTGAAGTTCATAAAGATCGTACCGCCAACGACAACGCCTGATCTCTGTGCACAGGGTACGTGTCCGTCAACCTGGGGACGTGGGTCCGTGGCTCCGCTGGTGTATACGTGACTCTGATCCGTGTGCGAGGAATATACCAACGTAAGTAGTCCCCGTAAGCCTGCAAGGAAAACGGTCTGGGCTCGTAGGTCACATCATGTAGTGCGTTGGCCCACTCGTCGACCCACGGCTGTATACGGGAGGACCAAGTAACGCCTGCCGGTAGACCCCTCCGCACGTAACTATGGATTTCAAAACATATTAATTATCTTTCTATATATATTAAATACTCAATCAGAACGAATTAATTGTCTTATACTTACCCGTGCACGGAAAGAGGAACAATATGGGCAACCGGAAGTGGGAACGTCTGGTTACGACCAAACTGCCGCATCACTCTGTGAGGAGCGTAGTCCTCGACAAAGATGTCGAAAACGACAGCCTTACGTGTCATCCAGTACTCCTGATCCCTCGTGCAGAACGACGACAACCCATTAGGCGCTCGTACGATAATCTCCTCCATGCTGTAAGGTGTCCAGCGGACGTCGTCTGGCCTAATCCGGTCGAACGCCGCCATGTACTCAGGATAGGCTCTGTGAACCTGAATGTTTGCCCAAGTAGGCTGTATAGAAAATAATAGTAAGGTGCAATTTATTCAAAAATAAATAGAAACAGGTTCAACCGCGATATAGAAGACTTACCCGCCGCCGGACCCACAACGAACCCATCGTAGGGCCGTCCTCCTCCGTCTCCCCGTACAACCCTGCTCCGTAAGTCGAGAAATCCATGACTGGTCGTCCAATACTAAACCGCTCGTACGACTAGAGTTGAAGTAATAGTGGACAACCAGAGAGGATAGCTGACGGGTCGGTCTTTGTGCACGCATCACAAAGACCTCGGTACGTGGCTGCCAAGATAGCGGACGCCCAACTATACTGCGGCACGGCGTCGAGCGGTGCGTCCGCTATCTCGCGCGCGAAGTGGATCAAGTGCTTCGCGACAGAGTTCCCATGCGACGATGTGAACATTATCCAACCAAACAACCACAACAGATAGGCCTCCAAGTGCCTCGACACAGTGGCCTCATCCGCCGCAGGGTGGATATACTCGGCCTGAATTAGAAAACAGAAGTTCAAATTTCATTTAACATACATATGAATATTTGATGTTAATGAACTATGTCACAGTGTTATCTATTTACCTGAAACTGCAAGAGCCAGGTCTTCGTAGGCCCGTGATGCTGGTTTTCAGCAAGAGTTTGATACTCTGGAGCGTCTGGTCGACGCACAACACCCTCGAAACGGACTAGAAGGTCCTCACGCCAAGTGGCCTCCACGTCTGGACGGCTGACGGCCTGTCCAGCAGTGGTGACACCAAGTAAGTAGGAGACGTCCTCGAGTGTGGGAGTCATCTCCCCGCAAGGAAAGTGGAACGTGTGCGTCTCAGGCCTCCAGCGGTCCACCAATGCCGCAAGTAAGGAACGGTCAAAGTTGAACCGTGTCACCGCATCGGCCGGGGCCTCAACAGCACTAGCCTGCACAAGCCTACACAGAGGCAGTAGACCAGCTGCTCGTAGCCTGTAGCAAATACAACATTTATATATAAATATATATTACCAAATCGTCTGTATGAGTAAAACAAATAAGTGAACGTGTTATCATGCATACCTCGGTATCCATCGCTCGTCGAGCCGCCACAACTCCTGAGGTACCCTAGGCCGTAGAACAGGTAGCTCAGCACCTGTCACAGCACTCAAGTAGGACCGGTGGCGCTGGTCCAACTGTGCGTCCAACAACTCCAAGTGTCCCTCATCCATCGCCATACCTAAAATATCTTAATAATGTAAAAAAATAATGCATAAATATAATTAATACTATGAAACAAAAAAATCAAAAAAAGCAGACATACTATTATTTTTAAAGAGCATTTTCGCCTTAATTCCGAAATCCACGACGTGCACGAGGGCGCCGGCCGTCTTGCGGATTCCTTGAAGGTCCTGCTTCTGCAGCTCCCTCTGTGATGGTTGCACGCGTGCACTTCTTGTAAGTATGTCCTGTGCCATTGCACTTGGTGCACCGATGCTCCAGTCTTCCCACTTCTGAGTCATCCATATCATTTCTAATGCGCCGTGTCTTACGACGACCAGGCTTCTGTCTTAATTTGTCCTTATCGGGCCCCCGCAGGTAGTTACTTCCAGGATTGTTTGTAAAACTACCAAATATTGCGAAACCATAAATCTCAGCATTCCAGGTTGTCATGACTACCTCCTTCGTAAAATAATGTGAGACATACGGCTTCGGGGACAAATTAGTAAGTGAACAAGCTGCTATAACATGTGAGCACGGCCTGTGTAGAAGTTTCGGTTTCATACACGAACAGCTGCATGAGTTATAACGAATAACACACTCTTGTGCAATTCTCTCTCGATTGCCACCACGACGGCCCCGATCTCTACACAGAACTTCAAAGCGATTCTCTGCTGTGCCCATAGGACGTGCACGATGCAAGCTTGCCTTCTCCACCTTTTTTTTCATGTAATTTGTCATGAATGTTGAAAAAATCAATGTATTATCTGACATCGCATTAAAAGCAACCATATATCTTTCACGGAAGTACTTGCATGTTCCATGCAAAATACCCTCTACGATTGCTACAAGAGGTAATCCTCTCATGCCTCGAATGACCCAATTGTACACCTCCGCCAAATTTGTTGTCATTATTCCAAACCTCGCCCCATCTGTGTCATATAATAATGACCACTTCTCCTTTGGCTCATACTCAATCCAATCTGAGAAGCACCTGATTGATGACCCCGACCTCCGAACCACGTTCCTCAAGGCATCCGTTGGAAGGCCTGAAAGAGGAACAGACATATCATTCGGGTCTTGATTCGTACGAGTCGCTAACTCTTCTGTTTGCTTTGTTGTTAATTCATCAAGACGTTTCCACATTGCATTGAATTTTCTTTGTTGGTTCTGATTGCACAACCTCTTAAACATATTCATAAGGTGTTTATTTTTGAAATGGCTGAAAAAATTTGCACCCAAGTGCCTCATGCACCATCTTGATTGTATGTCCGACCATCGAGGAGGAAGATCACGCTCCACTGAACCATATTGCATATCCGTTATCGCCTTCAATAAACCGGCATGTCGGTCATGTATGACACAAACATTAGGTCGCCCTTGCACCACTGCTAACTTCACACGCTCTAGAAACCAATACCAACTATCTGTGTTCTCACTTTCCACAAAAGCAAAAGCAACTGGTAGTACTTGATTATTCCCATCAACACCAATAGCAGTTAGAATCTGACCTTTATACTTTCCTGTTAGAAATGTACCATCCATGCATAAAACAGGTCTGCAATGACGAAATGCCATTATACATTGACCTAGTGCAAAAAAGGCTCGACGAAGTATTAACTTTCCGGCCTCTTTTGGATCAGACACATCCATGATATCATAATATGTACCAATATTTCTTTGTCTGATGGTTTCTAACAATCTTGGTAGGTTCTCATAAGATGCTTCGTACAAACCGAATCTCTTCTCAATGACCTTCTGTTTCGCTCGCCACGCCTTCGAATAGCTGATGGTGTATTTAAAATCTTCCTCTATAGTAGTCACTATAGATTTCGGCTCATACCTTAAATTATCAACAATTCGATTATACATGTACTCTGCAATGAAGCTCGATGTAAGAGCAGTATTGGACTTCTCTAATTCTTGTAACTCACATGTATGTTCTGTTACTATAGAGCACTTCCAAATTGTACTCCATTTTTTCTCATAAGCATGTACCCTAAATGGACAGTCCGAAAACACACATTTAACATCATATACTTTCTTGTTGGACTTCACAACTACAAAAGACCGCTTCATTGACAGAGACCAGTACTTCACGGCACTCATCACTTCATCTTTGCCTTTGTACATACCTCCCTCTACTAGTTCATTCTCATGAGATTCCCACGGCACAGAATTTCCTTCGTTGATCATCAAATTCTTCGAACTGTTACTCTTCCACTCCAGTGGGACAGGAATTTCATTCTCATCTTCAGATGACTCAGTTTCAGATATATTCTCATTCTCCATATCTTCCATCGCCATCTCTTCAACTATATGTTCTATGCGCTCTCCTTCGTCCGCTTCACCCGTCGGTACCATAGATGACAGGTGATGATCACCCTCTTCATTATCTTCCTCATTATCATTGTCATTGTCATGGCTCGGACCTCCTTCTTCTTCTACACCGTGTACCTCATGAACCTCCTTCGTATATGCCTGAACAAGAAGGACTAGAGGCCACCCACATTCTACAGCTTTGTTGACGTATTTTCTCCATGTTGATGTTGCATTAAGCGGTACTAACTCCCAAAAAGTGCCCTCCCGAGCACGACTAACGATACCCATGACCTTAACGTCATGTTGGTTGCTGTCAAGCCCAAATATTCGCATCAACCAATTCTGCACACCACTAATTGTTCTCTCATTTGCCCTAGACACCCATCTAGTTACTGAGGAAAATCCTGACAGATCAACCCCGTGTACACCTTGAATAATTTCTCCTTCTCCATAATAAATTTGAAATCCTAACTTCTCCGACATCTGTGTAATCTAAAAATTTCAGCTAAAATACCTTTTTAGTAATATATTACTAATATTATTTCAACTGAAATATAAGAATATAAATACCTTTAACAATATATATAAAATAAGAATATAAATAATACTACCGAAATATAACATTAATCGCTTAACTGCTAATTATATTATCTAACAATTAATATAACACACATTAAATAATTATATATAAAATTATTTTTTTACTTACCGAAAGTTTTCCTCTTCTCCTCTTCCTCTTCCTCTTCCTCTTCTTCTCTTCTTCTTCCTCTTCCTTCCTCTTCCTCTTCCTCTTCCTCTTCCTCTTCCTCTTCTCCTCTCCTCTCCTCTCCTCTCCTCTCCTGTTGCGAAATCCCCGCCGGCAGCGGCCGGCCGCGGCCGGCCGCGTTATATATAGCGGTGGCCACGTCGCCCCGTGGCCGGGCGACATGGGCCAAGTCGCCCCGTGGCCGGG
>CM041637.1:17089885-17120268 GCA_023333625.1 Bothriochloa decipiens
CCGGGCGACATGGGCCAAGTCGCCCCGTGGCCGGGCGACATGGGCCACGTCGCCCCGCGGCCGGGCGACATGGGCCACGTCGCCCACTCGCTGGGCGACATGGGCCACGTCGCCCACTGGCTGGGCGACATGCGCCACGTCGCCCACTGGCCGGGCGACGTGGGGCCCACCCATGCCAGTGCACGGACAAGTCGCCCACTGGTCGGGCGACATGGCCCTCTTCGCCCTTCCAACGGGCGACTGGTGGCCTATTCCTGCAATTTTTAAAAAATGGAGACTAATTTTGTAATTTTTTTAAAAAATAAATTTATTAATAAAAAAAATTCGTAGGGTTTTGGTTTGGGCACGCCTTCTATCCACGCGCCGCCGCCGCCGCCGCCGCCGCCTACGCCGTGCGCCGCTGCCCGTTAGTCCCCTCGAACATCAACCATGGCGGAGCAGGTGAGTTGCATCCGTGGAATGCACGACCTATCCATTTGTTGTCTTTGTACAAGTCCGAGTCGGGAATACTAGCCTTCTCGCAGTCGCAGCGTTGTTTTGGCCCAATTTGCTATGCTGACTTGCTTGTAAGTCATGTTGACACCTTCAGGTCTAGTGCTGCTCTGTCGAGGTGTCCCTGCCCTTATGTAGACGTCTATTGATTGTCATTAGCTTCGACTTGTTCAATTCTGATACTATGAAATGGATACTTTCTCACTGATTGATTCAATTGTGATGCTCTAAAATAGATGTAGAAAATATTCAGTCGAGCACCAGATCTATGTGGATCAGTCTGCTTCTTACTATTTAACACAAGTGGATTCCTATCGTTCTGTTACCAGTACAATTTTATCAACTTGTCATCATTTTATCTGTAAAAAAATTAAACACTTATCTGGTTTTTGCAGACAGAGAAGGCTTTCCTCAAGCAGCCTAAGGTGTTCCTCTGGTAAGAGAAAGTAATGTTATTCTTTCTAAATTGGTTCGTGGTATTTTGTTGTGCAGTGAATTAGTAACCATGGTTTGATTCGTATAATTTCAGCTCAAAGAAGGCTGCCAAGGGGAATAAGCCCGGCAAGGGGGGCATCAGATTCTGGAAGAATGTTGGCCTTGGTTTCAAGACTCCCAGGGAAGCCATTGAAGGTTTGTCCTGGAGTTTGCTTGTCCAACAATTTGTCAGTTCAGAACTCCTTAATTGATGTTACTTGTTAGCTTAATGTGATGTAACTTACTCATGGGCTCGTACTGTTCACTGATTTATCACTTTTCAGAGGCTAGCAGAGAATCCACAACTGAATCAAACTCTGTATGATTTTATCCGTTATAAGTGTAACCTATTAGCTATTACTATCCTTCACTCAACTGCTTGTTCCTTTATGCAACACTTGGGCTCTACTGAAATAGAAAACATTACCAATCAGGCAATGTTTCTATATTGCAAGGAGTGCCTGGTTCTCTTAATGGCCATTTACATGAACATTTATGCTATATGCTCTGTCTCCAACCTGAAGGTGTGACTAGAAGAAATCAAGAAACAGTATGAATGGTGTGACAATTTTTCATTTAATGCCTTGATTATATGTACACACATGCTCTACCAGATTCTTCATCAACATTCCTGCTCCCCTGTTCCCTTAAACTAGATTGATTGCTATCCACTTATGATTGGGGGGGTGGGGGGGGGGGTCATTGTTCATAAATGTTTGAAACATAAAGGCTTTTGTTTTTTATCCATTACTGAGAATTGCTTATGCAGCTCTGCCATACCATGTTCAATGCAGAAACTTTGAGATTTAAATGTGCTTTTCATCTGTCTTGTATTGCAGGAACCTACATTGATAAAAAATGCCCGTTCACTGGCACTGTGTCAATTAGAGGCCGCATCATTGCTGGAACGTGCCATAGCGCTAAAATGAACAGGACTATCATTGTTCGCAGGAACTACCTTCACTTTGTCAAGAAATATCAGAGGTCAGTGAATATTCTTTGATGGTTTCAGATTTGTATCGGATTATTTCATCATGCTAACCATAATTGTGGTGTTCTTGTATAGGTATGAGAAGAGGCACTCTAACATCCCCGCCCACATTTCCCCCTGCTTTCGTGTGAAGGAAGGAGACCATGTGATCATTGGCCAGTGCAGGTAAAAAGACAATTCTGAATTCTGATTATTTTGAAGCTAAGCTTGGTCTTTCCACAACACGTCTGCACCACTTTTCCCAATACATATTATGGCATTGCTAGATACTGTAGTAGATTTTCTGCCGTGCCAATAATCGCTGCTTGATGCCACTCTGAACTCTGAAAAACTCACTGTGGTGCCATGTGCCTATGCAGGCCACTGTCCAAGACGGTGAGGTTTAATGTGCTGAAGGTGATCCCTGCCGGGTCAAAGAGTGGTGCAGTGAAGAAGGCATTCACTGCTGCCTGAGGAATAGGAATACATACATCAAAGATTCTGAAAGCTTAGATCATGAGAAGATTCTGAAAGTTATAGATCATGACATTTTGATGTCAGTTTTTATGTGCCATTTGTAATAGGAATTTTTGACTCAGAGTTATGTGCGAAGTTAAAAGTCAAATGTGCTGAATTCAGCAATATTGTCAAGAGGAAATTTTGAGTGACATACCGAAGGCTTTTGTTTCAGTTGGACGATCATCTTTGTGCATTTACCGGCAAAAACATCTTGCTGGTTGTTATTATGTGGGTTCTTCTCAGACGGCCGATTCCAAGTGGGCTATGCCTAATTTGTATGGATGATGATCACTGGATCCCATCCCATACGGCCGTACATCCAGACATCTATGGTTGTCTGGTGTCATGCGGTAGAATGCATGTCATTGATTCATTGTCGATTTTAGGTATTGTTCTTTTCGTTGTAATAAAAAAGAACCTTTTAAAGTCTTTGAAAGAATTCACCGATAACCAATGTATAATAAAACGTGCTGTTTTGCTGCTGACGCCAGATGCCAAGTCCGGTTCGTTCTACCGCCACTTGGGTCTTCGGAGCTATGGAGCGCAACTCTTGTGCCGCGATACAGCACTTCCCCTGGCGTGGTTGACCTCTCACAATGCGAGCACACAAGCGGTGAACTGCAACAGATCTGTTGCATCTAGAAGGACTGAATCTGAATGTACATGCAAGATGTGAACGTACAAGAAATCCAGAGGACCGCCCTTCTCCAATGGCAGAGTACGCAACTGCTGAACTCAATCAGTACGGGCGTGTTTGATATGGGCCAGAAATCCCAGCCAAGCCCGTTGGGGCCAAATTCGCGTGTTTGATATCCCTGGCCTAGGGTTGGGGCCTGGCGAGCGGGATGCAAAACGCCCTCTCTTTCCTGGCTCTGGCCGCACGCTCCTCCCTCGCGTTTCCTCTCGGCCAGGCTCTGGCGGCGCGCGCGGGTTGTTTTCGGCGGCATGGCGGGAGGCCGCGGCGGGTTCGCGCGCGAATGGTGAAACTTCCGCGAGCTCCCGGTCGCCGAAATCCGCTACCTATATCAACCCCCCTCCTTCACCCGCTCAGTTCTTCTACTCCACTCCCCACTCCACTCTCTTTGAGGTACCGGCGGCGGCGGTGAGGTCGGTTGCCGACGCGTTGTGGTTTTCCCCGGGCTTGATCTCCATTCCCCTGGTGTGGATCTGCGTCCAGGCGGCGCGGCTCCCTCCGTTGCTGGGCTCCGGTGAGGCCGTCTGCTTCCGTCTTCTTCTTCTTCTTCTCGGAGCAGCTTTGGTGGTGCTTCACCACCAGATCTGCTACTTCTTCCCCACCTCTCTTCGATTCACCCTGCTTCAGCTCCCTCCAGCTGACCCGAGGTGAAATCATTTATTAGTTTTTCCCATTCGATGCGGTCTAGGGTTTGTTCTTGCGCTTACATATGTGCTTTGCATGATGCTTATGTTCTTGGTTTCGGTCTAGGGTTCTTTCTTGCGGTCAGATCTGTGGTTTGGTTGCTGTTATGGAGTTACTTCATCTTGAACTTCACTACTTTGTTCATGTTTGTCCACATTTCTATCGTTCTAGGTTAGTTGTTGGGGTCAGATATGTGGAATCTTTGATGTTGGGTGCCTACTGGTGCTTCAACATGATTATTCTGTTCATTTGGATGTGGTTTTAGGCTACAATTTTTGCAGTACCATTTCTGTTGATGCTTATGTTGTTATTCTGTTGGATTGAGTTTGATGAAAGGTCGATGATGACTAGCTTGTGAGCACTGGGAGGCATTGATATGAATGCAGCCATGCTTTTTTTTATTATGAATGCATACACTATCATGCAGAAGCCAACCAGGGTCTACTTAATTGTCTTATACATCTCTGAATGCATGTAGATGGATGAAAATGCACAACATTTGATGATGGCTAGGCAAGTAGCTGGGATGGTTGCTGTGATGGTTTGCTTTGTGGTCAGTAGGCTTAGGAAGATTAATGGAAATGAGTGCATCCCCTATGGGCCTAGAACTCATTGTAACAGAACCGCCTAATTAATATAAACCCAAGGTACTAAGTAAACTGCCTAGCAATTTAATTAGAACATTATGCCCATATTAACCCTGTTGTCCATGAAATCTCGAAGGATTTCAAACATCTTAACTCGTTACCCAGATCGATTAAGGTTCAACATACACCATCCATAATATTACATAAGGTTTGCACATAGTTGAATACATCAGAGTTATAGATATGTTATTACATACCAAATACGAGTTCACATAGCGGAAGCAAATAAAAGTTTCCAGTTCATAAATGCACACCTAGTTTTAAACATAGTGCTTGGTCCACTTTGAAATCCAACAAAAGCATAGGGGATGATAATACAGAGTGACCTTGCCTAAGATCTATTCATCACCCATAGCTGGGTAGAAGCATGTCTGGCAGTAGTCATAGAGTATCTCACCATCTGCAACAATATGGGAAATAAAACCCTGAGTACGAGGATGTACTCATCTAGACTTACCCGTCATAAATGAAAATAAATGGACTCCAAGGAGTATGCAAGGCTGTATAGGTAGGCTGGCTGACTTATTTCTTTGCATAAAAACTTACACTTGTCACGAACAATTATTTAAACCCTCTAGCTTTGCATTTTATTGTCATTACCCTAATCTTACTAGATTAGCACCAGATCTAAACAGTCATGGGTAATTATCAAGCAAGACTAGTAACCATTTTGGTTGAGAATCTTTCAGCATCAACATCATAACCATCTCATCTCTTTGTTTAAGTTCTTACTACGATGTCGGTACTCAGTCAAGTATTCACTTCCAGGAACGATGGTGATTATAATCGATTTGCAAACCAGCTGGCAAGGTATTCCCCACACAAACCCAGACAACCTGTTCCTTGATTGCCTTAGGTCACCTCGGCCTATTCGGGTAGAGTCGCGAGATTGACATGAACCAACGTACCCAGAGCCGCCCAGCTGCATACTAGCCGGTCTCTGCCAGCCTCAGGCTTACCCTCCGCGCCCCTGTCATCACACTACCATCTCCAGTATGAGCATCCTGGTCAAAACCCGGCCCAAACAGTCTCGAGGCTTCGCGATTGGATGATCACATCCTTCCAGCTATCTGTGGGGCAAGCGTTCAACATGACACGAGGGCCGAGACATCAGACGAGGCCCTAGTTCGACACGGACGGGACAAACAACACAAAACCTCCAGTTCTGTCCACAGCACCAATCCCGCCTGATCTAGATTTATTACTTCTCATGGTTATTCTCAAACATCACCCTAGCTCATCATTAGGGGTCACCACCTATAACTCGCGGATGACAGAAAATCACCCGACTTGTACCGATCTAGTTCGGCAGGGCTAAGCATATATCGTACCAATATCTAGCAGGGTATTTGGGTATCTCAGGTGAACACGGATAATCATAATGCATCAATGGTATCGATCAACGCCTATTAACTTAATGCATCATAAACAATAAAGGACGCAAATTAAGTTATTTGTAAAACTATAGAAAGGAATGCTCCGGGGCTTGCCTTTCTCAAAGCAGTTGGGCTGATGGTCAGGGCACTCTAGTAAGTTAGCGTCGGTGTCCTCATCCTCTGCTGCCACCTGCAGCACTGCTCCCTGCTGTTCTTCCTCTTCCGGCTCCTCCTGAACTACCAGCGTAAGGTCCGTCGGTAAACCTGTATGATGTGTTGATGCAAATGAATACCCTGTATGCATTATAGCAAACATTATGGATGTTATGAATGTATGCACAACTATGTGGTAGGTGATAGAATGCACTCGTTAAGTCGTTACTACCCCAAAATAGATTTCAGCAACCCACCAGAAATTATACAGAATACATGACACGGCATCACAAAAACCCTAATTCGATACACAAACAAACTAGGGTAGAATTGGAACATGTACTTATACTTACTCAGAAAAATCTACAAAAATTACAGAAGCCTAATCATGATAAACAAAGTTTACTGTAAAATTTTTAGATTAAACAGTAAGTATTTTATCCTACACAAAACACTAGGTAGAAATATTAATTGGACATAAAATACTTTGTACTGTGAAACATATCAAACAGTAGATTTTAGAGCATAACTAGCTTCTATTTAACCCTAAAACAGCCTACAAAAATTATTAAGCAATTATCTTACATAATTATTTAATTATGAATTTCTTAATCTCTTATCAAAACTAGCACCCTAAAAAGATAGAGCAACTTGTACACATGACATAGTCAACTAACATTTTTCACAGATCCAGCACCTCCTAACTAGAGCAACAAAATAAGAATCACATTTTTCAGATGAACCTAGATTATTTATGCATTTCTGAAGATTTATTTATTTAATAGCCTTAAATAAAACTACACAGAAAAGTGTCTCAAAAAGCTCAATTCATATTTTTCATGCATAGTACTCCTCATAAGAAAAATACTGCAAGTTGAACCACCCCATTTGGCTTAAAATGACTAAGTTATGATTTTCTAAAGATTTAACCCAAAATCTGTAAATGTATACTTTTTTCTGAATACTCGAACCGAAAATACTACACGTACTCTGGCGTTTTACCCACTGTAACTGACACGCGAACCTACTCTGCTACGCGCACCTCGGCCGTGTACCCAAAGGTCGATGTGCCTAGGGCACCGACAGGCGGACCTGCGGTCAACCCTAGCCCACCGGTCAGCAGGACCGGGAGCAGGGCGCGCTGACCGGCGGCGAACTCACCGGCGGCGAGGTTCACCGTCGTCGAGTCCAGTTTCAATGGACTCAGTTCAACAAGGCGGACCTATCGGTGTAGAGGATGAAGGTTCTAGTGGCGCGGAGCAACGACGGCGGCGCACGGCGGCGCACGGCGGCGGACGACGATGAGCTCCGGCAGCGGAAAGGCCGCGCGAGGTCGCGATCGGTGTCACCTACCCGTAGCAGCACCGGAACGAGTAAGAGGTAGGGTAGAGCGGGTCGGGGAAGGCGCGACCACGGCGAACCACTCCGGCGGCCGTGGCGCGCGGAGGAAAGGGATGGCCAAATTAGGCCTCTACCTTGAGTAATAGGGTGCGGAGATGGTCACGAAGGTGGAGGAGGTGCTGGCGAACCAAGTGGTTCTCTTGGATTGGAAAATGGCGGGATGAAGAGGGAGCTAGGCGGCGGCGGGCTTGGCGGTGACCATGGCGGGCTCGGCGGCCGCGGGAATGCACGAGGGGAAAAATGAGGGAATGGCGCGGGGAAGGAAGCGAGGCAAGTGGAGAGGTAAATAAGGGCGCTCGGGGCTCCTTGGTTTGGACAGAGGCGTGCGTCGGGTTGAGCGGCGAGGTCGACCGGACGACGGCAATGGCGGCTTGATGCAGCGGCGTAGCGTCAAAACGGGAAGCAAGGGGCGAGTGAGCAGGCGGGCGTGGGTGCTCGAGTGCGTGCTCGAGTGCTTGGTTTGCCACGTCATTTTGCAATTGGCACGGGGCGTTGGCGTGCAGTGCGGTGCGGTGGTCGGCAGGCGAGCGGCGCATCGGCCCGGCGGTCCGAGCTGCGGCGACCGGACTCGCGGCGCGCGTGCGCACTCAAGTGCGAGCGCATAGGGCTAATACAGCGAGCGGGTAGGCGGCAGCGATGGCGCTGCGGCCGTGGCACGGCTCTGCGCGCGTCAACGTGTACCCGATGGGAGGAAGGAGATAAGGGAAGGAGGGAGAGAGGATGCTGGTGGGCCATGTTGGTCCCACCCCTATTCAAATTGAACTGAAAAGTTTGACCCACTGTAATTTTCAAAATATTATGAATTTGGAGAAACTCAAAATATGAAAGTTGCTCCATTTGAAGAGAGAAACATTTAATATATAAAAAGTTTTTACTAATTCAGCATATTTTTGAAGATACAAGTTTGGCTCAAATTCAAATTATAAAATTAATAATTTTTAATACATAGACACTATTTTTGCCATTTTTGAAGGACTAAAAAGCATTTTCATGACTTGGTGAAAATAGAACATTAGTCCCAAATAATTTTCTCTAAAAAACATATTAAAGGTCCATCTTGAGATGAGCAATGCAAATAGCACTTCTAAAGAGGGTTTTGAAAACTCCATTAAACACACATTTAAAATATAACAAGCAAACATCCAAACCCAAATCAAGATGCAAAAGAGATGCTCATGCAATGTGATGCTGGATTAAGTAAGCCTAATACTGTGGATGCTACACTCATGCTGAGAGACATAGGTAGAGCACACTCCAGATGATGTTCAACTACAATGACATTGAATGCATTGCCATGCTACGCATGAGAAGGGTTCCATTTTTTTTCCTTATGCAACCTGCTTCGTAGTAGGGGCCTTGTCCCAGAGACTGTTGGATGTCCAGTTGAGGAGCAGGTAGCAATGTTTCTACATGTGATTGGTCACAACCAGAGATTTAAGGTGGTCCACCAGTCCTTTAGGAGGTCTATTGAGACAGTTAGTAGAATCTTCCACCAAGTGTTGTATGTTGTTGGTGAGCTAAGGGGTGAGTTGATCAAGGCTCCTTCCACTACCACACACCCTAACATTATGGGTAGCCACGGATGGTTTCCTTTTTTCAAGGTACTTGTCAGTTACCTAGATTTATGTTGGGTAGGTTCACACTTAACACATTTGCTTATGCACTTATGCTAGTTTATGTAAAATGTAATTGCTGCCATTGATGATACTCATGTGTTGGCAAGGGTGCCTAGACACATGCAACAAGCCTTCAGGGGTAGGAAAACAAGACCCACACAGAATGTCATGGCATCAGTCAATTTTGATCTCAAATTCACCTATGTCCTAGCTGGTTGGGACAGATCAACCCATGATGCACTAATCCTAGTTGATGCCATTCAGAGAGAGGATGGGTTCACTGTCGCAGCAGGTAACTGCAATAGCTAGTGTCTGCACTTATGTCCTTCCACCCACTACACACTTTCACACATTGTTGTCCCCCAATTGAAGGTAAAATCTACCTGGTAGATGCTGGATATGCCTGTAGGACTGGCTTCTTACCATCCTATAGGGCAGTTAGGTACCACTTGAGTGAGTTCTCAAATAGAAAGTACCCGCAAATGCTAAGGAGTTGTTCAACTTGAGGCATTCTTCACTAAGGGTTGTAGTGGAGAGGGCCTGATCGCTTAAGGGCAGGTTTAGGATTATAGACAACAAATCTTTCCACAAGTACAAGACCCAAGTGAAATTTGTGCTTGCTTGCTGCATACTGCATAACTGGATTCTTGGCTTTGGGATTGATAACATTGTTCCACCTGAGGAAGGGTTTGAGGGTGAGTTGCCTGAGGATGATGAGGTAGAGCTGCCCCTAGAAGAACCTACAATGGTTACTATTAGGGATCAGATTGCCAATGTTATGTGGGAAGCTAGGGGGCCCATAGGATCTGATTCTGTTTCATTTCATTAATGTGTAAAATAATTTGGTAGACCCTGGATATGGAACTCATGTGGTGTATTGCTTCTGAACAATTTAATTGCTTTGTCTGAGACCTATGACATTTGTGATGTACAAGTTCATGTTTATTTGGTATGTTCACTACTTGTTTTCATTTGCTGCTGGTCTTTATTTCCTATGTTCACTACTTATTTTCATATGGTTGGTAAAATGTCTAGGAATGGCTGGTATGAGTATCCCTGTCTAGAATGGGTTTGAGCCTGCTGCCAACTTGGTGGAAGGATATGCAGCAGTTGCCTAGGCTGTAGTTGCAGCAGCTTTGGCTGGACCTGAGCTTGTAGACCTTGCTGGTGCTACAGCTGAGGGAGATGCTGCTCAAGGTGTTCCTGCTGGTGTTGCTGCAAGGCACCAACCTCCTATGAGGTGGAACAATAACACATTTGGGTTTATCCTAAGGAGGATGGCCCAAATTCTGACTGATGGCTCTAGGATTGACAATACTTACAAGGACAAGGATGTGAATGTTGTAGCCAAGGCTCTGAGGGAGTACAGTGGTGTGGTTGTTAGCCAAACTCAAGTGTACAATCACTTAAGGAAGTGGAAACAGAAGTGGGCTAAGATTGCCAAGTTGAAGGACCTGAGTGGGGCAACATTTGATGATGATTGCAATGCCATAATGTTAGAGCAGGACCACTACCTTGGTCATTGCAAGGTACAAATGACCTAGTTAGCATCACATTATGCACTTTATCCACTTATACCTTGCCATGCCATAGTGATTAACTCATGCACACTAACTACAGGACCACCCTAAAGATGCTGAGTTCTTAAACACCCCCATCAGGTTCTACACTGAGATGGAATCCATCTTTGCTAGCACTTTGGCAACTGGTATGTTTGCCTTAGGGTCCAGTGCACCTTTGGGAGTCAACAATGCAAAAAGTATGGCTGCAAAGCTTGAGGGGCAAGACTTCTCTTGTCCTACCTTTGAGGCCAAACCCACCTATGAGTTTGGTGAGGGCAGCAAGGCTACTCCACCTATGTCAACCACTACTAGTGTGAAGAGGAAGAGGAACTTTAGTGAGGAGGAAATCTTGATGATGACCAATATGACAGATGATGTGAACAATATTGCCAATGCAATGCTGAAAATGGGTGCTACCCATGTTGATCCTGACCTGTGTCTTGCTATCATGGAGATGCCAGATTTCTCCACTGAGGCCTTGATTGTTGCCTACACCCACCTGCTTGAGAACAAGACAGTTACTACTGGGTTTGTCAACATGTCTATCCCCCACAGGGCTGTTTGGCTCCAGACCTACCTGGCAAAGAACTACTACATGTAGTTCTGTCTATGGTAGCCTATATGGCCAGTTGAGGGGGTAGACTATTGAGGCCTATATTGCCTCCACCTCCCTCATCCACTCTCTTCTCTTTTGGGTTCTTTTGGCTAGACTGTGCATGATATATGGTTGATCAGTACCTGTCCTTTTGGGTTTGCATAGCAGGAGGGTGACTAACCATAGATGACCAAGTGTGACTTGGATAGTGGTGAAATTGTGCTCACTATATTTGGGCTGAACTCATGGTACTTGTACTTTATTGCAGCCTCTGTTGGTTGCTAGGACCTTTTACTTAGCTATTCTGGTAACCTTTGAATGTTTGTGGCAATGCAGTTTCAGTATCTGATGGATTGGTAAGGTGGTGACATGTTGTCATTATACTTGGGCAGGCTTTGCACATTGTTTCCAGGGATTATGGCCGATGATGTGTACTCATTTTATTTGATCTGGTAGCTACACATTGATTTTGTGACCTGTCTTCTTGCATTTTTTTTATGTCTATCATCAGCCAGTGGGACAGGATCAGTCCCATGCAACACTAGTTGTGTTCTATGTGATGGCAGGGCATGATCCTGGGCACGGCTGGAGTAGTCATGTGTTTTCTTATTCGGTTTTGTTCTTACAGTTGCAGCTACCAATGATTCATGTTTCATGCAATTTACTGAGGCCAATGTTGTTTTCTTATCCAATGATGTCAATTTTGATTAATAACATTCAAACTCTTAACTAAAACGGCATTTGAGATCCTCGATTTGTGCTTTCTAAATCAAAGATCTTCAATTCCGCTTGGTAATCAGTTTGAAAAATCAAACACATGGCTGAGGAATTGTGTTCTTTCTACAGAGCTATGGCTCCATGCTATGTGGTTTTCGAGGGATTCAACCTGGAATTTACAATACCTGGTATGAGTGCAGTGACTATGTTCTTCTAGTTGAAGTTGCTCGCTACCAGAGATACAAAAACTATGAGCATGCTTTGCATGATTTCAATGATGCACTTAAGAAGGGTAAAGTGAGGCAGATCCAGCCTCGAACCATGCATGGACAACTTGCAATGCATGGACAAGTTGCTATGCATGCACAAGTGCTCATGGCACCAAGTGCTGGGAATGCAGGTTGTGGTAAGAATGTGATCATTGTCATTCTTTTGCTGGTGGTATTTGTTCTTTGGAACATGCTGTTGAGGTGTTCTTCCTGTCATTGAGTTTGTGCTATGGCTAATGATGACTACGAACATTCTTATGCCGTACTTGTTAGTTCTTAAACTGTGGACAATTTCAATGATGTCCGAGGCCATGTTATTGTATGTTTTTGCTGTTTAATTTACCCAAAACTGTCAACTTATCGGTTCATATTGATGTGCTTATTCAAATTTGATCCCTGTGATGTCTCCTAGCCACTATAGGCTTGGCCCAAATCAAACATAATCTCAAAGTGATACTTGATGGTAGTTAAGTATGGACCAGACTGAGAGATATGAATCAAACAACAAAAAGACGTGGGTCGATCTCTACTCACGCAATGAAATCAAACATCACAGTTGGCCCATTAAAAATAAGCCGTGACAGGCCAGGGCCTGGCTCTCGCCCGCCAGGCCTCCCACGGCCAAGATATCAAACATGCCCTACGTGTCTAGCCATAAATCGGCCATTCGGCCAAGGCCAGGAGCGGTCCAGTGGCGCGTTTCTGGGTTCCCAGCGCACACCTCGGGTCCGAAGACGCCAACATGTCTGTTCCCTCCATGGACAGGGACACGGCCGGGGAGCAGGAAGCTGAGACGCTAGGCTAAAAAGGCGGTGTCGGCGTGTCGCGGTCTCGCCGATCAATTTCCTCGTTTTGTCACTTTGCTTTACCAGTGTTTCAGCCTTGGAGAGCAAGGAAGAATCCCGCCGGATTATCGAGCAGTGACTCGAATATTCTGGTGTACTCCGGAGGCACTAGGGCATGAGTGGAAACGTGATCTCGCCATGTGAAAGTGGTCATTGTCGCTTATTGAGGCTCTGTTTATAGGTTCACAGGTAATTTAGCTTTTAGCCCTAGCGAGTTGATAACTAGTCTTAGCTGGTCTATAAACAGGTCATTAGGACTGCTTGATTTATCCTAGCTATAAGTGGCCGTGGTTGGTCCGTCTGTCAAAAAAAAAACATCGGGAAAAGGAGGAATTGAACAGAAGCTGAGACAGGCTTCAACAAAATGGCTTTCGTTCATGCGGTTCCAGAAATGGCATAGAGCGTTCTCACTGGAGGTCAATGGTACTAACCACGTAGCACGTACTCTACGCTGATTTTCCGAGGAAAACCAAACGAACCAACGTGCATGCAACACGGTAGTAGATGGAGAGAAGAGATGTTCAGATGTACAGTAAAGCATTTACCTTCGCGTACAAGTCTCCACGTTGCAGACGGGGGACTGCTCCCGCGCCGTCTGTCCCCTGGGCAAGCAGACGAACACTTGCTAAGCGTTCGAGAGCCCTCCACGTCTTTCTCCTCGCACCAGCACCTTATCCTCTCGTGTTCAGTTTACTCCAGATTAAACGACCCCAAACACCCCTCTCCCCTTCTATATATCCATCCACCACAAGCAAGCTACAAAGCAAGCACCTGCAACTGCTGCAACAAACCAGCAAGCAGTCACCGGATTGTCAACAGGCGATCGAATTGAAAAGCACACAGTAACCCACAGCACCCAGCAACAATGGCGGCCGCAGTGGCGAAGAAGAGCGGCGAGCAGATGACGGTGGTGCGTGGCCTGGACGTGCCGCGGTACATGGGGCGGTGGTACGAGATCGCGTCGGTCCCGTCCTTCTTCCAGCCCCGGGACGGCCGGGACACGCGCGCCACCTACAAGCTCCTGGAGGACGGCGCCACCGTGCACGTCCTCAACGAGACGTGGAGCAAGGGGAAGCGCGACTACATCGAGGGCACCGCCTACAAGGCCGACCCGAGCAGCGAGGAGGCTAAGCTCAAGGTCAGGTTCTACCTCCCGCCGTTCCTCCCCATCATCCCCGTCGTCGGAGACTACTGGGTGCTCTACGTCGACGACGACTACCAATACGCGCTCGTCGGCGAGCCGCGCCGCAAGAACCTCTGGGTATGTATATATAATAAGCTTTATTTGCCGGTCCAATTTCAGTTTCAGAAGAAGACCCGTTCGTGTGCTCATGGATCTTTGATTTGCGTGTGCAGATTCTGTGCAGGAAGACGAGCATCGACGAGGCGGTGTACAACCAGCTGTTGGAGCGGGCCAAGGAGGAAGGCTACGACGTGAGCAAGCTGCACAGGACGCCGCAGGACGACCCGCCGCCGGAGAGCGACGCTGCGCCCACCGACACCAAGGGAGTCTGGTGGTTCAAGTCGCTCTTTGGGAAATGATTGAGTGACTGCCATCGTCACCGGCAGTCCGGCACGCATACTCCGGTAGTGCTTGCTGCTAGTATAATCTGCGCTGTGCGTGGCAAATAAAATGGGACATGAGGATTGGTGGTGTTTAATTAGCTGTAGTATACACATGTTGTTAGTGTATCTGTCTGTGTGTGGACTGTATGTGGTGTTATACATATGCATGTGTTTTGATAAATTAATGGAGTTGAAATGTAGCGTTTGATTTTACTAGTTAATTGCATTGCCTAGCGTTTGATTGTACTAGTTAATTGCATTGCCGAGGCAGTCACTTTGAGGATTATATGAGCTTGCAATTTGCAAATTATCTATACGTATAGATTCCTTGGTTGGCAGCCAGCTATGGCGCTGTCGGATGATAGTTCTCTGGGCTCTAATAACTGTCAGGCTTGTGAAAGCAAGTCAAAGATGGTCGTTTGTGAAAGGTACCGGCCTGGGCAGCAGAACAAACCTGCGAGGCATTCATTTGTTCCCTTTGCAACACAGGATGTCCGAAACACAAGAATATGTAAAACATTGCATGTCACCTTTTAAAACGCAGAAGAAAAAAAAAATCTAATGGAGCATTTGGATGCAACACAAGAGAAACACAGAAATTAGAAGAGTGAGATAGACACAGAAGGAAAGTTTCTAAGAGATTAAACCTCATGTTAGATTTACTCCAAAATCCTATGGACTGAGCCATTCCATAGGAATTTTGCAGGATTTTAAGGGTGGTCAATCCTTAGTTCCAGCTGGCCGCATAGGAAAAATTCCTATAGGTTTATATATTAAAAATCCTTTCCTCCGTAAATCATTTGTTACGAAGGAGGCCTTGACATGGCTTTTAGACTCAAATCAATTAGGGGGTTTGCAAAAGAATTTTATGGACTTAGCTAGCTTGTAACTTACTCACAAATCCACTTCACTTCTATTTGATAAGGAACTTAGAAAGAAAGAAAACTAGATTGTTGTATGTGTTTCTCGTTTGATCTTGTGTCTAGTTAAGGATTTCACTTAATCTACTCGTTCTGTTGTGAGTTTTGTAGCTGACCAATGGGAAATTTTAATTAACTTAATTTTATAACCTTTGATTTAAGTATAAACTTTTCATTGATCCTATTTTGTTGGATTCCCTCAAGTTTCAGAGAATTCGATGATGTTGTGACAATAGAGCATTTAGAAAGATGCAGACAAATTTAACAAATTTGTGCCTCGAGTTAAAAACACCTGAAACATATATTCAACCTCCCTCTAAGAGCCTTTATATAATGTTTTGTATGTTTTTTATTTAGGGCAAATTTTAAAAGTAGAATGAGGAACAACCTAATAAGTGTTACATTGCCAACCTTCATCTGACCGAATTGGAGGAAAATATCTCTCAATTCAACATTGGCATGCTTCGGTCCATGATTCATTTGTTTTCATTTTTGTCTGTTTTCTTCATATTTTGTTTCGGCACATGTAGATCGAGCTTAGGTGCAATTGATACCAAGATAAACTTGTCCCAACGACTTTTTTTAGTCAACTTGTCCCAACGATAACATGTGGGGCTAGTGTGAGTCAAGCCATCTTTTCATTTTCTCTTCTATCCTTTCCTTTTATGCTATACTGGGTTGTTCAATCATATATTATTCTATTCCATTATATATTTTGAGTATAGCAATGGGAAACAACACTATTCGATGTTATGATTCAGACTGTTTCATAATGATAATTCATTGTTTTTCTTGTGTCTCAGTCTTTATATGAACCTTTGAGTTGTTCTAGGATGTTTTTAACTACACCTTGATTGTTCCAACGGGAACACACACAAATTGTTCCATGATAATATTATGGATGGTTTTCATTAATTAAATTTATTGTTTTGATAGTACAATTAAATTGATCCATATTCTCAAAATATCCTATAATATCTGTAGTTATATTTTCTTTGAATCACTATAGTCTATTGTTATGATAGTAAAGATTTAGTTCTTCTATTTTTTCCAAAATATTTTAGATATGTTTTGATCCTCCTAGTAAATGACATGTAGTGTTCCACGTGATACTTTAGATTGTTCATTTCATAAAAATTTATTACTCGCTGAATCTAACTAGATTCATAAATTTTCAAAGTTGATGTGATATGTGATATTTTTAACAGTATTCTGCTACTCTTCTGAAGAATTGATTTTTATACTATATTTGGATATGGTCGGTCAATGAAAACTTTAATCCACTAGTACAATTAAATCTTTAATTTTCAAAGTGTTCTATGGTGTATTTAATTTGCTCCACTTGGGGAAAATATTGCAATGCCACTACAACTCAATTGTTCTATGTTTTTTGGTTTAAATCTCTCTATATCTATATCTATATCTATATTTTTATTTTTATATCTATATCTATATCTATATCTAAATCTATATCTATATCTATATCTATATCTATATTTTATTTTTATGTCCATGTCTATATCTGTGTATATTTCTATGTATTTTTATCAATATCTATCTCTCTCTATATATATATTTGTATCTATATTTTATTTCTATGTTTATTTCTATATATATTTTCAAACACAGTATATCTATATCTATATATATTTCTATATATCTGTATCAATATCTATATCTATATCTATATCTATATCTATATCTATATCTATATCTATATCTATATCTATATATCTGTCTTTATATGTATCTATATTTATATCTATTTTTTTATTTCTATGTCTATATCTATATTTTCAAACCCAGTAAAAAGTCTATCTCAACATGCAAGCTATCCACATCAACAACATACTATGTGACTATGGTAGTTATCTCTTCATTCAAGATATTTGCATTAGCATAACTCATCATCCACTAACAATCATTTAGTTTTCCACATCAATATGTATGTCAAACCATTCACTAAAAATAATTTATGATAGTTTTCTTTATATAAGTATGGATATAAGTAATGTAATCTCAATTCAAATCATTTTAAGCGATAAAAAGAAAAATAAAACCATTCACTAAAAAGTAATGCGCGAGGTATCTTCTAGTTTTTCCATATATTTTGAGTGTTTTATATGATACTCCTAACAACTTAGCTATTACTATGTATTTTAAGTTATAAAAATAAAAATAAAAAACAAACACAACATTAGGCATGTTATGAAGCATGGAGGCTTGGTAAAACAATATGTGTTCATGGCCCTAATTACTAATGAGAGGAACTATGGGCCAAATCTCAATTGCAAACATGGACCAAATATTTCGTTACTTGACATGGCACGAGTAATATGATCGGCAAATGGATTGGAAGGACCATTGAAAGGTCCCTATGTGATTTTGGCAATTGAGTGACAACTTTAGGTTGGACTAATGTGTTAAATTGAGAATACACAAGAGATCAGTCCACATGTGAGCTTAATTGCATATGTGACATGACATGGAATCATGTGATCGAGATGGAGAAGATCAAGATGAGGCTTGGCTTGATGGAATGGTGGATGTGTGAAGGACAAGTCAAGACTTTGAAGCGATGGACCATGAGACGGTGAAGCTTAAGCAAGACTTGGTGCCGATGGACCATGAGACGGTGAAGAGCAAGTGAGGCTAAGATCGATGGACCAAGAAGGTTGCATGATGATATGAAGTGGATTATATCATTTGATGATCGTGTCGGTGCATGTGTTGCATTGGCACATCGGAGGAAGACGATGGAAATGAAAATGCGCAAGGCAAAGGTATAACCTAGGGCATTTTATTTCACCGGTCATGAGGAGTTGATGACCGGATTTAGGATTGATAGTTGTACTATCAAGAGGGGCAAACTTGTTTGCATATCGGTTATCTAGTGCCACTTAAGCGATCTAACTTTGCGACATGTTAGGATCGAGTGGTGTTGCAAGTGCAAGAGATAATGCTATGAAAATTGATTGAGAAAATGCTAACACACATGCACATGGTGATGTGCACTTGGTGATGTTGGCACATTTGCAAAGGAGAAGGAGTTGAAGATGTTTCGGAGAACTCATGTGCTTGAAAAAGAGAGATGATGGTTATTGGATTCAAAAACTGCTTTGATCCTTTATGCTTTGGATCAATAGGGATACATGGTTGTGTAGCCCTCTGAGTAAGCTTTCCAACGAGTCCAAGAACATCGAAATCGGAGTTCAGAGCTAAGAGATATGTCTGTTTTAACGCAAAGATTACACAGTGTGGACACGTCTAGACCATAACTGTGGATGCATCCTGACCATGTTATGAACTGTGTGGATGTTGGGCTTGTGCGTCCAGGGCTAGACTATGGACGCGTTCGCACAGGTGTTGCTGAGCGGCCCGAAGGCATAACGGTGCGGACACTGACGTCAGCGTCCGGAGGTGTGGAAGTTGAGCATCTGGAGCACTCCGAACGCTACTCAGAGAAGGCTGCACGTGGAGTTGAACTGTGGACGCGTCCGGAGCTCACCTGTGGACGCGTCCGGACCGAACCCAACGGTTGACTTGGTTTGAATGCAAAGACACGATGCGGACGCTGAACAGTGACAGGGCCGAGTCCGGAGGCCTCGCGCGGACGCGTTCAGAGTTGCACTTGGAACTTCCCGCGCTCGTTTTCACAGTGCGGACACGTCCGGAGTTGAACTGTGGACGCGTCCATAGTGTGCTGCTGAGCTGGATCAAGTTCATAACGGCTAGTTTCGTGACTTGGGCTATAAATAGAGGGGTGGCTGGCCCTGGGCCGTGGTTGAGCACCTTGGGGACTATGTGTCTATGCTTGTGAGTGCTTTGAGAGCCCTTTAATCACTTGTTCTTGATAAAGTTCATCCATTTGAGTGAGAGAGTGATTTCTAGTGCATTGCTTTGAGAGATTGTATTGAGCGGCACTAGGTGTTCGTGTTGCAAGCCGGTGGGCTTGTTACTCTTGGAGATTGGCACCTCCTAGATGGCTTGGTGGCAAGAGACTCCGTCGAAGCACGCAAGGAGATTGTGCGGTGCTCCGGAGAAGAGATTGTGAGGATCCCCATCTTGTGTTGGTTTCATCGCACCCGAGGCTGTGGGTTTGGCTTGGTGACTAGCGAATGAACCTCCAAGTGGGTGTGTCGCCATAACAGGACGTAGCTTGGTGGCAACCAAGTGAACATGGTGAAAAATCACCGTGTCATCTTGTTTCACATTTCGCAGTGGTTTGCGTCTCTATTCACAAGCTTATATTTACATTCATATATATTGTGCTTGTGTTGTTGCTCTTGCAATAGTTGGCTTGTGTAGCTATCTTAGTTGCCTTATAGCTTGTGTAGCTTTGAAATATCTCTTGTGTGGCTAATTAGCCTGTGTAGTCTAATTAGTTGCTTTGCTTGGTTTGTGTAGTTAAGTAAGGTTGAGCTCTTGGGTTTGTTTGTGTAACCTTGTCCTTGAGCATCTAGTGAGCTTAGGTTGGTTTTGTGCTTTTGCTCATTAGAATTGTGTAGGTGCTCCCTTGTTTGCTAGAGTACTAGTTGCTTAGGTTTATGTGACCTTGTAATCTAGAATTGATTAGGAGAGCCCTAGCTAGATTAGCACCTTGCATTCTTGTTTAAGATCTTTTACAAGGTATGTCTAGAGTTATAGTTAGAGGGGTGAAGTCTTGTCTAGACCGATATTTTTAATTTCACATTTGTTTCGGTTAACCGGTGCGATAAGTTTTAGAAAGGACTATTCATCCCCCTTTAGTCCGCCGTCTCGACCTTTCAATATGAAACATATAAAATATATTTACATATTGCATACCAGGTTGGCTTGTAGGAGGATGGACATTGGTTAATATCCACCTATGTAGAACACACAAAATATGATGGAAAGTTGTTGGACATTGAGATGCTGAGGATAGTTAACAACTATTATAGCTAAGTGATAGCTAAGACACTAGTTAACGGATTGAATAGGATCTCAAAAAAAAAAGAAGTTCACCATTGGCCATAGAATCTAAAAAAGACCTAAAGAGTGTCACATTATCCACTCGATAGAGGTACAACCATAACTATTCAAACATGATATATATACACTTTAAATTAAGCGTTGGATGACCTATATAGCATCATTAGGTTACCTCTGGATTCATCGTGACATATTTTGTGAATATTTGAAACTTAAAATCATGGTTAAGAAACCTTAAAAGATACTTAGCTGGTGCCACTTGATACGTGACAACAGAGAAGATATACTTGCCGAATGCATAATATTTCCTTAATCTAAATTATATTTTATTTGCTACACATTCACGCAAAATATGATGCTAGCGTGCCAAATGCCTCCGCGCGGAGTAACGTGTATCCGTTGCGGTAATCTAACGAACGGTGGGCGCTCCGCTTGTATATATATACCCCCCTTCGCCGGACCTTTTCTCCTACCTCTCGACATACTAAACTTCTACCTACTACACCGTTTATATCTAGTCTTCTCCGGCGCCGGTGATATGTCTACTGGTCGCCTTCGGTTCAAAGACCACCATCGTTGCCGCTACTTCATCCCTGAAGCGGTATCACCACTATCTTCTCGCACCGCCGCCGCCTTCGACCAGGTAAACACAATTCCTATCGCGTTTCTTACTATGTATACTCCTCTCACTTTTAGGCATTGTTTGCATGTACTTCTACCTGCCTCCATCCATGTGTACAAGTACAAAAAAAACTATGCTTGTTGGAGTACATAGAGCATATACGGCGCCCAACTTCCATTTCGGCCACAGCCAGCGCCGTGGCAAGCATCGGCCGGGCGCTCCAGGCGAGCCGACGGCCGAGATCACGCGGAGTGAGGTGGAGCCCGCCTGGAGCCGCGCAGGCCAGCCAGGCCACAGCTCCACACGCCGCCAGGCCGTCCCGTGGGCGGAGGCGAGGCCCCCCAGGTGAAGAGGATTCCATGGTCTCCCGACACGTCCGTCCGCCGGGGGGCTCGGGACGTTGGCAATTTTGGCAGACCCCGCAGAAGTGCAGTCCAAACCACCACCCGCCCGCGGTCTGCTCCATAAATCGCCCGCCCGCGCCGATTCTCCCAAACCTCACCCACGCACTCTCCCAAGCGCAGCGCCCCCAACCAGAAAAGACACCCCAGACCAGAGACCAGACCGAAACCTCGTCGCGTCGCGCGGAAGAGAGGAGAGGGGGGCGAGGCGGGGGCGAGAGAAGGGAATACCGCTGCGGATTCCCTCGTCATCCACCACCGCTTCCTCCACCGCTAAACCCTCCTCCCGTGCTCCTCCTCCTCCGCCTCCGCGTGGCGGGACGCGACCCCGAGCGTGAAACGCGCCCGCTCTCGGCCCGCCGCACTCGCACTCGCGCCGCGAGGGGAAACCCTAGCAGCGGCTTCAGATCTAGAGCGAGCGCTCTCGATCTGGCCGCGGAAATGGCGGAGGATCCGGCCGCCGCGGAGGAGGAGAGGCGGCAGCTGGACGACCGGCTCAGGGAGGTCGGGGAGCGGCTGCAGGCGCCTCCTACTGACGACGCGGACGACCTGCTCAGCCTCCTCATCGTGAGCCTCTAGCGCGCGTGTTCTCCTCTCGTTTATAATGTTATCTGTATGTTAGGACTGCGCATCTGCGATGTGTTGTGTTTGCCGGCGCGGGTACATACAGCTCTGTCTGTATCGGGTAGAGTAGGAACCGAGCGAATGTTGTGCTCTTACATGTTGCTCGCGATGATTGGTTGATTTGTTGGGTCGCGGGTGAAATGTTACTTGGCCTGGTGATTTTCTTTTAAGTTGTCTTAGGTGCTATGAATTTCGTAAATTTTTTTGTTCCGACGAAACAGGAAGTGTGTTATGTGAGTGTTCTTCGTGCCGGGCTGTTGTTACATGGAGTTATCTGATTTCCCTGAAATCAGTTTACTTTTTATCATTGCCTTCTGAGACTTGAGTTCTCCTTGAACTTGAATTCTCTCTGTTTATGGGGTTTGAAACGTCGAGCAATTATCTATTGGACATGCCAATCATGGCGATTTTATTTGTAATTTTGATGTTGCTGTTTGGTTTGAAAGGAAATTGGAAATGTTGGCCTCTTAGTATCTTATATTTGTTTGATTGAGGTTTTTGATGAGTATAGGATTGGAGTTTATTATTAGCCTAGTTTATTCACTACTGCTCCAGATTTCATTTTCTCTTCCTGTACAGAGTAATTTGCCATGGTTTATATTTGTACCTGAATAAATATGCGGACTTTGATCTTGTTAACTGACCTACCTTGTGGTTGATGCCTTGTTCATGCAGGAAGTTGAGGAGTGTTTACTTAAAGTAGAGCAGTCACCTCCCGAAAGCACATCAAATGCTCTTCGCCCAGCAACTGAAGCTCTGGTCAAGAAAGAGCTGCTGGGCCATGCTGATCCAAGTATTAGACTTACGGTGGCATCATGCATATCTGAGATCACACGGATCACGGCGCCTGATGCTCCATATGATGATGACGCAATGAAGGTATATTTTGCCCTTAATAAAATTAATTCTACTGTATTGTGTGATGTGTACTCACATATGTTTTTACTTGGTTTTAGGAAGTATTCTCTTTAATTGTGGGGGCCTTTGAGCATCTGGATGACATGGAGGACCCCTTCTTTGGAAGGAGAACTTCAATTCTCGATACTGTGGCAAAAGTTCGGTCCTGTGTGGTGATGCTAGATCTTGAATGTGATGATTTGATAAATGATATGTTCCATCACTTCTTGAGGACCGTTAAGTAAGAACTATCTTAATTCGCCTTAGCTTTATCTATTTCTCTTCTTTCTGGATTTCTTGATGTGCTAAAACATGTTTTTGCTAAGATATATCATGAATATGTTGTCAAGTTCCTTTAAATTTGTCTAGCATAGTTTATATAGCTAAAGCTTTATTAAGTAACATGAGCGTTGGATAGCTCCCCCTTATTGTTTTCTTGGATCTGTTCTGTACAGGAAATGACGTTGCATAATCTATTTTTGGCGTCTGATTGGTTTCCTGTTTAGATACTAAAACTATATTTGTGTAATTTTGCCTGCCTTGCCTAACTGCTAATGCTGACTGAAATTGGCATTCTAAACTTGTCATTGCTCTGTTTCTCTTGCTGGGAGGTAGGTGTGCCCACCCTGGCTATTGAATAACGATAAATGAATCTTCTTTATTTTGTTCTTAATCTTTGCTTTACTAAATCCTGCTGCTGAATTTGTTAAATAGTTCAGATCTCTTGGTTTCAGAAGTATGTGTTGTATTTTTATATTCTGAACTTTTCTGTGTCTTATTTCAGTTCTGGACATTCAGAAGCCGTCATATCCTGCATGGAAACAATAATGAGATTGGTAATTGAGGAGAGTGAGGATGTTCAACCACAGATTGCTTCATGTCTACTCCAAAATGTTAGAAAAGAAGAAAAGGTACCATCATCCTTAATTTTTCTCACATCAGCAATATAGATTTACATTCACAGCATAAGGTTGACATCATCTAATGATTTTGACTTTATTTCCAGGAATCTTCTTCACCTTCCTTTGAGCTTGCTGAAAAAGTGATAGACACATGCCGTGAAAAACTTAAGCCAGTCTTTCTGCAATCACTTAAAGGCACTTCCTTGAGTGAATACAGCCAAATCGTCTCAAGTGTTTGTGAAGAGGTTTCAAATGACAAGGAAGATAACAATGCTGATCCTTCTGGGAAGGACATGGTTAGTTAAATTACAAACCTACTATGATTAATGTTGGAGGTTGTTTGCAATGTTGTCTGATGGATAACTGTTATGACATTCTTATAGGTGCTAGAATAGGCAATCTTGTTTTCTCTTTTTTTCATTGTTTTGTTTCTGATATGAGTGGAATGCATGCTTGTTACTTCACTAGGTTGAATTGGATGATTTAGGAGGTGAAACCATGATTAGTTTTTAGCATGTACAATGAAATTAACTACTCTCAAATGCTGGAAGAGGGTGCTGTTTAGAAAATTTGTGTCTTACTTTGATGTCTTAATGTTCAGGTGGATGATGGCAAACTCTCTGAAAGGACTATTTCTGATGAATTACCTCAGGTATGATCTGCATCTTCTGTATTTATGTAAATGGCTGATCTAACAACAGTATGTATATTTTTTTTGGCAGGATTCTACAAAGGAGGAGCAAGATGTTAGCCGTCCTGAACAAGATGGTACTTCTATGAATGGCAATGCAGGTATTGCTAATAGCAGTGGTGCTACTCCACCAAATACTGGTGAGTCTGATCAAGGTCCACCTTCCACAAAAGAGAAGATTGAACAACCTTGTGATGATGAAAACATAGCAGATGCTGATCAGTTAAAATCTGACGACAATGAAGGTGCTGGGTCCAATGCTGCAAAGCCGAAAAAGAAAGCTGCCCTTGATTCAGTCAAAAATACTAAGCTCAAACCGTCCGATAATTGTGAAGCAACTGTACATTCTGATGCTGACACTAAAAAGGAAGATCTTGTAGCATCTGCAGAGGGTACAAATGGAGCAGCTGATGATATAACAAGACCTGCTGATAGCACACCTACTAAAAAGCGTGGCCGTCCTCCTGGCCCAAAGTCACTGCAGAAGAAGGCTGCTGGAAAGGATCAATCTTTAGGTTTAGATTTGAAAAAGGTCAAGGAGGCAGGTGATTCAGCCGGGAAGTCGGCGAAACGATTAGCTAAGGATGAGAAGTCTTCCGCAAAGAAGGCTGGTGAAGGAGAATCATTTAAGAAGACTCCAAAGAGCAATTCAAAACAGCAGAAGGATGGAACTCTTTCTGAGGATGATCCCACCAAGGATCTGAGCTTAAAGGTTTTTCTCTCTCTTAACACTAGCAGGTTTTGTTGAGTTATCAATTGGTCTGTTTTTTACAGTTAGTCCTCCGTCTTGTGTACAAAATGGTCTGATTTTTGGTAGGTTGTACTGTTATGGATCCCTCTTTAGTTTTATTTGAATTTCTATTTCTATTTATTTGTTTGATAACATATTTTGTAAGTTTACTCTTGCTAGGTAACAAGTCTCCTCAACTTTTTGTAACTTGTTATTCCTTGACTTTTGGTTGCTGGTTTGAGTCTACCTTTACTGGAACTGAAACCTAGAGATTCAATTGCATGAACTTTCAGCATTTTATTGCATATTCTTTCCTTGCCTTTTATCACTGAAATAGTGATTAGTGTACTGACTCTTTTACCACAATGCAGGAAATGATATCACCGAAATCTTCGACCAGGGGGCCTGGTAGAACCAAAGGGAAAACCATAGAGAATAGCACACCTAAGATGAAGCAAGAACAAGAAACAGAAGAGGTAGAGGCAGGCTTGGTTGCTTGATTAAAATTATTGCAATAGTGTGTTTTTTATGTCTAGTTGAGCTTGAAATGTTTGCTCAATTGGTCTTTTGCTTGGTCAAGAATTTTTTTTCATGTTGATACCTAATAAGTTCTTGATGGTTTTATATATCTGTCTTATTATTTGATTATTCTAGTCTAAGCGCTACATATGTCAACATGCACATAGTTGTTTGTTTATAGGTTACCTAAATCTGATTCTTGACTTCGTTTTTACAGACTCCTCGTTCAAGGAAAAGCAAAGGCCTTGATAAAAGTCTAGTTGGTGCAAGGATCAAAGTTTGGTGGCCCGATGATAAGATGTAAGTAGAATGAACAATTCAATATTCTGAACTTTTGATGCTTGTTGAGCTGGTACTTCTCTGTTTGATTTTATAAAACGTGGCCATTATTATTTGTAACCGTTTCTTTTTACTTATTTATTATGTTTTGTTAATTTTTAGTAGTCCCAAATCTGACATTTTCTTTCTGATGGTTGCTCTTCTAGAAATGAATATTACGATCTGGATTTAGCAAATCGCGTTGTGTGGCTTACTATTTTATTGTTTCTCAGATTTTAATTCTTTTTATTATTTTGCAGGTTCTACAGTGGTGTTGTGGAGTCATTTGATTCTGTTTCTAAGAGGCACAAGGTGTGTGTTTGTGAACTGCTATATCCTGCCCTGGCTATTTAGCTTAAAGGGGAAAAAACTAGTGTTAGTTAATGGATATTTATTTATTTTATATGTTTCTTTTCATCATGTTCTCTTCCTTTCTGGAGCTTAGGTAGCATATGATGATGGGGATGTAGAGGTACTACTGTTGAGGGATGAAAAGTGGGAATTCATCAGTGAGGTACGCACATTTCACCTCATGATGATTTTATAATTTTGTACTGGTTCCTTATTTCTGATTAACTTTTACTCTGACAGGAGAAGGGAGCTTCTGTGGCATCTCAAACGTAAGCAAACTCATCTTTGCGCTATTTTTTGCATTTGCAAGGCCAAAATTATAGCTATATGTGTGCCATTAACTACATCTTCAAATTTGGATATTTGTTCATGCATCAGCCAACAGTAGAACTAGTTCCCATACTGTATTATAAAAATATGCACGTGGTCACTGTTTACTTGCCCTTATGAGAATAGGGTCACTGACTCAGTGTTTACTGTTTAGTGTCTTGCTATTTTTTTTTTGTTCGCCTGCATGTGTGGATGCTCATAAACTTGATCTCCTGAATAGTTAAAGGTCTGGATTATGCTGAAGTAGTGTGATTTTCTGCTTTCAGTGACGTAGTTTTCTACTTACTTTCTTAATTTTTCAAATGCTTGGCTTTCCATTGTGTCAATTGTCAATCAGTAGCGAGCATTGGCTTTTGTTTCTTGGTTTGCTATGATAACTCCACAGTTGTTGGAACTAGCATAATATTGGTAAAGTTCCGTCTCAGTCTGGAAATTGTTTGTTTTACTGAAAGAAGTACAAGGGAAATGTTGTAAACTAGTTTGTGGATGGATACCACATACCAGCAAACTGCGTAATCTCCTGCTGGTAATTGATAATTGGCTATTTATCTGAATTCCAAGCATGCCAATAATTGTGTGCCTCTCGATAAGTGGTTTTGTTAAGTTTTTGTTATTGTTTGTTTCAACAGTCCACGAGGCAGAAAAAGAAAAGTGGATGCAGGAAAGGAAGAAAATACAGAGACACTTAAAAGGTAAGTAATTGACACAAAGAAGTCACGATGACTCATGCCTGTAGCTTTTCTGAGACTACTGTTTTCTGCATGGTTGCAGTGATGCTGTGGATCCTCCAAAGAAAAGAGGACGTCCAAAAGGCGTGCGATCCAGCAATGGGACACCTAGTAACTCAGCTACTCCAAGCACAAAGGGGAAAACTGCGGGTAAGGATACCAAAGAAACACCTAAAACTGGCACCAACCTTAAAAAGGAACTTGAGAAGAGCTCCAAGGGCAAAGCTAGTGTATCAGCTGAGACAAAGGATGAATTGCCTAAAGATGATGATAAGAGTGCTAGCAAACCTAAGGAGGCTATCAGCAAAGGCAAAGATTCAAAAGATGAAGGCAAGTCCACTGAAGGAAAAGCTAAGCCAGGTCGGAAACCAAAAAATGCTACTCCTGCGGGTGATGCTGACAAAGAGAAGCGGAAGGAGAAGGAAGTCAAGGCAGCTGAAATAGAGCAGGAGGCATCAGGAAGTGCTTCTACAGGAAAGAAGCGCAGAAGGAAGGCTTGAAGTTAATGCTGATGAACTTCTCTTGTAAATGGATGTGCTCCCTAGGTTTGCTCCTTTAGGCAGAGGCGCTGGCGCTTTGTATTATTGAGTGTTAACTCACAATTTCGTCTGATTGGTCTCTGGTAGCTAGGTTTGGAAGCGACATTTGCTATAGCTGTAATGTTAGGAGTAACTTATGTTTGTTGTGGTCAGATCCATGGTGCATTGGTGCTGAGCCTTAAGCGGAATTGACCCTATGCTCGCTGTGAGGCACATGGCATCGTGTTGTCGGGTGGTGATGTAGCTTATTGATGTTCTATTTATTATAACCAATTTAAGCAGTGGATTTTGCAAATGCGCCTTTTGGATTAGGATGCTGTCCTGGTTTTCGAGTTGGACTTTTTCTCTGCTACATGCTAACTCTGCCTGCTTCGACCCCTGGTAATTAATCTGCAGCTTAACTCTGAGCCCCTGCGGCCCATGCAATCTTTTGCAATCTTTTGTTACTGAACGTCAACCTTTTATGTTATTTACTTACATCTGTATTGGTTAGGACAGGCCAAGACCGGCATCTGCAAACTGCGACTACTTAACATTTGGATGTTTCCTCCATGGGGCACCAAGGTTCATTCCAATTTTTTTTTTTTTTAACATTTGCATCAAAGAGCTGCAAAAGCCTGCAACCTTTTAAGTTTCATCAGAAAGGATTGCTGTTAGTACCGCCCCATAGCCCATATTAGCCTTTTTTGCTGCGTTTAGTAGCTTGCTGCTATTGTTTTTTTTTTTCAATTTTGTTTGACATGGAGTACCTGAATGTAGTCATAAGCGTCCTGAAACTGAAAGTGAGTGTTGCTTATCCATAATCCATTATCCAGGCAGGTTCTGCGGCGGGTAGGAAGATGCTCATCTAGTTGCCTGTATGCTGACTGGTGAGCCACTTGATTGGTGATCGTAATTTGTCGCTGCAGACGCCCGTGAAATCCACAGCATGATTCAGAAGACCGATGAACCTTTCAAGGTGTAGGTTTTGCCTGTCGCTTTCCTCCACCGTGGAATATGAATTAGCAAGTCCTAATTACGTTGAGCTGGTCTCCTTAACAGAGGCGGTTCATCAAACTCGAGAGATGAGAATGCAAAGATGCAAACACAAGTGGAACGAGTATGATTCTGTTAGTCTGCACCACCAGCCCCGTTAAACTGCTCTCTTTTTCTTTCACTTTTAACGGAGTCAATCGGCAACGATCAATAAACAGGATCGACTAGGTCCTTCTGAAAAAACGAGGAGAAAAGTGTCCCAACTTGGTCACCGCACGGCACATTGCATCGAAGCATCAGGGACGGCGACCAGTTCAATAAGTCCAAACACTGAAACACTTAGAACTACCAACTCGATGGCGTCACGTGCAGGTGCTCGACTAAATCACGGTCATCGTCCCTATATATACCTCTGTGGATTCTGTTAAAATTTGTTCAGGGAAACACATAGTAATAAAGCTAGGGTTAAGTTTAAACTAGCTTATTTTCTCTTACGGAACACTGTTGAATCGGATAAAATCAACCGGCTTTTCCGGCATTTCATTTCATATCAATAATCAAAATACAGCCCCGTAGTGATCGCCTCGATCATGTTTTAGAGCAGAGTCAACTGGAGTACACGATTAGGCGGTGCGATTAGGCCGCCGCCGCCGTCCCCTTTAAATTCGCACCATGCGCGGCCGTCGTAGGCCGCCAATTCTACTGCTGGGGTCCTGCGGCGCGTAAACCGATGAGAGCGCGTGCGTTTCTTTCTTGAAAGAAAGGAAATGACGCGAGGATAATCCGAGCCCGGCACTACCAGAGCCGACCAGAGATAAAACACCTGAGTGCGCTGCTACGCCAGCTCGATCGCCGTCCTCCTGCTGCTTCGCCCGACACATCGCTTTCCTGCAGAGATTTTCGCCTTCCTTTTGTCATGTGTTGAATATCTCACTGGGATTTACGGACTGCTTCGGTCCCCTGTTGAATATACATGTGTGTTCCATCAATTTGCCTCATATCATCAAAAAATAAGGATGAAGAAGATGAGCTGACGTAGCGTGGTTAACCAATTCCTTTGCATCCCAGTATTGTTGCGAACACATGGTTTTTTACATAATCATTGTGGAGCATCCTTGTTGTGTGATGAGCGATTGTCAACACGCCAACACTTTGGTGTGTGGTTGGTTCGGTGGTTCTTCTGATCTCCTAGCACAGGGCTATGTGTCGAAACGGTGTCTCTTGGTTTCGTGATGTGCAGGTGTGGAGTCCGGAGACGGTGGCAGTGGTCGGGCGAAGGTCAAGTAGGGCGTGCCGTGCTGAC
>CM041637.1:17130268-17164844 GCA_023333625.1 Bothriochloa decipiens
GGTCATGGTCACTACCGGCTTGTGTGGTTTTGCTCTTGGGGTTGTTTACCGAGCCAAGGACCTAAAGTTTCGAAAGAAATTTTGAGGCTCCCATTCACCCCCCCTCTGGTCGCCGTATCCGGTCCTTCAATTGTGAGCTCGATTTCAGAATCCAGGCGGTACTAGCATATAATTGCGCTAGTACTACATGCCTACTAATTACACAAGAACCGGTGCCTGGGCCTTTTGCATTTCCACTCTTTAAGCTCAATCCAGCGTCCTGAAAAGGCGTTCTACCAGCCGCCGTTAAGTTGTCTTGGTTGCTGAACGAGGCTGCAGGCAGGCCGGCAGCTGCCACTTTTGGAGCTAGTGAGCTGCTAGTCCCATCGTCGTGGTGCTCGAGAGACGAGAGTGGTTCGGGATCTTCGCCGCAGCCGAAGTACGAGCGGCCGCTTTTGGGGCGTGCAAGTGCAACGCGACACCTCCCAGTCCACTGTCCAGTGTCCACCCCCAACCCATCCACACAGAACCGAACTTTCTGATCCACTCACTCACTACCAGTAGTACGCTTGCTTTCAGTTCCAGCCCCAAACTCGCGAGCACGAGCCCCGGGATCGCGACATCAGGAAAAAAATACCCGCCAGATTTGCGTGCCACGCATCCGCACTCCAGGAGCAGCAGGAGGGCAACGCCCTCGTCTCCCGCACCCAACCCAACCGGCCCAAACCGGCCAACCCACTCCCGCGATCGCCGCCGCTCGACCAACTCCGTCGCCCCGCGCCCGCCCCACCACACCACGGAGCGGAGCCGCAGGTCCCCAGCGGCCCAGCCCCGAACGCCACTCCGCCCTGTACCACTGCCGTCTCGCGTCAACGAAACAACCGCCGGGGTGTGAACGTGTGCGGGGTGACGACCAAATCCTCTCCTCGGTTCTTCAGTCGCGCGCGCTTGGACCTCCTGGACGACCACCTGCCGCCTACTTTTATCCGTCCCAGCCGGCACGGCACGTCGGGCACGAGGCTGTGCCCTGCTGCTGCGCCGTTATATACGCCAGCTCCCGGACCCGACGGGGTCCTCCTGCTCGTCTCATCCCCGCAACATCCAATCCAATCCAACCCAACATAACGGCCGTGCACCGTGCGCGCCTCGCAAAAACCACGCACCGCCTCGGCGCGGCATCTGCCAGCCGCGCGCGAATTTTAACCTGCGACTCTTCCTGCCTTGCGAATTGCGATCGGCCATGTGCACCCCCGCGTCGGCGGGCCGCGGCCGCGTGCGTCTGAACGTCGGCGGGCGGGTGTTCGAGACGACGGCCGCCACGCTCGCCAGCGCGGGTCGGGACACCATGCTGGGCGCGATGCTAGATGCCTCCTGGAACGCCTCCCACACCCACGACGCCGCCGCCTCGGCCGGCCCGGCCGAGTACTTCATCGACCGCGACCCGGCGTGCTTCGCGGTGCTGCTGGACCTGCTCCGCACGGGCGGGCTGCACGTGCCCCCGGGCCTCCCCGAGGCGACGCTGTACCGCGAGGCGCTCTACTACGGCCTCCTGGACCGCGTCCGCGCGGCGCGCCTGGGCGAGTTCGACGGGGACCGGCTCCGCCTCGCGGCGTCCGTGCCCGGGCGTGCGCCCGGGGACGGCACGGCCGTGCGCGCGGCGCCCGACGGCGGATGCTGCGTGGCGCACGGCGGCGCCGCGCGCGTGTACAACTGGATGCTCCAGGAGCGCCGCCCCGTGTACCTCGGCCACGCGCCCGTCAACGACGCCGCGTACCTGGACGCCGCCACGCTCCTCGTCGCCGCGCGGGAGCGGCCCAGCTGCCGCGAGGACGGCGGCGTGGCCGCATTCTCCGCGCTCACGGGCGGCCTCCGCCACCGCTTCCGCGTGGTGCACGGGCGCCAGCCCAGGTCGTTCACCGCCGGCGCGCTGGCCTTTGATGGTGATGGAGGTGCCTGCCGCGTCTTCGCGAGCTGCAAGGGCCGGTTCAACGAGTACGGCGTCGCCGTCTGGGACGCGAGCACGGGCGAGCAGGCCGACTTCTTCTACGAGCCGCCCGGGTGCGCACTGGGCGACGCGGACAGGCTCCAGTGGCTCGACGGCACGAGCACGCTCATGGTGGCCACCATGTTCCCGCGCACCGACTCCTCGTTCATCAGCCTGCTCGACTTCCGGGACAGCAAGAGCGTCGTCTGGTCGTGGTCCGACGTCGGCACGCCGGCGTCGCTCGAGGACAAGCACGCGGTCCACGCCGTCGCGATGGAGGACGGGAGATCGGTGTGCGTGATCAACCAGTACGACGACCTCGGGTTCCTCGACCTCCGGAGCAGCAGTGCCCGCGGCGTGCGGTGGCGGTCGCGGAGCAAGCTGGCGACGGGCGGCAAGACGAAGGCGCTGATCAGCGAGGAGGAGGTTTGCTATCCGAAGCTCGCGACGTACGGCGGGCAGCTGTTCGCGTCGACGGGAGACGCCGTCTCGGTGTTCAGCGGCCCCGACCACGTTCTGACGTCGACGTTGCGCGGCGGCCGAGGCGGCGCCATCTGCGACTTCGACATCGGCGGCGACCGCCTCTTCGCCCTGCACAGCGAGGAGAACGTTTTCGACGTCTGGGAGACGCCGCCGCCGGCGATCATCTGACTGTCACAGGATCACGGTGAAAGAATTAATTACTGACACGGGTTTTGACAGAAAAAAAACACACACACTGTAACTCGGTCATCATTGTGATGACATTCGTTTTTTATCATTGTGATGACACTCGCTCTGCTTCTAGAAAGGAATTATGGACATCGGTGGAGCACAGTATTGTCATTCTCGACAAACACCTTTCTTTTGCTTTCTGTTTCTTCTGATGTTCATTATCACCCAGCAAAAAGATTGCTGCTGCTGCTGATCCTGAACACATCAGCATGGCAATCATGGGATGTCGAGATCGTTGCGTACCCGATGTCGTGTGTACTGATTAGGAGGTCCCATCCCATGGCACCCTAATCACATTGCATTATACATTATTATTACCATGATGAACTTCACTCAACATGTCTGTCTCCCTTAGAAAAATAAAGCAGGAGCAAAAATTGGCTCCCTAGACCCTATTTGTCTTTGTTCACCTCCACAAGGAAATAAACAAAAAGGAGAGAAGAAGCGGATCATGTTCAGATCTCTCTCTTTTGCTCCAGCGGTGTATTTATCCACTCACTCATCGGCCTGACGATCTCATCTCATCCCCTTTTGTACTTTGTCAAGCTCTCCGCTAAAGAAGTCAGGCTAGATCCACATGGACAACTAATCCTCCTGTGTTTATGCTTTTGATGCAACCTTAACACCTTTTGAAAAGCAATAGCACCCTTAACCGTTAAGCAGTGAGCTCAGGTGTCGAGCTCGCCGCCACTGACGAACAGCAGGAACAGAGCATCCTCCAAACCTCCATGCTTCGTCAGTGACAGTAAGCACCCGGCGGGTGAGCATTTGGCTTCAGGGTTGGTACGTATCACGCATCCGACACAGTTCCTGACTCCTGAGGCATGCTTTCGCTTGAAACGTAAGGCACCCAACACCACGACAGTGCCGCGCGCGCCGTGTGCAGCGAAAACCTCCCTTTCGTCGTACCTACTGAAGGAAATGCAATGGAATAATCCGTCCTGACATACCGACGGGCGACTGATGTCTTGTAAATGTACTCCTATCTGCGTGGCGTGAGTGTCGCAGGAAACGGTGGTGGTGGAAGTTGTTTGCACATATCAATCTCTGTCGGTCCCGTCGTGCGTGGACGGACGGCCTCACTAGATTGGGTAACTAACTGAGCAACAACAAAGAGCCCAGGCCCGTCACCGGTGTCTGGATGGCTAGCTGCGAGGACGACGGCCGGGGGAGCTCTGCCTTGCAAGCAATCGTTTGCTGCTCGGAGCTCGTGAATGTGCAGGGGTGGTTCGGAATTCAGCACCGGAAGCAACTGTCAAGTGTGTGCTCAGACAGATACTACTACGTACGGAGTACGTTTTATTCTATACGAGTAGACTAGAGAGGGCTTGCTGCCACGTTACCTGGCTATATACCATGGTCAGGCAGTAGAAATAGATTTCTTGTACTCCACAGCTGCTGGGCTACTCCGGTGGAGTCCAAGCATCATCCGATCTTAGCGGTTGCGGTGGAGCTCAGTGATTTCTAAATCCGCCGTTTGTTGAAGCTTTATCTGGCAAAATCCCAACCACCCTCCGTATATACTGCTGATTTTCATTTGGATGGATTCTCAAAATTTTGTTACTGATTCACGGAAGCCAAGGTCTGCTTGCATATGTGAATCGAATATTTGGCTTGAGAGGAGAATCGCTTCTAGTTTTTTTTTTTTTTTTTTTTGAGAGGAATCTAGGTTTGGTTGAGCCACGCCGAAGACGTAGCAAGGATGTTCGGGGGGTGAAAGCGTACTTGTGGGCGTGGGCCGTAACAAGGAGGCCTCTGAGGAGTGGGCCGGTGGCTGGTTTCGATCCTCTGGTCGGTGGGAGCGAGCCGTCCGGCCTCCGCAGTCCGTACGAGAATTATCGTATCGGCTCCCGCAGCGACGTGCGCTGCTGACGGTCTGACGCGCAGGCTTTTCGCGATGGAATCACGGGCCGCGACTTGCGCGGCAACTGCGGGAAGCGGCTACAATCATGGGCCCTCTTGAGAAGAGCGCGACCTTCCTAGGCTGGGCTGGCAACGTAGCAGGGGCCCATGGTTGCCCTTTTGATCGATCGGTGGCCCACGCAGGAACAGGGGCTCTAGTGTTCTAGATGAGGAAAGTCCTTTTCATGCTTAATTGGCCCCTCTGAAAACAGGAGGTGATGGGGAAACGTGTGGGTGGGTGGAGATAATGAGAGCACCAAACGCACATGAGGTTTCCCTCCACCGAGGCAGGAATTTATGCTCGGCCCTACTCTCAACTGGCGCGGACAAAGACAGCAGCGAGAGACATCGACTACAAGACGGGACGGATTCACGTGTAAATAAAAGTTGTGGTAGTGCGGACAAAATGATTGTAGAAAAACAATAGTAGCTAAAGCCTAAAGGTGTGTAGCAGCACAAGGCAGTAGCGTGACACAGCAGTAGAACAGCGTGGCATACATACATGCATAGATGTGTTTCTGATACGAGTCTGTTTCAGATCTTCTGCTCGGAGGTCGGACTGTCGGAGCACATACTTCGATCTCTTTTGGAGAAGCCAAATATATTCAACTTCTATGGTTAACTATATATAAGAAAAAATAATATTTATAAAATCTATTTAAATTTCAAATAAAATTGAATATCACGTGTTCTCGTAGCGACGGATTAAAACGGAACAACGGGAGGAGTACATTATTACATATAGGTACCACTTTTATGGTTTGACCTTTAAGCCAGTTTGGCTGAAACAAACAGATTCAGTACTGTGTCAGTAGGACATGAAAGAATTTACACCCAGCATCCAGCAGGCAAAACTTTTCATGCCTTTTCTGCCCCCGTTCGTCAACAGTTAGTAGATTGCAACCAAACAAGCCGGCAGCAGTGACTCTCCGGCCGGCCGGGCATGCACGTATGATTGATGCAGGCATGCATGGGTGTGGCGGTGTTGGCTAGCTAGCACTAGCAGCCAGCCGCTGAATCTTTCAGATAGGCTAGCTACACGCGCGTCGCCCCGGCCCGTAGGAGAGAACTTGCGCAGGGACTTGCTGGCACACTCCAGCAGCCGGGGGAGGCCGCGAGCACGTAGCAGCAGCTAGCCGACGGCCATCTTTACGGGCGCGGCGGCGGCGGCACGTGCCTTGAGCACTCTGTATCGGCGGCGACGATGGCCTGATGGATAGAATAGTCATGTATTTTCTTTGTTTGTTGGATGCTGTCGTCGGATGGTACATCAACGGTGGATGAGGCTTGTATGTCCCTCTTACATACAAACGAGAATGTTAGAGGATCTAGTTCCGATGGGCCAGCCACCACCCAGCACCAGCTAGCACCAAAAAAGCAAGTTGCATGGAGTAGATAGATACGAGTACAGTTTAGTTGCACACATGTCATGATCGCTCAGCGCTCTTGCGCTGCACTGTACTGTCGCCGCATGCAACTCCAAATTCACGGCACTCACCGCGTCCGATTCGGCCGCAATGACCAACGCCGACCGGTGGTGGTGGCCTCAACGTCAACGATGGGGCCGGCCGGGCTCTGCGTCGTGCATGGAGATTCTACAGTAGCAGCTACGGATCTGTGTGCGCGGCAGGTGACGGGCGGCCGGCGTGGTATACAGCTCGAGCGGACCAGGCGCTTAGCTAGCTTAATTAGTGGCGTGGTGCCCACCCTACGTCGTACGCGTACCTGCCCGACCGACCAATCACGCGCGGGATTAAAGTAAAGTCTACCGGAGGTACACCTGTCGAGTACTCGCCTCGCCAGGACTCAGCAGCCGAGCCCGAGCACGAGCAAGCGACCCTCCCGCCGCTCGAGAGACGGAAAAGCTCTCCATGCATGGACCACGCTACCTCGTCGATTTGTACAAGAGTAGTAGTAGTAGTAGTATAGCTAGGGAGAAGACCTCGATCGAAAACCATCATCCTTCACAACTTGCATCCCCGTATATATGTAGGAGTGCGTATTTTTTTTTTGTTTTCGTACGAATCCGGCCATTAGCTATATGAGTCATCAATTAAGAACTAGCTATATGTTGCAGCAGATATATGAACTAGCTATATGGTTCTAGGATGAAAGTGAGCCTAAAAGACAAAATTGAGGACTAAATGGCCATTTTAGGAGTTGAGTTAAGAAAGTGAGGCACAGATAAATTAAATTTGAGGGATCAAAATGACTGCCTCCAAATATAGTATGTATTTATTGAATTCAATAAATTCAAACATTGTAAACTTTGACTACCGAGTACTTGAACTAAATGTATGTGTGTTGGTCACAAAAGATACATCAATAAGTTCTTCCCAAAAAAAATATACATCAATACATTGGCCTTTTTTATATTGCTTTTAGTACGATGTTAGGAGCATTTCTAACAACGATTCTAAACGAATACATGACGCTTATTCTAACATAAACCATTTCAACAACTACAAGAGAAAATACGTAGATATACACATCCTAGGTTTATGATTGTTGTCACTTGAGAGTCAACTTTTGGTTTATATTCACAGTAAAAAATATAAATTATTTTGACTTTTATATATACATTGATTTACTTTGCTATACACAATTAGATATAAACTATGTCTAGATATGTAATAAAATATATATCTCTAAAAATGCCAGAACAATTCATAATTTAGATTGGAGAGAATCTAATATATAAATGGTTGAAAAACAGTTGTGTGCTACTGCTCCCTGAAATCGGTAAGTTTTTATGTTTGACCAAATTTATGGACATATAAGAGTATAAAAATTTCTAACATAAAATAATCATATATTATGAAAATATATTTTATATGATGTGCCTAATCTGCTGATACTATTTTGATGTTATAGATCTTGACATACTTTTCTATTTATAGGCAAACCTACGAATTGATTTATTATATGTGTGAGCCAATATATGCTTCACACCGTCTTTTTTTTGTGGAATATGCTTCACACCGTCTAATTTCTCTATCTAACATGCGCACTTCACTTACCTCATCATTTTTTTTCTATATATAATCCAAAGTGGTTGTGTCGTTTGTCCTACCTTAAAAGCAACACGATCTTCGCAGGATCGATCAATCTCGATCGGCAGCTGTCATGGACCGCCGCGTGATGCTACAAAAGGCTTAATTCGTTAGAAAGTACACTAATAGGAAACAATAAGTAAGTACCAGTACCATCTATCTATCCTAGCAGACGAAATTTAAAAGTCCACAACGGGTCAATGGCAAGTTCGAATGGGATGGCCTAAAGAAGTGCTTATATAAACCATATTATACATAGATTAAAAAACAACGCCGCTGGATTAAACTAATGGTTTATTGAGGCTTGACCAGGCCCAGATCGATAGCTAGCCTACCTCTGCTTTTTTTTTATTGCAAAATACCTCTGCTGGCTTTGGCCGTGTGTTCTTTCCTCGAAGCACCGAGAGCTTATCTTCTATGGGCATCAGTTCAAAGTCCAAACATGTGTAGGGTACAGACTGCAGCAGCGTACAGTATGGCAGTGTCCTTTTGTGCGCTCCATATATGCAGGCATGTGATGCTCTCGATTGCCATTAGGAACAAACCAAATCAGGAAAGCCTAGATGGGTGCTGGCTTGCCTATTAAAGGCTAGGAGTAGCTACCTGCTCGAGAAGACAACTGTGCTTGGGGTAACTCTGCAATCGGTCGAGACCACTCGAGATGTCGAGCTACATACCAGACCACGCGGCCGTGGGTCGAATTGTATACCATCACACTGCACTGTGAATTACTGTAGCTCATAATTGGAACAAACTGTGTTTGTTGTGTGTGAACTCAGTTTTCATTGCTTGGCACCAGTGTATTTCCGAGAGGGGCCAAAATAAAATTTTGCATGATTTAGGGTGTGTTTGGTAGGAGTGTTGATTTTTCTAGCTTGAATTTTTTTCTCCCGAATCAAAATCATTTTATGGAACCATTTGGCTAGCTCATTAGATTCTTCAAGCCAGACACTATTATAGTATCTTTTGGAGACATGCATTTTGGATTTTTGGAGGCGGGCAAATTAAAAGGCAACTGCTCGCCTCTGTTAGTCGATTAATGGAGGCGTGAATTTTATGATGCCCACCTCCGTTAAAAAATGTTCAGGAGCTCGTTCTTGAGCCTACCGGCGAGCCCATTTCTAGCCTAGTAGCCAGACCTAGCCATACCTTCGCCGTCGTGCCACACACAGGGACGCATGACGTCGCTATTGTCGGATCCGTGCATGGCCGACCTCCAGCTTGCTGGATCCAGGAATCCAGAGCCAATGAGAAAGAGGAAGTTAAGGAGAGATGAGAGAGGAGTGAGGAGAGATGCAGAGAGAACGAGGAGAGAGAGGGAGAGGTGAGAGGAATAAAGAGAGTATTACCTCCATTTCTAGACCCTCCTAAACGATGCGGCACCCCCGAGCCGCCGGCTCACCTGTCGCTACTACTCCTGCGCTCCATCGTCGAAGCGGGAGGGACAATGGAGACGCGCCAGGGAGGTGAGCCACTGCTCGCTGTTGCGCCACCGGAGGAACGGGGAGGCTCGCCACCCGCGAGCACAAATAGGCTGCTGGAGGAGAGAGTAGGAGGAGAGGGCATTAGATGAAGGAGAGATTGAGGAGAGGGCATTGACGAGGGAGGAGAGCGTCGCGCGCACAATATGGAGGAAAGGCGATGTGCGGCTAAGGAAGAGAGAGGAAGATAATGAGGCGGGGAACCCTAAATGTATGGTATATATACATGTCCTTAGAACTAGACCTCCTAGGCTAGGGCTTGAACTAGGCCAATTTTTTGAGGTGGGTCTTATAATGTGTCTGCCTATATCTAGATTTACATTAACTAAGACATTTGTGTATTTGAAAAAGTAAAAATGCAGGAGGGCCTCCCGATACTCGTTATATATATGAATGTTTGTGTTAACACTATATCTTGATATACTTACGTTGTTTAAAATAATAAACCTTCTACTTTAAGAAGCATTTTTAGTCTTTTGCCTCTTGTGTTGTTCCATATGAGAGATTCTAAAATATCAAGTAATATGAGATAAATAAAGTATTAGCAAAAACTATGTATTAGAGCCCCTTTTGACATAGCTCCTCGCCCCAGCTTCATATTCAGCTTCCACGTAACCCTGCCAAACAGGCAAAAATCGCCCAACTTCACGCAGATATCCATATATGGGAGTGATTCTCGTTTCGTAGCTAGTAAAATCGCCCATTAATAATGTCTATTGTTCCCATCACACACGTGGCTCAAAAACACACTAAGCACAATATCCGCATATGATTAATGGAGGATTACAATCTACTTAATTAATTTATTTATTTTTTCCATAGTTGATCCTAAGATCTTTTTAGGATATTTTGCAAAAGCATATACTGTATATAAATATTAGTTTATATGGACGAACGGAATATCTCGTTTCAAATGTGGAGATTGTTATTCATCGAGGAAAATATAATCGTTAAAACAAACGCTATGCATGACGACTGTGGCGATTGTTATGCACTATACAGTACATGTCTTTTACTAAGCTGCTGACATGAGAATTGCAAAATGGCCGCCTGGCGACTGGCCGGTGGCGTGTTATGGCGTCCGATCCAGGGGAGTACAGTGCACATATAATAGTACGGAGTACACAGTAGCACATGCGTGAGGATTTTTACACAAGATGGATCGATTACAAGAGTGAATATATTACCACATCCTTGCTCCTCCATACAACGACGATCATATATATCACCGGCAGTCACGCATGTACTACTCCACTTGGCACGGACCGGAAGATATGGTTGGACATTTGCACAGGCCACACACTGTGTGTCCACAGCTTTAAACCCCTCTGATCGGACGACCCCTCATCGTCACGCGGCCAGAAAAGGCAAAACCCATCTAACGCGTGCGTTCCTTTGAAACCTACACACCACCAGATGAGCACGTACAGCTGCCAGTGCCTGACCTGACCTTGACCTGCTCCTCGGAGTAAAAAGCAGCGGCGCAGGAGCAACAAGTGTGCTGCATGCGGCCTCCACCTTTTTCCCGGGACTGGATCGATAGCGCTACTACCACTACGTGAACTGAACGCTACAAAAAACCAATGGGAAAACACCAGGAGCCAGCACCGAGCGAGCGAGAGATTTGCCCAAAAGCTTTAGCTTGTGCTGCATCGATGGGCGCCCGTGCTCGCCCCGTGTTGCGCTGAGGGGCCACAGCCACTGGCCCCGCGGCTCTGGACCAGCACGGAGCCGCGCAGCTTTAATGGCGCGGGGGCTTATCGCTTCGAGGAGGGGAGGAGCTGGTAGACCCCGGCCCCCAACCCGGGCGGAGATGGAGAGTTACCCGGCCAGCCGCCAGCCCAAACCGACGCATATGCCCGATTTTAGAAAGAGCCGAAAATTGGGGCCACAAGACGCACGCCTGCCCGGTGGCCGCCCCCGGCCTCGATCTGGCACAGCGCAGCGGCGCCGTACCGCGCGCGTCGTTGCACACCCGATCGACCGAAACCCTAGCCAAGTTGCCAGCCAGCACAGCAGGCACGGAATGTCCAGCGGCCGGCCGGCCGGCGCGTCTATATAGCCGGGCACTTCTCTCACCATCCATCCACACCCACATCGCCTGCAGCTGCATGCGGCTGTGCGGTGATCGCGGCGGCCGGCGGCGGTGCTGTTTTGTCAGCAGGCCACACGCGGGCCGCGCGCGCTGGCTCGATCTGGCTGTCGATCGGCCGGCGGGCGGGCGGCGGTCGGCCCGGGCGGTGACAGAAGAGAGTGAGCACACGGCCGGGCGGAACGGCACCGGCGGATGTGCCGTCGCGGCCGCGTGCTCACTGCTCTATCTGTCATCCACAACCCCTCCCTCTCCTAGCTCCGCCCCGCCGGCGGCCTTGCCGATCGATCGAAGCCGCAGCTAGCCGTCGTGATCACCGCGCGGACCGGCGCGGCGCTACCAACTATTTGCACCGCTAGCTCCACACCCGCCCACCTTTTCCCTGTCATTGTATGCCGGTGCCGCGGAACGGATCGCCGCTACGTGGCCGCGTTGGTGCCCGGCGGTCGTCCGCAGAAATTTCCATTTCTGGGCGGTTCGTACGTACGGCCTGGATGCTGGATCTGAGCTTTTGGGCGCGCGCGCGTACCTCCCCAGCACGGATTCTCTCCCATTCGCTTGGCGCGGACAAGCCGCGCGCTGCTAGCTAGCCTGCTGCAGGCCTGCTGCAGTTCATCGTTTCCAAGGGAACAAGGGATCCAACCGTTACCTGTGCGTCTGCGCTGCCATCTTCTCGGGAAGGTAAATTCGTCAATGTTCATCGTTCTGGCTGAAGGTATGTGGGTGCTGTTGACCAGATCCGTTCCTCTTTCATCAAATTTCAGATGAATGTTACTACTACTACCACCATAGAGTATTTCTCTTCCAATTCCCTTTTTCTGTACCCCATATAATCTCAAGATTCTGGATTTCGCCGTGGCAGAAGAGGCGCTAGGGCCGGGAGAGAAGAATTCCAAAGGTAGCTTCAAGGAAGGAAGCACATCGCCGGTCGACTCCCGGCCGGCCGGGGCTCAGATCTGCTTATCATCATGGCATTATATTCTCCTTTTTTCTCCTTGTCAGGTCAGTGGTGCTCCCGATCCATTATTCAGAGATTATTAACAGGAGATGGACGATGGTTATTATTAGCGCTGCAATCTGCAGATCCTGTTCATACTACTGCCCGTCCTGTCATGGCACGCACTGCCCCGGAATGGTGTAGGGGTCGCTGTCGAGGTACTGTTCCATTCGTGACACGTCACGTGCTTATCTCTTCAATATGGGAGCTGCCCTACTACTCTTCCGAGATTTTGTTTGGATCATGGTGTGAAGTCTTTGATAACATAGCTGTGTCTGCGTAGAACGTATGTGAACATTTCATTATAATGGATGGAATGCTTAATTTGTTAGGGGTGCTTTTCTTATTTTGTATTCTTAAGTTGTAAGTCATTTATATATTTTTTAAAAAATAAGTAGCTTAGACATAGTGTATATCATATAAAAATTTAAACAACTTGCAATTTTGTATGGAACGCCGCATATTAGTGCAATGAAAATAGGTACAGATGATGCAGATTAGTAAATGCTTAAAAATGTTAGAAGGTAAACTGCTCGATTTTATTACAATATATAAATATATAATGAATATAGATATAATATAGAGACGAATTATTCCATTCCACAGTGCCATTGCTAGGTTCAGTAACATTTTGTTTTCTTTCGAAACTACATCATATATCGGTTCATCAGTATATATATGCATAGCACACATTATGACTTTGATTTGGAAAAAGGGCCGCATTTGCCAGAATTAATAGTTTTTCTACAACCAAGCTAGAGTCGAAGGATGCGAGCTAGATAGTGCGTAACTGTGCGTATACCAAATCGTTCATTATGGGTTACCAAATTAGTACATTTTTTTCTTTCTTTGGATCTGGATTTGTTTCATTGTTTTGGGTCAGCCACATTCCGACGCAAAAAAAAAAGGTAAGATGAACAAATTAACTCGAATCCTTGCTACTGCATGTATGATGTATCCCTCAACATACGGGATTTGATGCATGGCTAGCTTGAGATGATCATGTGTGTTTTAGCAGTAGAAAACTCCTGTGTTTATGTGTCGATGCAAGAGAGGGTGCATGCATATGAGAATTATTGATGTGATTTATGATGTTATTCTTTTTATCCCTTAGGAAAAACCTAGCATTGCAACTACTGTAGTTTTACCGATGAAACAACTTAGCCGTGGCTGCTTTGATGGTTGGATTATTGTAACATTCTCTAGCCTGTGGATTGCTATAATCTCTGGGAAATGTTTCATATCTTGCAGATTGTAATAATGTATATGTAGCTAGCTGCAATAATCCACTTGGAAAGCGGAGATTGCTCGATCTTATACATGACAGCCAGTGGGTTTCAAAATTAAATTTTTGTTACTTAGGATGACTTCTACACGTACTACGATGAAGGATGTTCATTTTTCTTAATAATTTTTGGGTACCACAAAACATCTTGCTTGACTAAAATACCTTAATTATATACGTGATGTTACCGTAATTCACTTGTAATGTTTATTAACATCTTCTTCCTCCATCCCAAAATTACATATATACGTTATTCTGGATTTTTTATATATAATATATTATTTACTATTGTAGTATCTCTAGAGATATCTTATAGTAAAACTTTGAAATGGAGGTAATGGCAATAATTTTAAGTTTTATGTGTTATACATGACTTGCACTGATACAATCAAAGCTAAAGGCATCAAAGAATTTTACACAGAAAATGTGCTACATTGAAAGGGTGATTCCTCGGTATATAGGGGGTTACCTTTATATTAATTAGTCTATATCCTAATTTTGTGTAGTGTAGTACTGTAGTTTGTACGTTTTAGTGGCCCTTAGAGATTATTAACTCCTTAAGGCACTCACTGCACAGTACAGACTCTTCCATATAGTCTAAGTTATTTATTATGTCGAAGATATTATAGAGACTTGGAGTCTAAATAAGATTTAAAGTCTTGATTTTTCTCCTTTTTTCAGTAAATATAACGTCACATTAGTAAAATACATTAGTAAAATACCACAAATAAAAAGATAATAAATAGGATTGGACTCTATGAGTCTAAGATAGAGCCCTTATTAGACTTGGATGGTACTTTTTTTTTGAAGATTGACTTGCACGATGGTACTTAAAACAGGTCTAAATGTACCATTAGCTAATGTTACGCCAGATTTGATAGTATTATTAGGCAAAACGCATATTTGTACAAGCTGATAGGGCATACAAAAAAAATAAAACAGTCACATATAGATCATGGATGTACATTTCGATGTGTTTATTTATTCCCTTTGTTCCTAAATGTATGTTCTTTTGACTTTTCTAGATACAATAGCTTTTAATTAGTGTAAGCTGAAATAAGTTACAATTAATTTTCAATGGAATGGATGAAATATATGAGATAAATTGAAATGGACGCATTCGATCATGTGCCTAGTATTATAGAATTATATGTCCTAAATTCTCTCCTTCACTATCGGATTCCACTAGTAATATACTCTCTCTATTTTTCATGTCACATTTGGTTTATTAAATCAAGCATTGGCCCTGTTCGGCCAGTAGAAAAGCCGCAAATTTTGGTAGATTCAATAATAGTTTGTGAGAGAAAATAATTTAAAATATGCCAAAATCTGCCGGTTGAATTAGGCGTTGAATTTACATTCGTTTATGTTCATCGTGATCCTTGTGTTGATGAGCTTTGCGTGGATTTTGTTTTCCTTACTATATACTACCTCCGTTATAAGCAAGTCATTCCAACCTTCTTGAAGAGTCTAAGACATCTCAAGTTCGACCAAACTTATATAATAAAATAATAATAGTTATGCTACTACTAAAATAAATATCATTAGATTTTTTTTATCAATTATATTCTCATGTATATCAAATTGATGTCATAAATCTTTGTAATTCTCTTTATAGCTCTGGTCAAACTTGAGATAAATTTACTCTTAAAAAAATTATAATAACTTATAATTTGGAATAGAGGGCAATGATATAGGCATGGTCACGGTTATGGTAGGCGCACAATCATATACGTCAAGTGATCATGGTTTGTAACCGCAGCGAGTTGGATGTGCCCATTGCTATGAGCCTACGAGGACTTCTTTTTGCTACCTGGAACTCCCCCACCTTCAGAGGTTCACCGTTCACACGATGCTTTTGTGCTCAGCGAGACCGTTGCCTGGTCTGTCTTAGCGAGGCGAACAATGTGTTAGAGTTGAGGTGGCAACCTATAGTGGACAATATCCTGGACTTGAGGACGCAATGTGACCCTGGACGTCTACTAACTTAATTCAGCAGTAAGCCCATGTTGCCGATTGCTTCAAATCCTGTCTCGTGTATATCCAGTCACTTACCAAAGCCACCATGGAAAGTTGCAACTCCTCGAGGACCTTGAGTCAGTTGAGCGTTTTCCAACACCTACTCAATTAAGTTGCGGATGTATAAAATGGAGGGAACACATTCATTCATTGTGTTATCCAATGCAACAAACATCTACTTTTAATGCTGAAGTATAATAATCGTTGTTTGTACAGACATCACCTCCCATCATAATGGTGATTTGGGAGAGCAAGAAAGTGTTTGCTTGAGATGCCAAGTGATTCACCGAAAAGGCTACTAAAGAACTATGACTTATCTTTGAAAAAAAATGCAGCCGCTGATGTTCAATTCTTGGTTAAAGAACTAGTATGTTTAATATGGTGTTAGTGGTCCTTTTCTTGTATGGCATTGTTCCTTCTGTTACAGTTAAGGAAATGCAAAATGCATGGTGAGTCAATGATACCTAAGATGCATTTGATGGAGTAGGCACCACCTGTGCGTGTCGAAATCAAGAGATGATCGAATTATTGTTTCACTATGAGGAATGTGACGGTCAACCAAATCATATTCTTGCTCCCTATCCTAGTTCTTATCTATTTCCAGCCTCCAGTCTCTCAAATTCTAGACACTAAAGTATTGTAATAATTGTAATTTGTTGGTCTACGACTGCTGCCGGGAAAATTCTATACCACCATTCATTTTTTCTATGTTTCGGTGGAATAGGTTCCAATGACAAGAAAAAAGTACTTAAAACATGTAAGATATGTGTTTTTTATGTTATGAATTCATGAAACAGAGTAGTTCTATTTTTTGGTGGGGTAATTCCCTCGTGAAATGGTTAACAATGAATACAGTTAGAAACATAGACTAATTATTACAACACAAACTCTATTTGGTAATTGGATGAGGAAGCAACTGATTGATGCCATCGAAATTAGGAAGGGAGAGAGCGGTGGATGGTGGGCGGAGCGGCGATGTCAAGGTCGTTGTTGGGCGAGGGCGGGGTGGTGGGTGGGGTTAAGATTTTGGGTTAGGGATTTGGTCAAGGACCTTCATTACCGATGGACTTAGAAGGGGGGGTCAAAGGTGTCTTGGACGGTGGACAAAACGATGACAATGACAAGTTGAGGGGTGGAGAGCAAGGTGGTAGGGTGCTGCTGAATGGGCGGTGGGAGACAACCAGTTGGAAAAGAAAGCTCATGGTGAGGTCTATTGACCATTCTTCCTCCTTTGATTAAGAGGGACGACATGGCCGCCAGCAAGGGCATGCTAGCTAGGGCAATGGGCGGAGGGACCGATGACAGGGGCACCACAAGGTAGGTGGTGGGTGAGAAAGGCGGGGGTGGGGCAGTAGGTGCAATGAAGATGATTGCGCAAGGGAGTCGCACGCCCTCATAAAAGCGTAACCTGTCAACACATTAACCTACTCCTAATTGTCCATCCCTCCCCCCCCCCCCCCCTTCTTTTCTCTTCCACGTCAGCATTTGGCTGGCAATGCAGTCTATGCTCTAATGGAGAGTGGAGAGCCAACTAGGAATTGTGCAAATGTACCTTGATATGCAGTTTGATTTGTTTAATTCTATCTTGAAGTTCGAAAAGAATATCTTAAAGTAAAAATAAAAAGTGATGTTGACCGAAGATTAAAGAGTAATAAAGAATGGAAAATGCTATTCAGAGACGGCAGTTATGCTCGTTTGCCTCCACAATCCCGTTGGACTTAGAGTGGAATGTGGCTGTGAGACTATGAGAGGGATAATAATGGGCCGGGTGGGATCGTTTGAATGTGGGCCTCTGAAACCTGAGAACTGATGTATACATTTGTCCATTTCTTTAGTTCCCATAGAAATCGCCATTTTTTTTGAAACCATAAATCGTCATTTAACAAACTTATATGTATCATTCTGCTAAAAAATAAAAAAAAGTATATGTATGCATAAGTGGACGTTGTTGTGTGGTACGTTATTAACGATTTGCGGCACGGTGATTTATTTAGCGGCCACGTCGTGCGTCTGAATTCGTAAAAATTGAACTCGTATCTAGAATTATTAGCGATCACGTCATGCGATTAAATTCATCTAAAAGCCAGGTGCTTTGCAATCTGTAGGTCTTCGACCGACTAAGCTGGAGTCAGATAAGTGCTTCGATCCCGTATTGTGGGTTTATATATATAATAAAGTTTCTCATATCCGGATGTATATAGCCTTTTTCTTGTAGTACTCGCCGGATAATCATGTGTCCTACGTATTTTCAGGCTTGGTTTTAGCTCCAAAGCTTGCATATACACTCCAATATCAGCCTCCCTTTCCCCCTTAAAACACATTTTTTTGAGAATTTAAAACACATTTTTTTTGTGTGGTCTTCGGACACTTGTTATATGCTTCCATGAATATCTATATATTTGTTCTAGTCAATAAATTAAGGTCGTGTTTGATTCATTCTGCTAAGACTTAGCCAATTCATAACTCATATTAGCTAGCCAACCATGAATTGAGTATTTAGACAATAAGTAACTAGACTATCAATTAAATCTGTTTGATCCAAATAAGCTAATTGTTAGCGGGAAATCAATCCCTCCATCTGGCGTTACAATAGGATTTGTATTAGTCAAATTACCTTAACTTCGACAAAGCCTATAGTAAAATTACTAATGTTTATGTCTCAAACTAACTTTGTCACGAAAATACATTTCATATTAATTAAATGGGTTTATCTAATATTTTTTATATAAATTTAATCGTTGGATTTTAAAAAAGTGAGAATTAAATTCTTTTGCTTCCTACTAGATCAAACAGGCCTAATAAATATCTCTTTGAAGTTCTAGCTGAACAAATCTGAGTGGTGGGAATTATGTTTGCAGTTTTTAAGCGAAAATTTATGATGTCTTATTTATATATGGAAAAAATCGTGAAAGCCAGATAATATTTTTCAACACATATACTCCCCTTCCTTGTTTCGTCCCCCTCGGCCTTCGCCAGTCGCGAATCGCCAAAATTCCCCACGCCAGGCTCCTCACTGGACCCAAACCCCCTCAACTCAACCGCTGAACGCAGAGTTCGACCTAGCACGCAAGCCGCCGCAGGCCCCAATGGCGTCCCTTTTCAAGGTACGGATCCCCGAAACCCTAATTCCCCCGAGCATCCTGGTCCCCTCGCCGCGCCATGCTGACGCGGCGCTTCGCGGCTTCTCTTGCTGCCTCCAGGACCCGAGCAAGCTTTCGGCGTACAGGGACCGCCGATTCAAGGGGACGCAGGAGGAGTATGAGGCGGCGCTGCTCGCGTCGACGACGCTGTACATTGGGAACATGTCCTTCTACACCACGGAGGAGCAGGCCTACGAGCTCTTCTCCCGTGCCGGCGAGATCAAGAAGATCATCATGGGGCTCGACAAGAACACCAAGACCCCATGCGGTTTCTGCTTCGTGCTGTGCGGGCCTCTTCCCCCTTCCTTGATGCGTCGCGTTACATTTCCTGTTTGTTCTTGTGCTGGATGATTTTGGATTCGGTGCTGTAGTTTCCTTCAATTTACAGCAACATAGCACTTGCCCTAGTTTAGTTAGAAGGGGAGATTGCCCCAATTGTTCTGTTGGAGTGTAGTTTGATGCAATTGGACACTGAGTAGATGGATTTCTAGTCCTGTTGTGTGGTAGTGTGAGCTGTTCATCTGCTCGTTTCAATTGGACATTGCTTTATGAAATTTTGTTGCTGCCAAGAACATGTGAGATGCCTAGAACAGTAATAGAGAACTGTGCTATCTTAGCTTGTGTATGCCATTGATATTGCAATAGATTGGATGGAACCTAGTGCTGGTCTGGGGGTGGGGGTGTGGCGTAAATATTGGGTGCTTGCTGCTTGGTTCTTGGAGAGAGGATGGCATATACAATAAGAAAATCAATTCCTCTTTTCATGGTTTATTATTTAGTTTCATGTACTCTGTTTTGGTTGAGGGGTGGAGGCCCCCTCCTGAAAGTTTCTTTAGAAAACACAATTTTACCATATACCATAGATGTTAACAAAAACATCAGTGTGTATGTGTTTATCTCTTATCTTACCGCCCACCTCCTAAATTGTCTTCAAGTGCTGCTATGGCCATTGTTGAGTTGTGCACTCTCTAGTTAGGGTGTGGTTTAATTTATCAATTTTTATGGGCACTGGGATTTAATAACATATAATGTTCCAAACTGGTGATTTCAATGGCCATTTGGAATTTTTTATATGCAAAAGCTTGTACCACAGCTGTTTTCTATGCTTCATTGTGAACCCCCTTCCCTAGAAGACTGGGATGTGAATTCATGGGCACTGACATTTAGGTATACATGTTCTGATCTAAGTTTTCCTTAGGATTTATTGGGTAGTTACAGTTATGTTTGATTCCTTATTATTTATAAAGTGAGAGATCAAGAGTTACGACAAGGAATAGGATGTTATTTATGCTAAAGTTTTGCTAAACTGATAACAACTATGCTGTTAGCCTTTTTCCTCCCTTTGCTTGCATTTTTTTTTTTGGTTTCCATGTTTAGTTTGATATGTGGTTCATGTCTGTCATTCTATATTCATAAGATGATAATCATGGATTTTTTTATTTGTAAATGGAGCATAGTTTATTGAATATAGAGGTGCAAACTGTATTGTTGGGTGCATTGTGTCAGTCCGCCTTGCTGTGGATAATCTCACTATTCTGTTAGGTTCATAAAAGCTACACATTCATCAGCTATTAATTTTCAACAGAAAAAGGAATTTTGCTGTGCACATTCCGTATCTGTGCACGCAAGAATACCACTTAGTCTGGTTTGACTGTTAGTATCTGTTGCTTTAATGGCCGTGCTTACACCTATGCAATTTGATCCTCTCTTTCCAGGTACTACTCTAGGGAGGATGCTGAAGATGCTGTCAAATACATTAGTGGAACAATGCTTGATGATCGCCCAATCCGTGTTGATTTCGATTGGGGCTTTGAAGAAGGCAGGCAATGGGGCCGTGGACGAAGTGGTGGACAAGTAGTGCCTTGATCTTATTCTAACAAATATACATGGGTTTCTAGACGCTTTATGCTTATATAATATTTGTTTCTTTGATTTGATAGGTCAGAGATGAGTACCGTACAGATTATGATCCTGATATCCTTTGATGCTATTCCATTACAGTTTGCTCCATTCTGATTTGGTGCGTAGACCATAGACAACTATAAGATGTTTCCATAAATGCTCCACACCTCCTGGTGTCAACTTGAAATTCCGCTATAAAATTACTGTTTCTTTGTGCCTGTTGTCTTTTACTGGTTCAATTTTGATTATTGTGTACCTTTGCATGTTCCCTTTGTTCAACAACTGCTCTCAGGAGTTCCCAAGTTTCCTTAATGAATCAAACGTAGAGGTGGTTATGGTAAGATGGTTCAGAGGGAACTAGAAGCACAAAGAGAATTAGTTGACTATGGTGGATCTTTTCAACCGAATGCACCACCCCCCTGTAAGTTTGATGTTAGGATTATGTTATTTTGAGAATGAATTTCCATGAATTCACATTTGTTTTGTGACACCTATGATTTTGGTCTTTTGATTGAGTTGTTAGGGGTTGGTACAGTAACAACTTTGGTTGATTCAACTTGTAATGTTTACTGGAATATCTGAAACAATTTTACCCTTTTCCAGTGCTGTTAGACTGTTACTCCTCTTACCCCTGCATAGCATTCCTTTTACACAGTCCAATCTCTCTTTTACCCTAGTGGCAATCACTAGGTGCCCACTTTTACTCCTCTTTTAGTTGAGTTTACTTTTGTGATGTTGTGAACTTGCATAAGTCGGGGTGTTGCACTTTTTGCTGTCAGGACCATGATTGTGATGAACTGATGGTATTCAATTCTTTGCAGCATATTTTGCAAGCATTTTGATCATTAGTTGCCCAGTCGTAGTCATTTAAGTGGATTTTTCCCATTATATTCTTATCTTTAGATATGCTTGAGCCTGGCATATGTAGGGACATAAATTTGCCATCTTATTGTAATGGGCAGATGAGAGAGGTGAGCGGAAGAGAGGATATGGAGATTCTCATAGGAATGACAGAGGAGGTAACACATGTCAAAATTGTTCTTTTGTGTGTTTATTTTTTCCCACTAACACAGTATGCGTCTCCAGATTACCAGCGGAAACGCTACCGGAACGATGACCGGTCGGCACCAGAGGAGTCCAAGAGAGCACCCGACTCTGATCCAGTGGTATTAGCAATGTTCATTTTTATGCCATGGCCCATTATTTTGCTTTTGTGGACTGGGGATATTCATAAAACATTTGACATTTCATTTACAGGAGAAGAATCCTAGATTCCGTGAGAAAGGTGACTCGGATGAAGAAGAGGATGACTACGACAAGAGACGTCGTCGCTAAAGCTGTGTGGAACAAGTTGTGGCTCCATGCAGTGGTTATGGTGTCCAGTCGCTGCAGAAGAGAAGCAGCAGAGTATCCGGATTTCGACCTGTTGTACAACAGACTTATTCGTCGGCTGTTCCTCCTTTTTCCTGTCATCTGGTAGTCAGGATGTGTGTCGGTTTTACATGTGGTTCAAGTAGGGTACTGTGCTAACTGACACAATGAGCCTTATCATGTTTGCTGTTGATGAAGACTGTACTGAGACCAATGCACATATTGATTCTAATATTTTAGTATTACTGAACCCCAACTTCAATTTTTCATGTCTGTTGCCCCAACAGCTCTAGTGGCCCTATGTCATTATGTTTGTGTAGTTGTGTTTTGTGCGATCCGCTTGGCTCTACCGGTTGCCGGGGGCCGTGTGAGCGCCTGATGGTAGTCGCTGGTTTACAGCCGGTCGCTTGCACAATAACGGCAGGAGCCGCTGGGTCCGGTGTCGTAAAGGTTTGTCGGCACAAATCCACAGACCACACCGCATAGTTGAACACGGTGCTGCTAAAGCTGTCTGTTGTCCTTGACTTAGGCTTTGTTTAGATACTGATTTTTTTTTAATTTTGTTATTGTAATATTTTTTTTGTATTTGACAAGTATTGACTAATGACTAATTAGATTTAAAAGATTCGTCTCATGATTTATAATTAAATTGTATAATTAGTTATACTTTTTATCTATATTTAATATTTTATATAAATAGCTAAATATTGATGTGATGAAGAGAGTAAAAAAACTTAAAATTTGGTTTGCTATTTTCGGCCACGACCTCGTATGCGCACAAATATGCACTATCTAAATTTAGCACGAGGCTAGTTGTCAAAAAAAAAAAATAGCACGAGGCTTATTGGAACAAGCCCGTGACTTCTTGGCTACTGCCGTCGGGCACCGTCGAGGAGCTATCCTCCTCCTCACCAGGGACGAAGCAGGGGCACGTCCGGTTCACGGCCGTCCAGCGGTCCACGCACTTGCGGTGGAACGTGTGGCCGCACACCAGCTCCACGGACGTGGCTCCGCCGACCAGGTACTACTTGTAGCATATGGCGCACTCCCCGGCGGCCGCGCCGGGCGGCACCTCCTCGTCCACGGCGATGCTGCTCCCGGGCGCGCCGGCCTCCACGGTGATCGCCATGGCCTTGTTGAAGGAGTTGGTGGCGTGGGAGGCGGACAGGTTGAAGAACTCCTCCACGCTGGGCGCGCACTCCCGGGGCAGCCCCGCGCCCGCGGCCGCGACCATCGCCTCCACGCGCTGGAGCTGGCTGAAGAGGACGAAGTCGCCGCTGTTGCACGTGAAGCTGCCCGTCACCTGGGCATCAACCGGAGCTGGGCGGCGGCCTCGCTCAACTGCTGCGGCAGGTTCTTGAGGAAGTCGATGGTGACCGGCGGCATGCGGTCCTTGCCCGGGGTGCAGTCGATGACGGTGTTGAGGCGGAGCGCCACGCCGGGGCACGGCAGCGCGGTGAGCCCGATGCTTAGACAGGAGCTCCCGCCCGGTCCCTTGCCGTAGGTGTAGCGAGGAGCCATGGCTACGTTTGAAACGAATAAGGAATCGGAGTCCTAAGAGCACCCGCAGCGTGGGGTTTCAGACTATCAGCAGCGGTGTCCCGGGAACGGTCCTGGAGGACCGATTTCTATCTTAGGAATTGATTTCTAGGAATTTCTCATGCAGCGGGGTCCTGTAAGGGATCCTAGAAAGCCTAGCACCGGCTCCCATCCTGTGTATTCCAGAGACGTACGGACGGTCCTGGATGCGCCAGATGGGGCCCATGCGGAGGAGAGAGGGAGGGAGCAGAGGGAAGCGACTCGCAGTCCACCGAAGAGGGAGCAGGGAAGGCGCCTCGCCGTCCGTCGGAGAGGGAGCAGGGGAGCAACCTCGCTGTCCGCCGAAGAGGGAGCAGGGGAGGCGCCGAAGAGGGCCACCGTCGCCAGAGCTTTCACCCGCGGCCAGAGCTTCCACCCACGGCGGCGCTCCATGGCCGCGGAGCCGCTCCCATGCCGGCTCCAGAGCTTCCACCCGCGACCGTGGCCGCCCGCCGCACCGCCCTGCCCGAGCTCGCGGCCATGGAGGGAGCGCCCGCCGCCCGGAGCCAGCCGGCTGCACGACGCCTGCCTCCCCGCCGTGCCTCCACGAGGAGCAGGGAGGCCAGCCGCCGTCGAGCATGAGCTCCGGGGAGTCGGAGCAGGCGTCGGGGAGGGAGAGGCCCCGCCGGGGAGCCGGAGCCGCGCGCGCTACCCGGAGCAGAGCAGGAGAGGCCGTGGAGGGAGAGGCCGGACCGGGCGCTGTCGCCGGTAGGGAAGGGAGAGGTCGGGCGCTGTCGCCGGTGGGGAGGGAGAGGCCGGGCTAGGCGCGGTCGCGGGGGAGTGCGGTCGAATGGATAAAGGAGGAGAAGGGGAAAAAGAAAGAAATGGAAGAGAAAAGAAAAAAATCTAGATCGATGGGTCCCACGGCATATAAAGGATGATTTAAAGGACGTATAAATGCAGAAGAAATTTGTATAAAGGAGATCAGGGCCTCGTTTAGATTGCGAAAAAAAGTGAACCTGATGAATAGTACCACTTTCGTCTTATTTGACAAATATTGTCCGATCGTTGACCAACTAGGCTCAAAAGATTTATCTCGTGATTTTGAACTAAACTGTGTAATTAGTTATTTTTTTACCTACATTTAATACTCCATGCAAGTAGCTAAATATTGATATGATGGAGAGAGTGAAAAAATTATAAGTTTTGGATGAATCTAAACGAGGCCCAGGATAGAATATTTCTGTTAAAAGAGGAATTCAGAGGAATGGTGCGGGTAGTATAGTATCGGTTCGATCCACGCTGGACACGGTTCGATCCACGCTGGACACGGTTCGATACACCCTGTGAGCCCGGTACGATAGAGAACCCGCGTGGATGGATGGAACCGGGTGCTTCGAACTAAAAAAAGTATTCTTTCTCTGCCACCGCTCTCTCTCTCCTGCATGCGTCCGCGAATCTTCTTCCTCTTCCACTCTTCCTCCATGCGCTCGCTGTTGGGATGTCTATTTTTAATACTGTGGGCCCTGCTTATGGATCCGGGATCGGTTCTATACACTGGGACGTTTTTACCAAGTGCCATCAAATCACGCCATGGAACCAAGGTCGAGACTATACACTGCTGTTGCTCTAACCACGGGCGGACCGTACAATGGCTTTTACCTACTGTGTGTACGTGTTAACATTTACACTACCACTTTATATGAATGATTATTAGACATTGAAATTTCACAAAAGGAAAGTTGAAATGCAATAACATCAAAGATAATACGACGATAGAGAAAAAAAGATGAGTGATCCCACAATACATAGGCACATGTTCGACATAGCAAAACATGTACTGTATAAGGCAACTAGGTTCTTGAAACATAAAGGAACTCAATAGAAGAGGCAAAAACTACATAGCCCCGGATAATTATCAAGAAAATCTGGAGATCATATTCCTAGGACTTGAGAGTAGGACTGAACCAGACATATAATATAATACTTACTACCATTGGCGGATTCACGGGGGGCTGGGGGGCTGTAGCCCCCCGTGGTCAAAGATGCATGGAACAAGTCTTCTTTTTTATCTATTTTTAGTATAAAATTAATATAATTTTTATGTTATTTGTCTATTATTAATACATATTTAGTATAATTTTTATATTTTTATCTATAATTAGTACATATAATTAGTATAATTTTTAGCCTTGTATCTTGCTAAAAAAATTAGCCTTGTAATATTGTTTAGCCCCCTCCTTAGCCCGTTTGTGGATCCGCCACTGCTACTACTATGTTATATCTCAGTACCAAGCTTGGCATCGATCTAGTGATAGCGTTTTCATCTTCATTTGGAACCTTGTGTCACTCTGAACTGGAACCCTGCAAGAACACGAGAACCATGCTAAGTTCGGAGTACGAGTACTGCATTGAACTGCATCATCATAAACTAATTACTCAGATGCTTTATTCGAATGGAGCAACTGTAAACTAGATAATTAGTGATGAGACTGACATTACTTCAACATGTAAGATTTCCCATCATCTTTTCAGAGAAGGCTGTTAAACAAAATTGTAAAATGTATTATATATGTCTTAAAAAATTTATATTGCTCTCGGAACAATTTTTAGCCAATCTAATAATGTTATTTGTCCATGGTCAATGGATCAGTTCAAGAACACTTATATATGAGGGCCAAATACCAAGAAAACTTCTTGTGATTTGTAAAAATAATTTGTAATATATTTTCATATTTCTAAAATATACTTTTTCCACAGGTAGAGGTAAAGCATATAAAAGTTATTGAACGAAGCTGCAAATAGCACTGGCTACATTCAAAATTAAAGTCGTTCTCACTTTTCCTAGTAAAAACTATGTATCCAGATGTAGTCTATATCAAGATTCATAGCAAAAGCTACGTAATCTTGCAGTAAAGACAGAACCACTTATATATAATTTGGACTGGAGTAGCATATAGCTACCACAAGTAAGTGTAAAAAGTAAAGAAATGAAGAAAAGAACCCGTCCTGCTCGTTATCTTACATATGTTATGTGTACCCAGAAATTTCAGAACGTTGAGAACCCTTTGATGGATCTCAGAACATTTGACCTTGACTATCTTAAGGCGCGATATCATAGTTGATTTCCCACTTGCATTAGGTCGTCCTTCCACTACCACATCATATTTGAGTTCAACCTTCAGCAGGCAATGCAATCAAATGAAGTCACCAAGGTAAATAACTACTAATTGTACTATATATAACTCAAACCTGCAATGGTATAATTTTTTTGTGCATATATACCCCGCGAGAGAAAAGAACAGTGAGCTTCTCTAAAACTGGTGCATGTTGAAGCATGCAAGCTAGTTCACAGCAATCTGCAGATTTACGCCAGTAACCGTTGAGTACCAGGGTCATCAACTTTCAAAACGTTGGGCACCACCTCAAATCCCTCCTGAAAATATTCTGGAAAGATTCAAAATAAGAAAAAAAAAGTCACAATAAGCAATCGGGACAACTGTGGACATGAAGCTATTGAATTTTGGAACCTATTTAATTTAGTTTACTTCGGAAACCCAGATTTTTAGAATGCATATGATGAGTGTGGAACATATGATTGCTATCAGCAGACACAGCGACTATGACCGGTAATCTATACCTATCTATAAAGAGGCAAAATTTTTCCACCTCTTTTTTCTTTCACCTCTCCGTGTCCTATATGTTTACGGTTAGAAAACCATAATAATAATAAAACGCCAAAATTTTCACCTAATAATTTGTCCGCTCCCTGATTCAAAAAAATTTTATCCGCCCCTCCAGCCGCTCCACCCCGTCACCTCTCCGACTCCAACTCTAGTACGGTAGTGCTACAGAGATTAGATTGAGAATAGAATAAAAAATAATATAAGGTTTCAAATGAAAATAATACAAGAAAAAGAAAAAAAGGTAGAAGGGCTTTAATAATTTTTGAAATAGGCCAGGGTTCCAGATGTAAAATGTTAAAATATTATAAAATTCACCAAAAAATCACAGAAAAATCAGAAAAATATCAAACTAATTTTATTAGTTTCATAAAAATATGATCCATCCATATATGTTGTGAATATAATTAGGTTGTGTTTTTGTCTACAGATATGTTAATCATCCTTATATAGGTTGCATGCATATTGTTTGAATATGTACGAGATGTCCTCTTGGTTATTGTCCCCCCAAGTCTTCACGGACTTTCCGTTGTCCAATTCTTACCCAAGACAAGGCTCGGTTCATAATCCATATTTTTTAACAATTATTATGTTTATTTCTGTATTAAATTTTGAGGAGAAAGATTTACACCAGTAATTTAGTTTTGTTTAAAAATCAAATATGGATTAGTTAACGGCACAACAAATTATTTCATGAACCGAAAAGTGGCAGTATATAATCCTTGACTTTTTTTATTAAAATTTTGACGAGAAAGATTTACAACATCTATGTCAATTGTATTTAAATAATTTATTGGTATTTAAATATAGATTAGTCAATTGTACAACTAATTATTTCATAAACCGGAATGTTCGGCAGTATGTGGTTCATGACAAGAGCTACTATGTAAAAAAAAATATTGTCATAATCATCAGTGGACAAAACAATCCTAATGCAGTTACGAAAGTTGGTATGACGATGCGTAAAAAAGCGACAAAGGTCAATATCCATGAGCAGTATGAAAAAAGCTACAAAGTTATAATATATTTATTTATATCTAAATAACTACATGCTTTGCAAGGAAAAGGAAAAATATACCAAAGTATGTAATTCGATGCAAGTTTAATATGCCATTGTTATCTATTGTGAGCATTAACGTATATTATAAATATGATAATCATCATAAAATAAATCATAAAAATATAAAACTTAAGTTATCATTTATGCTATCATTTCAAATGAATTTTAATAGTTCTTTTGTCCCATTGCAACGCACAGGCATATTTGCTAGTTAAAAAAACGAGACCCAACTTAAAAGAACTAGATAGTTTTTTTATTAAGAAGAAATAAGGCGCGTAAGTCCGTCCTCGACGGGGATCGAACCTCCCCGTCCTCATGATTGGTAATTAAAACGGAAGGAAGATAAGTTGAGGTGGATACCGTCTTGTCCTCCGATGATAATGAGAGAGTATTAGGGTTTGCATAATACTTGAATTACCATCAATAGACACAATTAGTGATTACATATAGGCCATTAGGGGAGCCACTAGGGGCAGGCCCATGGGCCTCATGTCTACTGTCTAACACACCCCCACAGTCTGAACTGGGAGCACTACGTACATTGAGACTGGATCTAAACTCTGTAAACACTGATGACGGAAGCCCTTTGGTGAAGATATCTGCATACTGCGAAGAGGTAGGAACATGCAGAACACGGACTTCTCCGAGAGCAACACGCTCACGAACAAAGTGCAGGTCGATCTCAACATGTTTAGTACGCTGGTGTTGGACTGGATTGGTAGAGAGGTAAACAGCACTGATGTTGTCACAATAAACAATGGTAGCTCGGCGAAGAGGAACCCGAAGCTCACCAAGCAACTGACGCAGCCAACAAGCCTCTGCGACGCCGTTGGCCACGGCGCGGTACTCTGCCTCAGCACTCGAACGGGATACTGTTGCCTGACGCTTGGAAGACCACGAAACAAGGTTGTCACCAAGGAACACAGCGTACCCGGAGGTGGAACGGCGAGTGTCTGGACATCCTGCCCAGTCTGCGTCTGAGTAGACGGTGAGTGTAAGTGGTGCACTCCGAGAGAGGTGAAGGCCGAGGTCATGACTGCCCTGCAAGTACCTGAGAATCCGCTTCATAGCAGCAAGATGTGGCTCTTTGGGGTCATGCATAAATAAGCATATCTGCTGAACTGCAAAGGCAATATCTGGACGAGTAAAAGTAAGGTACTGCAAGGCTCCAGCAATGCTGCGATAGTGAGTAGCATCCGTCACAGGTGTGCCATCAGCTGATAGCTTGGAGTGAGTCTCCACAGGTGTACTACAAGGCTTGCAGTCACGCATGCCCACCCTGTCCAGAATATCCAAAAGGTACTGACGCTGGGAAAGAAACAAACCATCACCACGACGCTCAACAGAGATGCCCAGGAAGTGATGAAGGGGACCCATGTCAGTCATAGAGAATTCCTGACGAAGAGCTGCAATAATCCTCTGAAGAAAACCATGTGACGACGCTGTAAGCACAATATCATCAACATACAAGAGGAGGTATGCGACCTCACTGCCCCGGTGATAAGTGAACAAGGAGGCATCAGACTTTGACTCAACAAAACCAATCGAAGTGAGGAAGGAGGCAAACCAAGTACGCCAGGCGCGCGGAGCCTGCTTGAGCCCATAAAGTGACCGGTTGAGGCGGCAAACATAATCCGGATGCGATGAATCAACAAAACCTGAAGGCTGAATGCAATATACCGTCTCGGTGAGGTGACCGTGAAGGAAAGCATTCTTGACATCAAGCTGGTGCATCGGCCAGGAGTGAGCAAGAGCCAAACTGAGAACCACACGGATAGTAGCAGGCTTGACGACCGGGCTGAAAGTCTCATCATAATCAATGCCAGGGCGTTGAGTAAATCCCCGAAGAACCCAACGAGCCTTGTAGCGATCAAGAGTACCATCTGCCAAAAACTTGTGTCGAAAAACCCATTTACCAGTAACAATGTTGACACCGGGAGGTCGAGGTACCAAGGACCATGTGTCATTGGCCTTGAGAGCGTCAAACTCAGACTGCATGGCGGCACGCCAGTTCGGGTCCACAAGGGCAGACCGAACGGATGCCGGAAGCGGTGACATGGCGACGGTGCAGAGGTTGAGGCGATCAACCGGTTGAACAAAACCGGCCTTCCCTCTCGTACGCATGCTGTGAGCATTGTCGACCGGCGTGATGGCGACCGGTGCAGTGGAGGTCGTGCGCCGAAAACCGCTGGCAGCAACCTGCGTGGCAGGGGCAGCGGTACTGGAGGCCGGGCCTGTAGCAGTAGCTGCGTCGTGGCCGCCCGTGGCCGGGCCGTGAGGGGGCCTCGATGCTGAGCCCCCGCTCGGAGGGGGCGGAGAGGCCCCAGGGGCAGTAGCGCCGGAGACACCGGTGGCACTGTTGGCAGCAACCCGGGGCGACGAGTCCCCAGGGGCAGCAGTGCCGGTGGTGGCCTCGGTGGCCAGAGTACCTGCAGGAACAGTACTTGGCCCAATAGGCAAAGTAGTAGTGTCATCATCGCTCAAAAAATTTAGGGTGGTGGGATCAACTGGGGAGGTGGACATGGTGGCGAAGGGAAAGAATGACTCATCGAACACGACATGTCGAGACACAATGATCCTATTTGATTGGAGATCAAGACACCTATAACCCTTATGATCCTCAGAATATCCGAGGAAAACACATAGAGTAGAGCGAGGCGAGAGCTTATGGGGAGCGGTGGAGGACAAGTTAGGATAACAAGCACAACCAAACACGCGTAGATGATCATATGATGGGGAGGTGCCATAGAGCGCGAGGTAGGGGGTGCCGCCAGCTAGGGTTTTGGTGGGATGACGGTTAAGAAGGTAAGTGGCAGTGTGAAGGGTGTCAGCCCAGTAGGCGGGAGGCAAGCTAGCCTGAAAAAGAAGAGAACGAATAATGTTATTAATCGTTCGAAGAACACGCTCGGCACGACCGTTCTGCTAGGAAGTATATGGACACGACATTCGAATGGTGGCGCCATGGGTAAGGAGAAAAGTGCGGGCCGAGGAGTTGTCAAACTCGCGGCCGTTGTCACACTGGACAGCTTTAATGGAGGTGCCAAATTGAGTGCGTGCATAGGCAAAAAAGTGGGACAACATCTCGAACGTTTCAGATTTGAGACGAAGAGGAAATGTCCATGTATAATGAGTGCAATCATCCATAACAACAAGATAATATCTATAGCCCGAAGCACTAAGAACAGGAGACGTCCAAAGATCACAATGAATAAGATCAAAAGGTTTGGACGCACGACTAGAAGACAAGCTGAAAGAAAGGCGTACATGACGACCTAATTGACAGGCATGACATAAAGGTTCAGTAGTGCACTTATTACATGAAATGGCGCTGGAGCTAACAAGCTTAGATAAAGCGTCAGACCCTAGGTGACCAAGACGGCGATGCCATAGGGTGGACGTGGCAGCAGTGGCGGCGAGGGCAGTGGTGCTGGTGGCGGGTGCAACAGTGAATGGGTAAAGATCTCCCGAACTATTGCACCTGGCGATCACGCTCCAGGTTTGAAGATCCTTCACAGAAAGACCGAAAGGGTCAAACTCAATGGAACAGTTGTTATCAGTGGTAAAGCGGCGAACGGAAATCAAATTCTTAATAATGCCCGGAGCGACAAGAACATTAGAAAGAACTAGTGACCGATGCGGCGTGATGAAAGAGGACGACCCTACGGATGTAACATGAAGCGAAGCTCCATTACCGACAATTATGGATGAAGGATAGGAGGGTTGGGAAGAGGAGAAGGTGAGTATACCAGCGGTATTTGACATGTGGGAGCCGGCCCCCGAGTCGAGGTACCATTCAGCCGAGGAGGAGGGCACGTTGAGCGACATGGTGTTGAAGTTGTCGATCAAGGAGCCTTGATTCCAGGACCCGCCGGCCATGGGAGTCCATGGTGCCTGCTGCTGCTGCTGCTGGTGCGCCGGCGAAGGAGGCACACCCCCATAGCCGAAGCCGGGAGGGGGCTGCAGGTAGGGCACCTGCTGCACCGGCGGCGGGGCGTAGTAGTGCTGCTGCTGCTGGGCATGGAATGCGGCCGGCGGCGGCTGCTGAGGGCGATGGAGAGCGCCACCGGGGCCGTAGGGATGCGGCAAGAGTTGGAGGGTGCCGGCCCACGGGTTAGGGATCGGAGCTAGCGGCGGCGGTGGTCCAGGCCGAGGACCGCCCCCCTGACCAGTGCCCTGGCCGCCAGCGCCGCCAGACCCGCCGCTGTTGTTCTTGTTGCGGCCGCGGCGGCGGTTGTTGTTGCGCTGGCCGTTGTTGCCGTCGGTGGAGCCGCCCGCCTGAGCACCGCGCCCCAGCTGCCCACCGTTAGGGCCGCCAGTGGGTCGCTGAGGGGCACCACCGCCGGACGCGTAGAGGGCGGCGGCCGGGGGTGGTTGATCATCGGCGGCGGCGTCCTTGAGGTCGATCTCCTCGAGAAGGAGAAGGTTGCGCGCCTGGTTGAAGGTGGGGAAGGGGCGCTGGAGCTTGAGGTGCGACATCATGTGGCGGAAAGTGCCATTGAGGCCACGGATCAGCGTCATGACCAGCGTCCGATCACCAACCGGATCGCCGAACTCCGCGAGGGCACTCGCCATCGTCTCCAATCGCCGGCAGTAGTCGGTGACGTTGAGGGCGCCCTGCTTGAAGTTGCGGAACGCGGCGGAGAGAAGAAGGGCACGCGATTCGCGCTGCCCTAGAAATTCGTCGTCGAGCACCAACCACGCGACGCGGGCAGAGGGCTCCTTGAGCATCACCTGCTGCTGGAGATCGGGGCTGATGGTGCCATAGATCCAAGACAGCACGGTGCACTCCATCTGCGTCCAGGCCGCGCGCGTGGGATGCGCATCGTCGGAGAGCACATGGTCGGTGAGGGCGTACTTGCCGAGGATGACGAGGAACACCTTCCGCCATCGATCATAGTTGTTGGAGACGCGATCGAGGGTGATGGGGATCAAGACCTTGATGTTGACGACGGCCAGGGCCTGGGCATGGACGGCGGCGTGCTTCGCTTCGAGGGCGTCGAGCGCGGCCTCACGATCAGCCGCGGCCTGGGCAGCCGCCGCCTCCGCGGCCTGGCGCTGGCGCTCCTCTTCGAGAAGAGCATCGGGATCAGGCGCCATGGGAGGGTAGAGAGAAGGGGAGCCGGCGAGAGACACTCAGCGGCGGCGCGGGGGGCACCGGCGAGTAGCGCGGCGGCGGCGGCTCTAGCGGAAGCGAGAGGATCGGTAACCGATCTTTGATACCATGAGAGAGTATTAGGGTTTGCATAATACTTGAATTACCATCAATAGACACAATTAGTGATTACATATAGGCCATTAGGGGAGCCACTAGGGGCAGGCCCATGGGTCTCATGTCTACTGTCTAACAGATAACAGCACGAGATGTTTAGTTTCAGCCAATCCTTGAAGCACCACGCACTCTCCATAATCATCATAATCAATTGAATAATCTGTGTTAGTGGAGACATATGCTTTCCGCAACTGTGGCATGCTCTCCAGCACAGGACTGCTGCCAGAAAATTCTTGCAGACACAGAGAAGCCAGACCAGGAAAGCAAATCTAAAGGCGTCCAGACCCAGAAGAGGACGCGCAGCCTGTCATGACCAGGCGTTTAACTGACGGGGACGTCACCTTGGTGAGATCGGACAAATCACAGTATGTAAACTCACGATGTCCCCAACGCAGAACGGCCCGAGAAGTTGAGGCAGCCACAGCCGCCCAAGAAAGTCATGCCACAGAGCTCTAGCTTGGTCAAGTGCCGTGACACGAGGGACATATTATGCATGTCCATGTAGGTTTTGTCGAATGCGAATCCAGAGCGCCACATGTCAACTCGGAGTGACTGGACTTCACATTTCAGGACACGGCGCATCCATCTCTTGATGGCAGCGGCGCTCATAATCTCGATATCATCGTCGTCTCTGCCGTCATCGGTGTCGTGGTCACCCCAATTGTTGAACACGATCTCACACGTGTCAATGGGCGCATAGCCGTCGTCGTCAAGCCCGTCGAGGCGGACGCGGAGCAGGCGGTCCATGAATCCACGGACCTCCTGTACGGACACACGCTCGTGGCCCGTGATGAGCGTGCGTCTCGTCAGCTTCCAGACCTCGCAGTCTCGCCACGTCCGTGCAAGGGCACACGTACGCACGGCCTCCTGCGCCCGCAGGAACGACAGGACGTGTAACAACCCTAGAAATCCGGATATCGAAAATACGGGCTTTCAAAAATTTTTCTAAAGTTTACTAGTGTACGGTGGATGTCATGTAGGAAACCCGCTAATAGATGCACAAACAGCACTCAACGTTAGCCCGAGCATTGCATTTAAATAATCAGAGTTTGATTCGCCTCTTATTCGATTTTCTGTGACGTTAATAAAAATCAAATAACCTTTTAATACATGTATATATATATAGA
>CM041637.1:17165244-17193130 GCA_023333625.1 Bothriochloa decipiens
CGCCATTCTGTGTATTTTCCCTTCGTGGAAAATTGAGGATGTTTCAGGATGTGCGCCTGGATCTTCGGAGGAAGCTGGCTGAGGCGATCGGCTGGGTCGATCAGAGGAGCAGCGCGCGAGGCAAGGGCTTTCTTCCGGCGTTTCGCCTGAGGCGCCATCGATCTCACCACCGTTGTCAATCGCTACCTGCCATGGAGAGGATTGAGTAATAAGCTAAGTAGGGTAACACACTGGCACCGGAGGTAAACAGCCAAGAACTGAAACGAAGTGCAAGCTAGAAGATCACCTGCCGCCGGTTCGCCTCACCTGATGGCCGGCGGATCGGAGAGGCACCACGCCGATCACTTTCTCCCCGATCGATCCTGCAGTGAGTCTCCCCTTCAAATTAAATAGACAGCAGCCAGGGGCGGCACTTAAAAGGCAGCACACAATTCCCAACCAGCGACCCCTTGGGTCTCATTTCACACTGATACAGGACTGGACATTTCACACTGACACAGGACTGGACCCTTCGGTTTTCCTTCTCTGGGAAATAATAGTCATATAAAATATAAAAGGAATCCCCAAAATCTCAACCGGGCATATCCCCACGTAGGCCCATCGGTCGAGTAGGACTACTAGTCGTGTGGATTTGGAGTCGTATAAGTCCTAGTAACCAGTGACGGCAAGTGATCACTTATCAGTACATTTCACGTATGCTACTGAAAATTTGTTCAATAAACATTTTATAAATGACCCCAATTCAAATAAAAAAACAAAATAAAATGTTATAGATCTTGTACAGAAAAAATCTTTACAGAAAACAAACAAAAAATTAAAGAAAAAAAATCACTCACACGAAGGCGGCGCCAGAGGCCGGCCACGGGGGCGGCGGCGGTTGGCAGGGCAGCGGAAGACCGCGGAGGAGCAGGGCCGCGGAAGGCCACCTGTGGGTGGTGCCGGAGGCCGGCCTCGGCGGAGGGCCGCCTGGGGACGACGCCGGAGGGGCTAGCCTAGGGCGCGGCTGGCGATGGCGGCCGACAATGCCGGCGGGGGGAGGGGGAGGGGCGGCGGCTATGAAGTTATAGATTTATTATGAGCTAGTACAATTTTAGGCCATGGCTGATGCATAGGTCTAATAGGTGGGCTATAAGCTTTTAGCCAAATTAAAACCTTTAGCTATTTTTTTAGAATATAAAACCTTTAGCTAGTTAAAAACTAGTCCTAGATAATAACTAGTCCCAGCTAATCCACTCCGTATAAAAAAATGATTTTTAAGGTGGGAAGGTGGATTTGTTATGGCGAATTGCCAATACTGTGCCGATGCAAAAAAAAAAAAAAGTTGCCCCACCAATAGAAATAATAAGCTTTTCAAATGGAGAAGCACATTAGTTCTTAACGCACTTTCCAACATGGCACACCTTTACCGCCACAATGCATGTGAGAGAGTGATTTTGTCATCTCATGTTACCTGATACGTCTTTAAGACTGAGATCTGCTACTTTTTTTTCATACGACATATATATATTTGTATTACTTGATAAGGAAAACGTATAAATATGCGTATAAATACAGATACGCTATGTAAGGATAGATGGACAAATGTCCGAACCATCTTGCACAAAGGCCCCTAAAAAAGAATAAATTACATTAAGGTCCTAGGACCTTGTGCTACCCGAAGCCACAAGAGATCTCCGCCAACTGCCACCGCCAAACCGGCCGCCATCGAGGAAGAAACAATAGCCACCATGGATCTGGAGGAGCCCCATAGCCGCAAAGCTTTGAAGTGAGCCGCAGATGACACCCGAAACTGAGGCCGGGATGAAAACGCCGTTGAAAGAGCATCGGCCGGGGAAGCACCCGAGCCCCTCCAACCCTGGGACGAAGCTCGTCGGCGACACAAACCGCAAGGAACTCGAGCTTGACCCATCATCCAGCGTGTCGCACCACCCGCAACCGCCGCAGTACCCTTGACAAAAGAAAAGGCCAGAAGATGCATCGCCATACCGGAACGATGCACCGCCGGCCGACTCCTGTGCAGATCTCCGCGACCTCGCCGTTGACATCGGAGAAGAACGCCACCGGGGCAAGGAGAAGGCCGGGAGAAGTTATTCCACTGCGGCGTCGTCGTCACCGCCTCGCCGACACCGCCAGGACAACGAGCTCCTTCACCAACGTCATCCACGAGGGCAGGGTAACTGGAGACACATCGTCCCCGTCGCCCGTCGTAGACGTCGCCACGGAGGAAGCTGGACCCGCACCGTATTATCGGTGTGGGTAGAACCAACCCAAGCCTTGGAGAGACCTTCAACTGCCTCCTTTGTGCACACCGGCGTTAGAGGTTGAAAACAGATCCATAGATATGTAGGGACTCGGACAAGAACATTTGCAGTCTGTAGAAACCTCACAAGTTTCGACTAATAAGTTACACTTCTTATTACATACAAAATAAAAAGGAAAAAATTGAGTAGACCCTCCGACACATTGGACAGTCGTGGCTAGCGATCAAAATATTTGCCACGTCCATGCGCAAGCATTCAACTCCAGGTCAAAATATTTGCCACCAACAACCAAGCGCTCTAGGTTGCATATTTGCCCAGGGTACAAGATGATCTCATACCCAATAAGCTATGAACTGAAGTCTACAACCATACTGCTTGACATGAATTACTCAAGAATAGAGCTTGCCACAGTACTTCCGATATACGGTACCAAATTACGGCACATCACTTCTCATCAATCATGCGCCAAATTTTTTGAATGAATAATTATGCAATGTCACTGGGGCACCTGTAGGAAACTATCAGCTGCAATAACCAAGCAATTAGGAGATGACCTTGGCACGACTGGCTGGGTCTTCGTTGTGTTCGACCCACATCATGAAAACGTAACCCAGGCACCAGAGCAGCACATACTGAAGTGGAACCCAGCACAGAAGTGCGATGAGGCTAAGCATACTCCCAACATACTGCGGGTCTTTGATATAGCCAAAGGGAAACTCTGTCACCCACGGGATCGTCTTTCCAAATCGAACCCCATAGTAGGTACCAGACTCACCAAGTAGTTGGTACACCCTGAAAAGAAACAAAAATTTCAGAAACAAAAGCAATGAACTGTGCGTCCTTCATAACATTGAATACAGTGTCGGCTCCTTACAGCTAGGTAAAATTTTTAGTTGCAACTCTAATAAGACATGAGCACAAGACGTATTAATCAGAATACAATCTTTAGAGACAGGATGCACTATGAACTCCCTCACCTCCTCACAATACTATAGAAGAAAGCAGGGCAACACTCGCAGTACAATTCTCACACGGTGTACAAGTATTATGGGAGACGACAAAATATGTGTATGACTGGATCAGGATCTTGTAGTAGTTCAAATGACAAGATTTTCTGCTACATGCGTTTTATCATTTTTCTAACTAATCATGCCACTTAAATTATGCTTCATCTTTGTTACCCTTAGCCAGCCATCTAACTCTACTAGTTCTGTGACCACAACAGCCTGATCCATGCAGCAGTGTCAGCACGAAATCTACTGGAGGCCTGACCTTTGGTGCTATCCACCTCTGACCTAATCCAGCATGTGTTAGATACAGAAGAAGAGTACTGATTTCATCTGTGTTCTATACATCACTTTTTATTTTACTAAATCAGCAGTGACAATGTAGTAAACTTAAGGCCAGGGATTTTTTCATATGCACAGAAACCACCAGTCCACCAATCGATGGATTCACTTGATGTTACGCATACTCCACTAAATTCATTTACACCTCACTCTCTGAGTTGTGCAAGTGTTTATGTTGGTGAACATTAAATTCTTTGGAGAAATACATAACTGGGTTATCCATATGCATTCAAAGACAAGGTTCATATCAATTGTTAATGAATTGAAGAACCCCTTATCTTGCAGTGTGATTAGTCAACAGTCTCGGTAGTAATTTTTAAGATATTTCAACATTCAACAGAGCCAAAGTTTTATGGCAAGGACCTATCAATGAAGATAGCCAAATAATAATTCAATGGAATAATTCCTCCTATGGCAACAAATAAACCTTAAATACATGATATACCATTGTCAGTAACTCTGGATGGGGCCCATATGTCATAGACACAATGATGACATATCAGGGATTGAGATTCAATACACTATCATGGCCAATCTGAAACATACCAGAACATAAAATGGCTGCTACTGCTAGAAGCATATACTATGAACTCCCTCAGTATAGTACCATGTCCATGTAGTGTAGGAATGCATATGACGAGATCAGGGTCTTCTTTGTACTAGTTCACACGGCAAGATTTTCTACTACTCTTGTTTATCATTATTCAAATAGTGTTATGGTTGGAATTCTATTTCACCTTTCACCTTTGTAACCACTAGACAACCACCAAGCTTTACTCATTCTGAGTGCACCAATCTTTGGTACTATCCACCTCTCTCCTAATTGTTCACCTTAGCACTACCATCATTTTCCATTTTACTAAATCAATAATCACAACTGAAACTCCAGGGCAAGGATTTTGACACAGATGCAAATAAGCAAGTAATGAATTTACTTAATGTTACACATACAACATACCACACTAACTCCACTCACACCTTACACTATGATGACATCTAACGGGTAACCGGTGTTAAGATTGGTCAGCATTAACCTCATTTTTTTAAAAAAGAAACAAATAGGTATCGTATGATAAAAAAAAGGCAAATTTGTTATCATCTGTTACAACAATGAGTTGAATCCCAAGCCTTACAGCATGATCTTATCAGCATTTTCAAGGTTTATCAACAATTTAACAGAGACAAAATCCATGTGTGATAAAAAAAAGGCAAATTTGTAATAATCTGTTACTACAGTGAGTTGAGTCCCAAGCCTTACAGCATGATCTTATCAGCATTTTCAAGGTTTATCAACAATTTAACAGAGACAAAATTTAGAATAAAAATCTACCAATGAAGATAGCACCATGATGCAAACCATTGGTTATATGAGGACAGAGAAAATTCCAAGAGATGGTGTTCCATTAATCTACCAGCAGTGGCGGAGCCTGAACTAGAATCAAGGGGGGGCTGAATTACGAAGGCTCTAGCTAAGGAACCAATATGTGATGAGAAACTCCTCACCATAGGGGGCAACAGTCCAGCTCGGTGGTGCCATCTAGCATATCTTAATAGCGATGACGGCTGAGTTCTCAACTCAAAATAAACTATCTAGCAAAGCTTCTCAGTTTAGGAATTAACAAAATATATATGACAGTAGTACATCTCAATTACTGTGAGCACTGCAACTAGATCAGCAGCCGGCGTTCACAACCTTTCTAAACCAAGGGGGCGCCAACGCCCCATATGGCCACCATGAGGCTCCGCCTGTGTCTACCAGTGTGCCTACACCCATGAGTGTTAAAAGGGAGAGAATGATAATTGTTTGCCTAATCCACTTCCCTAACCATTTCTTTGTACCTAGTTTCGAAATCACATTTACCAGTGTTTAATCACCTGAAGCAATTCTGCAGCACTAAATGCAAAGAGAAATTAAAGCTTGCACAAGATCCGACTGAAGCAATAAGTTATTCCTTCAAGTTCCAAACCAGTGACCTCCAATTCCTACAGCTAAGAACATTTGAATAGAATACACTTAGTTTGATTCACCTAAGGTGAACAACAGACGTCAGTCTTGGCATGCATCTGTTTCTTTAGGTACTGGAGAGCTTAGACATATCACCGGCCATCTATCATTCTGATAGCCAGTAGCTCAATTCATTCAAGGCAGACAATAATACAAGAGATTCTTAATCAAATGCGCCTATGCACCAACAGAAACAGTTCCAAGTTGTAGAGATTCTAAAATCCTGCAGCTATTGCTGAACGCGGGATGGATCATGTACGGTGCCTCGCTAACTGGGAAGTGGGAACAGACAGGAAAAGGACGATTCGGTCACTCACTTGAAGTTGAGATACTGGCCGACGGCGAGGAGGACGGGGCAGTAGAGCGGCGGGGGCCAGGAGAATGACGCGACGGAGGCGAGCGCGAGGAGCTGAAGCGCCTTGAGGGCGTGCGAGACCTGCGCCATCCGCCGGCACGGGTCGGCCCCGCGGCCGCACAAGTCCACCCACAGCTGCGGGTGGGTCCACAGCGCGTAGTAGAACGGGAACGGCAGCAGCACGCCCACGGCCGCCGCGGCAGCCGCCATGGAGACCATCTCGACCGGGGTCGGCGGTGCTAGTGTTCGCCGCAACGGTTTTGCAGTGAAATTGTTCCCCTTTTTTTTGGCAACTGCAGTGAAATTTTCTGTGCTCAGGGGATGCGGGCCTGACGGGGGAGAGACGACCTGGAGTTCACCGCTGGTGGGCTGTCTAATGGGCCCTGGGAAGTGGCCCCAGAATTTGCATCATGAAAAATCACTGGATAACTTCGGTGATCATTAGAGTGCAGAACTAGGTGTTAGTTCACAAGGCCGTGCATGCAAGTTTGAAAGAATGACCTTTTTTGTGTTTTGAATTCCCATCTCAAAATAAAAAAAAAAGAGGTGGGGATATATGGTTGTTGATGGACAGAGCACTTGTGTATTATTTTTTTTCTCTCAAACACTTGTGTATTATAGAGCTGGGGTTGAGCTTGATCTGGGGTTGAGCTTGATCTGGTCTTTCATACAGATCGTCAGGGAAAAAATCTGCTCCCATTTGAGTGATAAGGTAATTGTGAGAACTACAGATCTTCCCAGGCAGTGCCGTTCCGGTCAGAATGTACAAAACTACAAACGATGGAATTCAGATATTGAGGATCAATCGCAATCTCAGATATTGAGGATCAATCGCAATCTGAGACAATTTAGTCCTTACAGTATCATGTTGCATCAATGAATCATGAAAAGACCTCTTTGTAAGAACAAAAAGTCCCACCACGGCGGGTAGAAACACAAATTTGTCGCAATACCAACACCCCATGTCAGCAGCAGGGAACAGCACATTTGGGGGCCTAACTCTAGCTTGGACGAATTGGTACTATCCTATTACCTGCTTGGCACGCTCCAGAAAAGCGTCAAAATTTCTGGACCTGTTCTTGTTGATTCACAGATTAAGCTCCATCCACCTATTCTGCACCACCATCATCAAAACCGTCATCTTCAACTTCTTCAATCTTTTGAGGTGCCACACCATCTTCGACAATTGTAGGGTCATCATCTCTATACACTTCAGGGTCTGGTCCTGCACGCATTTCAGGGCCTGGCCCTGCAGACACCTTGACCATTGCTGGGCGAAGTAATCTTTCCCCGAGTTTGAAACCTTTTCGGAATTCCTGGAGAATGATCCCCTCTTCGTACTCCGATGAGTCTTCTCTCATTATAGCCTCATGAAGCTGAACACAAGGTGCAATAAGGAATTATTTTAAAAGGAAAGAAATATCCTTGCAAATGCTCAGATGTGGACCATATAAAATTTAGCATTTCTGTTGCAGAAGTCAAACAGTCAATAGACTCTACCACCTGATTACACTGAGATACTAAAAATGTATAAGAGTAGATATGTAGTGTAGCAACAAAACTTTTAAGTGGAATATGCAAATTTCACGATTTAATCCAGATGATGTTTTGCTAAGACTAGCTTACCATAGGATCAAATGGTTTGCCAACAGTTTCAACATCTTCAACACCCAGTGATTTCAGAATCTCGATAAATTGCTTATAAATGCTCTGGTAGCTATTATTTATTTTCTCCTCTCCCTCTGTTTCCACCTTTATTTGCATTTTTGCTCTTTCAAAGTTGTCAAGAACAGGCAAAAAGCTCTCTATTAGTTCCCCTTGCACATTTTCCATCATGTTAAGCTTCTCATTTTCTGTCCTTTTCCTGAAATTGTCAAAATCAGCACTGATCCTCAAGATACGTTCTCGTTGAGTTGCTAGTTCGGCATTTAGAGCAGTGATTTTGTTCAAAAGAGAGTTCTTCTCATCCTCGATAGAAAGTAAAAAGGACTCTATCTCAGCAGCTTTTGCTTCATCATCATTAATCAGAGCTTCTCTGTATGACTGTAGTGTTGTAACAATAATAGATGGAGTTTCATCTATGCTTCCAGCACCATCATCTGCAGCACTGTCTTCAGTAACTTCAGTTTCTGAATCCTCCTGCAGCATAGAAAAATAACATTATACAAAAAAAGCCCAAGCATCCAATAGACAGATTATCTGTACATGGACGTGGATAGAATTGCAACAAAATGAACTTCTTCAGCTTTTAAACAAGCATTCAAAGGAAGCCAAGATATTGTTGCACTATTGCCATCGTTAGAGAAAATTCCAACCTAACATAATACTTTAAACTATTATGTTACTGACATGTAATCTGCAGAAAGATTGCATCCCTGCACTGTAACTTAACTATTGTAAAGTTGTTGCACAAATCAGTGCCATACAGTATCTAAAGCTAGAACAAAGGCTTTGATATATAACTTTTCAAATCCAAAAACCTCTAACAAAATTCCAACATAATAACATAATAGCATTTATAGTAAAATGCAACAAATCAATGTCCTCAACCAACAAAATTGTGCATTTTGCTATACTTCAAGGATCAAAGACATCTTCATGAATTAGCACAAGTGCACAGGCATGCAGCTAGGTACTACTGTTGCTGTCACATCATCAGAGTGGCAGCATCACATGAAAGTGCTTTTACAAGTACATATGAATTTCACTAAATAAAGATGTACCAGCGGTGTGGCTACCCTACTTATCCAAGGTTTTCCAATAGTTCTCCATAAAAGTGCAGCACCCTGTTTTCTAACAGAAAGCTGATGCTTCCAAATTAGTGAAACCTTGGGCAGTCATTACTTACAGAAGTCCTGTCCAATGCTTGCTCTAATATTGATCAAACTTCAAAAAAAATTACCATTAGACTACACTAAGTACAAGTTATGAAGCCAAGAAGCTTATATTGATAAGGAATGATAAGTTAGCACACGAATTTTAGAATGTCTCCAATGAATATCATGGACAACAAGGCTACATAATTTAGTATCACAACTGTCCTACATTGCTAAATCTCGATCTTGAGGACCACCTAAAAATCAGCAATCATGGCTAACCAAGATCTGTTTAGGGGGGCGCTTAAGAAGGCAAAGCAGAAATCTTCATACCAGAAAATGATTCACCAAACAACATATTGAAAAATTCTTAACTGGTCATATTAAACAACTCAAGAATGGAGGTCCAGCTGCTTATTCCCCAAAATTACAGCACTTATGTATCCCCAGCCATATAATCAAAACATAGCGAAAAGAAGCAGTAGCTTCAACACAAATTGTGTACCTACCTACCCCTAACAAGTACAACAACAACAACAACAACAACAACATAGCCTTTTGTCCCAAACAAGTTGGGGTAGGCTAGAGATGAAACCCAAAAGAGGCATGGAAACAAAAACACATAAAAGATACAAGAAAAAAGATTATGGTTCAGGCACGTTAATTGCTAGTCTCCAAGCACTCCTATCCATAGCTAAATCCTTAGGGATATTTCACTCCTTAAGGTTTCTCTTAACCGACTCGTTCCAAGTCAGTTTAGGTCGACCTCTACCTCTCTTTACATTATCGACCCGCTTTAGAACCCCACTACGCACCGGTGCCTCAAGAGGCCTCCGTTAGACATGGCCAAACCATCTCAACCGGTGTTGAATCAATTTTTCCTCAATTGGTGCCACCCCAACCCTATCCCGAATATCGTCGTTCCGGACTCTATCCCTCCTTGTGTGCCCACAACACCATCGTAACATACGCATCTCTGCTACACTCAATTGCTGGATATGTCGTCTTTTTGTAGACCAACATTCAGCACCGTATAACATCGCCGGACGAATCGCTGTCCTATAAAACTTACCTTTTAACTTCTGAAGCACCCTTCTGTCACAGAGGACGCCTGAAGCTTGACGCCATTTCAACCAATCGGCTGAAATTCTATGCCTAACATCTTCATCAATGTCGCCGTCCTTTTGTAGCATCGATCCTAAATACCAAAAGGTACCCCTAACAAGTAAGGGCGAATAATTCGTCCTCAGAAGTCAATGCAAAGCAGGTGCAGATCATTACATAGACAAACCCGGTGTTAAGAGATTAAACAACATGGCACCCCCGGTTCATATTTTTCTACTTCAAATTTACCAGGATGCTAACGATATCAGGAACCTGACAGCTATTCTTCACAACTGAAGCACAAACCCGTCCATCGGACACAAAGGAACGACAGAGGAGAGGTATTACACGAGCTACGGCCGCCAGGACACCCACCCTCACCTGCGTCGCCGTCTGCGCGGCCTCGTCGGCCTCGGTGGCGGCCAGGCGCCGGAACCGGCCCCCGGCGCGGCAGAGGACGTGCGGAGTCGGCAGCAGCCACACCCGGAGCGGCCGGGCCGGCGCGCGCCGGGAGCAGGCGAGCAGCAGGCACCGCCCACGCGGCTCCCGCCCGGATAGCGGCGACGAGGGCGGGGGCGCGAGGGCCGCGGCCGTGCGGAGCCAGGCAGCCATGGGCGCGGCGCGCGGTCGCCGGTGGCGGGCGGGTACAGGGGAGGGGTTTTGTTTGCGCTAAGCTATCGGATGCGGCCTGCGGGAGGGGAGAACGGCGGGGGAGGTACGAGATAACCCTCGCCTTCAGATGGATGGATGGATGGATGGGAAATGGGACAAAATTAGGAATGATCGAGAATCCGAGACCCAGATGGCTCCTTTACATTTGTGTTTTTTCTCTCAAAGAGGAGTGGAGAGACTCTCGAGCACTCTCGGGTCTCGGCCCAAGGAAGAACCCACGGCAATAATTTTTTGGATATTAAATTCTAGCCTGTTCGGTTGGGCTGGCTGGTGCTGGTGCTGAACCAGCCAGCCACCGGCTGCTGTCAGCACCCAGCCAACCACAACCAGCAAGTTTACGATCATTTTAACTTATTTAAATAATAGATGTCATTCATTCTTCAAAATATGGCGCCAACACCAACATCCATTTAAAAAAATGGCGCCAACAAGCAGGTGGCAGCACTCAGCAAGACCATCCCAGTACAACAAAAGGCGCCAACAACTGGTTGGATTGCGAGCCGAGATTATGCCGCTGCACGGTTTCAAACAGCCGATGGAGTCGAGCACACCGTTTCTGCCTCTGGAAGGAAGGTGGAGGAGGAAAAGGCCGCTGGCCTTGGTTGCCTTGCCTCGGAGTCGGTGCAGTTCCAGAGGCAGAAACGGCCTAAGTCAAGATTTGGCTCGTCTCGCATGCAAATTGGAGGTGGAGGCCCCATCTGCATGCCGCCGATCCTCCACCTTCCTTTGGTTTCAACCATAGTCGGCCCCATGGCTCGGCCCCATCTGCATGCGAGCACAAGAAAACCTCACCAGATGCAGATAAATTAATCTTTTCAATCCTTGAGCAATCATGTTCATCTATGAACTGATCGCTGCTGTTGCCCTGCAACCTGAGCACTAAAGAGATGGCTCTTCAAATTAGCTATGTACCTATGGATGCGTTGCTGATCTGACAGCGAAAGGAAAAGTGGTAGATTTAGTGGCAACATAGGTCCTTCCTGTACTAAAAATGTGAGCAAGATGATAGACTTTGAGTATAGCGCTGTGGATCTGCTTTGGTGTCCCAAAACTTCATTAGCCTGAAATCATAATAAGTAAATGAAAAAGTCAATAAGAAGTATCAGCTGTAACCAATTACTGGCTAAAAACATGCATCCTATAATCCCACAGCAATGTTCGCAGTGCATAATAGAAGTGCAACACTTCTCCAACTAGGGGTATCTACTATCCATCTATATCTAACAGATTCTACAGAAGATGTTGACAAATGAAAGCAAATTGTTTACAGGTGCAAAGAATCACAGGGTTCATGCACGCTATGGATCAAGTTCAGGCATGTAATGGATGTGTTTGCTTGTTGTTAGAAAGCTTTACACTAGTCATGGTAACACAAAACAAAAACGCTCTTCCCATTTTCTTAAATTATATGGGAAAACAAAGGCAGCATAAAGAGCTAAATGTTTCCGCACAAACCATCAAAGAAACCCATAGAGTGATACTTACAGCTCCAGTCTTCCCATATTCCAAAGCAGTTTGGAATACGACATCCATTGCATCTGGCATCTCGGTGTTCATATCTGAATCCATCAACTGACAAATGTCACTACGCATCGATATTGATCAGGGTGGATCTCTCAGGCGCTCCAGTAGTCCAGTTATAACTACCAAGCCAGGCAAGGTACTGGGAATAGTAAAAAAAAGGTTACAAGATCTTTCATGAGATGTAGATGACTGGATGTTGCAAACAATCAAGTTTTTCTGCCAATGCTGTTCATACTAGCTAAAAGGCTTCAAATTGACAACACCCATTTCAATTATGCCGATCAAAGAACTTCTCAATAGCCACTGAGAACGCAGCAAAAACCAGAAATCCAATGCATGTAGCTTTAGGGCCACCTGTACAAATACAAAACTCCCTTAGGTACATTTTCAAATATAGATACATCAGGACGGCAACGGCAATATAGGAAATGTCTCCTCATTCTTATCTAGTTCCCTAAGCGGGAAGGTATAGAAAACGTCTATGTCATACATACACAAAGGAACAGAAACACCTTTTACAGCTAAAGCTCCTCCAGTTACACAGCCAGCTACTGCTGTATTGGTAGTGTCATGCTTTGCCCGAACCTGCCAAAGCATCCAAATACAAAGGTTAAATAGGAAGAGAACATGCTGACACAACTACGAATAAAAAAACCTGTTACAATTATACCTTCTCTACGGTACATTCAGCTGCTGAGAAAATCAGACCCATGACTGCAAAGGTTTTGGCATTACTTATACTTCTCCTACCCATCTGCTTTGCTGTGTATACTATTTGCTGCCTTGCTGTCATCTCCTCTGCCATTATTGGGTTGTCCAAAGCTCCAAAGAATAGTCCCATAAGTACACCAAGACCTCCTCCTAATGAATAGGAAGGATAGAGAGTTAATGAAAGTTACTATACTCTATTGAGTATCATTGGTGGCATGGCCAAGGAACTGATGTTGTGGGCTACTTAGCTAAGGTATGACAAGGCATGATTTTCAGTCTACGGTATTAAACACCAAACTATAAAGCAGCTACTGAAGATTTAGTCATGTAGATGGTAGATGAGCACACATTATGAATATCACTAGTTCTGTCTTATGAAACAGTCTGAGAAACACAGATGTTGTGCATAACAAATCACACTGTTGGTTACACCAGGAAAAATTTGTGTTACAGGCCTAGATAGAAATAGAATGAAGCATTTGAAATCAAACTTTCTTCAATAAACTAAGCATCAGATCCCCTTGCGATTCCTTGCAGCGAGTGAACATGATAATGTGACATGAACCAGATCAAACAGCAAAAACATAAGCTTGCTTTTACTGTTACTGAAACACAGCATTCTGTGTTTATTGCTAAATGCTTCAACCAACACTGAATGTAAAAGACAGAAACATCGTAGGGTGCACAGAGTTAGATACAGCCTTTCCACCTCTGGGCAAATTCTTTGCAACCTACTTGAAATTTTGTTCAACCAATTCATGGAGTATATTCCATGATCATCAATTACCATTTACCATAACAAAACTATATAAAATATTTCTGCTGCAATTACGTGAGGTAAGTACACAACAAATATGCTCCATTACCATATAGCATTTTGAATTATATTTCATTTCAAGGAATAATAAGATTTTTATTTGATCTTGTCAATAATTTTTTATAAGATCTCTAAACAGGCAAGAAAAGACAGACAAAATGATTATAACAAAACCAACTCCGAATTGATGCAATATGGTACATGAATCCCTTCTCACTTACAAAAGCGGCTTTGTATGTTTCAAACTCTTTATACAAACAAGGGAAGAGCTCAGGGTGTGGTTGGTTTGAGGAACCATGTCATGCTATATGAGCTGGTGCATTATAAATTAACCCCATGAATTTTGGTGGAATCAACCCATTCCTGATGCATGTACAAATTATTAGCTTGTAAGAATGAGGTGGTGATGGATGGACGAACCGATTCCATTCAACAACAAAAAAATGAGGAGCGAGAAGACGATGGAGCACCCCATTCCCCGAACCAAACAGGCCTTTGAACAAATGCCTCCTACCATACCTCTCAATTTCTCTATCACTATCCAATCTCCAAGCGACCAACCGATAAACATTTAGCTCCCAATGAGTGAGGGAGGAAGAGAGGGCTCACCCATGACGCCACTGACGACGCTGCAGACGGCGCAGTTGTTCCAGATGTCCTGCCCCTTGATCTCCTCCTAGTTTTCTAGAATGTCATAATCATCACTATCATCAACAGTTTGGGGGACACAACCAGAAGCAAACACGTCATCCACTTTGAGGTCATTGCCTAGTTCCTCTTTGACACCATGCAACAACCTCATCAAAGAATAACTAATACAAGTACGAAGACTCTATATACCTGGTAAGTAAGAAGAAGCTCAACTAATGAATCAGCTCCATTATCCCCTGAAAGAAAAAGCAGCTGTCAGATAGGGTATATAAAATCACCTAGAATCCGAGTTAATGAGAAGATATGTGTCATTAGCTAAGTACCATTGTCCTTCATGGCCTTCAGAACAATCTCTTTTGCTGGTCCCAAGTCCACATACTTCTGAACCAAAGAGGTAGATGGCCCAGCCTTCCCATTGCCATTAGCAACCTTCAAATCAGCCCCACAAATAAACAGAAATATTACAACCGTAACCACTGCCCACTAGAAACAAGGGAACATCATTCGTGTCCCTATACACTAATCATGATCCTGTTTCTGTTCATACAAGTTACAGATCTTTTGTACTTCATAGCTAGCATTGCAGGAACCTTCAATTCTCCCTACAAACGAACCACTTATGACAGTCCATTGTCCACTCTTTACAACAAAACAATCCATTAGAGCTACTAATGGGCTAGCTAATTAGGCATACATGCAACCTTTACAAAACTAGTGGACTTCCTTGAAACCACTAAGCAAACTGCACAGATACGATGCAATCCGCAGCTGCACATACACCGTCCGCCTTGATCAATCTTCCTGTAGGCAGTACAAGTGTCAAACCAACTGCATAACAGACAAACCAAACTTCAATTGACAGACTGTACTAAATTCAATACTACACCTTCAGTCAACTAATGTTGAGGACCACATAACCGTTGAGATCCACTCCCTCAACACGTCGATCCTTGTATCACGATTCGTCTCCACCCAGTCCGACATAGGATACGTCGGTGGATGCTGTCCATGTGTACGCCGCCACAAATAATTATCCAATGCAAAGCATGATATGACAATCCAGGCCTGCTTCTCCCTTGCACAGTACGGCACCTTTACCAGAATCTGCCACCTTTCTTTCACAACCCCAAATCAACGTTCAATGATATTGCGCAATTTCGCATGAATTAAGTTAAATTTCTCCTCACGGGTTAATGTCCTCAAGTCAACTCCCCTAAACTCATCTTCATGGTACCTTGTGTGATGGTATGGCGTCATGTACCCGGCCTAGAACGTGTATCCACTGTCTCCCAAATAATATCGACCTGCATCAATTGAAACTATTACATATTTACTGACAACAATGAGCAGCCAACTTACTACACACATCCAGCATGAATTTCATTTGAAAGTCATCACAAACCTTGTGGTGGATGTGGAAACCTTCCATGGCTCTGACAATCCTCTAGTACCGCCTGGTCATGACATGCCCCCGCCTTCCCCGCACCGATCCAGGTGAACTGGCCATCCATATTCACAATGGCGCAAACATTTATCGATGTTTCCTTGTTCCTATTAAAGAAGTCAGATTTTGCTTCGTGGTTAACCTCAACTTCTATGTGAGTTCCATCTACAGCACCAATGCATCCATCAAACCATGGTGCATATTTCAGCAGTCTCAGGCTCACTCCTCCATAGTGCTGGTCTGGTGGAACTAGAATTGTTTGTGCCCATTCAAACATAACATTTGCTACTACAGTTACCTTTCTACTAACTGTATCCAAGGACCACTCATATCTATATTTTCATTGTCTTGCTGCAGAACCATGGGCACAAGTCCACACATACATACCTAAAGCTTCAATTGAATCACACTTACCTGTATTAGGCAGGCCAAATGGACGCAACATGTCATGTAACTCCATGAATGCATCACGTGACATGCGAAAGTTGTCATGACATGCAGTTGGGTTATTCAGAGTCAGTTGCATCCATTGCGCGCCTGTAAGCTTTGGTATGGGGCAAGGAGGATTAACCGGAACACTTTGATTCTGCAACATGTACTTCAGTTTTTTCAGCAGTGCGGTTGCGGACACCAAGCGCAACAACTTCTTTCCCTGAACAGAATTGTCGCTACTTGAAGAGTCCTCAGAACTGCTCGTCTTCACAGTTCACATACAACATTCTGTACAAATGCCAAGGTGTATGTTAAATTGTTAACATAAATTATGAACTAGAGAAGTAATAAAGAACGATAAAAACAAAAAAATAGTATGATAGCATTCTCATTTTTGGCTGATATAGTATTCATAGGTCATGATAGCACGTACCAATAGCAACACCACAACCAAGCAGGCAACCCTCCGATTTGTAACAAGGCCAACACCAGTACAGTAGACCTGAATTAATAACAAAATAAAACATGAGACGTGGTTGCCAACTAAAATTATGTCTGCAATAATAAAACATGGTTGTCAACTAAAATTTGTTCTAACATCACACATCTCAAATTAGAACACACTCAGTTTGTTACAACCATGAACATAGAACAAATAAATAGTTCAAGACAAAGGTTGTTATTACAACAAACATTACATGACGAAATTGACAAGTACAACAACTAAAGAAGCCTAGGCAGGAATGACGATCAGCTTCACTTCGAGTTGAGGCCAGCAAATTCCCAGGACACCTTAACCCAGTTCAGGCGGCCATCCTTAGTTTTCAGATCCAGAAATGCGCGACGGCGATGCTTGTTCAGGCAAAGGTTGAGCGCTTGCATGTAAACTACATCTTCCTCCTTATAACCATCTGCCTCCAAAATTTCCTTTACTTGAGCTATCTCCGCTGCGTACAGGGCGTCTTCATGGCCTTGGCGCTTCCTAACACTCTTGATAACGTCATTCAGACCCTCAATGGTATCATCAATGGAAGTAGTCTTGCTGCTCTTCTTGCGTGGACTGTCGATGGAATGGTCGTCATTGATTCTTTTGGAGGACACACCACCACTACGGTAAGGTGTGGGATCATCCGACAAGTTTTCAGGAGTGTGAGGGCTCGCTCCTGCGGAAGTATGGTCAGGTTCATGGCCACCGGCAGCAAACAACTCCCCTCTGTCCCGTGGGGTGCGTCCCAGAATCGTGATCAGTTGCTCACAGCATTGTGGATGTTTGAACCTATCAGGAATCTGTTGGCTACTTTCCTGCACGGGTTGGCTACTTTCCTGCACGTGATACAGTACTGGGCATGTTAGTAGTGAGTTAGTGAGAAAGTAGCTGGTTACAAAAGAGGCTTCGAAAAGGATAAAGTTAGTACCCCGGGTTGTTCTGCAAACAAGGCGGGATCAGCAGTCACCTCACCAGTAATCGGGTCACGGCCTAGGCCAGTGTGTATTTGACCATCGCGCCAATTGAAATACCGCCGTTTCAGGTCATGGTACTTGTTTTGAAGCATTTTCTTGTCATACCCGAGGTGTGTAGCCTCGTTGAACTCACGCACGACATTGGACCAACCGATAGTGGATGGGGTGTGGGTCTTATGGTTCCAGTGACATATGTCTTTCTGTTTTCGGATTATGTCAAGCAACAGGGCACAGGTTGGGTCATCATATGATGCTTTTTTGGGCATCTGATGCAATGTAGGCATTTTAGTGGAATTATTAACATGCCTGGAATGCAAATGAGCAAATAGATGGTAGTAGCAGTGCGCAAACAAAAGACAGCGGAAGAATCAGGGGACTTGCCTTTCCGAAACGCTTGCGGCGTTTTGAACCGAGGTTGTAGTGCCTGGCTTCAGGTGGAGAGCATGAAGACATGGACGACGATGCCAGTGTGGGCAATATATGTTCAGCGGTAGCGCGTCCGGTGCGGAAGAAGGTGGATCAGGCCAACCAGCAGGAGGCAGCTTCCCTGGAGATGGATCCGGCAAGCAGGGTGGTGTATCCGTGCAGCTGGGTGGAGATTCCCGACCTGGTTCGATCGGTACGAGACCCTGGGACAAGAGCACGTCGGACTCAGATCCGGACGGATGAGACAAGGGAAGCGTTCGATCCCGGCGTACCTTGGTGCCGGCGGTCGGGGTCGCTGGCGGCGGGACCGAAGAACCGTTGTCGTACGCGTTGTCGCCGCGGAGGCCGTCGCCGGCGAGGGGAGGTCACGGCCGCGCTCTCGGTCGCCGCGGAGGCCGTCGCCGGCGAGGGGAGGTCACGGCCGCGCTCCCGGCCGCCGCGGGTCCCGTCAACGCCGCGCTCACGGCCGCCCTAGGTCGCGAGCAAGGCCGCCACGGGTCGCGGCCGCTGTCGCGGAGGAGTAGCGAGCGAGGGAAAACCTAGCCTGTGTGCGGCGATGCGGAGGAATCGCGAGCGAGTGAACCAGTCAACCTTTTAGGCAAGCACCGAAGTTGTTGGTGTTTCAACCGTTCGGCTGGTGCTGGGCTGCCGAACGGCTGGGATACCAGCCCAGCCAAATCCAGCCCAGCCAACAGCCAGCCCAGCCTGCCGAACAGGGCGTTCATTCTTAAAAAAACAAGAAATAGGTTAGATCTCAACAAGAATTAGAAAAGGGCAATCAGAGGGTTTTTTTTCTGAGAATGACACGGTACAACGTAGACGCTCATAACACGCACGCACACTCACCTCTATGAATATACGTGCGTAAAGCTACCCCTACCTTATGAGCACCTCTGAAGGACTGAGCAGCCAGTTGATCTGAAGAATCCCGAACTCACCACTGGCGCCTTGTTGTCGACGGGAACGTCGCTTACCATTTAATGCATAACGCCGGTAAATCCTGATAAAATCCCAGGAAAAGGTGCAAACACTAGAATTTGAACCCCGGTGGATAGCGTCCCACTGGACCGTCCTACCATTAGAATACAAGTCAATTCGCAGAGGTTTTCTTATTTATACTAATTCCTCTGACATATAATGTATTTTTATTATTTGTCCTAAGTTACCTTATTTTAAATTTGACTAAAATTATAAATAAAAGAGCAATATATTATTGACATCATATAGGCTCGACTAAAGACATTATGAAATGTAATTTTATAACTTAACTTTTTTATGGGTAGAAGTTAAAATGTTTTCTAACCCAAAGACGCTTACAAGGCCTAACTTGGTCCAAACTGTGACACAACACATAGTTTTATTCACAAATAATGTTCCACCAAAATCTAGAGCTTGACCAACGCATCCAAAATCACCTTATTTAAACTCCGTACATGTTATTACGATTCATTGCAAGGTTGTCTGATTCCAAGACAAATTCTAACTCTAAGTAAAAATTTATTGGAGCTCCACATGACTTGACGTGTTCATAAGCAACAGTCCCGTATTCTTCAGGAACAAAATATCACAAGAAATCAATAGCATACCAACCTTAGAAACAATGTAAAAAAGAGTAATGAATTCATCTCACGACTTAAGTGACGTGCACGAGCTCGGGTAATCGGTAATTGTAATGGATATGAGTTCGTCTTCACTTGCGCTATCCACTCGACTAGCTTTTTAGTTGTCCAAAATGCTACGCTTGAATATGGTGGTTCTTCGATTTCTAGAATGATGACTTCTCAATGGTGCCATCCCAGCAGGTTGCTTGATGTCACTACCTTCTTCATCAACATCGGTGGCATAGCAGCCTCCATCTCGATCAACGACGATGATGGTGTAGTTAGGCCGAGCCTAGACCTTCACATTTTACTGCATCTCTGCTCGATCTATTGCCTGATGGTTTACATGTATCTGAACATGTGGTTTCAACTTATATTTAGGCTTGCAGTTTAAGACCACAATTTGAGCCCACATTTGGATGTTTTTAGTGACAGTCCAACCCAAAACATTCCATCCCAAGTCTCAATCGGTTCTCGTCCAAACCAAGTAATCCATTCTCAAAACCAACCCAAAACTATTTGACACTAAACCATTAGAAGGGATAACAATACATCGACACCTTTAAAAGATAAACCGGCCGCTTGCATCTCTACTCTCCTTGACAAGCTCATCCATCAGGAGTCGCCACGACGGCTTCGTGCTACGCGTATCAGAGATGCATTTTGGTGTGTGTGTACGTGTGTGTTGTGGGTGGTTTGGGGGGGTTTGGGGGGGGGGGGGGGGGTGTAATTCAAATACTAAACTTTGAGGAGGATGTGAGTTCTGTCAGGAGACATGAATGATGCGATGGACTCATTTGGCTTATTTTATGCAGGACTCGATCCCAATTTAGCAAAGTATTATGAACGTTGCTGCTGACTTGCTTAGGTACCAATAACATGAGGATTGACGACGAGCGATCAAAAAAAAAACATGAGGACGAGGCCAGTATCTAGACCCACCGGTGTTGATGACGGTATAAATTATCTGTTTGGTACTACGGGTGAGGGCCGCCGACACCAGTACACCACCAACCTCGACTGAGCAATCGCAAGGTGCGCCCGTGCCGTGGACTCCTGAGTTCAATCGTAATCCGCGCGGAGGAATTAAGCAACAGCTACAGGCCACATGGAGCCCATGTGTGTTAGCGTCGTCTCACCTACTAGCAACCGGCGGCTAGGGTTGGCGAACACCCACCCACCAGCCACCAAGTAATGGAGCTCGACTCGACCAAATCCTCATCTTTCTCTTGGTGCCACGTTCTCCACGCACATGCGGTCCGGATTATCATAAACAAATAAAAGGGGACTTGCTTGTGCGACCTGTTCCGATCGCGGGCCATGTGACAGCCATCATCCATGGAATCAGACGACGTTCCACTCAGCGTTTTGAATCGTATCACTGTCCTGCACTCTTGCATATAATCTTTTAATTTAAGCCTATATAAACCAAAAGTTTAAGAGATAAGTTAATTCATCTTATTAATATCATAATCATATGTATGTATCATTGAGAACGGACTAATAAATTGTTCATTCATCATACAATTGCTGGGGCTCGTAAATCGTATGGCACAAAAGGTATATACCCTGCCCAAAGGGGGCAGGCAGAAAACGGAAAAAGTGTGCGGGAACTATGTGTGAAATCAAAGAATCTTGCTGCAACCTACTCCCTCCAGACTTCCCGTAGTAAAGCTGAAAATCACCCTCCCTGCGCCTCTTGCTAGCGCTTCTGCTTCTTTCTGCTGCGCGTGCTGGTTTGGTGCCGATGACTTGTGGGGAGGAGTCGGCTGAGAGCCTGAGATCAGAAGTCGTAGATGAGTTTCCGGAACTTCTCCATGTGCTCCGGCTGCAGCGAGATGGCCACGGACAGGCTGCCGTCGCGGTTGGCGCTGGGGAGCACGAACGCGAGCCCCTCGTACGGTATGCCGCCGGGGCCCATGAACACTGGCCGGCCCCACCCGAAGTCGGCGTCGTGGATGGGCAGGCGCACCCAGCTGGTGAGCCCCAGGTTGGGGCACCGGAACGTGTGCGCGCCGCGGACCAGCGCCGACAGGTCCGGCTGCAGCTCCAGGTAGTCCAGCGCCGACCGGCAGTACCCGTCGTCCATCCGGTCCAGCGCCGCCTGGATCACCGACGCGCCCTCCGCCACCCCGGCCGTCACTGTGCCGGCGTTCGCCAGCGGCGTTGCCGTGAAGATCACGTTGCCGAAGTAGCCCTCGGGGAGCGGCGGCTGCAGCCGCTGCCGCCCGTCCGTGGCGCAGTACAGCTTGGTGGGCTGGTCCGCGGGGAGGCCGCGCGCCAGGGATGCGCACCGCCACACGTGCGCCGCCAGCACCGCGTACGTGCTGAACCGCGGCGCGCCCTCGCGCGCGGGGACCTGCGAGCGCAGGCGGCCGAGCTCGGCGCGGGAGAGCTTGAAGATGGCCACTGCAGCGGGCGGCGTCGCAGGCTTGGCCGTGAGGGCCGCCTGTGGCGGCTCGGAGGACAGCATGGCGGGCGCCGGCTGGTACTCTATGTGCGGGTAGGTCGGGGTCGGCGGGTCGCGCGCGCGGAGGAGGGAGCGGTCGATGAAGGGCATGACGGCGATCGGGACGCCGCGGCAGAGGTCCGCCCACGAGTTGATGAAGTGCAGGCCGGAGAAGCCGTCGGCTACGTGGTGCTGCATGCCAACGCCGATAGCCACGCCACCGCACTTGAAGTGGGTCACCTGCAGCAAAAGTGAGCGCCGATTTTGGTTAGGCGCCGAAATTGTTTCATGCATACCTTCTTTTATTTCTTTTTTTCTTTTTTGAAGTTTTTGAAGTATTTAAGCATTCTTTAAGTTGTCTAGTTGTCCCTATCAAACGAAGAATACAAGACGAGAGCACGCGACTGAAGTCAAAAATCAATAGTCGATATATCCTAGAAGCCGGTAGGTAACTGAATGAGATAGGAGGCAGGCAATCTTTCTTATATCTACTAACTCTACCATAGAAAAGAAGATTTTTTTTTTTTAGAAAAGAAGATTGGAGTATGAAGGACCGACAACTAAGCTGCTTGGGATGACGGTAGTAACCTGCTCGGTACAGGCAGCGCGCGCTCTCATGCTCCTATGATTTCATCAGCCTGTGGTCAGATGATCGTTGCGTAGCAAGGGTTCAACCAAACAGCGACACACAACCATCATCCATCAATACACGGAAGTTTACTTGCATTGTGGACTAGTGTTATTGATTTTATAGTAGAAACAACCATCTCAGAAAGATTTCTTCTTTGGCTGGCTCAGAAAGATACATCTAACCACCATGAAACAATCATCGCGCCAAAACCGAATGGACTAGCTAGATGAATTAATTATATAGCACCTTGCAACTTCAATCCAATGTGTCTTCTGCTTGATGATACGTGTCGAAGCACGTTCTCGGGAAAAAAAATGTGAATATGTAACAAAAACTCCAAGAGGATCCCACGTTTCTATCATAGTACAATTTTGTAGTTTGAATTGGATACCATTGTTGTCGGATTATTGCACAACCCCCACCCCCACCAACAATTGCAGAAAATCTAAAGTTATGCTTGGGCAATCTTGGTGTTTCTTGGCACCTCGCTTCAGGCATGCTACGTTTTTCACAATAGTCGAGGCCACGCCAGCCATAATCATGGATGCACAGCTAACTATGGACCAAACACGAACGGTACTATTCCCCCAGTCCCAAAATAAATGTCATTCTCGTTTTTCGAGAAGTCAATATTTTCAAAATACTAGTAATTATATATTAAAATTTATAAATATTTATGCTAAGTAATTAGTATCATTTTAAGATCTTTAAGTCTAGTTTTTAATAAATTTATTTGAAGATAAAAATATTACACGTATTTTCTAAAAACCTAGTCAAAGTTGAGAAAGTTTAACTGACACGCATCCTATAACGTCATTCTTTTTGAGACGAGTATACTCTATACAGTACGGGGTACAATGCAAGAGGCATGCAGACCAGAACAGAAGAAACCACCAAACTTTGCGTGCTGTATCAAGAAAAGTCTAAGGCACCATCTTTCTGGCGCTCCTGTTAGGCTATCTTTTTCTTTGATCCAGCAAGCAACGCGTGCCTGCTAAGCAAAGAACAACTAACGCGCAACAAACATTTAATTTGGCTGTTTCAACGAAAGCAGCAACCCACGGTACACTCATCACTCCATCAGTATTGTTAGTGGTTACTGTGTCACACCACGCGAAGTTGCGTGGTTTGGCCCTCAGTAATGATAATGACTTTGATAGGATCTGTGAACCTTAAACAAATAAAAGAAGTTGCTTTTGTTTCCAATCCATGTGTTCCAGGAGGTGGTATCATGTGGAGTAATTAGATGATAGGCATCTGGTAGTTAGGAGAGCTGCTGTTCGGTAACGAATTAACGATGGTCCCTCGCCACCGTTTTATGATCGTTTTTCTTTTCAATCCGGTTTCGATGCTGGCAATATCCTTTCCTCTTGACGACAAACGGGCTAAACGCCGGATTGAAAAAAAAACAAAGAAATGGCAATGGGGTGGTGCCGGGATTGCCGGGGAAGACCGCCATAAGTCATTGTCATATGCATATGCATTAATACATACTCGATATGGTAGCACGTTGCTGTCACGATAGTTTCTTTCCTTGAAGGAAAACGGATGTCATGTGTGGATGTGTGGGCCTAACAACACCAACCATGATGGTACGGGGCTATGGGGCGGGCTTAAAAGTCATGTAGTTACCATTGGTAGTACAATTTTATCCGACCTATAAGGAAAGCGAGCTAACGTATGATTTCCACGAATTCCACGAGCATAAGCATCTCTAAAAGCACCTTAAATATCATTTGGTGAACTAATGATTATGCTAGGAAAATAAAACGAAAACATGTATTCTAATTTTAGCTTTCTCCAATCCAGATTATAATACGTGACATTACCATCTTTGACTAATAATAATAGTGTTGGATTACCACGTTTCGGTTTCCCCTTTTTTTTTCCCTCAAAAACGCTGATTTAGGGAGTTGTTTTAAGATCCTCTAAACACTTTTAGACAATGAATTTGGGTTTTTCTTTTTTTCCGAATTACATAGCACAACGCAGACACTCACAATAGACACTCACAATGTAAGCAAATTCATCTCACCTCTATGAATGTGCGCACACAAACCCTACTCTTAGACCTGGTGGTGACACAACAACATCATTTCCACAAATGTTTCTCAAAAAATAGTATACAACATGCTATTTATCGTTCTTAAAAAAGAAGAAACACGTTCTTAGTACTCTGTCAAGTTGTTTTTACAAGGCATATTAGGATTTCTAAGTATTTCAAGGTGTAATATACAATTGATTTCTCTACAATGTGTCATTAGTTATTGCAGAAGCATGAACCTACCAATGTGATATATGGTAAAAATATGCTATGTTTGACTTTTCCAATTTGTAATATTTCCTATATTTGAGTGATATTTGAAGGATGACAAGACACAGAGTTTTCTTTCCGAAACACGATACACACGCGGACGGGTGCAAACACATCAAACCGTGTTATCGCTGAATATTAGCTTTCCGAGTACACGGCACAACTTATTCAACGCCCATTTTACTACAGGTACGATTTCTTTGTAGAGCATGCTCTACGAGTATGACGGAATCCTTTGCAGGTTATTAACCGCTACCGGAGTGCTCGTCGCATTTTTGTGACGTTTGGGAGTTTATTTTCGCGATATCTCATCATCATTCATACATATGAAGATCGTCGGCAGAGCAACGGATGCTTGACAGCTTGTCCCACGCTCATCCACGCACGACGCGCGTCCCCACGCTTATCGATACGCGTCGGCGTCCACATGGCGCACATGCACGGATGCACCCACCCAACAACCGTGACGCGTCTACTTACGTTGACCCAGACGTTGTGCGCTAGCGGCGACTCTGTCAGATAACCTCGATCTCCTCACGCAACCCCACTCTGTTTGGAGTTTCAAACCTTTCCCCCGATTAATTATTAAATCATCAAAATCCTAGTCAAATGCAGAGTACCGAACCACGAAGATCTTAGGTGGATTGGATGGCTCGATTCGATTCCTTTACCTGGAGCACGAGCAGCGGGAAGGCGGTGTCGTCGGAGAAGTCGACGGTGGGGATGAGGCGCTTGAGCTCCATGGTGGGCGCGAAGTCGCCGAAGTAGTCGATGGTGGCGTCGGGCGCGTCCGCCTCCTGGAACAGCACCCCGGCGGCGTTGCAGTCGATCTCGACGCGGCCGTCCTCGTCGCGCGCCAGCCGCCCCGCCATCGGGTAGAAGGGCACCAGCGCCTCCGCCAGCGCGCGCCGCATCCGCGCGCCCTCGAAGAAGCTGCCGTCGGGCGCCGCCAGGTCGTTCCCGTCCGCGTCCCTGCGTCGGAAGAAGTAGACGCTCGGCGTGTGGAAACGCGGCACCACCAGGTCCGGCCCCGAGTTCCACAGCCGCCGCCGCGGCGTCTCCGCCGCCGGGTACACCATCTCTGACCCCCGCACCGTGATCTTCATCTGCACCACCGGCCACCGCGTTATTATTACTTGTAGTACACACAATCGAATTGGTTGAATTTGATCCCCCGATCGAAGTGATCAAGAAGCTCAAATCCAGGCGGGAAGGGAAGGAAAAAGAAGGACGAGCAGGCGAGGGCAGCAACCAACCTTTGCGCGAGCGATGGAGGAGCACGGCGGATCTGGAACGGACGCGAGCTCGAGCTCAACGCGGTGTAAAAGCAGGTAGCGTTAGGTAAGTGGTGCGGGTATATTGGGTATAGCTCTTGGTGGAGAGCTGGTGAGCTAGCGGGGGGTGGAGCGGCTTTTATAGCCAGGCGCCCAGGCAGCCGTGCTTGCAACCCCCGGGTTTCCTTCCTTGTCGTCCTCCATGAATCTCTCTGCCCGAGAGTCGCTTCAAGAAAAAAAAAATAAAAAATCCCGGGCGTTTGGTTGGTGGGATGGATGACCAGCGCGGAAAGCAACAGCGGACTGGGACTGGGGTGGTGGGGGTGGAGTGGATGGGGGTTTTGCCGGTTGGGTTTTGTCATCGGGGCAAGGGCGTCGTGTGATGTGCTGGTGTTGGGAACCTCTGGGTGGACCGCGTCCACGCATCTGGAAGGCCGGGAGCTGGTGATCTGCCCCGATCCGATGATGAGGTCCGCGCCGCATCAGCAGTGACAGAAGAATGCACGGCGGCGGTGCGGCGGGGCGCGGGCACGCATGCTGCCCGCACTTGGACGACTTGGAGTGACGGCCGGCCCGAATCGGCTGTCGCATGTCGGCTCGACCTGGCCTGTCCATCAGTCCGCGCACGCTGCGGTGATCAGCAGCGGCGACGCCGTCCAGGCTTTTTTAGTTAAGATTCCTCTGTTCTTCAAGCGGATTTCACTAGAATTTTCCTGGTGAACAATAATGACCGCTTCGATGGCGTGCATGCACATCGCCATTGTTTCGACTTAGATGCCGAGGTGGTGTGTTAGACATGGTACCCTGGCCCTGGCATTGCCAGTGGTGGTGGTCTTCAGAGGTTGCTTGTTTTTAATTGTACTCCAACCAGGCTGATGACTAGTATCATGCTTCATGCATGCATGATCCTGTGGCTGGACCAGTTGGGAGTTGGCCCTGCGTGCGCCAAACATGCCTCCCCCGCGTCCGGTACGGTCTCTCATCCGGCGTGGTAGTGGTACACCTGTTTCTAACCCCCCCACTTGTCAGGCCTCTCAGGTCCCAATTCCCAACCAACATCCTTCTGCTTCATGTTTACTGCAGCTGCCGCAAGATTCTGATTTGCTGTAGGAGTAGGAATCAATCCAAAGTCAGCAGTCAGCACACGCTTATACTGGCACAACCACACAAGGCGGCAGCAGCAGCCAGCAGCAGGCCAATCAATCAAGCAGCTCTCGCATGCGTGCTGTTCTGAACTTGCTGTGCTTTCTTTGGCATGTCCGAATTCTGGTCTAGTGATGATGATGCGCTACAGGTTACAACGCAAAGCAGCCACACGGTGATATAGCTGTGTTTTCCTTTTCTGCTCTATACGCTTGAAGGACAGCAGGACACGGCTGTAGTCAAGCGTAGAATCTAAGTGCGTTTGGTGAGTGGGAGAAATTGCAAGACATGAAGACAATGCAGATGCGGTGGCTCGACTTACTAGTGGTGGGTCGTTGTAACGTGCAGCTAGCGCGGCACCCGCCGTGATTTTTTTAGATAATGGCCCGCCGTCGTACTATACATACATACATACATACATACATACATACATACATACATACATA
>CM041637.1:17242195-17330484 GCA_023333625.1 Bothriochloa decipiens
TAGAGTTCAGATCAAGCCCCTACCTAGAATTTTTCAAGTAGTCACTGAACCTGTGCAAATCCAACTGCCTTACCTAGAGTTCAGATCAAGCTCCCCAGATCTGCGCCAGTCCTCCTGCCCATCTGAGTTCCCATTCTCAGGTTCGTTCTCATCATTGAGGAAATCCTCAGATGGATCTTCATCATCCCTCTGAGAATTTCCCGACCCATCTTCACCATGTTCTTGCACCATGTCATGACTTGGACCATCGTCCCCTTGTGAAGCAGCAACATTGGCCCTTATAGGACCATGATTCATCATCTCAGAGTGAGTTTGTGCCTCAGCACGAGCATGCTCCATTGCCATACGCATCTTTACTTCAGCAGCCTCGCGACCTGCTTTCTCTCTCAACTCTATCTCTGCTCTCAGTCCCAGCATAGCCTGCTTTTCCTCCTGTAATAAGGCTTGCTCCAGCATGAGCCGCTCCTCCGACCTGAACTCACCAATGGCCCTTTTCTTTGTCATTATGTTATATGCCAATACTTGCTTGTCAAATGTTGTCGTGAACTCAGCAATCTTCACCAGAATGTTATGGTCCCATTGCTGCAGGCGAGAAGGAATCTGGCCTGTTGTATCACTGTCGAGGATTCTGTCATCTTCTTCAGCCTCATAGTCAGCAACAACATGGTAAGGCAATAACCTAGTTTCAACACAAATGGAATAAATCGTATGAGTAAAATACCATATGGAGAATGAAGAATCATACACTTACAGAGGCAGGAGATAATATCGGCACATCTTAATCTACTAGGTAGCAACTTACATTTTATTTTAGACCTAGGACTTCCATAATGGAAATTCAGCAGTACACAAATATAATGCATTCACTTCAGAACGTGTACACATACTTTTAAAAGGAATATTGCTTTAAGAGATAAAAGAAAACAAATCTGTATTACCCAGGTGATATTTGATTATCTCATCTGAACCCAGCACATGCATACATATTTACATGCAGTAGTATCACATTGCTCTCTTGCTACAATCACAAAGATTCCCAATTGTTAATAAACATGGATGGTGTGTTTGTTCTACTAACTCATGAGAAAAAGGGTTTTAAGGCGGTAAGGCGAGGTGTGGCGAGTGACTACCGCCTTACGCTTAGGCGACTAAAGCGTGAGGAGAGGCGATGCCTTACGAATTTAAGAAAAACTTAAACAGCAGCTTGGAGTAGTAGATGACGAAGAAAAAAGAGAAAGAAAGGAGTAAGAAATGGGCTGGCCCAGCCCACCAGGCAGGCCCATGTGCCCCTCCCCCTCCAGGCGTGGCTTATCCCAAACCCTCCAGCAGCTCCGCTTCGTTTCTCCAGTCTCCACCACTCGTTACGCCTCGTCTCGCCAAAGCTTCACTTCCCTCCATGGCTCCACCCCCCTCTGTCTCCAGATGCACTGCTCTGCTCCCCTCTCTGTCACACCCCAGATGAAGAGCAAGGAGTCCAATGCTTTGACTGACAAATGGGTCCACCATCCATGGGACCCAGGTGGAAGATAGGACCAACTCTATATACTACCATCCACAGGACAGAGAGAAGACAGAAAAGATATTTTGAGAAATAGAGTGAGTTCAGGAAGCCGAGCTTCCTTCTCGTTCTCGAGATCCTATCCTCCGATTTCTCTGTGATTTGCTCACATCGCCGGCTCGATCTCACCGGCGGCCACGGGTGGTTACACTCTCTCTCTCTGGATGCGCTGCCCTGCTCCCCCCTCTCTCTGGATGCGCTGCTCTGCTCCCCTCCCTCGCTGCTCCCCTTCCAGATCTGCAGCCGCTGCCCTCCCCTTCCAGATAGAGCAGAGGACGGTGAGGAGATGGCGAATCGAGCAGAGGACGGCGAGGAGGCGCTGGAATCGAGTGGAATCAACGAGGAGACAGCGCAATAGAGAGGGCCAGTATCAGAATCGATGAGGAGGCAGTGGAATCGAGGGGCTTCAGCTTGCACATAAGGCGACAAGGTGCCGCCTTAACCTCAAAATTTCAATATATTACTCTGAGGGCACATAGTTTGGTTTCCACTTTGCAGGATCAATATAAATAAAATATTCTTGCAGTATGCAGGGTACAATTAATATAAGACTAGTTTTCTGATTTTGATTTTGATTTTAGTTTTCTGATTTTGATTTTGCATAAATTATTACTTATTTCCAGGGATGGGGTGAAATGCAAAAATAATGCGAACTATAGTTAATAATGCAGTTTCTGTAACTGCGTTGTCATGTGGAATAGGTGGAAGGTATGATACAAGATGGCATACACCACGTGCGCGTGACCTATCACAAGAGCATTTGCCCGTTACTCAAGAAGATTCTAAGGTGTGTGCTGCTTAGACTTATGTCATCATATTAATTACTGCCCCATTGTCATATACTCATGTTGCAACTCGCAAATGAGTAGAAGCATCTCTCATCTGCAAGACAGCAAATGTGGCATAACCCCAGCACAACAGGATGCTACAATGAATCAAAAACCGTGGATCTTATAAGCTACCAATGTTCAGCTTCAGCCCAATAGCCAGAAGCATATGGACATTCCACATGGTATATTCCTATTCACATGATGTGATTATGAATTGCACATGTAGTGTGATAGTGACAAAAACTAGTCTCTGTTTGAATAAGCGAACAAAATATCTGGTTTAGTTATCTATAATGAGTTGCAGAAAAAAAAAGACAAATGCAAATCCGTCCCCAACAACTATGGTGTTGCATCAAAACTTCATCACTGAACACCACTCAGGTAAAGGTACAACAATAACACTAGCAAAAGAAAACAGGAAATCAACAAGCACAGTGAGTAAACCCTCTTAATATAGTCAGGGCATAAACTGGTACATGTGACTAACATTCATATCATGGAAGGCAAGTTCAATGAAATGAATAGACTCCATTCAATTGAGTTCGTATATAACAGAAGGACAAAGGTACAGTAATGATATACTCCATTTAACCACGAATAAGTGACGTCTTACACAATGATGCCGTTGACCGAACTTTTTTAGTACAATATAGTAATATAATAAAAGTGAACTAATAGAATGACTGAGTTCAAACAATCCAAAAACATCGCTGAAGTATTTGTAACTGAAGGACTAACAGGTAATCATAAACGAATGAAGCAACTCAACATTGAATACAGAATGCTAAATATAACTTGAGTAGATCAGTTCAACTGCTTGTAATGGTAGAGACTACAAACTTGCCTTCCCAAACATGACTTGGAAAAAAAACAGGTTGGATAAAATTCCCAAGATAGTTTTTATTTTTTAACTTTTATGATAAAATCATTATTGTAGTATAGAAACGTAACTCTGAATAGTACTCCCTCCGTATAGGAAAAGGAAGTCATTTTGGACAAGGTTTAGGTCAAACATTGGGAACATAAATCATGACTAACTTTTAAGTTGTCGAGTTTGGAAATGTGAAAACCATATGAATAGATTTGTCTTGAAAAATACTTTCATAAGGGTATAAATATATCACTTTGCAATGAGTATTTTATAAATATGTGTCACTGTCCTAAACGACTTCCTTTTCCTACATGGAGTATTGATTATTGAATGACCAATTCTGTTTCTATACAGGTTTATTCACATAAAGAAGGAAGTTCAGCCCATCTGTTGTACATCAATGCAGAATGTGTACTGTTACAATTGTGAAGTTCAATACCAACCTTTAACAACTACTTCCACAATGCCACCGTCTGGTTTCACAATGATATACAACACAGGAAGAGATGAACAAGACTGGAAATCTACTGACGCAGATAAGAATGAATTTTTCACCCAAAACAAACATTATAATCCAATGACATCAATTAATACATTTGCAATTCCTATTTACAGAATACAACAACGCACTGCTAGACTTACTGCCCAAAATAACTAAACAGAAGAGGTGATTTCTGAAAGCATTCGATAGCCAACAGCCAAAAATGATATGCATATCAATCAGAACTAATCAGATTCCAACATGTCATCAGTAACCAGCCCAATATATAACATCCAATAGAATGAACATGCCAGGCATAACCAAAATTATTATCATTATTATTATATCATCGATTCGCACTACATCACACAAAGATGATTTTTTCACGCGCACTCAAAACTCAATCCCCGTGTTAAAACCGTGGAGATCTGCTAAATAAATGCTTAACCAATCATTTCCACGACCTCCCCATGGCCACAAATGCGTGTTTCAAAGGAAATACCTCGAGATCGAGATTTAGATATACATCCGAATAGGAAAGTAGCAAGATTTGGCACGAATCCGATGGTAGCGCACCTGTTTACAGCGTCCTCGATGGACTGGAAGGGCGTCTTGACGTCCGGGTTGCAGACCCGCATGGCGTCTTGCAGCGCCATCTCCATCTCGGGGCTTCGTACCCGCGACGCCTGTGCCTGTGCCTGTGCCGCCGCCTGCTGCTGCTGCTGCTGGGCCGACGCCTGCTGCGTGGCCTGCGACGGCGACTGAGCAGGAGCCTGGGAGTGGGAAGGCTGGGGCTTTGGCTGTTGGAAGCGAAGCGGGCCTAGGGGGCGGAGGTGAGCGTCGATGTTGGAGGGGAAGCGGGACATGGCCTGCTGTGACAGCTGCTGCGGGTGGGACTGCACCTGCTGCATTAGGAAGAGTTGGCGCTGGAGCTGCTGGTGTTGCGCGGCTGCCGCCGCCGCGGATGCGGCGGTGGAGCTGGATGGTGGAGGGGTGGGATTCGCTGTGTCGTCCATGCGGTGGTGAATTCGGAGGAGAGGACGGGAGTCGACTCGGGAGCTTAGCAGCCGGGGGACGGGAACGTGGGTGCGTTCCACGTTCCGGGAACCTTGTTCCGATTCGCGGAACGGGAACACGGCGGGACGCCGTCCCCAAAGACGATGGAACGTGTCTCGCCGCCGTTCCTCGTGGTCGCTGGCCTGTGACTCAAAATGGCAACGGGGACATCCCCGCCGGGGATCAGCACCCGTCCCCGTCCCCGCTCGCCCAAAATTCTCCCGCTCCCCTCCCCCGCTCCACGTCTCGGGGCCGATTTTCCCCCGTCCCCGTCCCCGATTGGAGTCGCGGGGCCCCGACGGGGTCACTCACCCGACACGACGGCGGCGACGACTCAATCCTGGGCGGCTGCGGCGCCGCATCAATCGCACCCAGGCGCGTTGGTGGCGTAGACTAGCAGCAACGGGAGCACCGACGGCCACATGGAGATTGGGGAAAGAGCAACAACAGACAGGGCATGGAGATTGGGATCTGGAGAAGAAGACAGAGGATGCGCAACAGCGGGATTTGGAGGAGGAACACGGCAGTGGCCAGCCGGACTAGCGGCACGAGTGTCCGACACTCCGACTATTCGAGTCCTCTACGGAAGGAGAGCCGACTGCTACGGGAGACGGGAGAACAGAAAGCTGGCGGCGTGGATGGATGGTGCCCGGTGGAGTAGGAGGTAGGGTTACGATGTATTTATACCTCCAATTTAATATGGGTTGGGCTAATATTTTGCATTGGGCTTCTTTTGGCCTGTGTAATCGGGTGGCTAGCGGGTAACGGAGACGGGGATAGCTGTAACGCTCCACTCCCGGCTTCACCCGACGGGGGTCAATTCTATACCGCTAAGCTCCCCGTGGGGATCAAATTCATACCGTTTTCATCCCCTAATGGATGAAATACCCGTCGTGGGTCGGGATCGAGGCCCCGTTGCCATCTTGACCTTGTGAGTCTGTGACAAAACTTAGTTGGTCGCTGGCACTAGTGAAGGAGGAACGCCGCCTAGACAAAGAGCGAGGCGAGGAGGCCAGCGCGTGCGAGAGGGAGGCGAGGATGGCAACGCTAGATCTGACCGGGTCGGAGAAGAATAGGAGCAAGGCGAGGGGGCCAGCGCGCGAGAGGGTGGGACTGCGGAGGATGGTGGCGCTGGATCTCCGGAGCGAAGACGAAGAGGAGCCGAGACGGGGTCACGGGGAGACGTGGGCGGCGCCTGTTATGTGCCTTGGACCTGGAATGGGCTTTAGGGGTCCAACGGCCCAATCTCTACCCCGCTCCGAAAGGCGCCGACAGCTGGGCCCCACGCGCGCACATCTCACACGCAAAGCTTGTTGAACAAGCCAGCAGCCACTCCCGTTCCCCCGATCCCGACCCCAGAGCGGGGTAGAGATTGGGCCATTGGACCCATAAAGCGCATTTCAGGTCCAAGGCACATAACAGTCGCCGCCCACGTCTCCCCGTGACCCCGTCTCAGCTCATTTTCGTCTCCGCTTCGGAGATCCAGCGTCGCCATCCTCCGCAGTCCGCACCCTCTCGCGCGCCGGCCTCCTCACCTTGCTCCTATTCTTCTCCGACCCGGTCAGATCCAGCGTCGCCATCCTCGCCTCCCTCTCGCACATGCTGGCCTCCTCGCCTCGCTCTCTGTTCAGGCGATGTTCCTCCTTTACTGGTGCCGGTGACCAACTGAGCTTTGTCACAGGTAAAGCTGGATAATGAGCCAGCTCGGGCCGGTGGCTGGCTTCTTGTCCACCGGCGTTCGAGTCTCAGCACCGGACGTTTGGTGCCTCACCTGGGGACTTTCCCCCATTTTTATCTGTAGGTTTTCTCGGACGTTTATGGGCCACAATGAGAGGCGACGCGCCCGTCGCTAAGCGAAGCTCGGGTCTTCGTGAATCTTATAGACGTATGGTGTTGATAGTATAGGTTGTAGGTCTAGCGTACATCCGTCCTAGTGGTGTGTGTTGGGTGTGTGCGTGTGTGGTGGCGAATGTTTGGTTATACGTGTAGATAGTACAACTCGTGTTACCGGTTCTGAGGAATAAAAAAAAAGACCCCGACCCCCGCACCCGACCTTCAGGAGGGGCGACCGCGGCACCGGCACCGCGCGAGGCTGCTGTCCACCGGCGAGCCACCGGGCACCAGCGTCAGGCCGTCCGCCGTCCGGCGACCGCACCCCCCTCCCCCTCCCCGCCGGGTGCGCAAGGCGCCCGTCCACCGCCGCCGGCGCGCCGCCCGTCGAACGTCCTGCAGGGGCCTGGTGCCCTGTGGCCTACTGGCCTCTCATGAGTCCTTGTTCTTCTCTATTCAACTGCTTTTCCCAAATTCCCAAATCTCATTCTTAGTGTTAGGGTTTGAGCATCATTAGAGAAGAAGGAAGATTGAACTGTAAGGGCTTAGCAGTAATTTGTTTCCGGTATCCCCTAATCTTACGAGGATTATCGTGGCATTATCACAGACGTCCACATGCCTAGAAATTACCATATGAGTGCATTATCACAGACGTCCACATGCCTAGAAATTACCATATGAGTGCTATCTATTGAGTTCAGCCAATTCCAATTTTTTCCTACTTGCAACATGTGAAATGAATGGAATCATCATTCAGTTATTATCTAAAGATGGCTCAACCTTCTTTCTCTCGCAGAATGTTGACAGTAATTGATGATGGTTATTTCAGGAGTAGTGGCTGTGGACAGACATTAAGGTAGCAAGCCTAATGTTTTTTTTTGTCTATGTCAAGTTATGAATAATGATATATAAATATGCAACAATAAATTAACCTTTTTACTTTATATCAGGTGTGTTTCATGGTTCTGATGGAGCAAAGAGTCAATTTAAGAAAAGTAGTGGTAGCGAGCCACTGAACTGCATTTCGTGCTTCAATGTCACCGCCAGCTGCTTCAATTGAAGGACATCAGGCTGCATAGGTGATTCAGGAAACCAACATATTTGCCTGATCGTTGACTGATTTTAAGCGAAGACTACTGCATGTTGTAGGCTATAGCTCACATGTTGAGAGATTTCCTATTATTCCAATCATTTGTGTGTTGTAGTGTAGCCCATCAGGAAGTGAGAAACCATCATTGTTGCATGTATTTACAGATTTCAGATGGATCGATAGGCTATTGCTCTTTATCTGATAGAGCAAAGAAATTCATTGTTGGCACTTGATCTGTTAGTGCATAGGACAAGCTATATACAGTACAGAAAACCAAGAAATTGTGGTTCGGGTTGTACAATGATTCGGTATGCATTTCTTAATTTTAAGTAGTTATTTATACATACTTTTGTGAGCCATTGGCCTAATGAATCTATACTACGTGCTTGATTACTTTCCTCTAAGAAGTCAGGTACAATATACTAGCCTTGTGATTAATTCTATATGCATAGCCAATTAGGCATACACAGAGGCTTGTTTTCAGTTTCATCCATATGTTCCTATATGCATTCTGAAAAAGGGATCAAAATTGTTTTTGTATGATTATGCCTGTGTTCAAGGAATATATTAGTTGCAAAACTGAATCCATGAAGTCGGTTTTATGTTGTCCTGGAAAAAAAGTAGAATCAGAAATGAATTCAACGATGTCATTTTCTTTCACCTTTTTCTGTTTAACAGAAGTCTGTCATCTTTCTGTAGTACCCAAGCCTGATAACAGACTGAGTGGATGCAGTCCAGTGATGCAGTCCAGTATCCTCCGGCAAGATTGACAAGAGCTTTTGATTATCTTAATTAGGAATCACAATGGGTGAACAGTGCTTGAGGCCAAATAAATGCTCAAAGCTTAAAATATTTTTTTGGGGGATCAGAATGATTTGTACATTGATAATTTTACACTTCAGGTGGCACCTCATTTTAACAATGTGAACGTGGTTGAGAGCAATTAAGATGATTGCTTCTTCAAAATCCTAATTATTGACCTCTATACATAGGAATAGGAATTTTCTGTTTCTACTATAGCTTAAGCTTCCCAAATATAACCAATTTTTTTAATTCTATTACTTCAGTTCTGTGATATCTTATGTTGCTTCTGAGGATATTTTCAATGACCTGTTGCTTCTGGCAGGTATCAGCAGACAGCACTGTGAGACTATTTTTGCTTTCACATAAATGGAGAGAGACCAGTGCAAAGCTGTGGAGCTCTATCAATTCTTTGTATGGCTGTGGAGTCGTCTTCCAGCATTTTGTGATATTATTGACATTGGGTTTGGACGCTGGGCAAAGAAGGAGCCTCTGCTTGCTAGAACTGCATGTCTTGCTTTGCAGAGATTATCAGAGGAAGACAAGGGCAAGCTGATAAATAATAATGCTGCGTTGCAAGGTTTGGTAACAAGCTTCTCAATTCCTGAGAAAATATGATATGGAGCTGCTGATAAAACATAAGCACCATCTATACCCTACACCCTTCGCTTTAATTTTTTGCTACTGGGACTGCAAAGTAGTCCCTCAATCCTGTATTCAGTGTTTTATGAATTGAGAATTGAGGATGTGTCAAATGGAGATGAAACTCAGAATGATGCCTCTCTGTCGTTAGTATTACCTTCAAAGTTGGGTAGATTTCTTTTTGTTATTAGCCATATAGCACTAAATCATTTGGTGTACATTGAGAATTCCGTTAGGAAAATTTAGAAATAGAAACAAAAGAATGAAAAGTCTCAGCCCACCACTGAGGATCTCCAGTCTGACTCTAAGAGTTCGGAGGTAATTCTTCCTTGACTGACGCAAAAAAAAAAAAAAGGATTATTGTCTTATATATGTTGTTTAGGTTCTTGGTGCCGCAATCATGGTGAGCCAGAGAGGAAAACATCCGGGACAACTGTAAGATTAGGCCACTTCTCTCCTGCGGTGACGGATAGCCAGGGTTCAGGAGCTTGAGAAGGGCGGTTTTGTGGAATGTCATAGTTTGATTGGCGGATTTCGATAATGGTGCACTTTATTGTTAAACATGCCTTATATAGTTTGATTGATATTTCATTTTCACTTGTACAATGATGCAAATTAATAGATCATGTGTGGCTTTAACTTAATTATTGCCATGAACATCGTTTTAAAAAAACCCTTATTAGAGCAACAAATTGAATTAATATAGTTTTTTCACCCGTAGCGGGCATTGGCTAGTAAATTAATAAAACAAAAAAAAACCAGCAAAACAGATGCAAACAGGGGAATCAAACTCTGCACACTACACGTTCTAAAACGTGACTACGCTGCGTGTACCAACAAGTGCGTCCCGTATGCGTTCCAAATAATGGTACGTATTCCGCCAAATAAAGGAACGAGCTAAGCTCTATACCCCTTGCGTTCCGTGGTTTGTGAAGATGTTGTACCGCGTTCCCGTACCACTTCCCGATGTTCCACGAACTTGGCTGCTAGGCTCGGGAGTAGCACGGGGATTGACTGAGATTTCGGTGAGGAAACCGGGCTGGGCTGGCCCCATCCGGGTTTCGAAAGTATTTTTAACTTAGACAGTTTTTTTTAGAAAATAGATAATTTACCTAGTTCAAGAGACATACCTGGTGCTATTGGCTAACAGCATCCCAATAGTTTGGCATTTTTTGTTTCACAAAGTAGCAAGATTTGACACGAATCCGATGGTAACGCACCTATTTACGGCATCCTCGATGGACTGGAAGGGCGTCTTGATGTCCGGATTGCAGACCCGCATGCCATCTTGCAGCGCCATCTCCATCTCAGGGCTTCGTACTAGCGATGCCTGTGCCTGTGCCGCCGCCGCCTGCTGTTGCTGCTGGGCGACGCCTGCTGCGTAGCCTGCGACGGCGACTCAGCAGGACCCTGGGAGTGGGAAGGCTGGGGTTGGGGCTGTTGGAAGCAAAGCGGGCCTAGGGGCGGAGGTGAGCGTCGATTATGAAGGGGAAGCAGGACATGGCCTGCTGTGACAGCTGCTGCGGGTGGGACTGCACCTGCTGCATTAGGAAGAGTTGGTGCTGGAACTGCTGGTGTTGCGCGGCCGCCACCGCCGCGGATGCGGCGGTGGAACTGTGTGGTGGAGGGGTGGGATTCGCTGCATCGTCCATGCGGTGGTGAATTCGGAGGAGAGGACGGGAGTCGACTCGGGAGTAGCACGGGGATTGAGTGAGATTTAGGTGAGGAAACCGGGTTGGGCTGGCCCCATCCGGGTTTCGAAAGCATTTTCAATTTAGGAAGTTTTTTTTTCTAGAAAATAGGAAATTTACCTAGTTCAGGAGACATGCCCGGTGCTATTGCCTAACAGCATCCCAATAGTTTGGCACTTTTTGTTTTATAAAGTAGCAAGATTTGGCACGAATCCGATGGTAGCGCACCTGTTTATAAACAGTGTCCTCGATGGACTGGAAGGGCATCTTGACGTCCGGATTGCAGACCCGCATGGCATCTTGCAGCATCATCTCCATCTCGGGGCTTTGTACCCGCGATGCCTGTGCATGTGCCTGTGCCTGTGCTGCCGTCGCCTGCTGTTGTTGCTGGGGCGATGCCTCATGCGTGGCCTGCGACGCGGACTAAGCAGGACCCTGGGAGTGGGAAGGCTGGGGTTGGGGCTGTTGGAAGTGAAGCGGGCCTAGGGGGCGGAGGTGAGCATCGATGATGGAGGAAAAGCAGGACATGGCCTATTGTGACACCTGCTGCAGGTGGGACTGCACCTGCTGCATTAGGAAGAGTTGGCGTTGGAGCTACTGGTGTTGCGCGGCCGCCACCGTCGCGGATGCGGCGGTGGAGGTGGATGGTGGAGGGGTGGGATTCGCTGCATCGTCCATGCGGTGGTGAATTCGGAGGAGAGAACGGCAGTCGACTCAGGAGTAGCACGGGGATTGAGTGAGATTTGGGTGAGGAAACCGGGCTGGGCTGGCCCCATCCGGGTTTCGAAAGCATTTTCAATTTAGGCAGTTGTTTTGGAAAATAGAAAATTTACCTAGTTCAGGAGACATATTTGGTGCTATTGCCTAACAACATCCCAGTAGTTTGGCATTTTTTTGTTTCATAAAGTAGCAAGATTGGGCCCGAATCCGATGGTTGCGCACCTATTTACAGCGTCCTCGATGGACTGGAAGGGCATCTTGACGTCCGGGTTGCAGACCCGCATGGCGTCTTGCAGCGCCATCTCCATCTCGGGGCTTCGTACCCGTGATGCCTGTGTCTGTGCGGCCGCTGCCTACTGCTGCTGCTGGGGCGACGCCTGCTGCGTGGCCTGCGATGGCGACTGAGCAGGACCCTGGGAGTGGGAAGGCTGGGGCTTTGGCTGTTGGAAGCGAAGCGGGCTTAGGGGCGGAGGTGAGCGTCGATGTTGGAGGGGAAGCGAGACATGGCCATCTGTGACAGCTACTGCGGGTGGGACTGCACCTGCTGCATTAGGAAGAGTTGGCGTTGGAGCTGGTGGAGTTGCGTGGCCGCCGCTGCCACGGATGCGGTGGTAGAGATGGATGGTGGAGGGGTGGGATTCGCTGCGTCGTCCATGCGGTGGTGAATTCGAAGGAGAGGACGGGAGTCGACTTGGGAGTAGCACGGGGATTGGGTGAGATTTGGGTGAGGAAACCGGGCTGGGCTGGTCCCATCCGAGTTTCGAAAGCATTTTCAATTTAGCCAGCTTTTCCTAGAAAATAGGAAATTTACCTAGTTCAGGAGACATGCCTGGTGCTATTGTCTAACAGCATCCCAATTATTTAGCATTTTTTGTTTCATAAAGTAGCAAGATTTGGCACGAATCTGATGGTAGCGCAGCTGTTTACAGCGTCCTCGATGGAGTGGAAGGGCGTCTTGACGTCCGGGTTGCAGACCCGCTGTAACACTTTGAGTTTTGCATCATTATAAAATTCACTAAAAATTTAATTTTTTTAAAACTCTCTAATAAATTAAAACTGATTAGTTTATTTCTTGTCAAACCAACCTTTTTTAAATAAAATATCTTGCAAAACCCTGCATTAAAATACGCCATATAGAAATTAGGTTACACGCTTGTTGATTGTTTGAATGCTTGTTTGGTTGCATGCTCTAGAATTTATTTTGGCACTAAATAATATGTTCCTTGTCTTTCTCCACTGAATAATTCTCCTTGACTTTCTCCCAAATTTTCCCTTGCCACTTTCATTTAAAATTCCTAGGGAATCTGATTTGAATCCTAATTCAAAGTATTTAGTTATATTCTGGGAAATCTAGAAATATTAAATCCCCTTCTCTTATTTTACGGGAGATGAAAAGTACATGAATACAAATGTACATATATGAAATGTGTATATGTATGCGTATGTATATTTTTCATCTTCCTTTTAGAAGCCAGCTCCTCACTTCTCAAATTAGTTGCAACGCACGACCATCTCTTTTCTCCACTCATGTGCAAGCCCAGCAAGCACGGCAGCAGCTTGGCCAGGTGCAGCAGCGACACCGCACACCGCGTAGAAGCCGTGTACGCCGCGGCCACCGCTCTCGAGCACGGCTACACCACTGAGCACCGCTGCCACCACATCTATCCAAGCATGTGGAACACGTACGTAAGGCCACCACCACCGCCTTACTGTAGGATGGATGCAACAGCACGGCGACGCTGCGTCGTCTTCCTGGCGCCGTCCCTGCGATTCCCGTCGGCACCTCCACAAGCACGCGAGCTCTTGCGTGCTCTGCATGGACACTGCACCTCTGTATCGTTGCCGCAACCGTGTCTATGTGTCTCGTCAAGCACCACAGCTGCTCCCCCACGGACGCAAAATATTTTAAAATGACAACCGCCTTACTGTGCAGCACCGACCTACCATCAGCTATAAATAGCCATGGCCGCCATCGAGGAAGCATGACGGAGCTCGGGCAGCGAAGCTACCACTCAACGGACGAGCACCGCGCTGATGACGCGCGCCATAGGGGACTGCTCGGCTCCGCTCTGCTCTGTCGAGTTGCACGTAGCCGAAGCCCAGCTGCGCACGCTGGAGACTAGAGTCGGGCATGCATCGCCGGGACCGAGCCTCTGCTTTCCGACACCATAGCTAAGCACCGCCGGAACTGCTACTTCCCGATGCTCGCGCCTCGCGTTCACCGCAACCAGAGGAGCCAAACACGAGCACACATGACGGAGGTGGTCGAAGACGCCAAGGCCACTGCCCGGAATGAACTCTCCCTCCGCCGGCATGACAAAGCGAGCAGGACGACAGAGCCGAAGCCGTTGCCTTCTCACGTTCGTCGCGCGCAGGTTACACCGAGGCCCTACGCTGCTGTTGCTGAGACCGCTGCGCCGCCATAAACGCCACGGACCGAGCTGGAGCCATGGCCGGCACTGCCGCCGCCCAGCTACCGAAGGCCGACGCAGTTTGCGCATAGCCGCGCAGAAGGAAGACTATTGAGCTGATCACCACCGACGCCTTTGTCGCCGCCATGGTCTGCGAGAACGCCGCCGGGCACCCCAGCACTACTCCGAAGCAACGCTGTAGGAGCTACTGCCGCACTCGGCCACGTCGCCACCTCGGACCTCGCCGCGAACCACCGCCGTCGAACGCTGTTGTGCTCGCTCTGCTGGCCATACCGGAGCAGAGGACCGCCGGCTTGGCAGTCGCGCTCGCCGGAGTCAAAGCCGCTGCCGACACGTTCTCTTGTCGAAGACAAACACCACCGCGGAAGCCGGAGCCACCAGAGACTTGTTGCCGCCGTCGAACCGTCGTGCCCGCTCGGCTACCCACCTGACTAGCTCCGCACCGGACCGGAGCTGAGGACAGAGCCACCGCAACCGAGCGCGCTGACGCCGATGTCGTGCTCGTCCAGAGCCACCCGCACGCCGCCACCCTTGGCCGTCTGCTTCTCGTATCCTGCTTCGCGGCTCTAACAAGCCCGAAGCCGCGCTCGCCGAGGTCACGCAACGGAGCTCCCGCTTAGCCTGCTACCATTGGAGTCCTGCCGGCGTCCGCCATGCATCCGTGCTCTTCATCCCCGTTCACTCTCTTTCTCTCTGTTCCATGTCAGCATGAGCGGATGAGGACCGACATGCCGTGGTAACCGACGTCATCGTCCCAGCCGAGGACCGACATGCCGTGGTAACCGACGTCGTCGTCCCAGGCCACATCGATCACGAGGGCCAATGACCACATGACACCCTCCACACTTTCCGTGAACCTAGTAAATACGTGAGCCATACAGGAAGAGTTTACCACACAAATGAACCAGCAGGTTCATGAAATAGTGCCATGCCAAGCTCATATCCGACTTGGAGGAGGTGCACGTTGGCAACTGCGGTGAGGGAAAATACTACACGTTGTAGGTGAACTCGGAAGGAGATTTCCGATTCTATAAAAGTCCCAGAAAATCATAAATAAACTAGGTACACCTCAGATCCTATCCAAATATTTCTAAATCATTTCTGTTATTTTAATTTTTAGAATTAATTTCCAAGTTATATTCCATACATTTGTTTCCCTGTTAAATCCTTGATAATTCTTATCTTTACCATCTAACTCTGAATCATTTGATCTTTCACCAAAATTCTTCTAAATTCAAGCTCTAACTACTCATACCATTTATTCCATGATTTGGTGCCATTTAAATTCTAGCTTTGTTTGCTTTTTTACCATTCCTTTAATTATTACCATTCCTTTAATTACTCTCCTTCTTTTACCTCTACATTTGCTAGCCTCCACCGTAAACCCACCGTACCCTACAAATTACCAAATCTTAATATACATATACTCCTTATTTTCACATTCATGAATTAATATTGAACTGTGATGAAGAATGAGTTTCTTGATAATAATATGTTTTATGAGAATATACTGGTTACCTTGATGAGATATGAGAAATATAAATCTGATGATAATTACTATGGAACTTAAATTGGTAAAATTAGACTAAACCCGACAGGGGCGAGTAGGGGTAATTCATGTGGTATGAGTTACCTTGGCAGAATAGCCTATGTGGGATCCTGTGAGAGATACTCGTTTCAGTCACATAACGACTAGTTCATTGGCCATCTCGCCTAGCCAGAATTTCGTACAGCCACATGTCTATATGGGTAGACTTGATCTCACACCTCGTTAGATAGAAGTATAATTTCTGCTAGGAGGCCGGAGTGGCAACAGACTAACAGGAGAGGACACGGCTGCTGTGTGATCTACCGTAGTCTAATCAACATGGTTGCTATGTGGTCTTTCATGTAAAATCTATTATCGTGCCGTGTGCGAGCACCTTCTTATTTAATTTGGATGCTATGTGATCATCCACCGGATGCTGTGCGATCATCCAAGCACTTGATAAGTTAGGATGCTGTGTGATCATCCTGATGCTTGTGGGTTTCGATCCCTGAGTAGTCCGTGGTGGAATTATATAAAAATCTAAGGTAGCGCCCTTTCGGGTATGAGGTCTCGTTAGGCCTGTTACAGCCAAACGCGTTGGTGTTGGACTATGCCTATCATGTGGGGAAATTTGTACACCTCTACAGAGTTTATTAATCCTATTTGAATAGGCATATCCTTGGTAATGGGTAGCCGCTGGGATAAGGTCCCTAATAATTAGGCTTCGACAACTAAGATGATCTGGTAAGATTTTTGATGTTAAGGTAACTTATAATTAACATGGGAACTAGTGAGGATGATAATACCCTACCAGGGCCCAACCCATATTTTATAATTACTTCACCATACTACCTTTACATCCACCTTTACAACTTTCCACCTTATTTCATCCAAAGTTAGGGCTTGCTGAGTACTCTATGTAGTCAATCCCCTCTATTCTATGTTTTTAGGAGTGAAGCTATGAATGAGCACACTAGGATGAAGCTACCAAGAAATACGCAAGGATAGGACAACTGGAGCATACTTGAAGACGGAGCCATGCAACTACATGAAGGAGCTACTCGAGGACTACCATGACTAGGACACGGAAATACGCTTAAGGCTAGGGTTGCGTCCGCACTCCAAGTTACCTGTAGGAATGGAACCACGATATCATAGGACCGCTGTCGTAGAAACTCTGATGTATGTTGTGAGGCCAATGGCCCAAACTATGTTAAGCCATATGAACCTTGTAACGTGTTTTTCCTAGATTAATAAAAGTATGGTTTTTGATATCAATCCTGTCTCAATTGTGTGTATCACCTACTAATCCCGGGAGTGATATATGATGCACAGTAGACCCTAAAAATTAGGGGCCGACACCCGCATGGCGTCTTGTAGTGCCATCTTCATCTCAGGGCTTCGTTCCCACGACGCCTGTGCCTGTGACTGCGCCTATGCCGCCGCCGCCACCTACTGCTGCTGCTGTGGTGACGCCTGTTGCGTGGCCTGTGACGGCTGGGATGTCGTGCGACGACTGAGTAGGACCCTGGGAGTGGGAAGGCTAGGGTTGGGGCAGTTGGAAGCAAAGCGGGCCTAGGGGGAGGAGGTTAGCGTCGATGTTGGAGGGGAAGCAGGACATGGCCTGTTGTGACAGCTACTGCGGGTGGGACTGCACCTGCTGCATTAGGAAGAATTGGCATTGGAGCTACTGGTGTTGCGCGGCCGCCACCGTTGCAGACGCGACGGTGGAGCTGGATGGTGGAGGGGTGGGATTCGCTGCGTCGTCCATGCGGTGGTGAATTCACAGGAGAGGACGGGAGTCGACTCGGGAGTAGCACGGGGATTGAGTGAGATTTGGGTGAGGAAACCGGGCTGGGATGGCCCCATCTGGGTTCCGAAAGCATTTTCAATTTAGGTAGTTTTTTCTAGAGAATAGGAAATTTACTTAGTTCAGGAGACATGCCTGGTGCTATTGCCTAACAACATCACAATAGTTTGGAATTTTTTGTTTCATAAAGTAGCAAGATTTGGCACGAATCCGATGGTAGCGCACCTCTTTACAGCATCCTCGATGGACTGGAAGGGCGTCTTGACGTCCGGGTTGCAAACCTGCATGGCATCTTGCAGCGCCATCTCCATCTCAGGGCTTCGTACCCGCGACGCCTGTGCCTGCTGCTGCTGCTGGGGTGATGCTTGCTGTGTGGCCTACGACGGCGACTGAGCAGGACCCTGGGAGTGGGAAGGCAGGGGCTGGGGCTGGGGCTGTTGGAAGCATAGCGGGCCTAGGGGCGGAGGTGAGCGTCGATGTTGGAGGGGAAGCGGGACATCGCCTACTGTGACAGCTGATGTGGGTGGGACTGCACCCGATGCATTAGGAAGAGTTGGCGCTGGAGCTACTGGTGTTGCGTGGCCTCCACCGCCGCAGATGCGGCGGTGGAGTTGGATGGTAGAGGGGTGGGATTCGCTGTGTCATCCATGCAGTGGTGAATTCAGAGGAGAGGACGGGAGTCGACTAGGGAGAAGCACGGGGATTGAGTGAGATTTGGGTGAGGAAATTGGGCTAGGCTAGTCCCATCCGGGTTTCGAAAGCATTTTCAATTTAGGCAGTTTTTTTGTAGAAAATAGGAAATTTACCTAGTTCAGGAGACATGCTTGGTGCTATTGCCTAACAACATCCCAATAGTTTGGCATTTTTTCATAAAGTAGAAAGATTTGGGACGAATCCGATGGTAGCGCACCTGTTTACAGCGTCCACGATGGACTTGAAGGGTGTCTTGACGTCCGGGTTGCAGACCCGCATGGCGACTTGCAGCGCCATCTGCATCTCGGGGCTTCTTCCCTGCGATGCATGTGCCTGTGCCTGTACCTGTGCCTGCGCCTGTGCCTGTGCCACCGCCGCCTGCTGCTGCTGGGGCAACGCCTGCAGCGTGACCTACGATGGAGACTGAGCAGGACCCTGTGAGTGGGAAGGCTGGGGCTGGGGCTGTTGGAAGCAAAGCGGGCCTAGGGGCGGAGGTGAGTGTCGATGTTGGAGGGGAAGCGGGACATGGCCTGCTGTGACAGCTGCTGCGGGTAGGACTGCACCTATTGTATTAGGAAGAGTTGGCGCTGGAGCTGCTGGTGTTGCGTGGCCGCCACCGTCGCGGATGCGGCGGGAGAGCTGGATGGTGGAGGGGTGGGATTCGCTGCGTCGTCCATGCAATGGTGAATTCGGAGGAGAGGACGGGAATCGACTCGAAAGTAGCACGGGGATTGAGTGAGATTTGGTTGAGGAAACTGGGCTGGGCTGGCCCCATCCGGGTTTCAAAAGCATTTTCAATTTCGGCAGTTTTTTCTAGAAAATAGGAAATTTACCTAGTTCAAGAGACATGCCTGGTGCTATTGTCTAACAACATCCCAATAGTTTGGCATTTTTTGTTTCATAAAGCAGCAAGATTTGGCACGAATCTGATGGTAGCGTACCAGTTTACAGCGTCCTTGATGGACTGGAAGGGCGTCTTGACGTCCAGGTTACAGACCCGCATGGCGTCTTGCAGAGCCATCTCCATCTCGGGGCTTCGTACCCGCGATGCCTGTGCATGTGCCTGTGCCGCCGCCTGCTGCTGCTGCTGCTGCTGGGCCGACGCCTGGTGCGTGGCCTGCGACGGTGACTGAGCAGGACCCTAGGAGTGGGAAGGCTGGGGCCGAGGCTGTTGGAAGCGAAGCGGGCCTAAGGGCGGAGGTGAGCGTCAATGATGGAGGGAAAGCGGGACATGGCCTGCTGTGACAGCTGCTGCGGGTGGGACAACACCTGCTGCATTAGGAAGAGTTGGCGCTGGAGCTGCTGGTGTTGCGCGGCCGCCACCGCCGCTGATGCGGTGGTGGAGCTGGATGGTGGAGGGGTGGGATTCGTTGTGTCATCGATGCGGTGGTGAATTCGGTGGAGAAGACGGGCGTCGACTCGGGAGTAGCACGGGGATTAAGTAAGATTTAGGTGAGGAAACCGGGCTGGGCTGGCCCCATTCGAGTTCCAAAAGCATTTTCAATTTAGGTAGTTTTTTCTAGTAAATAGGAAATTTACCTAGTTCAGGAGACATTCCTGGTGCTCTTGCCTAACAGCCGCCCTCGCCATGGCCACAGTGGCTTGTTGGCCTAGGCTACTCGCAGTCTTCATTGCACCTTATTCCACCACTAGCGTGGCCATTCGCCGCTGCCACCCTCACCGTGGCCTCCTGCTCCCGCCCTCACCGTGCGCGGCGGCTCTCTAGCCCCCGACTCTCTTGCTTCGCCATGCCCCTTCGCCCGGTGTGGTAGTATGTCACCGCACCCTGCGTCTCCACCCAGTCGTGTGGGAACCGATCGCGCGAGGCAGAGCGCGTAGGAAGGGGAAGACCACGGGGGAAACTCCAGATGTGCGATGAAAGGTCGCTCGTACATTTGTGCGCAAGTGGTGGTGATTTGAGGAATTGGCAAACGATGGGAAAGCAAGTGCTAAACTGTTGAAGATGGTTTTTTTCCTTTTTTGCAAAAAAAATAAAGATAGGGAAGGCATATGTCAACCTTTTAAAGATGCTCTAAGAGGATCTTCAAGAGTTTTAAAAATGCACTCTTAATCTAGTTTTTTAGCTAGATTGAAATAAACAAGTCTCCGATACCCTACTATCTCAACTTTTAATCTTTTGGTGCTTAGGAAAAAATAATCCAACCACACGGATAAATACGCGTGTTAATCCCTCAGCCGATTGTTTGCGTTCCTTAATGACGAATTTATTCCACCAACTTGGAACCAAAAAGGGAAGAATTATATATTTTTATATACATATACCTTTAGTACTAATCGAATTCTACTTGTACTGAAAGTTGTGACACTTTGTAGGAAATGCACCAAGTATAGAGAATATTTGTACTAAAAGACACCTTCCAGAAAAGCATAAAATGAAAACCTCTAATGGAAATAGGCCCAAGCCCAACAAGAAGACATCAAGCCCACAAGAAAGCCCACTTACCAGAGTGTCTAGGCCCCAAACATGAATACGAATATCCATGTAGTGGACAGACAAAACCTAGTCCAATTCCATCTTGGGCTACAGGAGGCAGTAACATCAATGCAATGGAGGGCGGTGCGCTGCAGGGTTTTCCCATCCTACCCTCGAACCGCCTTGCACCTGCTATAATAGGAAGGGAGTAGGAACACTCTACTCACACCACACAACAAGAGCCTCTCTTCCTCACTTGTATTCTTTTTAGTAGTTTTAGGTTGTAGTAGTAGGAGTTTGGCAAGCTTTGTAAGGAGAACAAGGATCTTTAGAAGGAAGAGCTTTGGTATGAATAGTTTGAAGAATCCTTCTATGTTTTTGTTCTCATTCTATCAATATAGTTATGTTCTAGAGCAAAGTTCTATTGTTATATCTTATATGTGAACTAGACTATAGTTTTCTCTTATCACATAGAACTTTATGCTTAATATATCACACATACGTGTTTAGACCTAGAGCTGAGTTAAGGTGATGAATTCTTTCTTAATTTAGTCTTGGTCAACATTGGTTTACGGGTTCTTCATCCATCCCCATGGCAGTTGCTCTAGTAGAGGTGCCTTGATAAAGATGGATAACCCCTGCTAGCACACTAGAGTAGTAGTCAATATCTTAGACGTGGTGTCTAGGTTAGCGGCTACCTTCATTTCCCTCGCACTCCCTGGTTGAGGGGTAGGCGGCAGGGAGTGACCTTGTCTTGTCCGTCCCTTGTAATCTCCATGTTCGGGTGTGGTGTAGAGCTACAGGCCAGTATCGCCTAGCAGACCAGGTGTGCTCTGGTGCCTGAAGTGGATCAACAACGATGTATTTGTATGATCATTAGCTATCTTAACATAACTTTTAGGAATGCCTGGTCCAGTTTAGGTTATTCTTTATTCTTTCTTTTATCTTTATCCATGAGATTGGCTTCAGTGTGTGAGTGAAGTTATACAAATATCAATCTTACTTTATGTTGACGGTGGATATACCATAAAAATCCACACTCAAAACACCGTCAACATGCCTCGGTTCCAAGTCAGTGTGGGCGTTCGGGTTACCCGATTATTTCGGGTCGGGTAGTCGGGTTCTATGAAATTCGGATAATACAAAATATTACCCGATATCAGCCCCGAAAATTTATTACCCGCAATTTTGGGTACCCGATAGTTCGGGTTCGGGTTCGGGTTTTCCCAAATTACCAGAATATTTCAAAAAATATGTACAGCAAGTCAGCAGCAGTACGATGATTTCAATGTGGCAACTGTCCTTCAATCTTTAGGTCGCCGACGCTGGTTTCCCTCTCCAACGAGGTGATAAGCCATGGCAGGTGGTGGCCTGACAGGGGCAGCGACATCGGGAGTTGGGAGCAGGAAGTGACGGGGTGAGAGAGGAAAGCATAGAGACGCAGAGGTAGGTGAGGTCCGCCGCCGAGGAAGTGACGGAGGCATCGCGCCGTTTGTAACACCTCGGGTGTTATCTTAACTAAAACATGCCATGTCATCATATGCACTGCAAAACATTCATGGTTAGGTCAACCCTAATGTGCATTAACTAAAAACAAGTTTACATTTCATAGGTTGATTGAGCTTCTGTAATGTTTTGTCACATGAAATAATAAAACCTTATTTTCGAATGCCATTACAAATACTTAGTTTATACTCTATGTACTTGAGGTGTAAACTGTGTTTACACTAGTGCCAAGCATAGTGTATAAGTCTAAGTCCAACCTTAAAAATGATTTCCATATTTGAAATTAAATTTGGATTCCCAAGCTTATTTCTAAGTCTGGCTATTCAAGTTTAAATTCAAATTGGAAATGCTATAAAAGGTTTTTTAAAAGTCAACTTGGTCAACCAAGGGTGTCATTGGGTCAATGACCTAAAAATATCCTTGGATGATGTTTGTGATCACTAATAACCAACCAATTAATTTAGAAACCAAATTGAGTTCAAATTCTATTTTAAAAACCCTTTATTTTCAAACCTAGATTTACCCCCTTTATTCTAATTCAAAATCTATAAGGAATTTGGAGATACTCTAAAAAGACAGTTTGTAGATCTTGATAAGAGCCACAAAGTTGGTATATAAAGTTTTCAAGTTTCCAAAAGAAATTTTAAATTAATTTGAAAATACAGTTTCTAGCATTTATCCCCTTTTGATTTTTAAACTATAATTCAAAAATTATGCATCATTTGAGAAAACCTTGTATATGAAGGATGTTTGGTTTGACAAGCTCAACATTTCATAGTTTTGAAGATTTTCTAGTTTTATTGAAAAATCAAAAGTAATTTCAAATGTTTGTTTCTAGGGTTTTATCCCCTTTTCAAATCTGAATTCAAATTTTAAAATCTAGATAGAATTTGAGGATGCCAGTTAAAGGAAAAGTGTAGCTTTTGAGAAGTTATGCAAATAATATTTTTGGAGATTTTCAAGTTCTTATATAAATTTTGGAGTAATTTGTATTTTAAACCGACTGGCATTTCTGTAAATAACTCCAACAGTAACTAACCCTATCGGCGCCCGCCATGGCCGGCTTCTCATCGCGCGCCGCCGACCACCGCCGCACCTTCCCGATCGCTCGCGCGCTCCCGGACGCGCGAAGGTTCACCGTCGTCGTGTCGCTCACTCAAAGCACTGCTCCGTGCTATAAATAGCAGTCGGCCGACGCCGTTCTTCTTCTTTCTCCCTCCCGCCACAGTCGCCGACGACCTCACTCCGCCGCCGAAATTCACCGTCGACGCTCCACCTCTGTCCGATTGCGCTTGCCATTAGCTTCGCCACGTTCTTACGGTCATTTTGGGCCAGTCCGTGTTTTCTCTCCTCGCTTGAGCCACCGGCACGCAGCCTTCTTCTCCGCGGCCGGTCAGTCGCGCCGCCGTGCCATCGCCGCCGTTTGCCACCGCCGGAGGTGAATATATTTTACCTTCGACCCCGCAATCGTGTTCTCCGTGTCATCCTGCATCTGATGCGCACCTTGGTTTGAGCAGCACATTGCCGGAGACCGCCGTGACGCCGTCGTGCCATCGGAGCGCCGCCGCCGCCATCACCGCCGTCGACCGCAGCTCAACCCAACCACTCCGGACCTTCATTAACGTGCGTATCAGCGCCATAGTGAGCTCCTGCATCTATCTGTGCCATCAATTTCATTAATCGCGTGTCGTAGCCGCCGGCCATCGTGGCTCGCCGCCGGCACGGCCATGCCGCTCCGCCGCGCGCGCTGCCGCTTTAGCTAAGGACCAGGAGACGATGCCATTAAGTTACCAAATCTGTCCGTTTGAGTGTCCTGCGTAAGTTCGTGTGGTCGCCGTCGTCGAAAATCGCTCCGGTGAGCGACGCCGCCGCGCCCGAGCTCCGCCGCGCCGCCATCGCCGCCGGCGTGGGTGCCGCCGCCACTCCCCCGCGCCGTTAGCTAGCTTGTTGAACTCCTCGTGCCAAGATGAGTCCAACGGACCAAGTCCAGTCGCCGGAGACCTCACCGACGGCGAGGAATCGCCGGTCAACTCCGGCGGGGTCGACTGTTGACCCGGGAGCACTGTGCCGAATTTCCTTTTTCTATTTTCAGAAAATAATTTAAATGCTATTTTCTTTGAAAATTCATAGTAATTCATATATAGCTCCAAAAATTCTGAAAATTTTTGTGAATGTTCTTTATGATGTTATCTACCTAGGAAAAATATGAAATGCCAAATTTGAGTACTTTTTGCATACGTTAAAATTAGCCCTTTTAATTGAAAAATGGACCTTCAATGATTTTTAATAAATTAAATATTTGGCTTTTAATTCTAAAATTTGTTTTACCATCTAATTAGGCTAAGAGCTTTCTAAAATAAAATTTTGGACTTAATTTGATAACTTTAATTTTTATGCCTTTATTTAATGCTTTTAAATAATTAATTAACCCCTTTTAGTTAACTTAATCATTATAGGAGTTATGTGACTTTGGGATTGATTGATGACCTTAGGTCATTAACCCTAATGACCTTTGGCACTTTAATTAATTGTTTGCGCTTACCTTAATCATGTCATTAGGGCTTAATCAACGTTATTTTATGTGTTTAATTAACCTTTTAAATGGTGTAGTTAACCCTAATGAGTTTTATAAACGAAGTTTTGTTGGCTTGCAACTTTATCGTGAAGAAAGGTTGTACTCAAGCCCTTAATCTGATCATGCATTCATCGAGCATCATGTTTACTATTCCATCATGTTAAAGCATATTAATTATCGAATAGTTTCCGTTAACGGAGAGTTAACGTTATCGCCCAGATCCGAAGAACGAGCAGATTCAAGAATCGGGAGTTGATCCAGAGTTCAAGACCGTCTACCCCGAACATCAAGGAAAGTCCCGGATGCATTCAAACCCTATTCTATTTATAAAAATTTTACCGCTTCAGCTCTGATATGTTGCATTAATTGATAGGAGTTGAGTGAAAACCCACAAATTGCATTACCTGTCTTATTTCCTTATTCCTTGTTACCTGCTCAGAAAGATAAGTAGTAATGCTTAGCCCTGCTTATTTATTTAATTGTTCAAAGGCAAAAGAATGAAAAAGATGAGATTGGTTTCTTGTTGAAATCTTGATGATAGTAATAAATCGAGTCCGGACGGCGAACTTGCACTGGGAATGGAGTCCCTCTGTAGTGTTCTTGTCTGTTGATGCCCTAGGTCCCGTTCGTTGGTGAATTGGATGATATCGAGTATTTAGAAATCCACATGCATGAAGTGGTATACGGATGGTTGGAGCCGTGTATACCATGGAGTGACCTAGCGTGGGGCCAGAGATCCCATCTGTGTCATAGTGTGTTTTACTGTGGGGTTTAAATTCCCATGTATCTCGGTACGCTGGGCCGAAGAGCTCACGCGTATCATGTGGTGATATACGGCTGAGGTTGTTATCCCGGTATATCGGTGCACCTGGGGTGCTTCGGAGTTAAAGTCTCCGGTATGCTCAGTCACCTAGGTCCCAGCTGGGTATGAAAATGGATTCGAATCGCCGTTGCTTCTCGGAGAAGAAGACTCGATCGTTGTTCATCATCGTTGTAATAACTTGAACAAACATTAAGGATCAATAATGAGGTTGGTTGATAATGGGAGTAGCCCAAGCAACTTCTCTTTCTGCAAAGCTTTTCTGCAAAATTTCTTATCTTCTACAGACCTTACCTTGTCCCTCTAGCCTGCATTTCTTGAGTCTCCACCCTTCTCTTTCGTCGGGTCAGTCTTGTTGAGTACTCTTGTACTCAGGGTTTGTTAAACCCTTGTTGCAGGTGAGCCTCATGGGCAGAAATATTTTGCATCCTGCTGCATGACAATCGTCGAGGAAAGTGACAACGAATAAAGATGTCTAGCTCGTGGGCAGAGCTTTTGTTCAATATTGTAATCTACTGCTACTCCACTACTATTATGATTTGTATAATTTAAACCTATTATTGTAAATATTTGAAACTCAGAGTTTTGTAAATTTATGTTATTGTAAGTCTTCTGCTGTTTTACTCCGCTGTATATTATTTATATCAAACTGTTGTAATACTACAATATCTCTCTACAATGATTGATCCTGCTCGGAGAATCGTGGATGATTCGGGATTTACCCGACAGACTTTTTAAGTCGTATGGAACACAATCAAGGTTATTTGGAGTCTGTTTAGATAATAATCATGCGTGTGGGCCATATGATTTAGGAGGTTCTGCCACACCGTTGCCCGTCGCGGATTGGCGGTCTCACCACACGCGGTAACGCGCGCGCCACTTCACTTCGCTACTCCTTCGTCTCCGTGACCGTGAGACCCGAGTCTGGCAGGTGGCGGCTAGGTCTAAGAGGATACGAAAGGGAGGGAGTGTGGAGGTGAGGAACTGAGGATATGTGGTATAGTTGATGGGCATGGGCTGTGGGAATGCTTGGTCAGTTCTCGGGGAGGTCTGGAACGTAGGCAATGTACTCCAATTTTGGGTTGTTCGGGTACCTGGTGCTGTTACCTGAATTACCCAATATAAATTCGGGTAATAGGATTCACTATCTGAACTAGACATCGGGTAGTGCGGGTTCGGGTTCTTCGGTTCTGGGTCCGGGTATTTCAGGTTCGGGGTTCGGGTACCGGGTTTTGTTCCCAGAGTGAGTTCCAAGGAAGAATAGCATAACATGAGCATATTTTATCAATAACTGGTTCTACTTGTACTCTTAGCTTTTGATTTCAGGTAACACAGAATATAGCTCAGTAGGGCCCACAAAGGGGATCAGCCGACCCCTACTTGGCCTCACCTTGTGCTGAGCTTCGAAGCATGATCCATGACAATGCCCCTGGAGTCCAACCTAACCATCAAATCAACTTGTGTCTTCATCCAACAACGGAAGATCATTGCACATGAATTCATGGGCCTACAAGGAAGCAAGCAACGTGACAACCACTCAGCAAATGATCGAGCCACTCCACATGACAGGTGGGGACACCTTCTAGAAGACCTAGTCGGGACCCACCTATCATTGGGGGGTCGGCCGACCCCCACCTGGTGGGCCACTAGGTCGGTTGCCCCCCCCACTGACTTGTGCATGCCTCCATGTAGCTGGCTCGATCCTGGATGTCCATCTGAGGTGGTTGCAAGGTCGGTTCATCCAAGGGTGTAGAGGCAAGGAGCATACAGATTGCTGACGTGGCACCCCCTCTCCTTTCCCTATAAAGGAGGCTGCCACCACCCTTGGAAATCATCTCTCACATCTCCAAGATCCAATCATCCTTGAGAGATCAAGCAAGAGTAGTAATAGTTAGTCTAGAGTGGGAGTTAGAGTCGAGTTGAGCGAAGCTCGGGGTCTCCGGAGTCGTCTTCTGGAGAGTCTGGTATGGCTCTTGTATCTTTATCTTTTTGTAAGACTTTCCTTTTATCAATATATTATTCTTACTTTACTTTACTTAGTATTTACTTAGTATAAGTCTATATTCATTATAGTCTTGTTGTGTGCTTGTCTTAGTAGCATAGTTGTCGGAGTTAGATTGGTTTCATGTAAACAACTCCTTGTGTGTGTCATTGTCCTATCTTTGCATAGGAGCTTTAGCTATCTACGCGTTAGTTAGAGTGTGAGAGTAAGTGTGAGCATGGTGCTCAGGCTTAGTCTCACCTTTGATTGTCGCTGGTCCGCACGGACAGTTCATGAGCGCACTCCCAAGAGGTGACAGGTCTTGGACGACATTAGGGTTTCTCACCATGTTCAGGCTAGTTCTTAAAAGGTAGGGCGTCCATAAGCCAAATAGTCGCTTTAGTAGAGATTATGTCTTCTACTGTCTCGGCTATCCCCCTCACACAGTAGTAAGGCGCCAGTCTAGCTACGTCATCTATCTGTTAGGATTAAATTCATAAAAGTAAAGTTAGATACATAGGAGTCCTTTACTCACTCGTTATCTTCTCACCTATCTAACACTCTACCAGTTATATTTAGATTAGACTCTGCTATCTCATTTACCTACCCTTCCTATTATTCGCTTACCCCCTTTTTACACTGGTTACATACTAGATTGTAGTAGACATAATGATCTCTCTTCTCTTGTATTAAACATTTCTAGCTACTGCTTTCCCCTGGGATAAAACAAATAACGATATCTTGGAATACTCATCCTCGGTGAAGTGTTACATCGGTATATTATGTGTGCTTACGAAATAATTCAATATCCATAAGAAATACCCCACAGGCCTTTATAGCGTTGTTGCCAATTTTTGGTAGCAACATTAAGAATTACCAACACTTTACCCCTGTTATGAACATTGGTCTATTATGCAGTCACGTTATCTTGCTCATGTCCTTATTTATTGTTTTATACCATATCTTTCTTTGAAAAAATATAAATAACGATACCCTGAATACTTTCAGGTGAAATGTTACAATGGTACTTCCGTGCGCTTGCGAACTTGTTCTATGAATGCTATAGAATACCTGCCGGCGTTTCTGGTCACATTGCCAAGGACTTCGTAATTCTAGTGATGACGCTAAGAATCGCCAACACCGATCCAGAGGCGGTGGAAGGATGCGGGGAACAATAAAATATAGGACATTATTCTTTATATATGCAAATATACAAGAGTGAAAGAAAATATGAAACTAGTTAGGTCAATTTATGTTGATGAGGGGTATAAACGTTTAGCCCCCTCAACCGAAAACTGTACGCCGACGATAGCCAGGGCTAGCACTTCTCGGAAAGCCACTAACTCCATCAATTCTGGCTCCGTCACTCCCTTTACTTCCAAGGTCTACGCTCCCAAAAAAGTACGAGTATATCATCTCATGCAATGACGCAATAGCCGCTGAACGAGTATGAAGATTGTTGGAAATAGAAGCGTCAACGTTTATGGGCCGAACATTGAAGTGACCGGAGGAGGTGGGATGCAGGCTTCTGTAGGCCTGGCCACCCACCTGTTGCCACATGCTGTAGTGGGCCGTCGCGCCAGCAAGGAGGGGCCGCAGCCCGCAGGTAAAAAATGGAGAAATTTTCTTTTATTTTTTTTATTTTTTTGGGCAAGGAGGAATTTTATTTTATTGAAACTCCATTACAGTACCGAAACAATTTTCAACAACTAAAAAAATTTAGAAGAACTTGTTTACGCAAATTAAACTGAATTTTACACACCATCCATGACTGATTCATTTTAGTTTAGAAAAATACTCATATTTATGCACATAAAAACTTGTTGCTATGGTAAGAATGCATGAAACATACCATTCATCACTGATTTATTTTAGTTTGGAAATAATTATTTATTGCACCAAATGTTCATGAGAAACACTAACATTAGACAAATTCTAAAATTATTAGAAAAATGTAAAATTAACTTGTACTTTCTATTCACATCCCAAAATTAAATATTTTGAGGGTGTATACATTCCTTTTCACTATGGATCATGATAGCACAAGTCATATGATAGATCATCATTGTTAAAAGATATTTTTATGCTTATATATATTGACAAGAATTGCAATTTTCACCGTGGAAACCACATGAAAATCATATTTATGAGTTCTCCACATTTTTAAAACGATGCACATAAACAATAAATCTATAGGTGTAGATTGACACAAAATTTAAGATGCAAACTTGATATAAAAAATTCATATAAAAATAATAATTTCCAACTGCAAATGAACTAGAAGACAAAATTATTAGTTAAAATGTGTTATCTTGATATGTTTTTTTACTAAATGAATTGTATATCAACTTTTGCAATAATATACATCTATAGATAAACTGTGGATATACATCATATTAAATTTTTATGTATTCCACTGTATACGTAGCTTGCATCGAACATTTCTCCCGATACTCACCATCATGCTTGCAACACTCTGCTAGGTTTGAAATCACGTTTTACCTATGAAGTGGAGGGTAGCCCAAATGTGCAGTCACTGATCTTAGAATAAGTTTGGATTACATCTGGAACATAAGAAAATGTAATTTTTATGATTACCTTATGTACTAATTTTCGCCCCAATTTGACCACCCATAAAATCTACAAATCCTAGATCAAAACATTATTTGGATTTCAAGAAAATTACGTAATGTAATAGAATTGATCTCAGTAACTCCAATGATATTCTCGACTAGATTTCATCCCTAAACTGGACACATCTGACAAAACGAGATCCCAAGGGCGATAGAAATGCGGATAAACCAAGAACTGAATGCGGATAGATCAAGACGATCAGCTAAATAATTTGAATCGATCATGTCCAGGAGACGTGTCGTTTATTCCAATATAAACACACATCAAGGAGTATCGTTAGTTAATTATTATTAAAGCAAGCCGTGAAAATTAACTTGAGCTAGCTTTGGTGTCGTCGTCTCCATCGATCCCTCACAGATCGCGAGCCGCCGACGCTTTTAGAAGCAGAGGTGGATTGGAGTGATGCTACCCATGGTGGAGGGACATGTGGCCGTGATATGTGTCGCAGTAGCTGCGCTCGCGCTCACCGCCGCCGCGCTGGGGATCGTCGGCGAGGCAACCAAGTCCGAGGCAAAGCACGCGGGCACGCTTCCCTTTAATTTGGCCTTTGCAGATGGGTAACTGACTGAACGACTCACAAGCACCGGTGGTGGTGGTGCAGTCTTTTGTCAGGTTCGACGGGGCGAACTGCGTGTACCGGAGAACGCCGGCGTTCTCGTGCGGCGTCGCGGCGGCCGCATCGCTGCTGACGGGCCAGATCATCCTCACCGCCGCCGCCGGGTGCTGGGGCCACTGCAGGGCGAGATTCGACCACCGACGCGCCGGGGTCGTCTTATCTCTACTGTCATGGTAGGCAGCACTGAACACACCTCGAAGTTTGAAGTTTGGAACAGGCGTCGTCGCCGTACACCCTGATCGAGCGGCCGTGCGGCGTGCGCAGGTTTCTGGCGATACTGGCGGCGTGCGCGTTCCTCGTTGGCGCTCTCAAGAACCAAAGTGGAGAGCGGCGGCCGAAGGAGGGCGTCACCACCTTCTACAGGTGCACCGCTCTCGTGGCCGGGGTGTTCGCCGGCGGCTCATTCTTCTCCGTCGCCGCGGCGGTAGTCGGGATCGCCTCCTACGTCGCCCACGAGGTGACGGCAGGCTTCGGCCCACCGCAACCACCCCTACCGACGACGTCCGAGACCGACGGCCCTCGTCATGGCTGTCATCATGCTTGTGATAACGATCACCATGGAACAGCCAAGGCTCACGCTGGAACAATGTGATCCGTGTGGATCAACCAAGGCTCACGCTGGAACAATATGCTGAAGGAACTTTTTTTTTATTTTGGCGAGAAATGCTTAGGGTGTGTTTGTCTCAGCTTCAGAATCAGATGAATTAGGTAAATCAGGTGAGGAATAGTGAGAGAGGAATAATGAATAATCAGTAGAATCAGCAGAGAAAGAATCAGAAACAAACACACCCTTAATAGAAACATGCATGGGCTCGCTCTTTATTTTTTTTTATAGAATGATGATTCCAATTCCGTAACATCTCAAATATTTGAATGCTTTTGAATTTAATTTCAGATTTAAAACAATATTTTGATATGTGGGTATGAATGAACTTTGGATTTCGTCATAAGCATATACTATTAAATTACATGATAAAAAACTATTTTCCAAATCACGAATTTACATTTTTTTCAATTTTTAGAAAACGCTTTGGGGGCTAAACACCTTATATAACACGTCAATTGCAATGGGCCAGGGGCCCATGCGGCATGGCAAGGCTATGCGGTCTGGTGGGCGCCGCCGTTGCCTCCGCGATAAGTTAGGGTTAGATTGCTTAGAGGCTAAAAAATTCTCGACCTATACATATATGGGGTATTGTATCAATTGATATCACGAAAAGAATAGGGGTCAAATCCCTTTTACCCAGCTCTCAGCCTTTGGCTCTCTCCCTCCCCAAACCCTAGCCGCTGGCCCGCCAGGACGCCGCGCCGCCATTGCGCCGCCGCCTCCACATGCCGCCAGGCCGCGGCCTCGCCGCCGGTCACCGCTGATCTTTGTCAGCTTCATCGAATATTCTGCCTAATTGGGCCCATGACTTATACTTGTTATATCTGGTATCCGGAGCTGGTTCGATCCTTCGTGCACCATCCATGGCCGCCAATGCCGCCATGAACGTCGACGAGATCTACAACGACATCCGCGCTCTACTCGCAAGTGCAGTTCACGATCCCAAAATTTTTTTCCTGCAGCACGAGAAGGTTTAGATCAAATCAGATCTAAACACCACCAACGTCGTCACCATCAACGTCGACGACGAGATCGCCATGCTGGATGACGGCCTCGCGGCCAAGAAGGAGATCGTGCGCATGCGCGGTGCCTTCACCACCGACTTGGTGGCCACGCCGCCAACGGCCGCCCTCGTCACCAACAACATCGACAGGAAGGACGTCAGCAACGATGCCCACCAACTGTTTGATGACATGCCCGCCCCAGCAAAGCGTCGTCTCACGGTGCCAACATGCGCCAGCGACGACATCTCCATCAAGCTCGCTCGCGACGACAACAACAACAGCTTGAAGGAGCCACCAAGGTTGCAATGCGAGGACGCGACGCATGGAAAAGGGGGGAGTGATATAACACGTCAATTGCAATGGGCCAAGGGCCCATGCGGCATGGCAAGGCCATGCAGCCTGGTGGGCGCCGCTACCGTCGTAGGCTCCACGATAAGTTAGGGTTAGATCGCTTAGAGGCTAAGAAATCCCCGGCATATAAATATAAGGAGAATTGTATCAATTGAGATCAAGAAAAGAATAGGGGTCAAATCACTTTTACCCAGCTTTTAGCCTTTGGCTCTCTCTCCCTCCCCAAACCCTAGCCGCCGATCACCCTGGGCATTCGGTTAACCGAAACCGATTGGTTTTGTTCCTTGGTTTTCTACCAAATTCGGTTACCTAAGATCTGCTGACCGATCGGTTGTTTCAAAAAGCAGGAATCGAGCAATTCGGTTTTGGTCATTTTTGGTTCTGTTGTTAACCGAACTAACCGAGACCTTCAGTACAGACAAAGATTCATGAAGCCAGAGAAAAAAGAAACAAAAATCCACAAGATGCACCGGCGCCGCCACCAAGCGCATGATGCGTCGCCGTCGAAGTCCTTTTCCTCCGCATGATGCGCCGCCACTGCGCCAAGTCCCTCGCCTCTAGTTGACGTGCTACCACTGCCAAGACCCTCACCTCCCTCGCCTCTAGTTGATGCGTCACCACCGAGGGGAGTGGGTAAGGGAGAGGAGTGAGGCGCGATGGGGAGGGGAGTGGAGGCGATAGTGACCGGTAAGCGGAGTGGAGTGGGGAGCGCTGGGAGTAGAGTAGGGGCGGCCGTGACCGGCGAGTGGAGGGCAGTGAGCACGGTGGCTGTCCTTCATGAAGTCGCAGACTCGCGATGCTGTTGACACCAAAAGTGGCAAACGGATATACCGCAGGCGTACGGTAGTCAATGTAGCCTTCACCGGGAGTATTCCAGGTATCGTATTTTCCACAGGGAACATGAAGTAAACTAACTAGATTCAAGGTCGTCCAGTGATGAAATGAAGGGTCTAGGTTAATAGGATAGAGAGGTCTAGCTAGCAAAGATATCTGGTCATGGTATTCTAAGTATAACGAGGTTTACCACCTCCTCCCTTACTGGGGACGATAGACGAAATGACAAGTTGAGTTAAAGAGGTTTGCACCTCCTCCCTCACCGAGACGACTACCATATTCAGCCCCGCTCTCACAATGCTAACTTGCCTAACACATGTATAAGGAACTCTCCACCTAGCAAGGTCTGTCACTCTCGCGCTAGGTGTATTACAGTGCGACAAGCAGCTCACACTGGTAAGATGTTGTCTTGACACCACGTCTATACTAATCTCACTACTCTAAGCTTAGCGAAAGCTTCGAGCACTTCAACAAGTAAAGCAGCATGCCAGTAAAAGAGCATACACTTAAAGTACCAAACCAGAATAAATTACTAGAAAGACTCGAATGTAAGACTTACAAGAAGCTTGCATCCGCTGAGGCGCACCTTGGAGAAGACTCCCGACATGCCAGGACTCCTCCTTGGAGACTCCTCACTCTCCCTCTACTACCATAGCTAACATACTAGAGAGTGGCTTTCTCCTAAGTTTCATGCTCTAAAGTGAAGGCCTATGGGGGTATTTGTAGTGGGAGGTGGAGTAGGGGCTACTCCATTTCCATGTCATCAATCCGCGTGACCTCCATCATAAACCGTTGGATCAAACCGCCCTTGGAACCGACGTAGATAGACGTCAGTGATCGAGCACCATGCATGGAGGCATGCAGGGAGTCGGTGGGGGGCCAACCGACCTAGTTGGCCACTAGGTGGGGGTCGGTCGACCCCCTCCCCTAACATGTGGGCCCAGCCAAGTCTTCTAGAAGGTTGCTGATGTCGGTTGGTGAAAACAGGGTGGCTGGATGGCCCCATAAGGGTGTCGGATGACCCAACTATGATGGGTGGGGCCATCCCCCTTCCTTGTAGGCCCTCTCTACCTCGTTTAGAGTGGGTATGAATTGGTGGGACCCCTGGATCACTTCGGATGATGGAGATGTGGGTCCATGGATCCATGTGAGCTGATTATGAGCCGTTGATATAACATACTTGTGATCCAAGGGTGGCACTTGCTTGGGACTGTGTTTGGAGGATCCTGGAGGTCTGGCAGTGGCTAGGAAGCTCCCATAGGGGCGTCGACCGACCCCCTTTGGTGGAACCAAAAGTTCATCTTCTGCAGGTGACTTCTACATGTAATTCTAAGCACAATGGTGGTGCTGGGCCCACCAAGGTGGGATCGGCCGACGCCATCATTGTGCCCATATTTTGCACATTGTCTCCACAAGCTATGATATTGATGAATGTGAAGTTGGTTTGTCATTTGGCCATACTTGGTTGGTTGCCCAACCTTCATATGGAGCTTCCGGACACTAAAAAGTACCTATTCTAAGTGCCTACAACCAATAATGACAAGTACATATGGAACCAAGTTATTTGTACCTAAGTCACTATGTTTTTGGTGGTTTCCTTCCAAAAAATGTCTTGTTGGCGGTTTTGATGGGGTAAAAACGTGGTATAACTCGCGTCAACAGATGCGAGCAAGGAAGAGGGGTGGGGGCAGCGAGATTGGGGGCGTGGGGGCACAGACGGGGGAAGTGAGGGGCGACGGGATGAGGGAGCAGCAATATATACCTAGGGCTATGCCTTTGTTTTGGGCTCGGTTGCATTCTTATGGGCCACATATTATAATTCGGTTATTTCAGGTTAATACGGTTAACCGAGCCCAGACCCAAATTAACCATAATAGTTTCGGTTCTTTAGAAACTAGAACTGAACTAGGAACCAAAATTTTTGGTTTTGGTTATTTCGGTTTTGGTTCCGGTTAGTTCGGTTCGGTACTCGGTTTTTTGTGCCCAGCTTGAGCCGTCGGGCTGCCAGGACGCCGCGCCGCCACTGCGCCGTCGCCTCCACGTGCCACCAGGGCGCGGCCTCACCGCCGGTCGACGCTGATCTTCATCAGCTTCACCGAATATTCTACCTAATTGGGACCCTGAGTTATACTCGTTATATCTGATATCCGGAGCCGGTTCGATCCTTCGGGCACCATCCATGGCCGCCAAAGCCGCCATGAACGTCGACGAGATCTGCAACGACATCCGCGCTCTACTCGTAGGTGCAGTTCACGATCTCAAAAAAAATTTCCTGCAGCACAAGAAGGTTCAGATCGAATCAGATCTGAACACCACCAACGTAGTCACCATCAACGTCGATGACGAGATCGCCAAGCTGGATGACGGCTGTAACACCTCTGGTGTTATATTAACTAAAACCTGCCATGTCATCATATGCATTGCAAAGCATTCATGATTAGTTCACTTTTGATGTGCATTAACTAAAACAAGTTTATATTTCATAGGTTGCTTGTGTTTCTGAAATGTTTTTATCACATGAAATCATAAAACTAAACTTTCGAATGTCATCTCAAATATTTGGTTTATATTCTATGTACTTGAGGTGTAAACTGTGTTTACACTAGTGTCAAGCATAGTGTATAAATCTAAGTCCAACCCTTAAAAATGATTTCCACATTTGAACTTGAATTTGGATTTCAAAGCTTATTCCTAAGTCTTGCGATTCAAATTTAAATTCAAATTGGAAAGCTATAAAAATGATTTTTGAAAGTCAACTTGGTCAACCAAGGGTACTATTGGGTCATTGACCTAAAAATGTCCTTGGATGATGTTTGTGACCACTAATGACCAACCAATTAATTTAGAAACCAAATCGAGTTTGAATTCGGTTTCAAAAACCCTTTATTTCAAAACCTTGTTTTATCCCCTTTTATATAATTCAAAATCTATATACAATTTGGAGATACTCTCAAAATATAGTTTTTAGATCTTGACAAGAGCTATAAAGTTGGTATTTAAAGTTTTTCAAGTTTCCAAAAAGAATTTCAAATGAATTTGAAAATACCATTTTCCAGCATTTGTCCCCCTTTGATTTTAAAACCATAATTCAAAAATTATGCATAATTTGGGAAAACTTTATATATTAAAAATGTTTGGTTCGAAAATTTGAACATTTCATAGTTTTTATGAATTTCAAGTTTTATTGAAAAATCAAAAGTAATTTCAAATATCTATTTCTAGCGTTTAATTCCTCTTTTGAATTTGAATTCATATTTCAAAAAATAAGCAGAATTTCAAAAGTTTGTTAAATAAAAGATGTATCTCTTTAAAAGTTATGTAAATGATATTTTGGGATAGTTTTAAGTTCCTATGTAATTTCTGGAGTAATTGCAAATTTTCAAAAATGACCTAATCTGCTATAGTACCAGGACCTATGAGCAACCGCCATCGCCGGCTTCTCAAGCCGCGCCGCCGTCCACCGGCGCCATACCAGCGTGCCGCGGCCGCCAGCTCACCTGGACACTCGAAACCTCCTCGCCTGCGTGTCGGCCATCCGTGCCTCGCCACCGTACCCTATATAAAGGCGTGGTCGGCCGCCGTCTTCCTCTTTTCTTCCCGGCCACCACCGCCGTCGAACTCGTCTCCGCCGGCCAAATTCGCCACCACTAAGCGCGCCCTACCTCCATTTTCTTCTCCATCAGCTCCATCTCATCCTTACGGTTCATTTGAGCTAGTCCGTGCTCGCTCTCCCCGCCCAAGTCGCCTGCGAGCCGTCATCTTCCTCGCGGCCGATCGCCGAGCCGCCGTGCAATCCCCACCGTCGACCGTCGCCGTGGTTGGTTATATATCTTCATCAACCCTGCTATCATGTTCTTCTTGCTCTTCTGCTCATCGAGCGCTCCTTGGTCTGTTCGTTGGTGCACAGGAGTCGTCTTGACGCAGACCTTGCCGCCGGAGCACCACCGCCGCCATCAGCGCCGCCGTCTGCAACTCGACTTAGCCCGCCTTCGAGCCAACTAGCGTGCGCATCGTCATCACGGTGAGATCCTGCACCTGTCCATGCTATCAATTTCATCTCTACCGCATCATAGTGTCCAGCCGTTGTAGCTCGCCGCCGGCATATCCTTGCCAGCGCCGCCGTGCTCGGAGCCGTTGTGGCTGGGGGTCAGGTTGGGCCTCATCTTGTTATCCATCATGCTCGCGTGGATGTATAGATCATGCCCGTGCGCTCGCTGTCATCGGAGAAGCCTTCGGTGGGCTTTGCCTCCGTGCCCGAGCTTCGCCGCGCCGCCATGGCCGCCGGCCTGTGCGCCGCCATCGCCCCGCCGCTCCATTAACCAGCCGAAGTTGTTCACTGTGTCGAGATGAGCCTGTTAGGCCAAACCCGATCACCGGAGACCTCACCGCCAACGAGTAATTGCCGGTCAACCGTCGCGCCGCCGTCGGTCAGCGCGGGGACACTGTTCCCATTTTTTTTTTCTATTTCCAGAAAATAATTTAAATGCTATTTTCTTTGAAAATCATAGTAATTCATGTATAGTTCTAAAAATTCTAAAAATTTATTTGTATGCTCTTTATGGTGTCTTCTACCTAGAAAAAATATGAAATATCAAATTGGAGTACTTTTTGCATATGTTAAAATTAGTCCTTTTAATTGAAAAATGCACCTTCAATGATTTTTAATAAATAAAATAATTAGCTTTTATTTCTAAAAATTGTTTTGCCATCTAATTAGACCAAGAGCTTTTCAAAATAAAATTTTGAGCTTAATTAGGCAACTTTAATTTTATGCCTTTATTTTATGCTTTTAAATAATTAATTAACCTCTTTTAATTAAGTTTAATCATTATATGGTTGTTTGACTTTGGGATTGATTGATGACCTTGGGTCATTAACCCTAATGACCTTTGGCACTTTAATAAATTATTTGCGCTTACCTGGATCATGTCATTAGGGTCTAATCAACGTTATTTCATTTGTTTAATAACCTTATTAAATGACGTAGTTAACCCTAATGAACTTAGTAAGTTTTGGTTAGCTTGCAACTTTATCGTGAAGAAAAGTTCTACTCAAGTCCTTAATCTGGTCATGCATCCATCGAGCATCATATTTACTATTCCATCATGTTGAGACGTATTATGTTATCGTGTAGCTTCCGTTAACGAAGAGTTTAACGTTGTCGCACTAGATCCCAAGGAAGAGCAGAACCAGGAGCTGGGTGTTGATCCAGAGTTCGAGACCGTCTACCCCGAATACCAAGGCAAGCCCTGGATGCATTCAAACCCTATTCTATTTTATAAAAGTTTTATCGCTTCAGCTATGAAATGTTGCATTAAGTAATAGGAGTTGAGTGATAAACCACCAATTGCATTACCTGTTTTACCCCCATATTCCTTGTTACCTGTTAATTGGGAAATGCGTAGTAATGCTTAGCCCTGCTTAATTAGCTAGGTGTTCAAAAGCTAAAAGAATGAAAAATATGAGAACGACTTTGTTTGTGGAATCATGATGATAGTTAAAAAATCGAGTCCGGACGGTTAACTTGCATTGCGAAAGGAGTCCCTCTGTAGTGTTTTCGTCTGTTGATGCCCTAGGTCCCATGTCGATGGTGAATCGGTGATATCGAGAAATTAGAAATCCACATGCATGAAGTGATATACAGTGGGCCAGAGTCCCCACGTATGTCATGGAGTGATGTATAGTGGGCCAGAGTCCCCACATATGTCATAGTGTGTTATACTGTGGGTTTAAGTTCCCATGTATATCGGTACACTGGGTCGAAGTGCTCATGTGTATAATGTGGTGATATATGGCTGCGGTTGTTATCCCGGTATATTAGTGATCTGGTATGCATCGGAGTTAAAGTCTCCGGCATCCCAGTGATCTAGGTCCCAGCTGGGTATGAAAATGGATTCGAATCGCCGTTGCTTCTCGGAGAAGAAGACTCGATCGGTGTTCATCATCGTAGTAACAACTTGAATGATGTTTAAGGCTAAGAATGAAGTTGGCTGGTAATCTCGAGCTAGATCAAGACAACTTTACTTTCTTTCAAGCTTTTTGGCAAAAAATTCTTATCTCCTGCAAGCCTTACCTTGTCCCTCTAGCCTATATTTCCTGAGTCTTCACCCCTCTTTTTCTTTGGGTCAGTCTTGTTGAGTACTTTTGTACTCAGGGTTTGTTGAACCCTTGTTGCAAGTGAGTCCCATGGGCAGGAGTGCTTCACATCCTGCTGCGGAGAGTGACGACGAGTAGGATGTCTGGCTCTTGGGCAGAGCACACCGACTGGGTTTTATAAATAAGTTATCTATTTCTATTCCACTACTACTAAGGTTTGTAATATTTAAACTTATGGTTTGTAAGATTTGAAGTTAAAAGGTTTGTAAACTTATGTTATTGTAACTCTTCCGCTGTTTACTCTGATGTATATTATTTGTATAAAACTGTTGTAATACTGCAATGTCTCTTTCTAATGATTGATCCTGCTCGGAGAATCATGGATGATTCGGGATTTACCCAACAGACCTTTTAAGTCTTATGGAACACATTCATGGTTATTAGGAGTCTGTTAGACAATAATCATACGTGTGGGCCATATGGTTTAGAAGGTTCTGCCACAGCGGCCTCGTGGCCCAGGAGAAGGAGATCGCACGCATGTGCGGCGCCTTCACCACTGACGTGGTGGCCACGCTGCCAGCAGCCGCCCTCGTCACCAATAACATCGGCAGGAAGGACGTCAGCAATGACGCCCACCAACTGTTCAATGACATGCCCGCCCCAGCAAAGCGTCGTCTCACGGTGCCAACACGCACCAGCGACGACATCTCCATCAAGCTCGCTCCCGACGACAACGACAATAGCTTCAAGGAGCCACCAAGGTTGCAGCACGAGGACGCGACGCATGGAAAAGGGGGAGTGATATAACACGTCAATTGCAATGGGCCAGGGGCCCATGCAGCATGGCAAGGCCATGCGGCCTGGTGATGTAACACCTCTGGTGTTATATTAACTAAAACCTGCCATGTCATCATATGCACTGCAAAGCATTCATAATTAGGTCAATCTTGATGTGCATTAACTAAAACAAGTTTATATTTCATAGGTTGATTGTGTTTCTGGAATGTGTTGTCACATGAAATAATAAAACCCTACTTTCGAGTGTCATCTCAAATACTTAGTTTATATTCTATGTACTTGAGGTGTAAACCGTGTTTACACTAGTGCCAAGCATAGTGTATAAATCTAAGTCCAACCCTAAAAATGATTTCCATATTTGAAGTTGAATTTGGATTTCAAAGCTTATTCCCAAGTCTTGCAATTCAAATTTAAATTCAAATTGAAAAGCTATAAAAATGTTTTTCAAAAGTCAACTTGGTCAACCAAGGGTGTCATTGGGTCACTGACCTAAAAATGACCTTGGATGATGTATTTGATCACTAATAACCAACCAATTAAATTAGAAACCAAATTGAGTTTGAATTCGGTTTCAAAAACCCTTTATTTCAAAACCTAGTTTTATCCCCTTTTCTGTAATTCAAAATATATAAGGAATTTGGGGATACTCTAAAAATATAGTTTGTAGATCATGACAAGAGATACAAAGTTGGTATATAAAGTTTTTCAAATTTCCACAAATAATTTCAAATAAATTTGAAAATACAGTTTTCTAGCACTTGTCCCCTTTTGATTTTAAAACCATAATTCAAAAATTATGCATAATCTGGGAAAACTTTGTATATGAAAAAGGTTTGGTTTGAAAATTTAAACATTTCATAGTTTTGAAGATTTTCATGTTTTATTGAAAAACCAAAAGTAATATCAAATATTTGTTTCTAGGGTTTTATTCCCCTTTTGAATTTGAATTCATATTTCAAAATCCTGATAGAATTTGAGGATGCTAGTTAAATGAAAAGTGTAGCTCTTGAAAAGTTATGCAAATGATATTTTTAGAGATTTTCAAGTTCTTATATAAATTTTGGAGTAATTTATAATTTCAAATGAGTGGCAATTCTGTAATTTTATTGAACAGCACCGAGACCTATTGATGGCCGCCATCGCCGGCTTCTCAAGTCGCGCCGCCGTCCACCGCCGCACATGCCTCGGCCGTCAACTCACCCCCGACACCCGAAACTTCACCGTCGTCGTGTCGTCCGTCCGTGCGTCACCATTGGCCTATAAATAGGTCGACCGTCGTCTCTTTTCTTCTTTTCCCTCCTGCCGCTGCCGCCGAGGACCTTGCTCTGCCGGCAAAATTCGCCACCGTCGCTTCATCTCTGCCCGCTTCATCTTTCCTGAAGCTCCGCCTTGACCTTGCGCTTCGATTGAGCTAGCTCGTGCTCGCTCTCCCCGCCCGAGCCGCCCGCACGACAGAGTCTTCCTCGCGACCGGTCGCCGAGCCGCCGCGAGCTTCCTCGCCGTCCACCGCCGCCAAGGTGGAAAACATTTTACCTTTAACACTCTCATCATGTTCTCCGTGCTTCGTTGCCCCTTATGCTCATCTTGGTCGGACTGATGGTGCACAGGAAGCGCCGGAACGCCGTCCTTGCCACCGGAGCACCGCCGCCGCCATCAGCGCCGCCGTTCACAGCTCGACTTAGCCACTCCGAGCTTTCATTAGCGTGCGCACTAGACCCGTGGTGAGCTCCTGCACCTGTCCATGCTCTCAATTTTACCTCCCTTGCTCCATAGACGCCGGTCACCGTGGCTCGCCGTCGACGCGACCTTGCCACTCCGCCGCTCGCGTAGCCGTCTGAGCTAGAAGCCAGGTATAGCTCCATATTCTGGCCCAACGCGTTCGAGTCGATGTCCTGCATCTGCCTGTGCTCTCGCCGTCGCCGAAAATCACTCCGGTGAGCGTTACCGACGCACCCGAGCTCCGCCGCGCCGCCATGGCCGCCGGCGTGGGTGCCGCCGTCGCTCCGCCGCCACGTTAGCTAGCCCAAGTTGCTCGCCGTGCCGAGATGAGCCTGTAGGACCGAACCTCGTCGCCGGAGACCTCGCCATCGGCGAGAAATCGCCGGTCAACCGTCGCGCCGCCGTCGGTCAGCGCGGGGACACTGTGCTTATTTTCTTTTTCTTTTTCCAGAAAATGATTTAAATGCTATTTTCTTTAGAAAATCATAGTAATTCATATATAGCTCCAAAAATTCTAAAAATTTTTGTGCGTGTTCTTTATGATGTCATCTACCTAGGAAAAATATGGAATGCCAAATTTAAGTACTTTTTGCATATGTTAAAATTAGCTCTTTTAATTAAAAAAATGGAGCTTCAATGATTTTTAATAAATAAAATAATTGGCTTTTAATTCTGAAATTTGTTTTGCCATCTATTAGACCAAGAGCTTTTTAAAATAAAATTTTGAGCTTAATTAGACAACTTTAATTTTTATGCCTTTATTTTATGCTTTTAAATGATTAATTAACCCCTTTAATTAAGTTAATCATTATAGAAATTGTTTGACTTTGGAGATTGATTGATGACCTTAGGTCATTAACCCTAATGACCTTTGGCACTTTAATTAATTATTTACGCTTACCTGGATCATGTCATTAGGGCTTAATTAATGTTATTTCATGTGTTTAATAATTTTCTTAAATAATGTAGTTAACCCTAATGAACTTAGTACGTATGTTTTGGTTGGCTTACAACTTTACCGTGAAGGAAAGTTGTACTCAAGTCATTAATCTGATCATGCATCCATCGAGCATCATGTTTACTATTCAATCATGTTGAAGCATATTATTGTATCGTATAGTTTTCGATAACGGAGAGTTCAACGTTGTCGCCCCAGATCCGAAGGAAAAGCAAACCTAGGAGATTGGAATTGATCCAGAGCCCGAGACCATCTACCCCGAATACCAAGGCAAGCCCCGGATGCATTCAAACCCTATTCTATTTTATAAAAGTTTTATTATTACAGTTATGATATGTTGCATTAAGTAATAGGAGTTAAGTGAAAACCCACCAACTGCATTACCTGTCTTACTTTCATAACTCCTTGTTACCTGTTCTAAAAGATGCGTAGTGATGCTTAGCCCTGCTTAATTTATTAAGTGTTCAAAGGTAAAAGAATGAAAAAGATGAGTTTGGCTTTATCTGTTGAAATCATGATGATAGTTAATAAATCGAGTCCGGATGGCTAACTTGCATTGGGAATGGAGTCCCTCTGTAGTGTTTCCGTCTATTGATGCCCTAGGTCCCGTGTCGATGGTGAACTGGTGATATCGAGAAAATAGAAAATCCACATGCATGAAGTGATATACTGATGGTTGGAGCCAGGTATATCATGGAGTGACTTATAGTGGGCCAGAGTTCTCACATATGTCATAGTGTGTTATACCATGAGTTTAAGTTTCCATGTATATCGGTACACTAGGTCGAAGTGCTCACGTGTATCATGTGGTGATATATGGCTGCGGTTGTTATCCCGGTATATCGGTTCATCTGCTATGCTTAGGAGTTAGAGTCTCCTGCATATCAGTAACCTAGGTCTTAGCTGGGTATGAAAATGGATTCAAATCGCCGTTGCTTCTCGGAGAAGAAGACTCGATCGGTGTTCATCATCGTAGTAACAACTTGAATAATGAGTAAGGTTTAAGAAAGAAGTTGGATGATAATTTTGGATCTTAAGCAAGACAGCTTTTCTTTCTTTCAAGCTTTTCTGCAAAATTTCTTATCTCCTGCAAGCCTTACCTTGTCCCTCTAGCCTGCATTTTCTGAGTCTTCACCCCTCTTTTTCGTCGGGTCAGTCTTGTTGAGTACTTTTGTACTCAGGGTTTGTTGAACCCTTGTTGCAGGTGAGCCTCATGGGAAGGAATGCTTCGCATCCTGCTGCATGACAGTCGTCGAGGAAAGTGACGACGAATAGAATATCTCGCTCGTGGGCAGAGCATATAATTAAGGTTGATGTAATAAGTTATATTGTTATTCCACTTCTATATGGTTTGTAATAATCCAACTTATGGTTTATAAATGATTTGTAAACTTATATTATTTTAATCCTTCCGCTATTTTACTCCGATGTATATTATTTGTATAAAACTGTTATAATACTGCAATGTCTCTTTGTAATGATTGATCCTACTCGGAGAATCGTGGATGATTCGGGATTTACCCGACAGACCTTTTAAGTTTTATGGAACACCTTCATGGTTATTTGGAGTCTATTTAGACAATAATCATGCGTGTGGGCCATAGGATTTAGAAGGTTCTGCCATAGGTGAGCGCCGCCGCCACCGCCGTTGCCTCCACAATAAGTTATGGTTAGATCTATTAGAGGCTAAGAAATCCCATTCTATAAATATAAGGGGTATTTTATCAATTGAGATCAAGAAAAGAATAGGGGTCAAATCCCTTTTACCCAGCTCTCAGGCTTTGGCTCTCTCTCTCTCCCCCAAACCCTAGCCGCCGGGCTTCCAGGACGCCACGTCGCTGCTGCGCCGTCGCCTCCACGCGCCGTCAGGCCACGGCCTCACCGCCGGTCGCCGCCAGCTTCGCCGAATATTCTGCCTAATTGGGCCCTGAGTTATACTTGTTATACTTTAGAAAAATAGACTCTCAACAAGAATTTTAATTGCAAAACCACAAAACCTATTAACACTTTTCAAGTAAAGCATGTCACACTTGATTATTGTGCTTTTGTGGTTGTGTTGGCATTTTATGAATTTTGATAGTGGAAACGATAGAAAGTAGTCCAAAAACCAAAAAGAGACCGTAAGGAGACTCACTTGCGCTTGGGGATCCATAGGCTATCTATGAAGTTGGAAGCATGGCTCTTTAGTGTGATCCTTGTAAGCGACTCTATCGCAGATTATAGAAAAGTGTGAGCTTTTTGATACCTTTGCATTAACTCATTCAAGTTTTTTATGTTGTGTGCTTTATCTTCATTAGTCTAACTTTCTACTAGGTTTGTTGATCTGGTTGAAACCTATAGTGCAACTTTTGGGCTAGAGATAAACACTTACAACAATAGTGTACATTTAAATAGAATCTTACATAGGGTCTGATAATTAGGTTTTAGTTGACCGTTTGTTTTGAAGTTCCCTTTTAGGCGTTATGATGACTGTCAAACGGAATTGTGTCACCTAGATAACGACCAAGTTGTTTATTGGATTAGCCGAGTTGTAGGCCCATCCCGCTTTGAGCTTGGCTTTTGTCAAACAACGGATTGACAGTCCTCAAACTTGGCAGCGCGTGTGTCATCTTGGTAAACTTTTAAAATGCATATCAAGCTCTAGAAGCTTTGCTCATGCTACATCATCATACACTCATAGGACCTGAAAGGACCTTGATGTCACCTATAGGGGGTGAACAAATAGCTAGGCGCTTCTGAACATTCACTATAAGTTTAATAAGGAGCCCAAAAAACTAACCAAATCATAATAATTGTGGTACAGAAGTCTACTGGGTATTAAGTTGCAAACTAGACGCCGGCGGCGTCCGGTGCTGCTCGCAACCTTTGGCGCCTATATCGACCAATGCCTCAACGAGGCGTGGCAGGACATTCTGCAGCGCAAACCTGAATCCAGTCGAGGTTCCTCGCTCCCTGCTGCTATCCATGAGGCAGCCCTCCCCGTCGTCGAGCGTGCCGACAGGGCAACCCTGCAAGTACGCCTCACATGACCGGATGACGCGCTGGCCGCGGCGGCGGAAGTGGTCTCTCACAAACGCATCAAAGCCAGCCGGTGGCCGTTGGAGGAGATGCAGCATGTTACGAAGGTTCAGAAGGTTTCCGCCGAATGTGTTGATGAGGCTGAGGCACACGGTTCCGGAGGGGTAGAGGTTTGGGTTCACGCGAAGTCCGAACGATCGGTAGCTCACCAGCGGTGGTGTAGCAGGGAATGACAGTGGGAGCTGCAGGTCGAAGAAGAGCCCATCGTGGTATGGCGTCCCGCTCGCGCCAACGATCACTGCTCGGAGGAGGTCCATGCGATCCTCGAATGCCGGCACATAGATGGTGTCTGCATGCAGTGTAAATTTAATTTGTTTAGAGCAATAATATCGAATAAAATACGTGATTTACTTCCCCTCACTGCTCATCATATAATAAGGTACGGTGCAGAATTCATGTTGATTTTTTTCTCAACTTTACCTGGCAAGTTATTCTCAAGAATTTTCCACTCCTTTTGCACCCTTTTTAACCACTTCCTTCCACCACCAGCAGTAACCTGACAGTCGACCACAACATGAAAATGATTATGAGTAACTTATAATTATTGGGAAGTACAATTTTTCACAGATAGTTAAAACTTGTTAGCTAAAATTTTTGGTGAAAAGATTGTAAAGAGGTAACGACGACTAATGCTTCATTTTTTTTAATGTTGTTGAAATCTAGCAATTCAACAGCTACGCCCTAGATAATGTCCTATTTAAGAAGTGTTCTGCGAATTCGCTTTTAACCCCAACAGCACTTCATTCTGTCAGGCAAATTAATTAACGAATAGCGGAGATAGATTTTACTTTTTTTAGATATAAAGATATAGATTTTATTTAAAAATAAGTATATATTTACTTGTAGAAAAATGTGTTACGCACCTTCTCTTGCAGGTAATGGTGACCCTGAGGACTTTGCGTAACGTCAAAATGCTTGAAACCGATCAAGTCGCCATCGATAACTGCCGCATCATTGCTTGCCAGTGTTACAGCAGCTTCCATGGAGGAATTGCAGTCATCTCCATCGTCATCACCACGTGTCTGGACGACGATCTTCTCTGTGGTAGCAGGTTCCGTTATCGAGGGAGCTGATGATGCCACCGGCGACCATCTCGCCATATTTCTCTTGCCTCGTGCAAGCATTCCACTGCCTATTTGGATCCCAGCTGGGCCATCGTCTGCACTGTCATTATTATTGTTGCCTGTCATAAATAATCAGCGTATATATTTTTTTAGAAAAGGACGCAAAAGCTCTGCCGCGATTTCTATTAGACGAACAAAGAAAAAAGAAATCAAGCGTCCGTCCAATTTTTTTAAGTGAAAACTGGACGAAAACCACATATACAATTGTGGAGGGTATCCTACTCCAACTGCACCCCTAGGTACCAAAACAACTTAACTCGCGTCACAAAGAGCGCCCACTCAACTCTACTTAAGTCCTCGCTTGGTCGGATTGGGACATCGACACAAGCCTCTGACCACTAGAACTCAGTCGGATTGGGTCATCGACACGAGCCTCCACTTTGAACCACTAGGAGCTCCACCACTGACGCAGCAAACAACTAAAAGCTAGCAACGAAAACCTAAAAAGCTAAGCGACTAAAAACAAAGGAACACCTACTCCACCACCGACACCAACCACGAACACAGTGGCGAAAACGACGAACTAGCACTGCCCAAGACAACCCAACCGAGTCAAAATCCACAACGACGCCTTCAGGAAGGTTACGACGCCTAAGCACCACCATCGTTCGTCCATGACAGGACTAGGTTTTCACCCGTGGAGAGTATTGGGGGCACGATGCCCTCAACAGGGGTAGCGGCACCCACAGGTGTCGCCATCGCTAGGCTTTCGCCCAAATAACCCCCAACACAGGACACCGGTCGGGATGTCAGATCCCCGCCAGACGCCAAGACGTCGCTGCCGGCCATCCAGAAGGAGTCTCACCCGGGTCAACGCGCCGGCCACGCGAGCAGCCGCAAAGCTGCGCCAGCACCCCACAAGATCACCTGTCGAACACCAGTCTTCTGCCATCGTGCACGTCCACCATCCGCCCGTCAAAGCTGTAGCCGCCGCCAGCCACCGCCACCGGCCGAGCTCCCGTCGTAGGCACCGCACCCCCTGACGGTACCGAATCTGGAGCATAGCCCCGGATCAACACACCCGTGGATGCCATGACCTCCGTCTTCATAATGACTGTCCCACGACGACAGCCAGAGACATGGGGGAGGGACGGTATAGACGAAGACCGCCCCCAACGCCAACACAAACCCTAGCCACCGCCACAAAACAGCCACCATCAAGAGGAGGCGGAGGGCGCGCAGAGGGGGAGGGAGCCCCTCCGCTGCCCCCACACCCGAAGGGCAGCAGCCCCATGACGCCCTGCCAGTGAACCCCACCGGAGAGGAGCAGCCACCACACGGCCTGGCATAGTCCACAGCACTGCCATGGCACCGTAGACCCGCCAAGGCCACAGCTAGCCATGCCACCTTGGCACCACCGAAGAACCGCTCTCCCTCCACCGAGCACCCTCCACCACAGAAGCCGGGGGCCGCCAGCCAACCGAGGTCGGCCAGAAACCAGCAGTGGCCCACCGGCCCGCTGCGGCCGGCAGCAGCAACAACCAGCAGAGACCAGGGGGCGCCGCCGGAGGAAGGAGCAGCAGCGTCGGCCACCTTCAAAACGGCCCCCGACCCCACCAGATTCGCCACAGGGACGCCGGATCCGGCCGCCACCTTGCCGGATCCGCGCGGATCGGAGGAAGGGGAAGCCGTTGTCGAAGGACGACGAGCTCCAAACGCGGCCGCCTTCCCCAGCAGGGAGAGCAGCCAGCCTTCACTGCGCCGCCGCCGCCGTACCGTCGCGCTGCCACACCTTCGCCACCTGCCACCACGCCAGAGTGCCAGATCCGGCCTGTGGGAGGCCAGATCCGGCCGCCAGGGCATTAGAACCAGCGGCCGGGACCGCCGCCGCCACCGATGCCGCGCCCGCCGATGCGCCAACGATGAGCAACTGCCTCAACCAGCGACTCCATGCACAGGCCTCCATGCACAGCCGCACGCCTCGCCACCGCCGTCGCGCAAGTGCCAGCCGTGCCGCCATGACCGCCGCCCTCCTCCCCGCTCGAGGAAAGGCCACATTCCTGGGAGAAAGACGCCCCACCGCCAGCATCCTAGGGGGCCGCACTGGCATCCCGGCGGCCTTCTTAGGCGGCGACAAGGGAGGGGATGGCTGGGGTGGGGGGAGGCGGCAGCGCTAGGGTTTCGCCCCCCCGAGTCGCCAGAGTGGGGGCCCAGACATATATATAAGATGTTAATTTCTCCATGAATAATGATGTAGCACTACTGGAAACTCGAATTGTTCCGTGGGTGAAAAACCCACGGAAATATGCATTACTCGCAGAACAATATATTCGAGTTTCCAATAGTGTAGGTCTATATATAAATATTGTAGGTCTATATATATATGTCATATATATAATAGGGGGATGATTCAGATATGATGTTAGGACAGATATAGAGATACCGTGGGGGCCGGCCGTGGTTCTTGAGCCGTGTCCTGAGAGTTATCAAAGGCGTCGTCATGGTCGTCCTTGTCCACCCAATCGCCCATTTCCTGGAGCATGTCAGCAACGCTTCATGGTCTTACGACAGCTATCTCATGAGGCAACACCTGGATATTATTATGAGTACGTAGTTGGTCAAAACTCTCAGAAGATACAGTCCATATCAAATCAATGTTGAATTCGTAGCAATGCGTACCTTTGACGTGCTGCCGTCGTCCCACTTGACCTGGATGTATTGTGCGTCGCAAAGATCAACAATATGGCCGACCCATGAAAGAACATTGGTACTGGTAGTAGCAGCTGGGGTGGAAGTAGCCCTGGCTGCCATCGTCTCTTGCAATTGCACCATGTCATCGTCTGATCCGCTCGACCGCGGCGGGCGTCGAACAACCATATATCCGTAGAAGAAATCATGGTGGCTCCGGCGTAGTTCGTAGGCGCTGACTACGGTATCCGATGATGACTCCGACTCCCATGCTGTTGTGCCCGACGTGATCCACAACACGCACATAGTCTGTTCCTGGTAGTTGAAGCTTTTGACGACGCCAACATGCGCCTCCACCGCATGCTGCTGCTGCTCAGTCGTCAGAGCAGTCACTACGGAAAATAGAGGTTTTTTCGACTGCCCTGATCTTTGCCGACTGTCAAAGCACGGACAGTCGGCAAAGCTTTCGCCCGGCAGTCGGCGAAGATCGGCAGTCGGCAAAACCTTTTTTGTTGACTGCCCCAGAAGAGCCTAACGCTCGGCAAAGAGGGGCAGTCGGCAAATTTTAGCGGGCTCAAACGGCGTCCGTCACCGTGCACTTTGCCGACTGCCCTGACGTCCAGCAGTCGGCAAAGATAGCTTGCCTTGGTAATGCAGTTGGTAGATTTTCACTCAACTCCTATTACTTAATGCAACATCTCATAATCGAAGCGATAAAACCTTTATAAAATAGAATAGGGTTTGAATGTATCTGGGGCTTGCCTTGGTATTCGGGGTAGACGGTCTCGAGCTCTGGGTCAACTCCCGATTTCTGAATCTGCTCTTCCTTGGGATTTGGTGCGACAACGTTAAACTCTCCGTTAACGGAAACTATACGAGAAAATGATATGCTTCAACATGATGGAATAGTAAACATGATGCTTGATGGATGCATGACCAGATTAAGGGCTTGAGTAAAACTTTCCTTCACAATAAAGTTGCAAGCCAACAAAACTTACTCACTAAGTCCATTAGGGTTAACTACATCTTTAATGAAATTATTTAAGCATACGAAATAACGTCGATTAAGCCCTAATGACATGATTAATATAAGCACAAGCAATTAATTTAAGTGCCAAAGGTCATTAGGGTTAATGACCCAAGTTCATCAATCAATCCCAAAGCCAAACAAACCCTATAATGATTAAACTTATTTAAAGGGATTAATTAATTATTTAAAAGCACGAAATAAAGGCATAAAAACTAAAGTTATCTGATTGAGCTTAAAATTTTATTTTGAAAAGCTCTTGACCTAATTAGATGGCAAAATAAATTTCAAAAATAAAAGCCAATTATTTTATTTATTAAAAATCATTAACGGAGTATTTTTCAATTAAAAGAACTAATTTTAACTTAGGCAAAAATTACTTAAATTTGGCATTTCATATTTTTTCTAGGTAGAGGACATCATAAAGATCATACATAAAAATTTTCAGAATTTTTGGAGTTATACATGAATTACTATGATTTTTCAAAGAAAACAGTATTTAAATTATTTTCTGAAATAAATAAAAGAAAAAGGAAAAATCGGCTCCCGACGTTGACCGCGGCGGCGACGATTTTGACCGGTGATTTCTCGCCGACGGTGAGGTCTCCGGCGATGAGCTTGGGCTCTACAGACTCAACACAACAAGGCGATGCTTCTGGGCTAGTTAATGAAGCGGCGGACTTAGCGGAGCAGGCTCGCCGGCGGCGATGGCGGCACGGCTGCACGGCGGCCCGGCGGTAGAGCTCACCGAAGCTTCCTCCGGTGCGGCTAACTCAAGCAACATGACCAGCGTGACTAGATGGACGCTAAGCATGAGCTAATTTGGCTAAAACATGATCCTAACAACCTCGGCTTCGCTCGCGGCGACGCTGGCATGGCCAATCTCGCCGGCGACACGCGGAGTGACAACGGCAAAGCGTCTCAAATACAGGTAAGGGTACGGGCATGCTCAGAAGCTCACCCTAGAGCCGATGCATAGGAAGATGATGGCCCAACGACGGTGGGGATGAGAGAGCGACGTGAGCAACGATGGCGGTGGCGAACTCCGGTGGCAAGGTCGGCGTCCCGGTGATCCCTATGCACCAACGGACTGTCAAAGGTGCGCATAAGGAGCAGAAGAAGATGAAGAACATGATGGGGAGGTTAAAGAGAATAAATAACCTACCTTGGTGGTGGTGGCCGGCGAAAAAGCTCGCGGCGGCTTAGCGACCGGCCGCGAGGAAGATGACGGCGTGCGGGCGCTACGGGCGATGAGGGCGGGCACTAGCTGGCTCAGAAGAAGCGCAAGGTCGAGGCGGAGCTTCTGGCAAGAACAATCGAGCAGCGATGGATCAACAGCGGTGAATTTTGAAGGCGGAGGACGGTCGTCGGCGGCGGCAGAAGGAAAAGAAAGAAGACGACGACGGCGGCCATGCCTATATATAGGGCAGGGTCGAGGTAGGAGCTGCTGACACGCGGCGAGGATGCTTCGAGCGCGGGAGACGAGCTGGCGGCGGTAGCGCACCGGCATGTGCGGCGGTGGACGGCGGCGCGGCGTGAAAAGCCGGCCATGGCCGAAATTCATAGGTCTTGGTACTGTTCAAGCAAATTACAGAAATGCCATTCATCGAAAATAACAAATTACTCCAAAATTTATATAAGAGCTTGAAAATCTCCAAAAACAGAATTTGCATAACTTTTTAAGAGCTACACTTTTTATTTAACTGGCATCCTCAAATTCTATATAGATTTTTAAATATGAATTCAAATTCAAAAGGGGAATAGAACCCTAGAAATAAACATTTGAAATTACTTTTGATTTTTCAATAAAACTTGAAAATCTTAAAAACTATGAAATGTTTAAATTTGCAAACCAAACATGTTTCATATATAAAGTTTTCTCAAATTATGCATAAATTTTGAATTATGTTTTTAAAATCAAAAGGGGACAAATGCTGAAAAACTGTATTTTCAAATTTGTTTGAAATTATTTTTGGAAAATTAAAAAACTTTATATACCATTATTGTAGCTCTTGTCAAGATCTACAAATCATATTTTTAGAGTATACCCAAATTCTTTATAGATTTTGAATTATAGAAAAGGGAATAAAATAAGGTTTTGAAATAAAGGGTTTTTTTTTGAAACCAAATTCAAACTCGATTTGGTTTCTAATTTAATTAGTTGGTTATTAGTGATCACAAACATCATCCAAGGACATTTTTAGGTCAATGACCCAATGACACCCTTGGTTGACCAAGTTGACTCTTGAAAAAACATTTTATAGCTTTTTAATTTGAATTTAAATTTGAATAGCAAGACTTGGAAATAAGATTTGAAATCCAAATTCAACTTCAAATATGGAAATTATTTTTAGGGTTAGACTTAGATTTATATACTATGCTTGACACTTCATTTTGATATCTTATCATCATTCAAGTTGTTACTACGATGATGAACACCGATCGAGTCTTCTTCTCCGAGAAGCCACGGCTATTTGAATCCATTTTCATACCCAGCTAGGACTTAGATCACTGGGATACCGGAGACTTTAACTCCAATGCATACCAAGATCACAGATATACCGGGATAACAACCGCAGCCATAAATTACCACATGATACACATGAGTACTTCGAGCTAGTGTACCAATATACATGGGAACTTAAACCCATAGTATAACACACTGTGACATTTGTAGGGACTCTGGCCCACTATAAATCACTCCATGATATACGTGGGGACTCTGGCCCACTGTATCTCACTTCATGCATGTGGATTTTCTAATTTCTCGATATCACCAATTCACCATCAACACGGGACCTAGGGAATCAACAGACGGAAACACTACAGAGGGACTCCTTTCCCAATGCAAGTTAACCGTACGGACTCGATTTATTAACTATCATCATAATTCTCCAAACAAAGCCATTCTCATCTTTTTTATTCTTTTACCTTTTGAAAACCTAACTAATTAAACAGGGCTAAGCATTACTACGCATCTTCCAGTAACAGATAACAAGAAATAAGGAAGTAAGACAGGTAATGCAGTTGGTAGGTTTTCACTCAACTCCTATTACTTAATGCAATATCTCATAATCGAAGCGATAAAACCTTTATAAAATAGAATAGGGTTTGAATGCATCCGGGGCTTGCCTTGGTATTCGGGGTAGACGTTCTCGAGCTCTGGGTCAACTTTCGATTTCTAAATCTGCTCTTCCTTGGGATCTGGTGCGACAACGTTAAACTCTCCGTTAACGGAAACTATACGAGAAAATGATATGCTTCAACCTGCTGGAATAGTAAATATGATGCTCGATGGATGCATGACCAGATTAAGGGCTTGAGTATAACTTTCCTTCACGATAAAGTTGTAAGCCAACAAAACTTACTCACTAAGTCCGTTAGGGTTAACTACATCTTTAATGAAATTATTTAAGCATATGAAATAACATCGATTAAGCCCTAATGACATAATTAATATAAGCACAAACAATTAATTTAAGTGACAAAGGTCATTAGGGTTAATGACCCAAGGTCATCAATCAATCCCAAAGCCAAACAAACCCTATAATGATTAAACTTATTTAAAGGGATTAATTAATTATTTAAAAGCACGAAATAAAGGCACAAAAATTAAAGTTGTCTAATTGAGCTCAAAATTTTATTTTGAAAAGCTCTTGGCTTAATTAGATGGCAAAATAAATTTTAGAAATAAAAGCTAATTATTTTATTTATTAAAAATCATTGAAGGAGCATTTTTTAATTAAAAGAACTAATTTTAACTCAGGAAAAAATTACTTAAATTCGGCATTTCATATTTTTTCTAGGTAGAGAACATCATAAAGATCATACACAAAAATTTTCAAAATTTTTAGAGTTATATATGAATTACTATGATTTTTCAAAGAAAACAGCATTTAAATCATTTTCTGAAATAAATAAAAGAAAAAGGAAAAATCGGCTCCCGACGTTGACCGCAGCGGCGACGATTTTGACCGGCGATTTCTCGCCGGCGGTGAGGTCTCCGACGATGAGCTTGGGCTCTACAAACTCAGCACAACAAGGCGATGCTTCTGGGCTAGTTAATGAAGTGGCGGACTTAGCGGCGCAGGCGGCGATGGCGGCACGGCTGCGCGGCGTGAAAAGCCGGCCATGGCCGAAATTCATAGGTCTCGGTACTGTTCAAGCAAATTACAGAAATGCCATTCGTCGAAAATAACAAATTACTCCAAAATTTATATAAGAGCTTGAAAATCTCCAAAAATAGAATTTGCATAAATTTTTAAGAGCCACACTTTTTATTTAACTGGCATCCTCAAATTCTGTCTAGATTTTTAAATATGAATTCAAATTCAAAAAGGGAATAAAACCCTAGAAATAAACATTTGAAATTACTTTTGCTTTTTCAATAAAACTTGAAAATCTTCAAAACTATGAAATGTTTAACTTTGCAAACCAAACATGTTTCACATATAAAGTTTTCTCAAATTATGAATAAATTTTGAATTGTTTTTAAAATCAAAAGGGGACAAATGCTGAAAAACTGTATTTTCAAATTTGTTTGAAATTATTTTTGGAAAATTAAAAAAACTTTATATACCATTATTGTAGCTCTTGTCAAGATCTACAAATCATATTTTTAGAGTATACCCAAATTCTTTATAGATTTTGAATTATAGAAAAGGGGATAAAACAAGGTTTTGAAACAAAGGTTTTTTTTGAAACCGAATTCAAACTCGATTTAGTTTCTAATTTAATTGGTTGGTTATTAGTGATCACAAACATCATCCAAGGATATTTTTAGGTCAATGACCCAATGACACCCTTGGTTGACCAAGTTGACTTTTGAAAAAATATTTTTATAGCTTTCCAATTTGAATTTAAATTTGAATAGCAAGACTTGGAAATAAGCTTTGAAATCCAAATTCAACTTCAAATATGAAAATTATTTTTAGGGTTGGACTTAGATTTATATACTATGCTTGATACTAGTGTAAACACAGTTTACACCTCAAGTACATAGAATATAAACTAAGTATTTGAGATGACATTCGAAAGTAGAGTTTTATGATTTCATGTGACAAAACATTTCAGAAGCACAATCAACCTATGAAATATAAACTTGTTTTAGTTGATGCATATCAACGTTGACCTAAACATGAATGCTTTGCAGTGCATAATTGGCCGCTCAAGCTCTTGATCGGGATCAATGATGGCGCCCATCCTCATCCGGTTGTTGCAGTAGTCCTTCCTCTTGGCACGATGACGGGCTGTGGCGTGCCGGTGCCGGTGTGGGCGGCCAAAGAAGCACATGTTGCCCACAACCCAGGTGCTAATGCCGAGGGCATCGCCGAAGCAGAAGAAGGTCAGCTTCTGAGGGTCGAACTGGTACGCTGGAGGCGCGGACGCCTGCACGACGTGCGGGTCGATTCCCATCTGTAACGAGACGACCCAGTACACGAGCACGCCAGCCGTCTTCACCTTGGCTACAACGCTGCCCCTGCTGCCACAGGAGGGCTTCTAGTAGCCCTTGAGCCAACGGGAGGCCTTGAATGCAGACGCCTCGCCCGTGACAGCTTCACCCGGGTAGAAAATGTTCTTGCTGCTGCGGTGCTTTTTGTGTACCAGCATCCCCACGACCCGAAGCTTGTCACTGGCCCGACTGACCCGGCAGACGGATCCGTCGTCAAACAGCACGTCGACGTCGATGGAGAACTCGACCACCTGGCCGAGCCACGTCTCCAGAACAACGTAGTCGCCGGTTATCGTCTCGGCGACAGGCCGCACGTCTGCTGAGACACAGCCGTGGCAATAGCTATAGGCAGCTCAGCCTCGTCAGTGGCGTTGAGGTGGAGCTGGACTAGGTCCAGCGTCGTGTCGACGCCCGTGACCACCCCAGCCTGACCACCGGGCTCCATCGCCGACGTGACGACCGTGCCCCGAGACAAGTAGCTCTGGTCGACCATGGTGACTTGACAAGCCTTCTTAGCAACCTCGGCACCGTCCGCGCATAGCACGCTAATCTTTTTGCCGGGCAAGGCCCTCACAGCCAGCCCGCGACCGTCATGTGCGCCGCCTGTCGTCTTGAACATCACCAGGTCGAATGGTTCTATAGGCTGCCCCTTCGCGTCCTCCATTAGGCCGCCGGGGATCTCGTTCTCGTTCTCATCTACTCCCTCCGTCTTAAATTATAGTTCACTTTAATTTTTTGGTGCATGCATTTGCTATGTACCTAGATAAATAATATGTCCAAATACATAGCAAAATACATGCACTAAAAAAGTCAAAATAAGCTACAATTTGAGACGGAGGGAGTAGATTGTAACCACCTATTTGGGACAGGCCAATATTTCTGTAATTATATTATTATTATATATTTTTATATATACGCATAATGTCGCATCGCAGATCGATTCACAGTTAATCTCTGGATCCAAATCGTGTCATATATATATAGAACTATTAACTCGTAGCTGGCTACAGAATATGATGCTACAGATAGCCGGGCCAAAACTCGCCACAAGAGCACCAGTGTCCAAGCATTAATTCAATACTCCGGACAGTCCATTCATCCGCACCGCATGGGTCCCATCCATCTATTAATAGCACACGGCTCGTGTCACATGATCCCACAAATTGCGTTTCTTTTCCACCCGCAAAAATCACGCACAGACTAGAGGCGCCATGGCAAGGCCGGCGGTGGTGCAGATCTTTGGAGTCGCAGCTCCCCGTGTGGCGGCCTGAGAGGCGGACCCCAGGCCATCGGAGGCGACCGGCGGCGGCACTGCCACCCGGCGACGTGGCCAGGGGAAGCCCCACTCCCAGCGATGCGACCGGTGGCGGCCCTGCCCCTCCATGAGGCGACCGGGTACATGCCAGCGTCGGAGAGATACGCGCCAGCGGACCGTGCCGACCCCATCGTCGTCAACCTGTCCTCCTTCGATACGCCCTGGATCATGCCGTCGTGGTGCCGCCGATCCAGCGGGTGTTCCTGTACAAGCTGCCTATGGGCGACGGCAACAACGACGCGTTCCTGCGGCGGTTGCTGGCGCAGCGGCAGCCAACCAACCGATAGTAGGTAGTAATAGTAGTTCCATTGGTCTGATTTCTGATGATTCGAGAGGCTCGGATCGAAGCCATGCATGCGAATGTTCCTGATGCAGCGTGGCCGCCTTGCGTCGTGTCCTTCATTCTGCCTCCCCAATAATACATCCTGATTCTGCTATTATAGATTATATGTTGCTTTTTAGATCATATTGCTTACTAATATATTTTTTACTATTTTTAGATTACATGATGATTTCCAGTGATGAGCCTTCGCAGAATCCGTGCTTGCACTTTTTCTCTGATCATACATACGTATAGGTTCTCTGCTATAAAAAATTGTGTAAGTTGCTCATGAGTTCTGAGAAAATCAAACATTGTAAAAGTTGCCGTAATTCCTCTTCTAAATATCATGATAAAAAATTATAGTAACTTTATTATAATTATAATCTAAAACCACAGAAATTCTCGTAACTTTCATCTTAACATTATATATAGTAAATCGTACATGGCAAAAATTCTTGTAAATCATACTTCAAGGGGTAGAAAGGCATAGATTCTCGTAAATAATTTTCAAAATTCAAGAATATTTACCATAAACTAATACTCCCTCCGTTCCAAATTATAGTTCGTTTTGACTTTTTTGGTGCATACATTTTGCTATGTACCTAGATAAATAATATGTCTAGATACATAACAAAATACATACACCGAAAAAGTCAAAGTGAACTATAATTTAGAACGGAGGGAGTAGTAGTTAATTTAAAAAAATTATAGTAACTATTCTTCCAAATTATGGTAATTTAGAGAAATAATTATCGTAAACTAATAGTGGTAAATTCACTACCTAATAGTAGTAAATTTAATTTTACCGTAATGGTAACATGGTCGTTGGAAAGCTTGCCATACAGGAGTAGAAAATGCTGCATCCTGGAACATGCATGCGTTGATCTCAATAATAACGTGAACAGTAATTAGCCATTTCAATTTACGGTATTCAATGCTGTGCATGCTGCTCCATCCGCCGGCATGGCTCAACCAGGCATCCGACCTGGTGCAATGAACCGACCTGGCTACAGAGTATCATATTCTGTAGCTAGCTACAGAGTATACTATATATATATAGAGTGTATTTTATAGCTCTAGTTATAAAATAAATTATTCAGTAGTCACTTCTATTTACGATAATTTTATACACTGATTTACGATAATGTTAATATATATTTACGATAATTGAGTACCTATAACATATGGAGATATTTTCTATATTGTTATAGTAAACCACGAAGGAAGGAGTTACTATAATCTCGTAAATTGGCATAGTAATTATCGTAACTCAAAGTGACTACATAATATCTGCAAAACAGTAGTTATATATATATAGTTCTATATATATGTATATGTATATGTATATGTATATGTATATGTATATGTATATGTATATGTATATGTATATGTATATGTATATGTATATGTATATGCACTTAAATCTTGCAAGAGCGAGGTGTGGAGCTTCTAGTTGGTCGGTCGTTGTATCTGAGTTGCAGGAACCGTACCCCGAAGTTCTCTCTCTGTCGAGATATAAGTTATTCCAACTTGGCCAGTGTCAATGGGAGGTTTTACCACCCAGATTCCAAGATGCAAAACTCAGTCCTGAAATAAGCCCCCTCTCAGTGCAAGTCTGTCTCGGCGGACACCTGCACGGCATACATCCCTGCGCCTTCGCATCGGCGTACATCCCTGCGCCTTCGCATCGAGGCGAGTCCGCGATCCACGCCGACCGTGCGGCAGTCAACGGTGCTCGGTCCCGCGGGCCCGGCGGAGGACGCGAGTCCGCGACCCACGGTGACCGCGTGGTAGCCAGCGGCGCTCGCTCCCGTGGCCCCGGCGTCTTGTGGATCCCGTCGATCTCGCGCTCAGTGATTCGACGGACCATACGCAGGGGCCAACTCAAATGCATGAGGTCCACACTGGCTGATGGAGCTCACGTATGGGGCGGAACTCAAATGCGGAGGAGCTCACGACGACAAGCGGGAGGCAGAGCATGCGGCGATGAGCATGGCGCAGGCATGCCTGGCGGTGAGGCAATGTGATGGGTGGCTGCCAAGCGTGGCTTCCTGAAAACGACCCCCACTCGTTTCCAGCTAGCCAGTCACTTCTTCTTGGCTACCAAACACTTATGCACGGGGGCCGGGGGTCTGGCTTAGCAGTTACACTTAAGCAGGCATCCAAACACGAAGAAGACACATTACGGAAGTCTAGTTTGCTTCTAAGCCACCCATCCAAATAACCCCTACAAATTTCTCAAAAAAAATCCAAATAACCCCTTACAAGTATACAAAGAATTGACGAAGGACATAAGCAAGTTAAACATGAAGCATAGCAATTTCCCTCCTTTATATTTTCCTAACATATTAGTTTGTCTAAACAAGACATAGTGTGATCGTTTCAGTGAAATATGCTATCTTAGTACTATGGTCATGGGAAACCACTTTAACGTGTGCTTATTTTTTCAGTTTTTACTCTCATCATAGACACTAGATGGGGGCACAACTTTACAAAATTCTCACATTCCAATAAAAAAACAATTCTGTACTCTGTGTTTTAGTTCAATTTAGATGTGGGTGATCGTATTTTTAAACTAAAAGATATTTCTTTTGTTCCAAACTACAAGATGTTTTGGATTTTCTAGATATATATAGCTTTTACTATGCTCTCAGATGTATAACATGTCAAGAACAGAGGGACTACAATTAAACTTTTATTGAAGTTTTGTGTGATCATAACTCAAAATTTGATTATGCGTTCTGTATTATTTTAACAAACAATTAGTCATCTATATGATTTAACTAACAAACAATGTTTATTTGAAAAAATCAAAGGTATTTAGCTTCTAGCACACTATAAATTCCCAAAGCGAGGACAGAGTCCTTAAATTGTCTCTAAGGGTGTGTTTGGATTGTGAAGACAAACCAAACTTGGACAGCTGGCCAAAACAAGACAGCCAAAATGGTGCCTTGGCTGAACGAAGGGGAGAAAATGAATTGTGTTTTGGCTAGTGGATGAGGCAAGTCCAATTAGGGCAACAAACCAAACATATTTTATTTCTTAGGTCAACAACACACCTTCTAAATAACATGTTTCTCTTAGAGTGAATCAGTTCATGGACCTAAAATAAGAACCTAGAAAATATTTAAGGACCATGGTTTTATTGTATTTAGATCCTCTTTGGATATATTAGACTAACAACTAGTTCTACTAGCTCCTATATGTGAACTAATAAACTAACAGTTACTTCATGACTAATGGAATAATAATTATTTTGCCTATGTGGATTCTTAGCGACTAAAAGTTAGTCAACTAGTTGTTGGGATAATAGTTTGAATTCTTAGCGACTAAAAGTTAGTTGACAAGTTGTTAGTCCTAGAGATCCAGTCAAGGCCTTAGAGCATCTCCAGCCACAGGCCCAAAATCAGGCCCCTACATTTCCATTTGGCAGGTGGCCTGCAAAATTTGAGGGCCAAAATGAAAGGCCAACTCCAGCCACGGACCCAAAATCAGGCACCTATCTCCTCGCGCTGTGATGAGCACCTCCTCTGCTCGCGCCGGTCACGATACAGACGGCGGCGGCGTCGGTCACGAGCACGTCCTCTGTTCGCGCTGCGACAAGCACCTCCTCTCCTCGGCTGCGATGGGCTCCGCCAGAAGCCGGCGCACTGGAAGCTGGCCTAGACGGCCGCCTCGGCCTCTGTGAGCTCGTCGCGCATGGCCGCAGCACAACGCGACGGGCACGCGCACGGCAGCCAGCACGACGAGCTCCACCACCGCGCAGGGGAAGCAGCAGCACACGGCGGCGCACTCGGCCGCCGTCCCGCCGCCACCTCCCTGCACCACGGCTGTTCCCGCGAACGATGTCGCTCCTCCCGCTCCCGCCGTGCCTCCACGGGCGGGGACCGACGCAGCCGCCGCTCCTCCTCCATCGTCGCGGTCGCCGCGGCCGGGGATGACTACCGCCGTGAGCTGGCCCAGCGACGAGCAAGAATGTAGATCGGATGTTGGCTCGGAGGACTCCCAGTGGCAGATAGAGGTCCGTGGCCACACTCGCGCCATGGATGAAGAGGCCGGAGGCCGTGTTGCTGGAGCCCGGAGCTCGCGCAATGCAGGTCCAGGCCGAGGGCGGGTCCTAGCCGGGCGGCAAGCAGAGAACTGGGGGAGCGCGCCGACGGGTAGGCTGCGTGGCGGGACGCTAGAGCCGCGTCGGAGCAGCGTGCCAGCAAATCAGGAGCCGCACGCGAGGACGGAGGGAATGAGTGGTTGTGCTCGCTGGAGAAGGGAAGGTTGCGCTTGCCGGAGTCGTCTTCGCCCAAGAGGAAAGGGTGAAAGGTCCCTATGTGATTTTGACAATTGAGTGACAACTTTAAGTTGAACTAATGTAGATTATGTGAGATACACAGGGAATTAGTCCATTAGGCAAATGTGCAATGGAGGAGCTTAATTGCATATGTGACATGACATGGAGTCATGTGACCGAGATGGACAAGATCAAGATGAGGCTTGGCTCGATGGACCGGTGGATATGTGAAGGGCAAGTCAAGGCTTTGAAGCGATGGGCCATGAGACGGTAAAGTTTGAGCAAGACTTGGCACCGATGGATCATGAGACGGTGAAGAGCAAGTGAGGTCAAGATCGATGGACCAAGAAGGTTGCATGATGATATATAGTGGATCATATCATTTCGTGAACGTGTCGGTGCATGTATTGCATTGGCACATTGGAGGAAGACGGTGGAAATGGAAATACGCAAGGCAAAGGTATAACCTAGGGAATTCACCGGTCATGAGGTGTGTAGAGAAGTTGATAACCGGATTTAGGATTGATAGCCATACTATCAAGAGGGCAAACTTATTTGCATATCGGTCATCTAGTGCCACTTGAGCAATCTAACTTTGTGACATGCTGTGATCGAGTGGCGTTGTGAGTGCAAGTGAAAATCCTTTGAAAATGATTATGAAAATGCTAACACACATGCACATGGTGATGTACACTTGGTGGTGTTGGCACATTTGCAAAGGAGGAGTTGGAGATGTTTCCGCGAACTCTTGTATTGGAAAATAGAGTTGATGGTTCTTGGATTGGAAAACTGCTTTGATCCTTTGTCATATGGATCAAGAGGATATGTGGGTTGTGTATTCCTTTGAGCACGCTTCCAACGAGTCCAAGAACATCGAAAACGGAGTTCAGAGCTAAGATATATGCTCGTTTTAGTGCGGGGTGGTCTGCTGCTCAGAAGAGCTGCGGACGCGTCAGGAGGGGCTGCGGACGCGTCCGGAGAGGGCTGATGACGCGTCTAGAGCCGTACAAATGCTACTCAGAGAAGGTTGCATGCGGAGAAGACCTCTGGACGCTGAAGTTGAACGTTCGGAGCTCACCTACAGACGGGTCTGGGGCCTCCAACGGCTTTTTTCTCGCGTGGCGAGACTTGCACACTGTGGACGCTGAACAGTAACTTGTGCGCATCCGGAGGGTGGGTGCGGACGCGTCTAGAGCTGCGATTTGAACTTCCCATGCATGGAATACACAGTGCGGACACGTCCGGAGTGGCACTATAGACATGTCCTGATAGGTCATTTTCAGTTGACCCGAGGCATAACGGTTGGAGTTCGTGGGCAATGGCTAGTTTTTCCCCTTGGGCTTATAAAGAGCCCCTTGGCCGGCCTTGGCCGGTTTAGCACTGTAACGTCCCGCCTCCTCGAGGCCGAGCCCGCTTACATCCGGCCGCTTATTTAGGACATAGACTGCCCTCACAGACCAACACTAGTCTTTTCTACGCACTTTGTCCTCACTCGTGCGCACCCGGGATGTACTTCCTGGTCGATCACCCATCCTTAAATTGCTCCAGGCCAAGCACGCTTAACCTCGGAGTTCTTTAGTGATGAGCTTCCAGAAAAGAAGTTTGCAACTTGTTGGTATGAGTATACTATTAATCCTATTAAGCCCTAGGCCGGGGTATTACATACTCACCCCCTTAGGAGACCACGTCCTTGTCGGTCAACCCCAGGCCAGGAACCTCCCCTCTTGGCCACGTCCGTGTGTCCAGTGCCAGCGCATGTGTCATGCTGTGCGACCACTCCAGATCCACACCAGCCATGCACACCATGCCTGCGCAACTGACACACGCATCCGTGAAACCGCAAGGGTCGACTCTGATACCATTTGTAACGTCCCGCCTCCTCGAGGTGGGGCCTGCTTACATCCAGCCGCTTATCTAGGACATAGACTGCCCTCACAGACCAACACTAGTCTTTTCTACGCACTTTGTCCTCACTCGTGCGCACCCGGGATGTACTTCCCGATCGGTCACCCATCCTTAAATTGCTCCAGACCAAGCACGCTTAACCTCGGAGTTCTTTAGTGATGAGCTTACAGAAAAGAAGTTGCAACTTGTTGGTACGGGTATCATATTAATCCTATTAAACCCTGGGCCGAGGTGTTACAACCACCTTGAGGATTTGGTGTCCACCTTGGAGAGTGCTTGGAGAGCCCTCTACTCACTCTAACTTGATAGTGTTCATCCGATCAAGTGAGAGAGCGATTCTAGTGCGTTGCTTTGAGAAATAGCATTGAGTGGCACTAAGTGTTTGTGTTGCAAGCCGTGTGCTTGTTACTCTTGGAGGTTGCCACCTCCTAGATGGCTTGGTGGCAAGAGACTCCGTCGAAGCACTCAAGGAGATTGTGCGGTGCTCCGGAGAAAAGATTGTGAGGGGTTCTTGAGCCTTCCTCGTGGGAGTCGTAAATTAGCTACTCTAGTTGAGCTCGTGGCTTGGAGGATCCCCATCTTATGTTGGTTCATCGCACCCGAGGCTGTGGGTTTGGCTAGGTGACGCCAATTAGCGAGTGAACCTCCAAGTGGATGTATCGCCACAAGAGGACGTAGCTTGGAGGCAACCAAGTTAACCTCGGTAAAAATCTCTGTGTCATCTTGTGTCCACACTTCGCAGTGGTTTTCGTCTCCTTTCACAAGCTTGTATTTACATTCATATATATTGTGCTTGTGTTGTTGCTCTTGCAGTTAGTTGGCTTGTGTAGCTATCTAGTTGCCTTCTAGCTTGTGTAGCATAGAAATATCTCTTATGTGGCTAATTAGCCTGTGTAGTCTAATTAATAGTTTTGCTTAGTTTGTGTAGCTAAATAATTTGAGCTCTTGGGTTCGGCTTGTGTAGCCTTGTCCTTGAGCATCTAGTGAGCTTAGATTGACTTTGTGCTTTTGCTCATTAGAATTGTGTAAATGCTCCTTTGTTTGTGCAAGTACTAGTTTCTTAAGTTTGTGTGACCTTGCAAGCTAAAATTGTTAGGAGAGCACTAGCTAGATTGGCACCTTGCATTCTTATTTAGGACATTTTACAAGGTGTGTCTAGAGTCATAATCAGAGGGGCGAAGTCTTGGCTAGACCGATAGTTTCATTTTCTCATTATTTTGGTTACCCGGTACGATAAGTTTTAGAGAGGACTATTCACCCCCTCTAGTCCGCCTCTCGACCTTTCAAAAGGCTGCGCTCGCCGGGGAGGAGAGGGCTGGCAACTGCGCTCCCTGCCGCGGGGTCCATGGCGAGGACGACACCCGTCCCTCGCAGGAGCGCAAGACGAGGACGGGGAGAGGAAATGTGGTGTGGGACCCACGGATGAGAGGGGATAGGGGGTCCTATATCTGGGGGTTGAGATTATAATTTGAGGGGGAATGCAAAATGAGGTCCGATTTAGGGGTCCACTAGAGTTGGATTTTTGCCCAAACTCTTAAAATTTAGGGTAGGGGTCCAAGTAGGGGCTTGGGCTCGAGATGTTCTTAATAACTTTTAAGAAAAAAAGACTATATATAACCGATGGATCAAGCAAAAGTGTGAGGGAAGTGAATGTGAAAAGAAATTGTCTATCCAATACTTAGTGTTTTACCAATAATGGGGGGCACTCCACTTTTCACACTGCGACATGTTAGGTTCTGGCCAGAGATCCGTCACCGCGGCCGCGAGTTCTGGCAAGAGCCTACTGCACCCTCGGCGACTTCTTTCTCCCTGTCGTCATTATGGTCATGGGTACCCCCATGTTGCCGTCCGGCCATCCTAACAGTTTGGCCGACATGTTTCTCCCCTGATTTTTCCTTCTAAGTTTGTTGGATTTGGAGAAGAAGAGAGATAGAGAGTCGCTGGATTGAAGAAGGGGGGAGAGAAAGAGAAGAGAGAAATCCGAGTGGATGAGGCAAGTCAAATCGGGGCAACAAACCAAAAATACCTTATTTCTTAGATCAACAATACACCTTCTAATGATATGCTTTCACTTAGAATGAACCAAACATCGACCTAAGTAAGAACCTAATTTTTTTTCGAGTACTATGGTTATATTATATGATTATATTATATTTATGGCCTGTTTAGTCTAATACTAACAACTAGCTCTATTTGTGAACTAATGAACTAACAACTAGTCCATGACTTATGGACTAACAATTAGTATGCTTACTTGTATTTTTAGTGACTAAAAATTAGACAACTAGTTGTTGTACTATAGTTTGAATTCTTAGCAACTAAAAGTTAGTTAACTAGTTGTTAGTCCTAGAGATCTAATTAAGGTTGTGTGGATTCTGCTGGCATTCCGCTGAGATCTAAACAAGCAAAACTATATATAACCGGTGAACGAAGCAAAAGCGTGAGGAAAGTGAATGTGAAAAAAATCTATCTAAAGAGCATTTGAGTGTTTTACCAATGTGGAGCATTTTATTTTTTTCCATCATTCGTCTTCCTTTTACGACATCCCCACCGCTCGCTGCAGCACGGTAGGATCTCGTAACTCTCTGTGGTCACAAAGCTCCAGCGGGCCCCTACCGTGCTCGCGGTAGCCTCTCCTTTCCCTCCCCCTGCTGCCTTTATGGCCATGGGTGCTTCCGTCTCCACTTGGCTCGACTGCCTCCATCACCGATGGAACTCTTGCGCCATCCTCACTGCCTAGCTGACCTGCTACCCTGATTTTCGTTTCTAAGAAGAGAGTGAGTCTTCGAATTTGGATAAGAAGAGGGTGAGAGCAAGATAGAAATATAAGTGTTCCAATTTGAACATGGATAATATTTTTTTAGAACAACATGGATAGCATTTCTATGTGCGTGAAAATGAAATGAAAAATATAAAAGTAGAAAAGGTTCATTTTGTTTCGCAGCTTCGTTCTCCCAATTCTGGCGAGACTCGGGGGTCCTCTTCCTCCCCCGGTTCACGTCTTCTGACGTCTTCGTTCCATTTCCACGTCTCCGACAAGCCCCAATGCCCTCCAAACCCTAGTCCACAGCTCCTGTCCCCTGGCGGCCATGCCGGATCTGTGCACCGGCTACGTCCCTCCGTTCCCTGAACTCTCCGTCGACGCGGGGGCCCTCGCCGTCGACCGCGCCGGGGATGCCGCCGCCGCCGCCGCCGCCTCGGTCGATGCGGCGCCCGTATACGCATCTTCGTCGGCCTCTTTGGGCGGCGGCGGCGGCGTCGACGACCTCGTTATCCCAACGGAATGTCGGTGGAGGGGCCGTGTTCGCACCTTCGACATGGCGGGCGCGGGCGAGGGCGCTGCGACCGCTTGCCCCGCCGCGCGTCGCGGCGGCGGGAAAAATCTATCCCTGGTTCCGTCACCCGAGCTGGCGAGGACGCAGGTTTCAGCATCGTCTCCGACGCTCGAGGAACGCGTGAGCGAGTGGGCGGCTAAGAAGACAGCGGCCGGTGTTCCGGCTCACCACTGCGTGTTGCCTTTCCTCACTGGGGCACCAAAGGCGGTAAGGATCTTGGCTCGAAGCGCTTCGCGTTGATGGACCAATGTCTGCTTTCCTTACTTCGAATCCCCATTTAACTCCTCTTATGTCTGGGCGGATCAAGCAAAATGCAGCTGATAATGAGTTTGTGCAGTTTAGGTCGATCTGGGAAATTCTTTAGCATTGTGGCAACAACTGTACCTGCACTTGAGCTATGAGTATATGAACTCACCATGTGTATTTGTTGCACATTTCACTCCCATTAATCATCACTTAGACTTAAAGACACTATGTACAGTTTGCCTATTTGCCTTTAGTCCGAAGCAAGCTAGGTTTGGTTATGGTACCCAATGATAGCCAAAAATATTGAAAATGTGTTGGTTACCAGGGTTCTAGTGTCCCCACAAGCAAAAACACTACTGATGCAAAATGTTATGGTTTTTGAATATATTCTAAAAACTTATGTGCATAGTACATGGAGTTAAAGAAACTTGATCTGTCATATTAAGTTTCAAGAAACACAAGTGGTATATGAAATATAATATTTTGCAGGATAACAGTTAACTTATTTCTTTACGTAATACCTAAATGATTTATTTTGTAAGATCCAACATACTGAATCCGTTAACGGAAACGATCCAACGATCCCCTCGATACAAAATGTGCGACCATTTTGTAAAGTTTTCCACCTCTGAATTGCTTTTTCTCCATTCCATAACTTAAAAACTCATTGTCCTTGGTACTGTCTATCAGTTAAAATTTGAAGCTGCTGTTCATTAAGCATGAAGTTCTTCCGCTGTCATAATTATAGTTATAGGTGTTTAGGACATTGGTACTATCCATAATGTGAAACGTTGACTGAAATTTACATTAAAGTTTGATACCTAACATGAACGCAATCATATGTATAGATTTACCTTTCATGATGAATCTATTAACATCAATTTTCCTTTCATAATCTATCTAATTTTTATTATATTGATGGTCAAAGTGAAAAGTGTGATTATTAGGAATCCTAAAATGACTTATAACTGTTACCAGTGTTAGTAATTAGTCTTGTTTGTTGACTTGGAAGTTAGGATCCAGTTTCTTTCCCCCTTTCATCTGCTTATCATCTAATACCTTCTTCATTTGTGCAAAGGTTGAATGCCGTTCGTGCTCCAAGATTATTTATGCTGGAGACGAAATAAAATGTTCAGTTAAAAATTGTCCGCTGATGTTCCATCGCAACTGTGTTGTGAAAGATACTTCAAACTTCACCGCTGAAAGCTTCAGGTGCCCTCAACATGTAAGTTTTGGAATGGATTTATTTTCTTGAGATGAGAAAAATTAAATTGATTAGTGGATGCTATACACTAGTTGATCTTCAAAGTTTCTAGCAAAATCCAAAGAAATTGATTAATTGAGTTTTGCTAGTTAAGAGATGGATTGTTCATGCAACATGAACTGTGAATTGAGGGACAGATCTACAGAGTTTAGCAAAAGGAAGAAGTAGTAAGATAAAAATTGACTATTAGCTAGCATTTTGTATAGCACGTGCTGTACATCAAAGGTCGGCTACTGTAGCAATATCGGCTACTGTAGCAAACCGACCCAATTAGATTGTAAGGGTTGCTAGCGATAGCCTTGAGCTGTATATGTAGATTGATGCTAGTTAGAAAGCTAGAAAGGATAGCTTTGAGCTGTATATGTGTGTGAGAGGAGATAATAAAGATATTAGTTTGAAGAATACCACATCCCACTGATTCGCTGTATCCAATTCCTAACAGTAAGCTCCTATTTTATGGCATGGTGCACTTTTAAGTTTGTGTTACTTTGTATGTAACATTTCACTAAATCTACAAAGAAATCTGAACAGAATATTAATTTTAAACTTCTCTGATTACCATACTCCAGTGTCCTATAGTTGTAATATACTCTTCTTTAGCTATTTCCTTGTTCATCAATGCATGCTATGTTCAATATACAATTGCAAGATTTAATGATTCAAAGGTAAGGAATGCACAGTGCATTGCAAATAAAATAACCGTGACAGGAATAGAGATTTTTCTGCAATAAACTTGGGGTCTGATATTGCAGGCATGAAAAATTGTTTAGTAGATACAGTCAATGGTTAGGATACAAACCCGTGTTTTGTTTTTCAGGTCATGTTGTATTTTAATTCTTGTGTTTGGACTGGTTCCATCACTTGATCACTAAGGACATCATTTAATTTTCTGTCTCCCATTAGGGGTGCAAGGTTTGTAAGCAAAAGATGTTCTTTTGGCGCTGCGGACGTTGTACAGTTGCAGCACATACGAAATGTGCACCGTGGCCAGTGGTTCATCTAAAAGATAATCAAGGAAGTGCAATTTGCTGGAAGCATCCTTCTGATTGGCTGCTGCAAAATGAGGTCTATCCTTTTTCCCTTAAAATTGGTCTCTTGATGTTAATAGACAAGAAGGAAACTCTCTAGTATAATTGTCTTTTTTTTTTACGCCCAGTGCTGGTTCCTCCATTAATTTCAACTATCTTTTTGTTCTATCTTTAGATCTTTGGAAGATTAATACTTAATAAGAATAATTTACCTCAGTTTAGCTTGGACAAATATATTACAGTGCATCCCACACGCCCTTTTGTTAATATTTTTGTAATGGTTGAGGTGCCTGACAGGAATACTTTGTTTGCTGGTGACAGAATGCTGACTTTACCAACAGTATAGAGGTGAGTGCATGCGTGACACAATTGTACCTTTGCTATCTTTTCTTCTATATGACATTTCATGTGACATAATTGATGGGCTATTTTTTGCTTAGCTAATCTGAAGTACTTAGTGACAAGAATGGAATGCTTGGTAAAATAAATATTTGATGAGGAACATGGTTAAGTTTCTGATGATGTAAAGCCTCAGGAAAAAGAAATTCATTGACTTGTCTACCTTTGTCTATTACAAGTACCACTGTTTCATCAAGATGAAATACATTTCCTTTGGAATTTATATTGATGGCTACACTACATGTTTCTTTGATAGGAAGTGTTATGCCGGCTGCCTCTTCCATATGTTAACGAAGACTTAAATATGGAGTCAACCATTCGTAAATATGCTGAGGCTGTTTACAAGCCAGCCCCCTATACATCTATCAGGCGCAGTATCCTAAAGCATAACATTTTACGAAATGATTTCTATGTTTGTGCAGCTGTGTAGTTAGATTGGCCTCATGTTTATCTGCTTTTCATTCCAATACAAGTACGTCATGGTTATTTCCTTAATTTGTAAAAGATGTATATCTGATAAAAAAGAAGCGCACTGGTGTTCGTTTGGATATTGGGTGCACAAATTGCAGGGCTGATTCTACTTGCAAAGAAGACTGTGAATGCAGGTGTTCTTTCTTACTCTGTTGAAACATGCCGAAGCCATGTTAATATTGTGCAAAACTGTGTGAACGGGCCTCTAGCTGAGTTGGTAGGTGGCTCTAGTAGCACTCCTCAGGTCCTCCCTGTGGCGAATTTCAGGCTGGGCTTATAAAAATCCCCTCGTTTGTCCCACACCAAAGCACAGGTCTTAAGTTCCAGACTATGTTGTGGTTCTCAAATGTGCCATGGTGCCGCTGTGTATGGGTGGTGGTGGTGGGTGTGGGGGGGGTCTCGACCTGCGTGAGAAAGGCCTTCTTCTTAGCAAAATGCCTGGGGGCTGTCTTACCCCCCCCCCCCCCCCCAAAACAGGTCAATTTTTTTTTTCTTTTGTTCAAAACTGTCCTTTAAATGTGGAACTGGAATCATATTAGCAAAAGAGAAAGCATAAACATGTGCCATCTTTTTTGTATCAACACTGCAGTACTACAGAGCTGAATTGAATTAAATATGTAGTATATATATTGTTGTTTTCCCCCTAAAGTGCACTTATATCGTTTAGGTATTGTGTTGGGGTTGCAAGAAATATACTGTTACTGTATGCTGTTTGGTACCTTGTGTTTTGTGGGAAGTCTTGGCATGTAAACTGTTAAATGATAGCACTTTAGAGCATGCTCACACCCATGTTATCATGCTGTTAAGACTATGCTAAGTGGTTTGGAACATACGATTATCACTGGAGGATGATGATTTTTCATACCATACAAATGAGCGCTATTTGAGCGTTTGAAACATAGTACTCACTACTCACTAAAAGAATTTCACTAGATGTGGTTCCTTTCTCTTCAATTTTGAGGAATTCCACAGTAATCTGATCCTTCATTCCAACATCGTTTACCATCTTGCTGATGTAAGACCACGGCATTATATCTTGCTATCCACAATTTCGTGTGGTTTTAACTGTGATGGATAAGTATTGTGTTGGCTGTGGGGCTGCTGCAGTACGTAGCACATGTTTCTCTGTGTGTCAAGGACAGCATCTTTGACTGTAGGACAGCAGTTAGCATCTGCTTTTAGGATAGCATCTAGGACAACATCTAGGACAGCATCTAGGACATCTAGGACAGCATCTTAGTGTCAGCTTAGACTAGCATCTTAGACTAGCATCTTGGCATATGCCTGGCTGCCTAGCAGCCCTATAAATATGTATCCCCAACCCCTCAGGTTGGCATCGCATTGTGTGAGAAATAAACCCGAGTTCTCCAAGTGTGATCCTCTCGATGAGAGTAAGGATCCTGCTCACACCTAGAGCAAGGATCCAGAGACTGACAAGTGGTATCGGAGCTGTACTATCCTGTAGCCTGAGCATCTCTTGCTCAATTCCCCAAAGCTCCCACGCAGCAGCCCCTATCCACCTCCCTTCCCTTGCGGAGACAAGCAACAGCAGTTCGTCGGAGGCCCTCTCCTCCCCACTCAGCAGCCCGGACATTCCTCATGTCCGCAGGTGCATCTCAGCGCTCGCTCGGCTCGAGCGTGCGGCACCGGCAGCAGGCCGAGCTCGCTGCGGCAGAGGAGCGCGAGCGGACGACAGCAGAGCTCGCTGCGGCAGCGGCCCGGAGAGCAAGGCTAGCGACGGCGGAGCTGGCAGCAGCAAGGGCGGAGGAAGAGGCAGCGGCAGCGGCAAACGCTGCAGCTGCGGCCGCAGCAGAGCTTAAGTCTCTACGCGCCGATAGCTCCAGCGGCGCTGCCTCCGACGCAGGCATCGTCGACGTAGAGGCCGATGCAGCCAGGCTGGTGGCGGATGACCGGACGGCGCAGTGGGCAGCCGCACAGCGCCGTGGGCGCGGCGGCGGTCCCGCCGGGAGGTGGCGCGACGGCGACGACCCGGAGGAGCACAGGCGCGGCGGCGGCAGCCCAAACGGGCGTGGCTACGCCGGCGACGCTCCCGGTGGACGTGCGCGTGACGGCCACGCTCCGGGCGGACGCGGCGACCGCGATCCGCGTGGCGAGGACCTCGCACTAGAGGCCCGGCGGCTGCGGGAGCGGGCTGCCCAGCTTGAAGCGGAGGTGGAGTACGAGCACCGGCGCGGCGGACAGGTCGAGGAGGAGCACGGCCGTCACAGGCAACGTGCTTCTCTCTCCCCGGACCGGTACCGTGGTTACCACGGGTACCAGGCTGTTACCAGGGACGTTGGCCCCGGTGGTGGGTGGCCTACCCTCACCAAGACCAACTATGTTGAGTGGGCTGCGGTGATGAAGGTGAGACTTCAGGTGCTGCACATGTGGGAGGCAGTCCGGTACGGTGACGTCGACTACGACCAGGATCGACGGGCACTGAATGCCCTCATCGCTGCAGTTCCGTCCGAGATGCAGTTCTCGCTTACCAGCAAGCGGACGGCCAAGGAGGCTTGGGACGCCATTGCTGCAGCACGCATCGGCAGCGACCGCGCCCGCAAGTCCACATTGCAGGCACTTCGCAAGGAGTGGGAGAACCTGGCCTTCAAGCCAGGTGAGGACGTCGATGATTTTGCTCTCCGTCTCAACACTCTGTTGCAGAAGTTGGTGCAGTTTGGCGACGACACCTACAGCGAGGAGAGAGCTGTCGGGAAGCTCTTCCGCTGCATCCCCGAGAAGTACAGGCAGATGGCTCACTCAATCGAGTCCCTGCTGGACCTCTCCACGATGTCGATCGAAGAGGCGATAGGTCGCCTCAAGGTCGTCGACGGTGATGAGCCACAACCCTTCTCGGGGCCTGCCACCATTGGTGGGAAGCTCCTTCTCACCCGGGAGCAGTGGGCTGCTGGCCAAGGTGACAAGAAGAAGGGGGAGCCTTCTTCCGCAACAGCCGGCCGCAAGGGTGGCAAGCGCGGCAAGCCACGCAAAGGCGCCCAGGCCGGGGCGAAAGGGCGTGCCGAGGGCGGCGCCCGCGGAGGTGCCGGCACAAGATGACGCCTGCCATAACTGTGGCCGTGCTGGCCATTGGGCCAGGGACTGCAGACAGCCACGATGCACCCAGGCCCACGTCGCGCAGGCAGAGGAGGAGCAACAAGCTCTGTTCATGGCACATGCGAGCACCGAGCTATCTCCAGCAGCACCGGCTGCAGCGGCTCTTCTCCACCTTGACGAGCCCAAGGCACATGCCCTCCTCAGCAGCGGGTCCGGCAGCGGCAGCAAGATCGATGGGTGGTGCCTCGACACCGGCGCCACCCACCACATGACAGGCCGGCGGGAGTTCTTCTCCGAGCTCGACTCCGACGTTCGAGGCTCTGTCAAGTTCGGGGACGCCTCCGCCGTGGAGATCAAGGGCGCCGGCTCCGTCATCTTCGTCGCCAAGAACGGCGAGCACCGGCTGCTCACCGGCGTCTACTACATCCCCGCGCTGAGGAACTCCATCATCAGCTTGGGACAGCTGGATGAGAACGGCTCGCGCGTGGAGATCCAGGACGGCGTGCTTCGCATTTGGGATCCCCGTCACAGACTTCTCGCCAAGGTGAACAGGGGGAGCAACCGCCTCTATGTTCTTCACGTACAGGTGGCGCAACCCTTTTGTCTTGCAGCTCGGCGAGACGATGAGGCCTGGCGGTGGCACGAGCGCTTTGGGCACCTCAATTTCGAGGCCCTGAAGCAGCTCGGCAACAAGGAGATGGTGCAGGGCATGCCATGCGTCAACCACGTGGAGCAGTTCTGCGACACCTGCGTCCTCACCAAGCAGCGACGGCTATCTTTTCCCCGCCAAGCAAGCTTCCGCGCCAAGGAGAAGCTGGAGCTCGTGCACGGCGACCTTTGTGGCCCCGTGACACCGGCTACACCTGGAGGACGACGCTACTTCCTCCTCCTCGTCGACGACGTGTCCCGCTACATGTGGGTTGTCCTCCTCGACACCAAGGGGGCAGCCGCGGACGCCATCAAGCACCACCAAGCTGTTGCGGAGAAGGAGTGCGGCCGCAAGCTTCGGGTGCTGCGCACGGATAATGGCGGCGAGTTCACGGCGGCTGAGTTCGCGATGTACTGCGCCGATGAGGGGATCAAGCGCCACTTCACCGCGCCGTACACCCCGCAGCAGAACGGCGTCGTCGAGCGCCGCAACCAGACAGTGGTCGCCACCGCCCGCGCCCTCCTCAAGCAGAGAGGGATGCCGGCGATCTACTGGGGGGAGGCGGTGATGACTGCCGTCCATCTCCTCAACCGCTCGCCCACCAAGGCGCTTGATGGCAAGACGCCGTACGAGGCCTGGCACGGGCGAAAGCCGGTGGTGAGCCACCTCCGCGTCTTCGGCTGTCTGGCGTTCGCCAAGGAGCTCACTCACGTCGGCAAGCTCGACGACCGGAGCACTCCAGGAGTGTTAATCGGTTACACGGAGGGCGCCAAGGCCTACCGCATCCTCGACCCTGCGACACAGCGCGTCCGCATCTCCCGAGGCGTCGTGTTCGACGAAGGGCGAGGCTGGACCTGGGACAAGGCGGTGGACGACGGCTCGACTTCGACCCTCAGGGACTTCGTCGTCGACTATGTCCACCTGGAGGGAGCCGGGGGAGTTAGCAGCTCATCTTCACCGAGCTCGTCCTCGGCAACCGGCTCGCCATCAGCGTCGGCGAGCCCTCCACCGCCTCCGCCACCAGCGAGTCCACCACCACCGGCTACGCCACGCACTCCTGCACCGGCTCCCCACTCTCCTGCACCGGCGCCGGCATCTCCAAGATCGGCACCAGCAGCTTTGGCCCGTCAGTGTTCGGTGGAGTTCGCCACTCCGCTGTCCGACGATGAGGACCGCGTCGACGCCTACCACGACGACGAGCCTCTACGCTACCGCACCATGGACAACATCCTCGGCAACCAGCCTGTCCCTGGGTTGGCGGTACACGACTTCGAGGCAGAGCTGCACCTGGCACATGAGGACGGTGAGCCTCGCTCCTTCGCTGAGGCGGAGGGAGACGCGGCATGGCGTGCCGCGATGCAGCAGGAGATGGACGCGGTCGAGCAAAACCGCACTTGGGAGCTCGTTGACCTCCCTCGTGGTCACCGCGCGATCACCCTTAAGTGGGTGTTCAAGCTGAAGAGGGATGAAGCCGGTGCCATCGTCAAGCACAAGGCTCACTTGGTGGCACGAGGCTTCGTGCAGCAGGAGGAGGTCGACTTCGACGACGCCTTCGCCCCCGTGGCGCGGATGGAGTCCGTGCGACTCCTCATTGCGCTAGCTGCCCAGGAGGGCTGGCGTGTCCATCACATGGATGTCAAGTCGCCGTTCCTTAACGGCGACTTGAAGGAGGAGGTTTACGTACATAAGCCGCCGGGATTCGCAATTCCCGGCAAGGAGGGCAAGGTGCTTCACCTGCGCAAGGCCCTCTACGGCTTGCAGCAGGCACCGAGGGCGTGGAATGCCAAGCTGGATTCCACGCTGAAGGGGATGGGCTTCAAGCAAAGCCCGCACGAGGCGGCCATCTAACGGCGGGGCAGTGGAGGAAAGGCCCTGCAGGTAGGAGTCTACGTCGACGATCTTGTGATCACCGGTACCAAGGAGGTGGAGATCGAGGCGTTCAAGGAGAAGATGAGGGCGACTTTCCAGATGAGCGACTTGGGCCCTCTCTCCTTCTACCTGGGGATCGAGGTCCAGCGGGACAGCTCTGGCACCTCTCTTCGCCAGACTGCCTACGCCAAGCGCATTGTGGAGCTTGGCGGTCTCACCGGCTGCAACTTAGCCCACACTCCTATGGAGGAGAGGCTGAGGCTGAGCCGGGAAAGTACGGAGGAGGAGGTGGACGCGACGCAGTACCGGCGCATTGTGGGCAGCCTTCGCTACCTTGTCCACACGCGACCGGACTTGGCGTTCGCCGTCGGCTATGTCAGCCGGTTCATGCAGCGACCGATGACGGAGCACCAGCAGGCCGTGAAGAGGATCCTCCGCTACGTCACGGGCACCTCCGACTACGGCTTGCACTACCCGAGGTGTCCCGGCGCGGCACATTTCATCGGGTACAGCGACAGCGACCACGCCGGCGACATCGACACGAGCAAGAGCACTAGTGAGACGTTGTTCTTCCTCGGCAAGTGTCCGATCAGCTGGCAGTCGGCCAAGCAGCAGGTGGTGGCTCTGTCCAGCTGCGAGGCAGAGTACATCGCAGCCACTACCGCTTCTACTCAGGCTCTGTGGCTGGCTCGGCTGCTTGGCGATCTCCTTGGTAGAGACGCAGAGGCAGTGGAGCTCAGGGTGAACAAGAAGTCCGCCTTGGCCTTGGCAAAGAATCCAGTTTTCCATGAGCGCAGCAAGCACATCCGGGTGAGGTACCATTTCATCAGGAGCTGCCTGGAGGAAGGGAGTGTTCGGGCCAACTACATCAACACCCAAGACCAGCTCGCCGACTTCCTGACCAAGTCCCTTGGGCGAGTCAAGTTCCAGGAACTTCGCGCCAGGATCGGAATGGCTCAGATACCTCACAAGGAGCCACACAAGACTTAGGGGGAGAGTGATGGATAAGTATTGTGTTGGCTGTGGGGCTGCTGCAGTACGCAGCACATGTTTCTCTGTGTGTCAAGGACAACATCTTTGACTGTAGGACAGCAGTTAGCATCTGCTTTTAGGACAGCATCTAGGACAGCATCTAGGACATCTAGGACACTTAGTATCAGCTTAGACTAGCATCTTAGACTAGCATCTTGGCATATGCCTGGCTGCCTAGCAGCCCTATAAATATGTATCCCCAACCCCTCAGGTTGGCATCGCATTGTGTGAGAAATAAACCCAGAAAATTGCCCCAACTCCGAGTTCTCCAAGTGTGATCCTCTCGATGAGAGTAAGGATCCTGCTCACACCTAGAGCAAGGATCCAGAGATTGACAAACTGTATGGTTTTCACTTCACTTGGATAGTTCTAGTATAGTATTCCTGCATTTTATTTTTTAACTTGGGCCTAAGTTTAATCGTTTGAATACCTACTTAGCAATTATTCATGTTGTTTTCCGGATCATATGCTAAGTGAATACAGTGCCGTATTAGCTGAACAGTGACGCTAGCAGTTGTGTGTATCATGGATGCTTGTACTCATGTATTGCTAACATTTGATGAAGTTAGCATAAATGAACCTTTATAAAGTTATGTATGATGTATATAGAATCCATATATCTATACTTTCCTCCAACATGATTGTTTAAATTTATTTTCTGACTTATCAGGGGTATTTATACGAGTTGTTCCAAGAATTGTCGCTGCTCAGATCTATGTACAAACAGGCCATTCCGCAAGGATAAGAAAATTAAAATTGTGAAGGTAGCTTTCTTGTCAATGATGTTCTACTTGATTTTTCTAGGAACTTATGTGTATCATTGTATTCACTCCTACTTATTTTCTTTATGTGCATGATAGTGTTGCATGTTTTGATGTTACTTACAGTTTTCTTCAAGTTCTATGTTCTTTCTTTCTCAAGGCTCAAGAGTTTATTTATTGTTGTGTAGTCTTTGAAACACTGATTTATTTAGGTGTTGTATTAAAAGGTCATATGCAGTGTTACCGTTACCTTAGGTATCAGGCCCCTAAGCTAGTACAAGATCCAGTATATTTTTTAAACATCAATGCATCAAGGACCAGGAAGTTTGGATCCAACCCTTAAGATTAAGTAGAAAATCCCCTCATCCATATGCCCTAAGGTTTCTTTTTTTTTCTTATACCAACATGAGAGCTGCCCGTCACTATTAAAGAGAAAGAAAGCACAAAACAGCCTTGAGAAATCCAACAAAGCAAAACACAAACAATGCACACTATAAAGAAAACAACATACTCCAAGGTGAGAAGGCATTATGAGGAATTTCCCTCATTGAGGCACCCAAGATTTCCACAACCTCTCTCACTGTTCAAATCCTATTTAAGGAGAAAGAAAATACAAAACAGCCTGAAGAAATCCAACAAAGCAAAACACAAACAATGCATACTATAAAGAAAACAACATACTCCAAGGAGAGAAGGCATTATGAGGAATTTCCCCTATTGAGGCACCCAAGATTTCCACAACCTCTCTCACTGTTCAAATCTTATGCATCCATGGAGGATATAAGCCTAGCAGTCCCGACATGTCCCCTTCACCTCCTAGCGCAGCTCCACCTCGGTCACCCATCGTGAAATATTTAGAGCCATCATATGATAGTTAGGTATGGCTGTTGACAACGAATTGGAGAACAACCTACGCAAGCTTCTTAACTGAAAGTGGTAGGCCTAGGTAGGTGCATGGAATTTCAGCAATAGCTCATGGTATAGTATTTCTTATTGTATTAATGTCCACAGGAGGAGTTCAGGCTAGTCTTAGCTGAACATTTGTTGGCCTTAGTTTTTTAGACCCGAAGTTGCACCAAAGCAATTAATAATCTCCTGTATAGCTTCAAGCATGAAGGGCGGGCCTGGTGCAAGCGGTAGAGTCTTATCGCCTGTGACTGGAAGGTCCCGGATTCGAGTTGTGGTCTCCCCACATTGCACAGGCGAGGGTAAGGCTTGCCACTGACACCCTTCCCCAGACCCGCACTGAGTGGGAGCTCTCTGCACTGGGTACGCCCTGTATAGCTTCAATCTCCTTCAGGGTACATGGATCTTGATATTCACAATATAGGTGAAAGTGGTTGCAGTGAACCCGCCTCTGCGACCTTGCCAAGGACCAAATTGATGATGTCCATAGCTCGAATGATAAGCAATGGGGAAAGAGGATCACCTTGATTCAAACCATGATGATGATCCTAGTCCTTTGATTTCTTACCTTCTACTGCTGCCAAAGTAAACCTTGTCCATTCAAACCTGAATTTCCTGGGTCACCTTTATTTTTGGATGTGAAAACATGTGCCACTGATAGTGTGCTCTGTGAAATTGACCTGGCATCATGTGTGATAAAGGTCATTTGGTTCAACGAAACAAAAGAATTAGACATCTCATACCCGCAAGTTTGCACCTCCATCTGGGCAGGGCAGTAGAGCTGACCTGCTTCAGCGAGAATTATTATTTTCTGAGAGTTTGGTACTACTAATGCATTTTACTTGCACAAAGATGGCTTTAGTTTATTCTATTATAACCATAGCAACACCTTTTCCTTTACAGACAAAGCGATGTGGATGGGGTGCTATTGCATTGGAGCCATTGGAGAGAGGAGATTTTGTAATTGAGTATGTTGGTGAAGGTAAAGCTGTTTTTCATGTTATTATTATTTTTGGAAATAGACCAGCAGAAATAGCAAGGTCTTGGTAGATGACCTTCTGCATAACATTTATTGTGGTGGGGTCAACAGTCGCATTTTGCTTGTGTTCTCTAATATGTAGTATGGTCATGCGCTTTCTGGTTCCAACCAAATTTCTCAAACTTTCCATTGTCAGTGGTCCATTCCATTGGTAAGTTAGTACTCTTGTCGATCAACATTTTTTAGAAGAAAGTCTCCAATAGTAGATTTTTGACCTTTACTTTCTCAGTATATGGTCGATTTCTACATAATCATATTGTCTGAACATGAATCTATTAATGTAGTTGACTAATCTTTGGTCAACTTGATGCTTTCAAATTAAAAAATGCCTTCCATTAATGGGCAGAGGGAGTATCATCCTTGCTAGTATGAATCCAGTAAAGCTCATGAGGATGTTCTAACACAATTTAATTTCTTTTAGTTGTTAAATAATCTTATAAGTGTTGGGGTAAGCAGGCTTGGAAGGCCTTGTGGGTTGGGCCAACATTGGTTATGGGCCCTCCATGCCAGTCTATCCCGGAAAAACACAAGACCCGCCCTAGAAGACCACTCAGTTGAGGCTGAGGGCCAAGATCACCGACGTGTAATTAGGGGGTGAGTGTTGGGATAGTCCCACATCGGTAGCTGATGGGGGGAGTGGCCAGCTTATAAGGCGGGGTGCATCTCCCCCATCTGCTCGGGCTTTTGGGGTGAGCAGGCTCTCAGGCCTGTAAGGCCTTGTGGGCTAGGCCAACAATAAGGTGCCTTATGCTATTTGGAAAAAGCCACTGAAGGTGGCATATAAGCTATCATGGCTTACCTAAACGGTATGTTGCTTGATGCTTTTGTCCAACTGGGAACTTAGCATGGTTTTTATGTTGGATACTGAATGGGAGATTTGATCTAGTAATCATAAACATATAATAACATAGCTACAACTGGAAACAGGTACACTTATTCACAATTTGTGCCACATAGTTTTCTGACTTGGGATGTATTGCCAGTATTGGAGGCTTGGAGACAATTTGTTTAGAACTTACTGTATGATACTGTAAATTGCGTTCAAATGTTCCTTTTCTGTTTATGGTTCATATTCTCACTGGCACTGCATGGTACCATTATATTGGGAATCATTTGGTCAATGGAGACATAACTTTATTGATTTGTTTGCCACTTTGCTTCATATTTACGGGCGAGTTTGTGTACTTAAGAGCATCTCCAACAATCTTTCTTAAACTCGCTCTTTAAATCATCATTTTTAGAGCCATTTGAATAAAACTCGCTCTCTATATTTTCCCACCCTCCAACAGCTTCTCTATATCTTGTGCGCACTCTAGAGAGCCACACTTTCTGTCTTTGGCTAGCGAGAAATCCAGAATAGATGATAGCAAAGAGATCTAACTAGAGAGGCTGTCGGAGAGTATTTTTCACCAAAATCTCTATTCCTATCAATTAGGAAGAGTGTAGAGAAACTCTTGGAGTTGCTCTAATTGTATTTCACAGTTAAATCTTATGTATATTCTTTTCACCTCTTTTTAAACACTGTTTCAGTCATTGATGACGCGACATGTGAATCAAGGCTCTGGGATATGAGAGAGCATGGTGACAAAAACTTCTACATGTGTGAAATCAGCAAAGATTTTACAATAGATGCGACATTTAAAGGAAATGCGTCACGTTTTCTAAATCACAGTTGTGACCCCAACTGTAAACTCGAAAAATGGTAATGATGTGTTCTTGAAATAAAAAATGTTGTATAGCATGTTCCTGATTGTTTCTATGGCCTTTCAGGCAAGTTGATGGTGAGACAAGAGTTGGTGTCTTTGCCTCTCGTTCCATCAAAGTTGGAGAGCCCTTAACTTATGATTACAGGTAGTTTAAACAGTTAGTTTGTTTTATTCCACTTATAAAGATTAAAGAGGCATTCTTAATTAAGAAGGCTAAATGTACTTCCTCTGTTTTCATTTACTTAACAGCACCTCTTTACTGTAGCTTTTTCCAATAGTTTTTAGATACTTCAAATTTTCGTATCATATGATTTGTTGTGAAGTATAATTTTTTCGTATTACATACTATGAACTGTGTGAAAACATTTTGTAGAAAAAAAAATGGATGGTCAATGTTGCCACAATAAAGTATTGGCGACAGGTAAATGAAAAACAGAAGGAAGTGTTCTTTCAATGTTGAGAGGCTACAGTTATTTACAATGCATACTTGGTACGAAGATGATGCCTCCCTGCAATAAGCTGATTGTAGTGACCACATGAGGTTATAAGTTCGTGAAAATCTAGTTTGAGCAGGTGTCATCAAAATGATCAAACTAGCATCTCCTCCTGCTCGTAATGTTATCACGTGATCAATAGTTTCCCCACCTAAAACCTCAGGCCTTAGCACTATTTCATTACCTTTTTGTGTGGTGAATCATACATGCAAACTTTAGTACCAGAGGCTACGATATTTTTTATTAACTTTCTGGAGGTTCTTTTGCTCTATGACCTGCATGCATCAATGAAATCCATTTTTCAATGACCTGGTCATGTGTAATTTGAATAAAGCTTGCAAGCATAGGCTAGGATAAAACTAGACTTCTCTTTAGTTCAAACAGCTTTTGAACTTCTCAAAGATGCTATATAGATAGTCTGTTTTTTTAACACTATAGATAGCCTGTTTCATGTCGCTAAATTGTTGTGGACTTGTGGTGGATGTTTCCACATTCACCCACCTGAAACCAAGATAAAAAATTTGTTGTTCTTGTCTCTCAGCTATACTACTCTTGGGTTCGCCAACCCAGACATTGGCATATTCAGAGACCACAGAACATTCTCTGAAACTGGGGGGCTGCATTTTATCCTGTTTGGTTTAAGCGACAATTATTTGCTTTTTTTTTTAGGTTCGTGCATTTTGGAGAGAAAGTGGAATGCCATTGCGAGGCAGTGAACTGCCAGGGTTCCCTAGGAAGCCAATTAAAGAACCCAATCCAAAGCATTCTTGCTACTGCAGCACCGCAAGGGCAGTTGCAAGAAAATTCGTCCACACAAGAAGCTCCAAGATTGAAGCCAATAAATCATTTGTTACCCTGGAACAACTGTATAGAGGTCTCTTTTAACCTGAGAAGCAAAAGGAAAATTAGCCGGCTATGCTGGGCCCGCAAGAAGAAGAGAACATCCCTCGTGGCATCCTCAACAAGCATGCCAACATCGATGAGTGAAGTTCCTGCTGCGGATATCTGACTGCCCTTTAGCCCCTGCTAAAAGAGCAAGCTTGTCGTGTATAATAATTTCATGGTACACTCTTTACATGCATTGGTTAGAAACGATTCTTTCACATTGTTCATCTATGTTGTTGTAACCTGCAACATTCGTTATTTGATTTAGGAAATTCAGTCAGTTTACAGGTGGTAGTTTGTGGTAACATGTACTCAAATTTTCTGATGAAACAAATGTTTGAGCTTCATGTAATGCTTGCTGCTGCTCTTTTATGTGAGATGATGTTACAGAACTTGATAGTCCCTGCTGACATGGCTTGAAACATGACCCAAATCTTCCCTTATAGGAGAATGCTACCCCATTATTTATTAATATATTATATGTATCAGGGAGCAACAAGAGCAACAAGAGCAAAAGTCCTAGCTGCCTAGGCGTGCTAGAGCACATAGCTGACCATCCGTTGGACGCAGAAGGTGATTAACGTTGGGCAACCAGGAAAATGACTTTGAAAGGTAATCCTTGCACGGAAGGAGTGACGATCCTGCCACCGATTACTGTACTGTCGAATATTGACTTGAATAGTTGAATTGCATCCCTCCACTGGTCGCCAAAAAGGGTAAATTTACGTTGGCAGCTCCATTGGGATCTGCTGCGGATCAATGCAGCATATGCTGAGCTCGTTCTCCATTAGTTTTCTCCTACTCGACCCACGAAAATTCCAGACTCCTGAAGCCGGAGCCGGCAGCAGAGATATCGACACGGCAGCGCATCACGGCACCAAGATAAGACGCATTTGGCGGTCTCGCGTAATGCAATCAACTTTGCGGGGAAGTTGCCCCCCAATACCCCATCTCCAGCGACCACGATAAGTGCCCACCCAATCTGATTCTGATCAGATTCCAGCAAGACACTGGCTACGGGCGATGCTGTCTGAAGAGATGCCCACGTCCCAAGTACCAGCCACAACCACAGGTTGGCAGGTGGGCGGTGGCAAAGCGGCCTGGCCGATTCCAATTCCAAAACATCAGTTATCAGTATCACTGATACTTAGATTTAGATGCCTATTATTATTTGTACAATTCCAAACCTAAAGTCCTCGTGAGTCGATTTTAGATGCCTGTTATTATTCGTAAATACAAGATTTCACCTTAGTTCAGGTTTCTTTTCGTTTCTTTTCATTTTTCTTTACGGAGGACAAAATGGCAGAGAAGTCTATCATCAGATTGATTATAAATCTTCGAATGAAATAATGTATAGTAATAATTAACTTGAGGCCTTCAGCTGTGTGTGCTCGGAGTCGGAGGGCCTTGGGAAGTAACTTAGGCCTTCCGCAGTGTGTGAAGCAATCACTGAAAGGAGTAACTTTTGTTGTACAGGTATTGAGGAACATGAATCAGGAAACGCAGACGCCAATAGATGACATGAAAAGACATTATTCAAATTGTATCGAACACAAGACTTTATTTAGAAACACAGTTGACAATATGGGTACACTGCTCACTGTGGCAGACAAAGCTAACCACCTAGAGCTCTTTATTTATTACAATAGATGTGCCACATCACAATAGCACGGGTTATGTAGCATAAATAATCTGGCTTGGCTGCTTCACAAGATAACCAGGGGCAGCAACTCTAAATCTGATTTGTCATCAACCTTCAGCATAGGGCATCATAGCATCAGCATTTCATCATCTTTACCTCTCTTTCCTCGCACTCATCCACAACATCATCTTCCCTGTGGGAGCATCATGCTCACCACTCTCTGGGCCAGTCTTGACAATGTCACCAACGAAGTCATGCAGGACTGACCTTGGCGAACCAGGGGTAGTTTCACCAGTAGCAGTGAAGCTCTGATAGATGACCAAGCCACCAGACGGCAGCACCTGCTCAACCATGTTGCAGCAGGCATAGGCCTCAGCATCCAGCTTCTTTCCCCAGGTCTTCGCGGTGTCCCGCTCACCAAAGATAGTCACGGCAACAGAGAACTCTCTTGGGCCAAAGCACCTCAGCACCCTCTTAACCAGGTCACCATAAGACAGAGCGCCTGGGTTGAAGCCCATGACCTCGTAGCTTGCATAGCTGAAGCCATCCTCTGGAGTCACATGAATGGTCGAGAAAGCAGGGCCATGAACAGCATTCATGGAGTAGCCACAAGGCTCGAAATCAAAGTCACAGATCTCCATCTCCGGGATAATGTCCGAGATACCAGAGAGCTTGGTCATCTCCTTGGCACACGATGTGTAACCATCAGCAGAGGTCTTGAAGAAGACAGAAGCTTTCTTCTTGTCCAGCCCAGTCATGCACATCTCGAGAGTAACAACAGGCTCCTCAGGGTGCTCAGTGGCGTAGTAGATGTGCCACTTCTGCCCAGGCTTTGCAGAATCACCAATCACATAAGCATTACCACCGGACTTGAGGCCACCAAAGAAGCGATTCAGGAAGGTAACCTCATCAGCAAAGTTCTTGTGTGGGGAAGGCTGTGCATCAGGGAATATGAATGTCCCACGGGAGTATTTAACTGCAGCAAGTGGCAACAAGAGCTCTTTAGCAAGCTCAAGGATCCTCGGAATAGCGAGCAGAAGCTTTGTAGTCCCACAGGTCTTGATCACCATCTTGTATGGGTAGACAAACAGGCTTGACTCAGATAAGACATAGGAGTCAAAGTCCTCATTTGAGAGCTCAGACACAATGGTGCACCGCGCAAGGTCAAGAACAGAGTCAATCTGGGCACGCGAGAGCGCACGCAGTCCCCTTCCGTTGGGGTCAGCGAAGACAGGTGCCTCAGAGAAGCTGATCTCAAGGCGTTTCTCATATCCCTCAAACCCAATCGCAGAGACAGGGGGAGGGGCAGCAGCAGCAACTTGCAGGACAGCCATTGTTTCAAAGCAAGACAACAGACAGCCGGCGGGGGAGGACAGGGAGTGGTTTCTTGAAATCTTTTGGTCACTGAGAAGCAGCTAGCCAGAGAGATTTTAGGAAGATCAAAATGAAAATGCAGGCGGTTTCTAAGCTACTAGGATGGGGCTGACGATAAGAGATATCAGGATGGCTTCCTCGCGCACTGCAAGAGATGAAACAATCCACTGTAAGCACCATATCATAAATAAGAACTGCAAACAAGCATAGAAGAAGAAGGGAATTGACCCATACATACGTTTGAGTAAGCAGCGGAGAACTTCTTGATGCCGCCTGCAGGGCGGAGATCCTCAATGCTGTAGCCAAGGGGAGCTTCGTACATCAGGGAGGAACGACTACTACTAGACTTCTTGCCGCCCTTGGACTCCATTAGAACATCCAATTTACACTGCAGAGAAGAAGCAAAGAACTGATGAGAAGTGTTTTGAGTTATTATGATGTGACTGATATACAGTAGGAAATATCATTTTTTCAACAGATGTCGTGAGCCATGAAAATCAGAGAACGATTCCACTAATATCATTGAAGAACTAGTGATTTAGATTACAGTAAGATTTCTCCAGATTATAGAGATTTAAGAGCGCACATATATTATTATAAAAGAAAATTCATAATTATACAACAGACGAAAAAGAATTTCTTATAATAACAGAGGCACAGAGCATAATGAGAACTCAATAATCCATAATGCAGGCATAATTGGAATGTATACACTACACAGACACAATCCAAGTTCTCTGGTACAACCGCATGTACATAACCGAGACGCCCCAGAGGGCTACTAGCATATTCCCCAACGAAACAAATATTTCAGATGATTAAATGATCCTAAACGTCGTAACAAAGGAATATATGTGAATAATTGAGATGATTAAATGATCCTTAAAACCGTAGCATAGAAATATAGGTGCCCTGGAATATATAATCCCCATTTCCTATCTAATCCTGTCATAAATAATAATTTCGATGATTAAATGATCCTTAACGCCGCAGCAAAGGAATATAGGTGCCCTGGAATATATAATCCCCATCTCCTATCTAATCCTCCGTCAGAAAACAAGTAGTAATTCCCTAACCATCTACATGTACGAGAGGATTAGGGTTCCTCGATCAGAAAACCCCGCATAATCAAAGACCAGACCAAACAAACATCATATTGTATCAAATCGCACAAGAACAACAACAACAGGTGGGGAGCAGAGATTCTTACAATCCCACGAAGGCCCGGACCTCGCTGCAACCAGCGACCTCGTCAAGAGATTTCCCGATCGGAGGGTGAGCAGGGATCCAAGAAATTCCTTCCTCCTCCCTGTTCTCCTTTCCTTTCACCCAATTAAAAGGAGGTGGCGGCCTAGATTTCTCTCTCGCACCGAAGAGATGGGATTGGGATCGATTCCTTTTCTTAACAACCAACAACATATTTATAGGCCCTGTTATCGGATCCGGGTCGCGTAGAGGCGGCGGCACCTGGTCCACGTCCACTGGACCGCTCGGTCCGCGGATTCCGCACGGCAGCGGCCACGGGTGCGGTGGACCGCGTTCACGCATACGCAGCGACCGCTTTTTCTTCCCGTTTCCGCTGCGTGCCAGCAAGCGCGGGCGCGGGCGCGCGGGAGGGTGACAGGTGGGCCACCGCCCCCGCGTCGCCGCGTCTCGTCTCGCTTGCTTCGGGTGGGTGTGTGGTTGGTGGTGGTGCTGCTGCCCTCCTGTCTGTCCTGGTTCGGTTCGGGACGTGCGGCTCTCCGCGCTCGGCGGATGCGCCCGCGTGCCGACGTGGCGGCCTGTGGAGGTGTGACTAGTGACTACGGCTACGCGCCAGGCGTCTACTATGCGGAACGGAACGGACGGTGGCAGACGTGATTCCGCTAGCCAGGTGACGTCCTTATCCTTTGCCTTGGGGCAGAGGTCAAAAGGGTTTCCGTCTCTCTTTGAAGCTGCCTTTGTTTTTCTTTTTGACTTGTTGTGTGTGCCCGTGCCGTGACGCTAGCGGCTGGGACTCCGAGGCGATCAGGACGGGGGCGGATCCAGTCAGGTCA
>CM041637.1:17363148-17375293 GCA_023333625.1 Bothriochloa decipiens
CTCTGCTCGTTCCATTTCTCAACCTGTATATCAAACAGTAAGCTTATGATTATTTCAATGAAAGCAAACACAACTAATTGAAAAATACATGAGAAAATACAATGCAATAAACAACCAAATAATCAAACACAAGAGACCATTATGGCTTACATTACAGGGATACAAAGTGAACCATTAGAAAATTAATGTTAAACGCTTGACCAGAGCAAATATAGCAAGTTTGAGGCATTCAAATATTCAGTATGTGTCATTTAAACTGGATGCCAAACTTGGACAAAATATAATTGCTTCAGTATGGTATCAGGGTGGACTAAATCTATGGTAGCTTCTGAAAGCCATAACACATCTGATAACCAATTGAAGGCAGGCCAGCACTGAAAAATAATAGCAGTCTGTTGAAGAACAATACTAAAGAAAGCTTGAGTTGCAAGGAGTAAGACTCCTTCCTGAACTAATTTGGAAGAAAAGTGTGAGTTTAGCTGGAGACATCCCATGTTATGCTATAATGACACTTCACTGAGTCACTGGCAACAAATAATTTCAATTTTATCATTCCAACGTCCATTGCCTCCATTTACGCAAGGAAGCAAAGTTAGAAATCTGAAAACAGAGACGAACGCCGTTTTCCCCGAGAACCTAAAACTGTGCATCATCAAGGACAGGGACCCTCAGAATATATCATTCAAGAGCTGCACATATCATAAGGTCTTGCATGCATCTCTAACTGATGAAGACCAGAAGAAGAGGGGCCAAGACAATATGGAGCAAGTCAAGGCAAATGTGTAAGAGCATCTTCATAACATTACTTATGTCTCCCCCAATACAAAAAATATGCAATATGGGATTGTGGTTGCTCCAACAGATTACTCATCCTATGCCCAATACCTACGATCTTTTTAAGTCATTACTCAAAATACACCATCCCCTCCCTCAAATTTAGGAGATCCACCCTCTCTCCCTTATCCACTTTAAAGGTATTGGCAAATGTGTTGCTCTAAGAACCTCTTAATGCGCATTTGATGGCAAAAAAAGTGAAGGTAAATGTGTCGATATCTCACTCATGATTAATAAAAATAAGTTAAGGTAAATACACAGATGCCTCCTTCTGATGTGCAAATTTGCATGCAAAGCATATCCATGACGATAAGTATGGTCTACTAAATGACAACTAAAGAATACAGTCACTATGAAGCGAAATGTAGTTGAAAAGCAAGATCATGAAGAACTGGAGTTGATTAACAAAATTCTGACTAATAACAAACCATTGGCTGGGTCATGAGTCATGACACCAAAGAAAGATAACTTAAGACTGGCACAAGCAAAACTTGGTGCTGACATCCAAGTTGAAAAAAGTTCTAAGAAGCAGAAGATTATTCAAGGCAAGGGCGTTGATACATTAACTAGATAAATAACATATAGCAACTTAATATGCCCAATGAAACATCCTGATAAATTCATGATTTGCATAACCAAAATAATAATGTAAACACTGTACTGAAAAATCCAATAAACAAAATTTGACCAACACTACATATAAATGTAAGTTTAGGGCATAAAACTTGCATCAGTAGATTTGTGTTCAAAATGCCTCTGAGACGATTTTAATTTCTTTAGCAAATGACAGCATACTATAAGAGAAATGAATGGTCATAATCTACTTTGTATGATTTGTCCTCTGGTCAAATATGCTTATCATTTCAGGATGGAGGGAGAACTTACTCAAAAGGATCAGCTAAAAGACAAAGAAATACTCACCCATTCTCCAGGGCAAAGGGACCTGTAGTACTTGGCAAATTTTTCACAATCACCAGCATCGTCCCCTTTGGCACTCACGCACCTGAATTCCATGACAGTTGCAGTAATTGGTAAGAAAAATAGGAGTGTTTTTTTTACTAGAAAATTTGAAGCACAAAATGCTGAAAAATTATAACACGTAAAGGCTACACATAGTATGCGGTCATACCTGTGGTACTCGACGTAGCGAGTAAAACAATGCCTTGTTTGGTTTGTTGTAGGGAAGCGGAAGTCAGCAGGTGCTGTTTTTATCTCAATCTGGCATATGAACAAATAAATGAAGTTGTGAGCAAAGAGAAACAACATAAACAACACACTTCTGAGAGTCAGTCGTAACAAAAAAAAAGAGAGGAAAACAAAGAAGCAGTGAAAGAAAATATTTCATAGGATGCGATTATTTGCATGATGAAACTGAAGACTATTTGCGTAACAAAATTGAACTGAAAGTACTCCCACAACAAAACTGGATTTCACGAATTATGACAGCGTAGGAAAGATTAATTTTTCTTGATTTGAAGAGTTTTGTAGATGCTATTGCTAAATGATGAAATGGATAATACAGGAAGTCAGGATGAAACAAAACTATTATATAAAATTGCAATCAGCAATATACATAACCAAAAATTGTGGAGGTCAACAAATGGTGGAAACTAGCAAGACAGTAAAAAATCCATCTTAGTAAAAATCCATTCAGATTCGAGGACGCATATGGTGGTACCATAATAGGTGGGCCAATGATGACTCACAAAAAACAAAAGTTCCATGATACATTAAGGAAAAAAATAGGAATAAGAATAACTTGAGACAATATCATTATTTCACTCTGTCATGTGCCGAATTGTTCATGTGTCTAATGCCAGAAATCTCATGACCAACTACGTTGTCCTCCCTCTACTTTCCCTGTGTATCTAAAAACGACTGGTCCCTGGAAATATGCCGATCAAATGTTTGATTGATCACAGTGTTGTAATGGTTAAGAATTGATACAAGCCTACGACGTGTTCTCGTCAATCTGAAAAGGAGACACGGAAGCAAAATGTATCCTTGACGTCCCGAAATGAAACACCAACCCTAACACCCCCCCACCCCCTGAATCTGTAACCGCGGATGAGGAGATACATCCTCGCATTTCTGATCCCAACCAAAACGATACCGTAGCTGATAAACAAAATCATCTACGATCCAACGATGTCCCGCATCTCCGCCACATATTCGGCCGGAACAGACCGGCGGCATGTGCCGGCGGCGCCCGGGCGTCGGGAACGCAAGGCCAAACCTATACCTACCGTAACAAGGACCGGGCGCAACGAGAGATCCAGCAGACGGAGCGGAAGGGATCTACAAGGATCGCGATCTCACCTCGGCCATCTTGCTGGAGAAGAGGGGATCGAGACAGCGGCGGGTTCACGGCGGAAGGGCGTCCGGCCGGAGGGGGGCGGGTGGTGCTGGCACTTCGGTCTTCGGCTGCCGGTCGCGTCAACCTCGATCGGCCTGTGCGCTGTGCCAGCCGCAACTGAAGCGGACGACGAGAGACCGGAACAGGAGCCCCAGCGTCCGAAAACCTCGGCTGTTCCGGCCCATCTGGTCTGCCAGCAGCACAAGACCAAGCCATTCAGCAGCCCGCGTGGCCCAGCTCGAAACCGGGCCGGTTGATGCCTGATTCGTTAGGATGGGCCTCTTAAGGCCTGCTTTGCCGCGCGTCGCAGAATTTTTTTTATTAATAAATTTATTTTTTAAAAAAATTACTAAATTAGTCTCCATTTTTAAAAAATTACAGGAATGGGCCACCAGTCGCCCGTTGGAAGGGCGAAGAGGGCCATGTCGCCCGACCAATGGGCGACTTGGCCGTGCACTGGCATGGGTGGGCCCCACGTCGCCCGGACGATGGGCGACGTGGCCCATGTCGCCCGGCCAGTGGGCGACGTGGCGCATGTCGCCCGGCCAGTGGGCGACTTGGCCCATGTCGCCCGGCCACGGGGCGACGTGGCGCCGCTATATATAACGCGGCCGGCCGCGGCCGGCCGCTGCCGGTTGGGAGAAGAGAACAGGAGAGGAGAGGAGAGGAGAGGAGAGGAGAAGAGAAGAGAAGAGAAGAGAAGAGGAAGAGGAAGAGGAAGAGAAGAGAAGAGAAGAGGAAGAGGAAGAGGAAGAGAAAGGAAGAGAAGAGAAGAGAAGAAGAGGAAGAGGAAGAGGAAGAGGAGAAGAGGAAAATTTTCGGTAAGTAAAAAAATAATTTTATATATAATTATTTAATGTGTGTTATATTAATTGTTAGATAATATAATTAGCAGTTAAGCGATTAATATTATATTTCGGTAGTATTATTTATATTCTTATTTTATATATATTGTTAAATTAAATAGTTATAGTTGAAATAATATTAGTAATATATTACTAAAAAGGTATTTTAGCTGAAATTTTTAGATTACACAGATGTCGGAGAAGTTAGGATTTCAAATTTATTATGGAGAAGGAGAAATTATTCAAGGTGTACACGGGGTTGATCTGTCAGGATTTGCCTCAGTAACTAGATGGGTGTCTAGGGCAAATGAGAGAACAATTAGTGGTGTGCAGAATTGGTTGATGCGAATATTTGGGCTTGACAGCAACCAACATGACGTTAAGGTCATGGGTATCGTTAGTCGTGCTCGGGAGGGCACTTTTTGGGAGTTAGTACCGCTTAATGCAACATCAACATGGAGAAAATACGTCAACAAAGCTGTAGAACGTGGGTGGCCTCTAGTCCTTCTTGTTCAGGCATATACGAAGGAGGTTCATGAGGTACACGGTGTAGAAGAAGAAGGAGGTCCGAGCCATGACAATGACAATGATAATGAGGAAGATAATGAAGAGGGTGATCATCACCTGTCATCTATGGTACCGACGGGTGAAGCGGACGAAGGAGAGCGCATAGAACATATAGTTGAAGAGATGGCGATGGAAGATATAGAGAATGAGAATATATCTGAAACTGAGTCATCTGAAGATGAGAATGAAATTCCTGTCCCACTGGAGTGGAAGAGTAACAGTTCGAAGAATTTGATGATCAACGAAGGAAATTCTGTGCCATGGGAATATCATGAGAATGAACTAGTAGAGGGAGGTATGTACAAAGGCAAAGATGAAGTGATGAGTGCCGTGAAGTACTGGTCTCTGTCAATGAAGCGGTCTTTTGTAGTTGTTAAGTCTAACAAGAAAGTATATGATGTTAAATGTGTGTTTTCGGACTGTCCATTTAGGATACATGCTTATGAGCAAAAATGGAGTACAATTTGGAAGTGCTCTATAGTAACAGAACATACATGTGAGTTACAAGAATTAGAGAAGTCCAATACTGCTCTTACATCGAGCTTCATTGCAGAGTACATGTATAATCGAATTGTTGATAATTTAAGGTATGAGCCGAAATCTATAGTGACTACTATAGAGGAAGATTTTAAATACACCATCAGCTATTCGAAGGCGTGGCGAGCGAAACAGAAGGTCATTGAGAAGAGATTCGGTTCGTACGAAGCATCTTATGAGAACCTACCAAGATTGTTAGAAACCATCAGACAAAGAAATATTGGTACATATTATGATATCATGGATGTGTCTGATCCAAAAGAGGCCGGAAAGTTAATACTTCGTCGAGCCTTTTTTGCACTAGGTCAATGTATAATGGCATTTCGTCATTGCAGACCTGTTTTATGCATGGATGGTACATTTCTAACAGGAAAGTATAAAGGTCAGATTCTAACTGCTATTGGTGTTGATGGGAATAATCAAGTACTACCAGTTGCTTTTGCTTTTGTGGAAAGTGAGAACACAGATAGTTGGTATTGGTTTCTAGAGCGTGTGAAGTTAGCAGTGGTCCAAGGGCGACCTAATGTTTGTGTCATACATGACCGACATGCCGGTTTGTTGAAGGCGATAACGGATATGCAATATGGTTCAGTGGAGCGTGATCTTCCTCCTCGATGGTCGGACATACAATCAAGATGGTGCATGAGGCACTTGGGTGCAAATTTTTTCAGCCATTTCAAAAATAAACACCTTATGAATATGTTTAAGAGGTTGTGCAATCAGAACCAACAAAGAAAATTCAATGCAATGTGGAAACGTCTTGATGAATTAACAACAAAGCAAACAGAAGAGTTAGCGACTCGTACGAATCAAGACCCGAATGATATGTCTGTTCCTCTTTCAGGCCTTCCAACGGATGCCTTGAGGAACGTGGTTCGGAGGTCGGGGTCATCAATCAGGTGCTTCTCAGATTGGATTGAGTATGAGCCAAAGGAGAAGTGGTCATTATTATATGACACAGATGGGGCGAGGTTTGGAATAATGACAACAAATTTGGCGGAGGTGTACAATTGGGTCATTCGAGGCATGAGAGGATTACCTCTTGTAGCAATCGTAGAGGGTATTTTGCATGGAACATGCAAGTACTTCCGTGAAAGATATATGGTTGTTTTTAATGCGATGTCAGATAATACATTGATTTTTTCAATATTCATGACAAATTACATAAAAAAAAGGTGGAGAAGGCAAGCTTGCATCGTGCACGTCCTATGGGCACAGCAGAGAATCGCTTTGAAGTTCTGTGTAGGGATCGGGGCCGTCGTGGTGGCAATCGAGAGAGAATTGCACAAGAGTGTGTTATTCGTTATAACTCATGCAGCTGTTCGTGCATGAAACCGAAACTTCTACACAGGCCGTGCTCACATGTTATAGCAGCTTGTTCACTTACTAATTTGTCCCCGAAGCCGTATGTCTCACATTATTTTACGAAGGAGGTAGTCATGACAACCTGGAATGCAGAGATTTATGGTTTCGCAATATTTGGTAGTTTTACAAACAATCCTGGAAGTAACTACCTGCGGGGGCCCGATAAGGACAAATTAAGACAGAAGCCTGGTCGTCGTAAGACACGGTGCATTAGAAATGATATGGATGACTCAGAAGTGGGAAGACTGGAGCATCGGTGCACCAAGTGCAATGGCACAGGACATACTTACAAAAAGTGCACGCGTGCAACCACCACAGAGGGAGCTGCAGAAGCAGGACCTTCAGGGAATCCGCAAGACGGCCGGCGCCCTCGTGCACGTCGTGGATTTCGGAATCAAGGCGAAAATGCTCTTTAAAAATAATAGTATGTCTGTTTTTTTTATTTTTTTGTTTCATAGTATTAATTATATTTATGCATTATTTTTTTACATTATTAAGATATTTTAGATATGGCGATGGATGAGGGACACTTGGAGTTGTTGGACGCACAGTTGGACCAGCGCCACCGGTCCTACTTGAGTGCTGTGACAGGTGCTGAGCTACCTGTTCTACGGCCTAGGGTACCTCAGGAGTTGTGGCGGCTCGACGAGCGATGGATACCGAGGTATGCATGATAACACGTTCACTTATTTGTTTTACTCATACAGACGATTTGGTAATATATATTTATATATAAATGTTGTATTTGCTACAGGCTACGAGCAGCTGGTCTACTGCCTCTGTGTAGGCTTGTGCAGGCTAGTGCTGTTGAGGCCCCGGCCGATGCGGTGACACGGTTCAACTTTGACCGTTCCTTACTTGCGGCATTGGTGGACCGCTGGAGGCCTGAGACGCACACGTTCCACTTTCCTTGTGGGGAGATGACTCCCACACTCGAGGACGTCTCCTACTTACTTGGTGTCACCACTGCTGGACAGGCCGTCAGCCGTCCAGACGTGGAGGCCACTTGGCGTGAGGACCTTCTAGTCCGTTTCGAGGGTGTTGTGCGTCGACCAGACGCTCCAGAGTATCAAACTCTTGCTGAAAACCAGCATCACGGGCCTACGAAGACCTGGCTCTTGCAGTTTCAGGTAAATAGATAACACTATGATATAGTTCATTAACATCAAATATTCATATGTATGTTAAATGAAATTTGAACTTCTGTTTTCTAATTCAGGCCGAGTATATCCACCCTGCGGCGGATGAGGCCACTGTGTCGAGGCACTTGGAGGCCTATCTGTTGTGGTTGTTTGGTTGGATAATGTTCACATCGTCGTATGAGAACTCTGTCGCGAAGCACTTGATCCACTTCGCGCGCGAGATAGCGGACGCACCGCTCGACGCCGTGCCGCAGTATAGTTGGGCGTCCGCTATCTTGGCAGCCACGTACCGAGGTCTTTGTGATGCGTGCACAAAGACCGACCCGTCAGCTATCCTCTCTGGTTGTCCACTATTACTTCAACTCTGGTCGTACAAGCGGTTTAGTATTGGACGATCAGTCATGGATTTCTCGACTTACGGAGCAGGGTTGTACGGGGAGACGGAGGAGGACGGCCCTACGATGGGTTCGTTGTGGGTCCGGCGGCAGGTAAGTCTTCTATATCACGGTTGAACCTGTTTCTATTTATTTTTGAATAAATTGCACCTTACTATTATTTTCTATACAGCCTACTTGGGCAAACATTCAGGTTCACAGAGCCTATCCTGAGTACATGGCGGCGTTCGACCGGATTAGGCCAGACGACGTCCGCTGGACACCTTACAGCATGGAGGAGATTATCGTACGAGCGCCTAATGGGTTGTCGTCGTTCTGCACGAGGGATCAGGAGTACTGGATGACACGTAAGGCTGTCGTTTTCGACATCTTTGTCGAGGACTACGCTCCTCACAGAGTGATGCGGCAGTTTGGTCGTAACCAGACGTTCCCACTTCCGGTTGCCCATATTGTTTCTCTTTCCGTGCACGGGTAAGTATAAGACAATTAATTCGTTCTGATTGAGTATTTAATATATATAGAAAGATAATTAATATGTTTTGAAATCCATAGTTACGTGCGGAGGGGTCTACCGGCAGGCGTTACTTGGTCCTCCCGTATACAGCCGTGGGTCGACGAGTGGGCCAACGCACTACATGATGTGACCTACGAGCCCAGACCGTTTTCCTTGCAGGCTTACGGGGACTACTTACGTTGGTATATTCCTCGCACACGGATCAGAGTCACGTATACACCAGCGGAGCCACGGACCCACGTCCCCAGGTTGACGGACACGTACCCTGTGCACAGAGATCAGGCGTTGTCGTTGGCGGTACGATCTTTATGAACTTCAACCCACTTCGTTTAATATTTTTCTTATCGTAATTACTTCAATGTTCTCGTTTTGTTAATAGGCCGACATGGGTCACCGTATCACTGTGGATGGTGGATCGCTCTTGCACCGATTGAGGGAGGGCATTCAGATGACCAGCCACGAGCTTACCGCTGCGGTCCAGAGGATGTACGACTCTGCTGCAAACATTGTCAAGTTGACGTCGTGCCGGCCCTACGGGCGACAGCCGGATGTCGTCCCTCGACCTTCACACGTGACACACAGGCCTGACGGACCGACGGCGCCACTACCTCCGCGGCCTACGTACCAAACAGGTGAGTAAGTTATATTTTCTTCGTATGTAGTAATGCTAACTTGTTCGTTACTTATAAGTTTCATTATTCAGGTCCACCTACGTACTCTGCCGGTTGGCGTCCGGAGTTCGATACCATTGGATCATCTTCGCAGCCTGCTCACATGCCTACAGGTACGATATAGTGGTGAAATTTAATTATATTATCTAATACTGCTTTATTCGTAACATTACATTCACTCTGCATGGTCAGGTATGCACTTTGACGGTTCGCGGCATCAGTTCGATTTCGGAGGTTCCTCTTCACACGCTGTACCCATGGTTCCAGGTATGACCTACTTTTAAGAGTTCGACACGTTATATATTAGTTTTACCATCAGCGTTATCATAACGTTGGTCTTATATGTTTAGGGACGACTCGTTACGACTACGAGGGATCGGACATCTCTGAGCACGCTGACACTTTTCGTCAGCGATCTCCAACACCCTTCGACCTTGAGAGTTACCTGCAGCAGGAGCCGGCGGACGTACTTGCGTCATCGCAGCTACGTGAAGCACCACCACAGACACAGCCCTCACAGGACGAGTACGCGACACCACCTGCTGCTGGAGGCCGTCCTGCACGTGTTACAGTTCCTCCTTCGCCGCTTACTTACTCAGCCAGCCATGTGCGAGCGGGCCGCAAAGCACCAAAGCCTGGCACGATTAGGGGTGTTGCACCTAAGCGTGGACGATATTAGTTTTGTATGATTTGCCGCCGATGTTGTTTTCTATGATATTGTACTGATACTATTTTAGTTTTTAGAACTTAATTAATGTTTCACTGTTGTATTTTTTCATCTATTAAACTTGGGCGAGCACACGACAATGGCGTTTTCGCACGCCAATTGCATGACTGCGTATTATTTTTGCTATTTCTCTGACTTCGATATTTTTTCTGAAATTTCCGAATACATAAATAATATTTAAAAAAACCAAAATTTTTCCTGAAATTTCCAAATAAATAAATATTATTTAAAAAAATCCAAAAAACCAGGTCGCCCTTTGGCCGGACGACCTGAGTCTGGTCGCCATTTGGCCGGGCGACCTGGGCCTGGTCGCTCTTTGGCCGGGCGACCTGGGTCTGGTCGCCCTTTGGCCGGGCGAACTTGGCCTGGTCGCCCTTCCAACGGGCGACTGGTCGCCTAATCCTGTAATTTTTTGAAAACGTAGACTAATTTTGTAATTTTTTTAAAAAATAAATTTATTAATAAAAAAATTTCGCGCGTCGCACCCTAGTCGTTTGGGCTGCCACGTGTGTATAGGACGCATGAGCACGGAACACCAAACAGCGAACACACACGTAGGAAATTTGGACCCTTCATGGGCAACATATGCTATGAAAACCAGCCTCGTGTATAAATTATGAAAACTCTAATCAAGACTACATAAATCTAATCTGATGGTTAGAGGTTGTGCCGGTTATCAAGAGAAGGGGTACCCTAAACCTTCCTTGTTTTTGGTTGAACCCCGAGTTTACCCTCAGATCAATCTTATGGGGACCCTCGAAAAAACAAGCACAAGACCAGACAACACATCCTCGACCCACCGAGGCCCACCGGCAAATACAAACTGGGCCGACCCACAACAGAATACTTAACTTCTGCCGCGACCCTCGACAATCCACTGACGTCACCATCTGACCCTCGACAAACCACAGACGTCACCAGCTGATGATCGCTCGAGATGGGGGGACCTCGTGTCAAGTATCGATGCCCCGGCGGGACAGACGCCTCGATATAACAAGGGTCGAGCCCCCCTCGATCCACCAACTCCAGGTGCGTCCGATAGCGCATTTGATGCAAACCTAACCTCGTCAAATCGTATGGCTACAGTGTCCGCACAGTGGTCCGTACAGCGGTCGAATCCCGCTTTACCGTCCATACTGAGGACGTGCATCGGTCTGCACGGCACTGTTACACCGTACTCAGCGGTGTAAGGCAGCTCGAGGCCCCCTTCGGCGCGCTACGCGACAAACAACCGACATCGGATTCCCTAAATTCAATCTTATCCGTTCAACCACTACGCTCGAGGCTACCCCTCGACTGGGCCTCGAGTACGCATCGACGCCCTCTGGTCAACCTACATCGACTTCGAAAGCTGCGCCAACAACTCCCGATGCGACCCCAACAGGAACTCGTACGTCCTCTACAGGGGATCGCGTCTTTCGCCGGTCAGCAACCACGTCTCCGAAGGACGCCTGTCAACTCCGAGCCACGCTGCTACAGAATAAGCCATGCTCAGCACACGTCTCTGCAGATGCCTCGAGTTGACCATCACGACCCACGACGTCACCACCGCGTCATCAAACCAGGACATCTGTACCCCTGTACCTCCCCTTGGCCTATAAAAGGGGACGCCAGGAGACCCAATAGAAGGGGAGAACCGACCCCAGACAACGATCTCACGAACAATCGAACACACGCCTAGGCTGATTTCTAGACTCTGAATAACTCTTTCGCCCTATACCTGAACCCCCCACCCCTCGAATTCTCTCCTTCGCTTGTATTCACCCCTGTACAAGCACTTAGGTGCAAGATAATACAAATCTTCTCCCCCCGCTGGACGTAGGGCCTTCTTTGTCCGAACCAGGATAAATCGCTGTATTCTTCTTGCATCACCATCCGAACGGGTTACACACATACGTTTACTCGTTGGCTTAGGACACCTCGGGTTCCTCACGCCGATAGGTTGAGAGGCTTAAGTGCTAAAATAACCCACCTTTAGAATGGGGATGCGTAGGATTTAAGTGCTAAAATAACACCTTTATCTTTAGTCATCGAATTAGATTTATATGGTCTTAATTAAAGTATAGCTTGATTTTTATAGCGTTCTTTTGACGAGTGACGAGTCGATCTTGATGAGCAGTATGCTGCCAAGAATGCTCCGGTACAGCTCCGAGTCAGCCAGCCTGTGTGACCTGTGAGCGAGGGAAGTGAGT
>CM041637.1:17375393-17396963 GCA_023333625.1 Bothriochloa decipiens
TGCCATGTGTGTGCTGTAGTAAAAATATTGTGGTCATTGGATGCAGTTTGCTTAATTTTTTGATTTATCTTGATTGTTGCTTATTAAAATTTTTATAATTATAATAAAAATGTATAAATGGAAAATATAGTACCTTTACCGTTGTATGATGCCGCTATGTCATGTTAACACCTAATATGGCTATGTGATATTAGAATATATAGAGTTTTATATTTACCTTGTGTAATGCTTTTAAAATGGTTTATAATTAATTAATTAACCAATCTTGTTATGCTTTTACTAATGCATTGCTGTGCATCATGTCATGCATTCCATCATGCTAAAGCATGCATCATTCTACTATGTGTAGTTTTGAGGGTGAGTTGGATCATGGTACATTTCAGAAAGTACCGTTCAAGATGAAAACGTGGATCCATGATGTTGGTGTCATCCATCCCTGGAGCTGGTGTCAAGAGTAACACCTGTGATTCGGATGAGAACTAACCACCGCTGCAACCAAGGCAAGCCCCGTATGCATTCAAACCCTTCCTTGATTTTATAAAAGTTTTATCGCTTCAGTTATGAAATGTTGCATTAAGTAATAGGAGTTTAGTGAAAACCTACTAATTGCATTTCCTATCTTACTTCCATCTTCCTTGTTACTTGATATTTGGAGAATGCATAGAAATGCTTAGCCCTGCTTAATTAGTTAGGCTTTAAAAAGATAAAAGAATAAAAAATATGAGTTTTGTTTTATCTATTGGAATCATGATGATAGTTAATAAATCGAGTCCGGACGGGTAACTTGCATTGGGAATGGAGTCCCTCTGTAGTGTTTCCGTCTGTTGATGCCCTAGGTTCTGTGTCGATGGTGATCTGGTGATATCGAGAAATTAGAAAATCCACATGCATGAAGTGGTATACAGTGGGCCAGAGTCCCCACGTATGTCATGGAGTGATATATAGTGGGCCACAGTCCCCACATATATCATAGTGTGTTATACTGTGGGTTTAAGTTCCCACATATATTGGTACACTGGGTCGAAGTGCTCATGTGTATCATGTGGTGATATATGGCTGCAGTTGTTATCCCAGTATATCTGTGATCTGGTATGCATCAGAGTTAAAGTCTCCGGTATCCCAGTGATCTAGGTCCCAGCTGGGTATGAAAATGGATTTGAATCGCCGTTGCTTCTCGGAGAAGAAGACTTGATCGGTGTTCATCATCATAGTAATAACTTGAATGATGATAAGGTATCAAAATGAAATTGGTTGGTAATCTTAAGCTAGAGCAAGACAACTTTACTTTTGTTATAATCAATGCTGAGTTAAAACTTGGTTCACAAGAGTTTTTCTGCAAAAAGTCCTTGCTTCTTGCGAGCCTTACCTTGTCCCTCTGGCCTGCATTTCTGAGTCTTCACCCCTCTTTTTCATTGGGTCAGTCTTGTTGAGTACTTTTGTAATCAGGGTTTGTTGAACCCCTGTTGCAGGTGCTGACTGGTGTTGCTAATCAGTTCATGTCAGTGGGCTCGATGTGATCTGGTTGTCCTCTCCCGACTTAGGTGCTCTACCTAAGTTGTCTTCTGACGTTCTACTCTGCTTTCGTAATTGAAGTTAAGTTTATAAAAGTTAATTTTTTTATATATTTTATAAACTTAATGATATTACTCTTTCGTACTCTGATATATGTTTTATCATAAATGTTGTAATGTTGCAGCTACTCCTTTGTTGATCCTGGTATGAATTGACAAATGTGGTTTAATCAGGGTTCCTTGAGGGCACCCGACAGGGCTTTCTAAGTTATCTAGAACACATGCATGGCTATCAGAAGTCTTTGAGACAATAATAGGTGCATGTGAGCCATATAATTTAGGAGGTTCTACCACAGGTGGTATCAGAGCCCATACAATGGATCAGCTACAACATTACATTTGAAAACTTCAAGATGAGTTGCAATATAAAAGTTTTTGAAAGTAACAAATTAAAAATAATCTTTCCTCTGTCTTCTTTCTTGCTGGAATACTTCGAAAAGAATTTCTGATGACTCAAGTAAAAAGGATTCAAGAGGTTCATCAACTCTTCATTAGAAGGTCAAGAGGAGAGTCAACTTCACCGACAAAGTTCTACTGAAGCACGTCTGAATGGTCCGTCTTTAGAAATGAAGATAGTGTATAGTATAAAGCCCTATATATATACTAACATGATGAAGATGAAGCGTCCCTGACGTTGAAAGGATGTATAGGACGAGCATATCGCATATCATGCATAACATGATAATAAGATAATTTACAATTCTCTCCTTATGTTCTAGGAGCAGCTATGGTTCCTTGTGGCTGTTCTATTGATGAATCTTGTCATATGCCAGGTTTTGTTTACCAATCGATGATCTTTTATTCCATAAGTTTCTAATCTTTGGGAGATTTATGGAATATACCTTGATATACACTATTACCTTAAAAACTCAAACCTGGTATGAATCCTTAATTCTTTTGTTAAGTATGTGTCACGTCTTAATTCTTTTCAACTCCGACACATGCTACCTCCTTGACGTTGTTATGACGAATGTCTTTCTCGAATATCACTTTAATTGTGTCCCCTAAGGTGTCATGATCCTTGACTTGGAAACATCATCGAAGCCTGGAGTCTCCTATGGCTTGCGACCATAAGGAAATACAACTGGGCGTTCGCCGTTACCCAAGTTTATGATCATGATCCTTTATAGTTTACAATAAGGGTGTTTTTATTCTTTGTTCATGTTACTCTCTTGACCTTGATATCCGACGAATACTATCCGAGAGTTACTTTGATTGTATTCTGTAGTGGTGTCTCGACCCGTGACTATGGTGCCGTGTCAACCTGGGATCTCCTGTGATTTGCGATCACATGAATTTTTACTAGGGCACTGTGGCAGAACCTCCTTAATCATATGGCCCACATGCATTATTATTGTCTAAACAGACTCTAAATAACAATGAATGTGTTCCATACGACTTAAAAAGTCTGTCGGGTAAATCCCGAATCATCCATGATTCTTCGAGCAGGATCAATCATTACAAAGAGACATTGCAGTATTACAACAGTTTCATACAAATAAGATATATCAGAGTAAAACAGCGAAATGATTACAATAACATAAGTTTTAAAAAGTTTAGTTTCAAACCTTACAAACCATAAGTTTAAATTGTACAAACCATAATAGTAGTGGAGTAACGATAGATAACTTTATTACAAAACCAGGTTATAAGCTTTGCCCAAGAGCCAAAAATTCTACTCGTCGTCACTCTCCGCAATGACTGTCATGCAGCAGGATGCGAAGCACTCCTGCTCATGGGGTTCACCTGCAACAAGGGTTCAACAAACCCTGAGTACAAAAGTACTCAACAAGACTGACCCGACGAAAGAAAAGGGGTGAAGACTCAGGAAATGCAGGCTAGAGGGACAAGGTAAGGCTTGCAGGAGATAAGGATTTTTTTTGCGAAAAAGCATTGACAGAAAGTAAAGTTGTCTTGCTCTAGATCTAGATTACCAACCAACTTTATTTTGATACCTTATCATCATTCAAGTTGTTACTATGATGATGAACACCGATCGAGTCTTCTTCTCCGAGAAGCAAAGGCGATTCGAATCCATTCTCATACCCAGCTGGGACCTAGATCTAGGTATGCATGAGGCTCCAACCAAATTGCATACCAGACCAAAGATATACCAGGATAACAACCGTAGCCATATATCACCATATGATACACGTGAGCTCTTTGACCCAGTGTACCGATATACATGGGAAATTAAATCGACAGTATACCACACTATGACATATGTGGGAAATCTGACCCACAAAATATCACTCCATGACATACCTAGGCTCCAACCCTTAGTATATCACTTCATGCATATGGATTTCTAGTTTCTCGATATCACGAGATCACCATCGACACGGGACCTAGGGCATCAACAGATGGAAACACTATAGAGGGACTCCTTTCCCAATGCAAGTTACCCGTTCGGACTCGATTTATTAACTATTAACATGATTCCAACAAGTAAGCCACCCTCATCTTTTTCATTCTTTTACCTTTTGAAAACCTAACTAATTAAGCAGGGCTAAGCATTACTACACATCTTCCAGTTAATAGGTAACAAGGAATATAGAAGTAAGACAGGTAATGCAATTGTTGGGTTTTCACTCAACTCCTATTACTTAATGCAACATATCATAACTGAAGCGATAAGACTTTTATAAAACAAAAGTAGGGTTGGAATGCATCTGGGGCTTACCTTGGTGGTCGGGGTAGACAGTTTCGAACTCTGGATCAACTCCTGATTCCTGAATCTGCTCTTCCTTGGGATCTGGGGCGATAATATTAAACTCTCCGTTAACGGAAACTATACGAGAAAATGATATGCTTCAACATGATGGAATAGTAAACATGATGCTTGATGGATGCATGACCAGATTAAAGGCTTGAGTATAACTTTCCATCACGATAAAGTTGCAAGCCAACAAAACTTACTAAGTTCGTTAGAGTAAACTACGTCATTAAAGAAATTATTTAAGCACACAAAATAACGTTGATTAAGCCCTAATGACATGATCCAGGTAAGCACAAACAATTAATTAAAGTGCCCAAGGTCATTAGGGTTAATGACCCAAGGTCATTAAGCAATCCCAAAGTCAAACAAGCCTATAATGATTAAGCATAATTAAAGGGATTAATTAATTATTTAAAAGCATAAAATAAAGGCATAAAAAATTAAAGTTGCCTAATTAAGCTCAAAATTTTATTTTGAAAAGCTCTTGGTCTAATTAGATGGCAAAACAATTTTTAGAAATAAAAGCCAATTATTTTATTTATTAAAAATCATTGAAGGTGCATTTTTTAATTAAAAGAGCTAATTTTAACTTATGAAAAAATACTCAAATCTGACATTTCATATTTTCCTAGGTATATAATATTAAAAAGATCATACACAAAACTTTTTAGAATTTTTAGAGTTATACATGAATTACTATGATTTTTCAAAAAAAATAGCATTTAAATCATTTAAATCCCCGCGCTGGCCGACGGCGGCGCGACAGTTGATCGGCGATTTCTCGCCGGTGGTGAGGTCTCCGGCGACGAGGTTTGATCCTACAAGCTCAACTTGACACGGTGAGTCGATTGGACTAGCTAATGGAGCGGCGGGGCAACAGCGGCGCACTGGCCGGCGGCCCGGCGGCGTGGCGACGCGGCTGCAAGCCTCACCGGAGGCTTCTTCGGCGATGACGAGCGCACGTGCATACGCGAGATACTCAGGCGAACATGTTGGGCCAGAAGATGGAGCCGTCCCTGGCCCCGAGCCAAGATGGCTACGCGCGCGGCGGCGCTGGCAAGACCGTGCCGACGGCGAGCCACGGCGGCCGGACGCTACGGTGCGGTAGAGGTGAAATTGAGAGCATGGACAGGTGCAGGAGCTCACCATGGTGACGATGCACACGCTATCGGGCTTGGAGGCGGGCTGAGTCGAGCTGTAGTCGGCGGCGGTGATGGCGGCGGCGGAGCTCCGATGGCAAGGGCGGCGTCATGGTGGTTTCTGTGCACCATTAAGCGACCAAGATGCGCATGAGGGGCAGGACTACATGGAGAACACAATAGCAAGGTCAATGGAGATAAATAATCAACCTTGGTGGCGGTAGACGGTGGCGATTCCACAGCGGCTCGATGACCGGCCGTGAAGAAGACGACGGCGAGACGGCGCTACGGGTAGGGAGAGCGAGCACGGACTAGCTCAAACTGAGCACAAGAACAAGGCAGAGCTTCTGGCAAAAGCAATTAGATGGCAATGGATCGATGGCGATGAATTAGAGCGGCGGAGGGCGGTCGTCGGCAATGGCGGCTGAGGAAAAAGAAGAAGGAAGGTGGCGGCCGGCTTGCTATTTATAGGCCAAAGGCGAGGTATGGACGGGCGACATGACGACGATGAAGCTTCGTGCGTCCAGGGGCGAGCTGGCGGCCGTGGCAGGGCAACGGTGGACGGCGGCGCGGCTTGAGAAGCCGGCCATGGCGGCCGCCCATAGGCTTCAGCGCTGTTCAAACAAATTACAAAAACACCATTCACCAAAAATAACAAATTACTCCAAAATTTATATAGGAGCTTGAAAACTCCAAAAACAGAATTTGCATAACTTTTCAAGAGCTACACATTTCATTTTACAAACATTTTGAAATTCTGCTTAGTTTTTGAAATATGAATTCAAATTCAAAAGGGAGCAAAACCCAATAAATAAGTATTTGAAATTACTTTTTATTTTTTAATAAAACATGAAAATCTTCAAAATTAGGAAATACTCAAATTTTCAAACCAAACCTTTTTCATATACAAAGTTTTCTCAAATTATGCATAATTTTTGAATTATGGTTTTAAAATCAAAAGGGGACAAATGTTGAAAAACTGTATTTTCAAATTCATTTGAAATTCCTTTTGGAAACTTGAAAAACTTTGAATACCAACTTTGTAGATCTTGTCAAAATACACAAACTTACTTTTTAGAGTATCTCTAAATTCTTTATAGATTTTGAATTATTAAAAAGGGGATAAACCAGCTTTTGAAATAAAGGGTTTTTGAAACCGAATTCATAGTCAATTTGGTTTCTAAATTAATTGGTTGGTCATTAGTGATCACAAACATCATTCAAGGACATTTTTAAGTCAATGACCCAATGACACCCTTGGTTGACCAAGTTTACTTTTGAAAAACATTTTTTGTAGCTTTTTGAATTGAATATAAATTTGAATTGCAAGGCTTGGGAATAAACTTTGAAATCCAAATTCAACTTTAAATATGGCAATCATTTTTAGGGGTTGCACTTAGATTCATATACTATGCTTGACACTAGTGTAAACATGGTTTACACCTCAAGTACATAGAATATAAACTAAGTATTTGAGATGACATTCGAAATTAGGTTTTATGATTTCATCTGACAAAACATTTCAGAAGCACAATCAGCCTATGAAATGTAAACTTGTTTTAGTTGATGCACATTAAGGTTAACTTAAATATGAATGCTTTGCAATGCATATGATGACATGGCATGTTTTAGTTAATATAACACCAGAGGTGTTACAGGCACACACTGGTATCGTAGTCGGTGCTCCTGAACCATTATCGCTCACAATTTATGTTCTTACTCCTTGAACACTTCCTAGGGATTCAAAGTTGTCTTTTGAGTTCCTAAATACCTTGTGATGGTGACTAACTTCTGATCTTGGTTACTGGCTCAATGTTTTGAAATGTGGGTTACTCCTGTTGTGCCCTATAGAGATGCCATGTTTCGTAACCCTGGTGGCGCGACGGAACCTAGAGTCTCTTGTGTGACCCGGGCACACAAGTTTCTACTGGGTGCGCGTAGGTATAGAGGTTTGTGGGCATGAGCTACTATAGCTTCGCAACTAACGTACCCTACTCTTTGAACCTATCCTGTGAATCCTTACTTAAATTTCATTGAAAGCCTAAATACCTTGTTAGTTGTGACCACTTGCATATCTTGGTTGTAACTCTTGAATCGTTCCTTGTTGTTTAATGAACTTATGTCAAGTTATATTGCTTGACACATTTCCTTTTTCATTTCTTACCCCACGGGATTTTGTTGCTCCAAAATCTCGGGACGAGATTTCTTTAAGGGCGTAAGATTGTAACATCCCAGATGTTAATAAGTAATTAAAATATTAATCAAATACGTTATCAAGTGTAATCATCGAATATCATGGCATAAATGCATTCATGTTTTAATTATATCTTTTATGTGATGCTTAGTTTTATACATGAAATGATGAGTTGATTGATAATTCAAAAACTATTTTCAAAACCCTGTTTTACCCCTCTTTCTATATTTCACAATTTGTAAGGAATTTTGATATACTCTCAAAATATGGTTTGTAGATCTTGACAAGAGATACAAAGTTGGTATTCAAAGTTTTTCAAGTTTCCTAAAATAATTTCAAATGAATTTGAAAATATAGTTTTTCTGTATTTTCCCCTTTTTGATTTTAAATCCATATTTCAAAAATTATGCATAATTTGGAAAAACTTTCTCTATGAAAAGTGTTTGGTTTGATAAGCTGAATATTTCATAGATTGTAAGATTTTCAAGTTTTATTGAAAAACCAAAAGTAGTTTCAAATATTTGTTTCTAAGATTTTGTTTTCCTTTTAAATTTGAATTGATATTTCAAAGTAAGCAGAAGTTGAAAATATTTATTAAATGAAAAGCGTAGCTCTTGAAAAGTTATAAGAACTTTATTTTTGGAGTTTTTTAAGTTTCTATACGAATTTGGGAGTAAATTGATAAATTTGAAAATCAGGCGCACTGCTACAGTACCTGTGATGCTGCTCTTCTGTCTGGCCGCCGCGTCGACGCCTGTTGATGTAAAGTTCTATCTGCAAATACACCGGGCTAATACCCAAATTCGATATCCGAAGCGTGCCAGTCGATTTGACCTGTTAATCGACAAGGATCATAACTTGAACAAAAACCGAACGAGACGACAGCGATGCGCCCGGACGTCAAAGCTCGTATTGCTCGGGAACACGGAACTCGCGAGGTCACCAGAGATCGAGTTGATGCAGCCCGTCGATTCTCTAAAGAACTCTTTGAAAAAAGAAAATACTTGACAAAGTCGTCGAAAAGTAAAGTGCTGGTAGAAGTAAATTACGATAAAAAGTAGATTTGTTTATTGATGCTTCCATCCTCATTACAATGCTCTTTGGCACATATTTATACTCTGCTATTCGAAGAATCCTAACCGAATACGAAAAGCTTAAATATATATAAATATAAAAAAATAAACTTATTCCTTATACGAACTCTATCTCTAAAGGAAAGGAATAAAACTCGTATAGGAACTGGACTCAGACTACACTACGAAAATCCTAAGCTCACATGATGCCGATCCTCTGTCCGTTTCCATCATGATGAGGTTATCCTTCCATCGGCATACTCTCTGGTATTGGCAACAATCTTCTAGTCTCCGGCCTGTCTCATCGGCAGGAATCCTCTAGCTCTCTGCAGTCTCATCGGTAACAGCTCTTCAGCCTTATCAGTAATAACTCAGACCAATCCACCCTTCATCGGCAACCACTCATCGACAACATCAAAAGCAATGCTGAAGACAAAATAATAACCAATCCCTTGCTGATTAGCTCAATTTCTGATTCTTACTGACACGTGCCAAACAATGGTGTCAACACATGCCCCCCAATTTTGGAGTATAAAATACTTTATACACCGAAATTTCCTCTAAGTCATGATTACCCACCGCCGAGCCGCCTGAACGTCCCCTCGAACATTGTGTGCGCCACAGTAAAAACCCTGTATCAATGGGCCCATAAAATACTTCCTCCATCGTGGCCCATCCTTCATTCTCGATTCAACCCTAGCATTTTCTCTCTCCGGCGGCGACATCAGCAAGCAGTCTTCCCGCGAACTCGACTGGTGATATTCTTAGCGGCAGTCTTCAATCTTCATTAGCATTCCTCACTCTTCTCGGCTTCATCCGCAGCCATGGCTGTCAACTTCGACGTCCCCAAGGTTAATTTTCTTCTTCATTCATCTTTTGATATTTCTTCTCTCCTTTTTTCACATAACCCAGGACTCCTCTTTACCTTCCTCCTTGATCTTTAATCTAGGAACTTTGCAATAAGCTCATCATCCCCATGCACTGAGACCAAATAATTTGCTTAGGCCCAATGGAGAATCCAGATCTGACCGATATCATCAACGCAGAAACCAACCGCATCCCCTTCAGAGCTCAAAATTTCAACTTAGAACTTTGGACCGATACTTTCTGATCCTAACCAAAGATCACCAAAGGATGGAAAGACTGGTACTTGAGGGTTGCCAGGTCGATGGAGGTCTATTGGGCAGAACGCAGATTAGATCAATGCATCAGACTGTCCATTGCCGATATGGAGAAGAGTGAGTCAATTTTAATCGCTGCCTCTTACTTCTGGTCTGACATCATGAATGCCTTCATATTCAAACACGGACCAGTTTCTCCTACTCTTGCCGATGTGTTCATGCTGACTGGACTGGACATATCAATTGCCGATGAGAACACTCTATTCCAGAGGAAGCCCGAATATCGACTGACCACCTGAAACATCGGTGGCTAGACCAGGTACATTAAAGAATATCAGAAATCCGGATCGGTCAGTCAGAGGGAGCATTCAGCCTTCCTGAATATGTGGCTAGAAAAGTTCATCTTCTACAGTAGAACAGTCGGACCAACCAATATGCATCTATCTGCAGCAGAGATGTTAGCTAATGGCGTCAAACTTCCTCTTGGCCGATACCTTCTCGGTTCAGTCTATCATCTCCTCCACCAAGTTTCACAAAGGCTGTTACAAGACAAGCCCATCGACAATCTGGGAGGTCCTTGGTGGTTCATCAACATGTGGCTAAATGCACATATGCACAAGTACCTTCACTTTGATTTATTCGCCCAACAGTTCTCTCGAGATCTCCCTGAAGATTACCAACTTGGGGAAGATGAATCGGCAACACGCCCCCCTCAATTTTGGAGAAGCGTTAGTAGTATTTCCAGGGGCAGAGGCAAGCAGAGCCCAAATTGGCAACTTCTTCCAAAGGCTCTACATCGACATCCCTCCTGAGCTCCGGGCCTGGGTCCCTTACATTGATGAAGAAGCAAGGTTCCATCTGCTCTTCAACTTTGCCGACGATGCCCAGAATAAAGACACTGAAATCCTCAGCGCGATGATCACCCCTCGTGCCATCCCGGTCAATATGTTTGGAAGTGGGAAGAACATCAATACTACATATGAGTTCTATAATCCATTGGTAGTAGCAAGACAACTAGCTTTCGGGCAACTGCCCATCAAACTCTGCTATGCCGATGTGATTAAGCCGAGAGAAACTATCACTAGCAGCATGGACTGGTGCAAAATAGTCACTCTTCCTCCTAATACTGATACCTCTAATGTTGACCTGACCAATTGGGCACCAGCTTCCTTCATCACCAAATCTTTCAAATTATGGTGGCAAGAGTGGAAAGAGCAACTATTCTTCGCATCTCCTCACTTCTATTAGAATCTCATCGACCCTGATCATGCCATACCTGCCGATGCAGTATGTTTGACCATCTGCGCTTCTTCCAATTCTCTTTTTCAGTCTATTGACAACTAACTCCTTCTCAACAGGTTGATGACCCGATCCCAACATTGAGCAAGAGCGGCAAAGTCATAAGGCTACGGCCGATATCCCCAATATCCATAATCGGCCACAGAGCTCCCTCATTAGATGCTCTGATGTGCTGTGGTCGTTTCAAGAAGAGCTCCTCCAAATCAAAATTGACCAGAAGTATGGCTGCTCCATCGAACACGGCTGCATCCTCAGCACAGACATCCCAGGTAACTGTCTTATTTTCTTCTGTGTGTGCCGATTGCCATGATATACTGATCTCATATTTTAGGGTGCAAGTTCTACATTTGTTGAATCCTCATCAGCAACTCACCCTTCATCTCCACCTGCTGCACCTTCATCGCCACACTTCGTCATCCTTAACGATTCTCCAGAGGTACCCCTCAAATTAAACTCTGACCATCGTATCGGCACTTTTACTCATCTGCTTCTCTCACAGCATCAAGTAGTCACATCGACAACTGCCCCAAGTGCGCAGACATCTCAACCATCCATTACCGATGCCCCCCAGCCATCCAGTGTCGATATTTTACAGCACAAGCGTAAGGCTTCAACGGAGGACGAGTCTCAATCAAAACGGGCGAGGCTTACACCAGCTCCAGTCGCATCATCGGCATCCTCGCCTTGCCAGACATCGCCCGATGCTCCTGTGCAGGCTTCCCCATCAGCAACTATTCTTCAATCGACAATTGTACCTGTACAAGAATCTTCATCGGCACTGGCATTGCAGCAGCAACCAACCGAGGTACCAACGCAAGAAACGCCATCGGCAATCATATCCTAGGTTGCTTCCTCCAGCCAAAGGCGAGAAATTGCCTTGAAGCAAGTAAGTTAACTTCCTTAGTTAATTTTTGACATATCCTTTGATAACAACTCTTCCCTTTCAGGAGCAAGATTCCCCCGATAGCCTATTCTCTTTCTCTATTATTGGAGATATTCCTGATGATAAAGAGAACGAAGAAAGCTCTGCCCCAACCTTCGAAGCCTTATCATTCGAAATCAAATCTAGGCTGGAGACACTGCTATCCCTGCTACAACAGGAAACTTCTCGGTTAATCCAGGATTCTGACCCTACCAGGGCAACTTTCAAGGCAATCCGAGGCCAGATTCCTGCCGATGTTGAAGAAACACTCTTCCAAGCCGCACATCTAGAGAGTCGGCAACTTCAGTATCAAAAAGCTGCTCAACGCATTGCTGACAGAGCTACCCAGGCATGATTCCAGGAGGAGATGATGAAGTATAAACAATCTGCCGATGAGAAACACAAAGACATCGGCAAATTGGAAGCTTCCCGTATGGAGCTGGAAGAGAAGATTTCCCAACTATCGACAAAAAGAGAAGCTTTATTAGCGGAGCTAAAAAAGGTTGAAGAAGCCCTGGATACAGTCACTCAAGAGAAAGCCCAAATGCCTGACACTATCAAGATTCTTCAGCAGGAAAGGGACAACCAAGCCCTCAAGACACTGGCTCTTAAGAAGAAAATCAAGCCAGTAGAAGGCAATGCCGATGAAGATGTAAGGACAATAGAGGAAGCCAACCAGATTCTCCTGCGTGCGATATCGGCTATTCATTCACTGCTGAACTTGTAAACTTCTTTTCCATCGGCAAAGTAGTGCATCGGCAATTTGTAAAACTTCATATTAACGTAGCGCCGATACGTTCTTATTGAACAAGTATTATATCTGTTTCTTCATGCATCGATCCAAATACTAGGATAATATTTCTTCAGATATTTACCGTTCAACGCTCTAGGAAATATTTCTCCTTCAAGAGTTTCTAGGATATAAGCATTACCAGGAACGGACCGATTTACTCGATAAGGACCTTTCCAATTAGGAGACCACTTGTCGAACTTTGCGCTCTTAGTCCCAATCGGTAAAATTAGTTTCCAGACTAGATCACCATTAATAAATTCCTTCACCTTTACCTTCTTGTCATACCACCTAGCAACTCTTTTCTTATTCTCATCAACGCTGAGTAAAGCCTTTAGCCGATGACCCGCCAAATCTTCCAACTCATCTTTCATGAGTGTATTGTAATCATCAGTCGATAGTTGATCTTGATGAAATATTCACCTCGAACTGATCTTTATTTCCCAAGACAAAACCGCGTCATGTCCATATACCAACTGATAAGGCGACACCTTAGTAGCACCATGATAGGCCATTCGATACGACCATAAGGCCTCGTTCAAAACCATGTGCCACCTCCTGGGATTCTCCTTAATCTTGCGCTTAATGAGTTTAATCATCCCTTTATTACATGCTTTGGCCTGACCATTAGCTTGAGCATAATAAGGAGAAGAGTTTAAAACCTTAATTCCCATCTCATCGATAAATCCATCAAACTCTCCTGAAGTGAACATGGTTCCTTGATCGGTCGTAATGGTCTGAGGAATACCGAACCGATACACAATATGCTCCTTCATAAAATCAATCATGTTGGCCGACGTCACATTTTTCAAAGGAACTGCCTCAACCCATTTTGTAAAGTAATCGGTGGCAATGAGGATGAATTTATGCCCTTTGCTTGATGGTGGATAAACTTGACCGATGGTATCAATAGCCCATCCTCGAAACGGCCATGGCTTAATTATGGGATTCATTGCCGATGCGGGTGCTCTTTGAACGTTGCCGAACTTCTGACACTCTTGACACCCTTTAAAATACTTGAAACAATCTTCAAGTATTGTTGGCCAGTAAAATCCGTTTCGCCTGGTCATCCACTTCATCTTGAAAGCCGACTGATGTGCCCCGCATACTCCTTCATGAATTTCGCCCATTAAACTCTTTGATTCTTCTTCACCAAGACACTTGAGCAAAACTCCATCCATTGTTCGATAATATAACTCATTATCTAGGAGCACGTACTTAGTAGCCTGAAACCTTATACGCCTTTTGACCTTCTTAGATGGATCCTTCAAATAATCGGCAATCTCCTTCCTCCAATCATCGGCATCAGTTGCCGATGTCAGCACTTCCTGGACCGACTGGTACCCCGAAGCATGCTGTGCTAGCCGATTAGCCTCTTCATTATGCAATCTGGAGATATGTTCAAGGTGGAAGTCCTTAAACTCCATTAATAACCATCGACATTTTTCATAATACGAGATTAAAACTTCACTTCAACATTCATATGTCCTAGCTAATTGATTAATAACTAGCATTGAATCACCAAAGATTTCAATAGCATCGGCACGGACTTCCCTGAGTAACTCCAATCCTTTCAACACAGCCTGATATTCAGCCTGATTGTTTGTCGATGTGGTAGCAATCGGCAATGAGAATTCGTATTTCTTCCCTTGAGGTGATATCAACACAATGCCAATGCCTGCTCCTTCTCCACATGTAGAACCATCAAAGAAAAGTGTCCATGGAGCAATCTCTAAGGAATTTACCATGCCGCAATGCTGAGTAATAAAATCGGCCATCACTTGCCCTTTGACTGCTTTAGCTGATTCATAGTGCAGATCAAATTCCGATAATGCTAGAATCCACTTGCCGATTCTTCCACTTAGAATTGGCATTGACAGCATATACTTGACCACATTGTCTTTGCATATAACAGTGCATTCGGCCGTTAACAGATAATGCCTTAATTTAACACAGGAGAAATATAAGCATAAGCATAACTTTTCAATGGCCGAATACCTGGTCTCAGCATCTACCAACCTTCTGCTCAGGTAATAGATTACACATTCTTTTCCTTCAAACTCTTGGATTAGAGCTGACCCAATGACTTCATCATCACCCGACAAATACAACCTGAAGGGTTCTCCATGTTGAGGTGGAACTAGCACTGGAGGATTCACCAAATACTTCTTAATTTCTTCTAAAGCCAATTGTTGTTCTTCTCCCCACACGAATTCCTGATCAGCCTTCAGCTTCAACAATGGACTGAAAGCTTTGATTCTTCCTCATAAATTAGATATGAATCTTCGAAAAAATTAATCTTGCTGATCAGAGACTGTAGTTCGGTCTTATCGGTAGGAGCAATCACTTTATTGATGGCATCAATGGACTTTCTGCTAATTTCAATACCCCTCTGATGCACCATGAAGCCTAAGAATTATCCTGCTGATACACCAAATGCACACTTGTTGGGATTTATTTTCAACCCATGTTTCCTTGTGCACTCCAATATCTTCTGCAAGTCAACCAGATGATTTCTGAAGTCTCTAGACTTAACCACTATATCATCTATATAAATTTCAACTAATGCGCCGATGTACTCATGAAAAATATAATTCATAGCTCTCTGATAAGTAGCACCGGCATTCTTCAAACCAAAAGTCATGACTATCCATTCAAATAACCCCACATGACCTGGACATCTGAAGGCAGTCTTGGAGATATCTTCTTCGGCCATAAAGATCTGATTATATCCGGCGTTCCCATCCATGAAGATAATAATCCGATGTCCAGCAGCAGCATCAATTAATAAATCAGCAACGGGCATCGGGTAGCCATCCATCGGTGTAGCTTTGTTAAGATTCCAGAAATCAATACAGACACGAAATTTCCCATTCTTCTTGTAGACAGGAACCACATTAGAAATCCATTTAGCATATCAGCATTGTCGGATGAACTTTGCTTCAATCAACCTTGTTATTTAGGCCTTGATATCAGGAAGCACTTTAGGATTGCATCAGCGTGTTGGCTGCTGATGTGGACGAAATCCTTGTTTGATAGGTAGCCGATGTTCGACAATTGATCGATCTAACCCGGGCATCTCTGTGTAATCCCAAGCAAAATAATCCTTATATTCTTTCAATAAAGCAATCAATTATTTTATGCTCTGGAGATCTAACTTAGCACTAACAAAAGTTGGCCTCGGCCTACCGCCATCTCCAATGTCTACTTCTACTAAGTCATCAGCCGATGTAAATCCATGGCCCAATTTTCCATCATCGGCAAACCTATCCATTATAACTCATCTTCGGAGCCGACTGCTTGGATCAGTGGCAGCTCATAATTGGCAATCCTGAGAAACTCTAAATCCCATGCTTCTCCCGATATACACTTGGACCGCTCGTAAGTTTTTGACTCTGCCGATGATATTATATAAGATGAATCACCAGGGACTACTTCAATCTTATCTTCCACCCACTGTACGAGGCACTGGTGCATTGTAGAAGGAACACAGCAATTGGCATGAATCCAATCCCTTCCTAATAGTAGATTATAAGCACCTTTACCGCAGATGACAAAGAACGTGGTCGGCAATGTTTTGCTGCCAATAGTTAAATCAGTGCAAAGCGCTCCCTTAACTGGTGATATATTACCTTCAAAGTCTTTAAGCTTCATATCAGTCTTGGCCAGATCTTGATCTCCTTTCCCAAGCCTTCAAAACATGACATATGGCATGATATTAATTGCAGCTCCCCCATCTATGAGTATCTTGGATACTGGCTGCCTTTCAATTCTGCCTTTGACAAATAAAGCTTTGAGATGCTGTCTCTCATCATTGGTAGGCTTCTTAAAAATAGCCATCATTGGATCCAAGGTCAATTGAGCTATTTGATCGGTAGGAACAACTTCCTCTTCATCAACGGTAAGTGCTAGGAATTCCATCGGCAACATGAAAACCATGTTGATATCTGTCGATGGACCTTCATCTTTGCACTTTGGTTGCCACACTTGAGACATCACCCCACGGGAGTTTTCTTCTCTGTGCTCATGTTGCATCTTCCTCTTCTGAGTTTTTGTCAGACCTTCAGGGCACCATTGAGGAAGCTTTGTCTTCCAGACAGGCTGATAACATTTCGTATTTGAATCTGGGCAGTTTATGTTGGGATCTCTGCAGAGTATTGCTTCATCAGGAACTCTTGCATTAGCCATCACCTCGAGTTCTTCCTGATCCATCAGAAAACAGTCGTCATGCCCACCCAGCCTTTCATGTACACTAGTTCTGCCCCCAGCCGATCATGCACTGATGCCCTTCCTCTGATCGGCTCATTGACGCACCATCTCCGATCACCATAATACGGTCTTCTTTTTGTCCGATCGGCTCGATCATAACCATTGCACTCAGGGCAGCTATCAACAGTAGGCAATTTAATGCCTTCTTCCCAGCAATAAATGAAGAACGGGCATCTCCAATGATCTTCATGCCAACGCCATTCTTTTCGACGCAACTCTTCCTGTTGCTGCCGATAGCGATCACCTAAAACTCTATAGGGAGCAGGTCTAGGAGGTCTTCTGGAACTGCTGCTTTCTTCAACTGCTCTTTTTCCTCTTAAGTCATCAGTGGTTACTTGATTTCTGGGATCCACCAAGGCATTCCTCTTAGCATTTATCGATGTTAATACTCTGGTCTTGCTCACAGCATCCACCATGTTTGCTGGGAAAGGGTGCTAATCAATCTTCATTGGCCTTTGAGATTTAGAGTTATCAAACTTAATTCTCCCGGACTCAATAGCTGATTGCAATTGCTGCCTGAATACTTTACAATCATTGGTACTGTATGAAGTTACATTATGAAATTTGCAGTACCTCATTTTCTTTAGCTCTTCTGCCGATGGGATCACATGATTAAGTGATAGCTTGATTTGGCCCTCTTGAAGCAGCAGATCAAATATTCTATCGGCCTTCGTGATGTCAAATGTGAACTCCTTTTGACCAAAAGGATAAGATATTGGCTTCTTACCTTTCACCCACTCAGCTAGGCCGATAGTTGGTTCTTCATCTGAGTCTGATTCCTCTGCTTCTTCTACAAAGGACACCTTTTTACTCCAAGTCTTTCTAGGTTCTGGAGCTCGAGCACCTTGGTCAGAAATCCTCTGCACAATATGGCTTAAACTTTCAAACTCCTAAGAATTGTACTTGTCTTTGAGGTGCGGCAACAGACCCTAAAAAGCTAAACCAGCCAACTGGCAATCATCAAGCACCAAGCTGTAGCATCTGTTTTTCATATCTCGTACTCTTTGCACAAAGCTCTCCACTGATTCGTCACTTCGTTGTCTCAATTTCACTAAATTGGTAAGCTTCTTCTCATGGACACCAGCAAAGAAGTACTTGTGGAACTGTCTCTCCAAATCCGCCCAAGTATGAATAGAACTCGGCGGCAATGAGATAAACCATGTGAATGCCGATCCAGACAATGAAGATGAGAATAATCGAACTCTCAATTCATCCCTGTTAGCTGCTTCTCCGCACTGGATGATGAAACGATTAATATGCTCCATTGTTGATGTATCCTCCTATCCAGAGAACTTAGTAAAATCCGGTACCTTGTACCGATTTGAAAAAGGAATTGAGTCATATGCTGGAGGGTACGGAGTCCGATAAGAGTAAGTATTAATCTTGGGCTGAATTCCAAATTTCTCTTTCATCACTTCTGCAATCTTATCGGTCCAAAACGCATCTTGATCTTGCTGATGCACTGGCTGAATTTCTGCTAGAGGCGCTGGCTGATATGCTTCTACGTGTCCTTGTGGTACTCAGTTTGGAGGAATCGGCATATTCACAGCACCAGTCTGCGGAGCAAAGCTCATCGGTTGTCTTGCCGATGTTTGATCCTGGAAAGCTGCCTGTGGACAATACTACTGAGTCCCCATCACCTGGTAGCTTGGCTAAATAGCATGTTGCTGAGCTAGTGCTTGCCCTGACCAATTGTGATTATAACTCATTGGCACCTGACTTGCCGATGGCTGATAGCTCGCTGACAATTGATGCTCTTGTATGATTGGATGATAACCAGCATAATTGCCTTGATTTGCAGGTAACCCAGATTGAGATACAAATGGCACTATGGGTTGTTCTACAGTAGAAACCTTCTGTTGCATTGGCGAGGAACTTGCTAATGGATTCGCATAAGATGTCTGCTGCGGAGGCGCGTGGAATCCCATTGACAATGGCTGTATAGTAGGAGGTGTAGTAGAATAATGTGATACCTGGGTCATCGGTCGGACCAGAGTAGCCGATACCATAGGACTCTTTCCTGCTACATCATGCACTTGAGGCAATCCAGAATTGGCGGTAGATGGTCCTGGAGGCATCCCATATCCCCACCAATCAGCAGCAACCTGGCTGTGTTGACCTGAAGGACCTGACATTGCCGATGCCGATAGATCTGTACCCAATTGAGTGATCTGCCTTTCCTGAGATGTTAGATCTGATCTTATCAGCGTGGCTTCAATGTTAGGTGATCCTGATAAAGCTGGAGGAGTAGGAGCTTTCATACTCTCAACGGCTGGAATTGCCGATGGAGTACTGACAGATGCCGATCCCGGCTGATGATATGTCAGCCCGACATAACCTGGTGCTTGTACTTCTCTTAATGTTTTCACAATAGCATTGTAAATAGTATTGGACAGCACGGTGGAGTGGTTGATCAAAGCATGATTCAATGCAGAATTAACCATCTCCTCTAATTTACCAGGGTTGGAGTCAAAAGTTACCTGCCGAGGCAACGGCAGATCTTGCTTCTAGATTACTTCTCTGCCCCTATTCTTGCTAAAAGACTTTAAGCAGAGCTGCCTGTAATCCTCCATAGCTTTTTCCATGGCTAGCTTCTGATCTTTCTTGAGATCTGACTCTGATATCTCGATGATGTTCTCTGGATTGATATCAGCAGGGTTCTTCATGATAAATCTGTTGACTTAGTCCCACCGAGCGTGCCAAAAGATGTGTTGATGCAAAGTTCTATCTGCAAACACACCGGGCTAATACCCAAATTCTATATCCGAAGTGTGACAGTCAATTTTACCTGTTAATCGACAAGGATGATAACTTGAACAAAAACCGAACGAGACAACAGCGATGTGCCCGAACGTCAAAGCTCGGATTGCTCGGGAACACAGAACTCACGAGGTCGCCGGAGATCAAGTTGATGCAACCCATCGATTCTCTAAAGAACTCATTGAAAAAAATACTTGACGAAGTCGTCGAAAAGTAAAGTGCTGGTAGAAGTAAATTGCGATAAAAAGTAGATTTGTTTATTGATGCTTCTATCCACATTACAATGCCCTTCGGCACATATTTATACTCTGCTATTCAAAGAATCCTAACCAAATACGAAAAGCTTAAATATATATAAATATAAAAAAAATAAACTTATATCTTATACGAACTCTATCTCTAAAGGAAAGGAATAAAACTCGTATAGGAACTGGACTCAGACTACACTACGAAAATCATAAGCTCACATGATGCTGATCCTCTGTCCGTTTCTGTCATGATGAGGTTATCCTTCCATCGGCATACTCTCTGGTATCAGCAACAATCTTCTAGTCTCCGGCCTGTCTCATCGGCAACAACTCTTCAGCTTCATCGACAGCAATCCTCTAGCTCCCTGCCAGTCTCATCGGTAACAGCTCTTCAGCCTTATCAGTAACAACTCAGACCAATCCACCCTTCATCGGCAACCACTCATCGGCAACATCAAAAGCAATGCTAAAGACAAAATAATAACCAATCCCTTGCCGATTAGCTCAATTTTCGATTCTTACTGACACGTGCCGAAAAACGGTGTCAACAACGCCTGTGCCGCTTGGCCGCTCCGTCGTGGCGTTTCTAGTGCAGAAGCCTACGTGGCTGACCTCAAGCAGATGTTGGACGCCTAAAAGACACGCCCATGTACTCTTGAACCCAAGCCAGTCGTCATCTTCTTCTTCTCCTCTTCGCCTGTTGCCGACGCCATGGCCGAGCTCGCCATTGTCGCCGTTCTCACCACCAACAGCCACGCCCATCCATTCCTTTCTCCTCCAGCAGTTTCACCTCATCATGGCGTACCCGTAGAGCTCATTTAAATCACCTCGCACCGCTAGAATCATCTTCGCGCCATCACCGTCCTCCTCTTCGGTCAGGACGCCGCCGTCACTGCCATCACCGTCAATTTCGAGCTCTACCTCATCTCTGACCTCATTCTATAGCGTGTCGTGATCGTGGTGAGCTTCTGGTCATGCCCATGACCTTAGTATCATCTCTGCTGTGCCATAGCCGCCGGTCCGCCGTGGAGTTGCCCGTCATGGTCGCGACTCACGTGGCCACGCCTCCATGGACTATCTCCGGCCGAGCCGTGGGCACCAACGGATGTGAACGAGCTCCAAGAGGCTTTCCCACTTCCCCATCGCCGTCGAGCCCTCCCCAGCCGGGAACGGTGAGCTCTGCCCACCTTCTCTGTTTTATTTTCACGACCAGGGACCTCGTCCGAGAATTCAACAAAAAGTAGGGGTCTAACTGCGAAGTCCATGACTTAGGTGAATAGTGCCCCGAGGACCTGTTTGTAGCAGTTTTTCTTAAACTTCAGAAATTCATATCTGGAGTTTCGTAAATTCGTTTTTGGTGAACCAAATTTTGTTGTGTTCCTTGTGATGCCTAGTTTTTAGTAAAAATATTAAACATGCCATGTTTTGTAGAAAAATAAATAGTTATGTTTTATGCCTTTATTTA
>CM041637.1:17404705-17414746 GCA_023333625.1 Bothriochloa decipiens
TTTTTTTTTTTCTGTACTTGTTGTGTGAGATGTGTGTTGGTTGTTGGCCCTTATTGGCTCAAAAATATCACAGTAAAGCAACGTACAACGATACGGATCGATGCGTTTTGTTACTTGCTTCAGCACGTCAGAGCACATACGAAACACATGATAGTACGTAGTCGAAGTTACTGCTAGTACTACGTAGTAGAGGCGATCCATGCACCAGCATAAGGGATTACTTACAGGTGATTGGCTCGGTGACGATGGAGGAGTGGTGGTGCGAGTGGTATCGCGCGTAGAGGAAGTGGTGGTGCAGCGCCCGGTGGAACCAGTAGTAGAGGAACTCCACGGGCCCGGCGTGGAGCAGCGCCATCACGGCGGCGCCGTCCGACCTCCACGCCGGCAGGTGCCTGGCGCTCGGGATCAGCAGGTAGCCCACGTAGAAGAAGAGGCCGTTGAGGATGATCTGGTCGTCCCTGCAGATGCATGTTCACATCAGCCGATCCAAAAGCTAATAGCTAGCTAGCTATCAACCAGCAGCACATCCATCACTGACCATCCTCGCTCTCTGTCGACCTGGTCGAACTCGATGCCGCGGTCGACGATGCGGTGCTTGCTGCGCGCCGTCTGGTAGCGCGCGGCGCTGATCCAGATCTGGTTGTGCGCCATCCGCAGCAGCAGCGACGGCAGGATGAGCGCGAAGGCCAGGTCGATGTCGCCCCACCCCCGCGCCACCACCCGCCGCGCGCCGTGGACCACCACCGGAGCCATCACCAAGTACTGCATATGCCAAATTAAAAGCCGATGATATTATTGCCAGTCAGAACAGATTACACTCAGAGGTCAGAGCGCATGGCGTGGCTTCATTTGAGGTTGGCTTTGATGGCGAGGATCATCGTTCCGTGCATGAGGATGAGGACCACCACCGCATCGGCACTACGCACACCCGGCTTGGACTGAGAGCGAAATGATCTCGGGCATAACCAATTTCCCATCCCCTGTCCATCTCAGATGATCGTATCTGCCGATGGTAGTGTGGTAGCTAGCCATACCATATGCGCGCGTGTCTCTATCCCAAAAAACAGCCGGGAGAGCGCACGCATTTATTTGCTCCCAGGATTGTTGGCTTTGTTGTACGCTTGGAGAACGATCCAAGGTCTTATTATTTTATTTCTTATTATATACGAGATTTATTTTGCTGAGACGATAATAAATACACGAAAAGGTATGAACAGTTGTTTCTTTTTTGTGGGATGTTGTTGCCTACTGTACAGAAACGTACTACTACGAGTTGATGGCTTGATTCCATCATATCTGATGGGGAAGCAAAAGCCAAAAGCTAGTAAACCACACATACGTAATGACAAAAACCGTGATCACGTCCTAATGATAAAACAGCATCAGCCGAGCTAGCACCGGAAAAAGCATGCAAATTACTGCTAGATTAATCTCGTTCTAGTTTACTCACGCCCGACGATGTACACACAGAGTAACCGCCTCCTAGGTGAAGCTCTCTCAAGCTCACCATCACGCACGCAAGCAAGCAGTACAGACGACGGTAGTCCTACAGCTAGCAACGAGACCGCAGACGGCGCACAGCCATGGCGGCGCGGCGGCCTTGTGTTGCTTCCGACGCATCGCATATTCGCATGCATGGATGATAGATCTCAAACGCAGGCGCAAACCAAGGAAGAAGATGAACGAGGAGAGGAGAGTAGTAAGAGGCACCTTGAAGTTGCCAAGCCTCTGCCATGGCCATTCAGTCAAAGGGCCCGGCCTGGTGGCCATGGCGGCTCGACGCCCCCTCCTTTTGCTCCTCTGCACCAGCGCACCTCGCGGTCCGCTGCTCCTCGCCAAGCGCTTACCACCCTCTTCCTAGTGTTTTATAACCGCGCAGCCGGCGGGCAGGGGCAGGTTCGCTCGGCCGCTGGCGCACGTCTATTTCTATCTCCGGCTGGGTTTAGTTGCCGCGAATTTTGAAAGAAATTATCACCTCAGCGTACCGTAGTATTTCGTTTGTATTTGATAAAAATTGTTCAAACTTCGAGTAACTAGACTCAAAATATTCGTTTCATAAAGTACAATAAAACCGTGTAATTAGTTTTTGATTTTATCTACATTTAGTACTACATGCATGTACCGATATTTTGATGTGACGGATGATAGTAATTCTGCATAGTAAATTTTGGGATGATTTCTGGGTAACTAAACACAGCCTCCGGTCTTTTTAAGTTCCCCGAAGCTAGATTTCTGCAGCAGAATTTTTATAGTATTTTATTTATATTTAATAAAATTATTTAAATTTTAATTAATTAGATTTAAAATATTCATCTTGATAAGTACGACCATTGGATTTTGATTTCTTCGCCCCACGCGGTCAGAGCCTGCGTGCGAGAGCAGAGAGAGAGCACTGGGCTGGGCCCCGGACTGGCCGTCTACAGTGCTTCTACGGACTGCAGCAGCCGGCCGCTGCATTGGCGCCGGCCGCACCCGCATTGATGCTGAGCAGGCGACCGGCGTAGTACAGTACTGTACCACACTAGCGGCCGGACCTCTCGGCTGGCTCGGTGGCTCCCATGTCTGTACCAGATCGTACCAGTAGAGATACGACGCGCGGCGCCGATGCGGTTACACAGCACACAAGCGCAATAATGCGGTGGCTGGCTAGCACGGCACTAGCAGCAGCCAGGGCCCGGCCCGCCGCGCGCGATGCGGAGGCGGCGGCGGCCGGCCTCGTCCCCCTCCCGCGCCCGCGCCCATGCCGCGTACGTATACGGGGCTGCGGCACACGGGACTTGCAGCAACAAAAACGTTTCGGTAGCTCGATCCCAGTGGCGTTCACGCGTCCCGGCGTGCGCGCCCGGGGCGTGAGCGAGTGAGATTGGCGTGTGGGGTGGGGAAGATTGGGGTTTGGGCCGTTGGTTGGAGGTTGGGGAGAGAGAGACCGCCGTCCACGTCAACGTTCGTTCCGTTGCATGCATTCCAATTCCATTCCGTTGGCGCTACTCCCAGCGGCCCCCTGCGGTTCCGGCCGTTGGGGGGAACGGACAGATGGGGGTGCAACGGCTGCTTGCGTAGCAGCGTATGGCAAGACATGTGCGGAGTGTGACCTGAGAGGACGAGTGTTGTTGTGCGGTTACTGTGGAATCCGGTCTTCTTCAACCGCTGGAGCTTTCCTTTGACCACATGCAAAAGGAGAGAGAAGAAGGGGGTACGGAAAGGACACATCTTTTTGTTAACGGCGAGTGTTGTAATAAAGCTTCAATTAATCTGTCCAACCTTACACCCAAAGAAAAGAGTAGTAGTTATCACAACGATCTACTTTCTCTCTCTCCTCTTGTCCATAGGTTGATAGGTCCTAGCCGCACAAGGACCCCACTAAATCAAGCAATTCACACAAATCCTAGCACTCAATATCATCTTGATCATCGAGCTCATCGGAGAACCATTGTCGTGTATATACATGACTCCATCAACAAGTCTTGAGATCACACATTTCCACACTAACTTTGTTAGAATTTTAGACATTATTCATTATATTATTATATAGAAGTTAACAAATATAAAAGTAAGAGAAATATAAATGTGTGGTTTTGTTTAATAACAAATGGCGAAGTGGTATTGTAAATAAACTGCAGTGGTATTTATAGTGGCGAGACAAGTGTTGAAGGGCACACGGGGCGACGCTGTTCACACCAGTCGACATAACGAGCTTGTCGATGTAGTGGATCATAGTTAATGAGGATGTGATATGCAACATCGTACACAAACGTAAGGTATATATAGTTTTTAGAGCTCCAAAATGTCATGAGAAGAAGTTCGAGGTCCTTTATGTGACACCCTTCACATTATTGAGAGGACAACTAGAAATAGACAGTGAGGACGTCCTGGTAAGGTTGGGCTCTTAGTGGGTTGGAGTTTAGGGCAACAAGAGGCCTTGGTTCTCACTAGACCACTATCATGATAATGAGTGAAGGGGTTGCTAAGCAAGAAAAATAGTTAGCAACTTATTGTGGTCACTTAGTTCTCATGTCTGGCTGGTTTCCATACTTATTAGGCTAGGAGATATCTCGATCGTCCCTAAAGTGTGTAGGTGTAGGATTAGGCAGGAGACGTCTCTGGGGAAGACATCTCGCTTGATGATTAGGTACACCACTAGAGTTAAGCCAAGCCATAAGAAAAGGCACGCGCAGAGTGTACTTGCCAGTGTCAATGAGGATACAATCGAGTTACCGGCTCTGAGAAAGTTAAAACAGAAATGAACCAAACGGTTAAGAAGAACGTGATGGCACTAGCGAACGATTCTTTCTTGGAAAGCTTCACCTGATCCAAGTACGACGTTAGCAAAGTTGCTCATAGCTACGTTCTTCCAATAGGTTCCTAAATGAGCCAAGTGGGGATTAAGGTGACAAAACCCTTAGGTTTTGGAGTCATTGCAAAAGATGATTCACTTCTAGATAATCAGATGTATGATTACACCATTTAATTTTTTTTTTGAAAGATCCAGGAACAGACTGTTCCGGCATATATTAATAAGAAGATTGACCCAGTTTATGAGAAAAACCGGGCCCGAAAACCATACATCCCACGCTACACAACCGAGAGAAACGACAACCCGGAGAGATACAAGACCGGACTTCTCGAAAAGCCAAGAAGGTCATCGTTGCCCAGCACGAGCAAAACGCAAGCGCAACTCCGACTTCCTACCATGGCCTTTCAAACACATCCGAGCCAAAAAGACATCCACAGTGACGCCTTCAGGAAGGTTATAGCGTTCGAAGCGCCGCTGTTGCTCGTCCAAGACGGACCGGGTTTTCACCCGTGGAAAAATTAGGGGACGATGCCCTCAACAGGGGAAACGGCGCCCACAGGCGTCGCCGTCGCGAGGCTATCGCCCAAACACCCCAACATCGCACCTCGGCCCAGAATCCAGGTCCCAGCAAGTCGCCACTGTTGTTGCTGCCAGTCGTCTTGCAGAATCCTTGCCAGAGGGGCAGTGACGCTGGCTACGCTGCAGCCGCAAAGCTGCGTTGGTCACCCCCATCGGCAAGACGTCGTGCCGGAAAACCAGCCTTCGCTCCGCCGTACGCGTGTCCATCTGCCGCACGCCGGCACCGACTCCTTCATCTTGACCGTGGCCACGATCAGCACCACGCACTGCTGAGGCCAACCGGGGAGGGGCAGCAGAAGAGGAAAACCGCCCCCAACGCCTGCACAGGCCCCAGCCACGCACGAGCCGCCGGCCACCGCCGCATCCGCCGTTGGACACCACCCGCCACCGCCACCGCTACCGCCGGCAAGAAGACGAAGGATCCCGGCGCTGGGCGCCGCCCCCGACCCAGAGAGGCCCGGATCCGCCGCGAGGACGGGGAACCCAGAACCCTAGGCCAGCGCAGCCGCCCCCACCATGGCCAAGGCCACCAGCGCCACCCTGGGCCTGGGCCATCGGATCCGGCTGCATGGGCACCGGATCCGCCCGCCCGGGCCGAGGAGAGGCCGGCAGCCAAGGCGCCATGAGAGGAGGAAGTGAAGGAGGGGACGGAGGAGAAGCTCACCACGCCGGAGAAGCTCGCCACCGCCGCCTCCCTGCTCCAGCCCGGGCCCTAGCCGGCGCTGCTACGATCCCAGGCAGACGGCCCCGCCGAGCCACCACGCGGCTTGGGCAGGGCGACGCCCGCCGGCAGGCGGCTGCCATCGCCGCCACAACACCGCCACGAGGGAAGAACGGAGCCCCGCCGCCGCCATCCCGGCTGGCCGCGCGGCCTTGCCGGCGGCCCGCTCCAGCGGCGGCGCGACGAGAGAGGTAGGGAAGAGGAGGCCGGGCGCCGACGGCTAGGGTTCCACCCGAGCTACCCGTGTGGTGGGCGACACGGGGGACGAGTTTCTTCCGATTACACCATTTATAACCGACTAATTAACTGACTAGTTGAGATCGACTCGTTTTTTGGGGGACCGAGCCGTAGCTCGGACGGCAAGTCCTCCGGGTGTGGAGGCTGCCGGTCACGGTTCGAGTGCTCTCGAACGCATGATTTCCCACCTAGGAACAGTAGGTTCCTAATATTTTCAAGGTACACACACGCGTACGCGTTTGGTGGTACTGCGCGTTTCCCGCGCAATAGAGACGGCGACGGCTCCCAATCTCTTCTTAGCGTGTGTTCGAACGCGCACGCGTATGTATACGTGTGGTGTGAGTGTGAAGTGTGTGGATTATGTGCGTCCAAATTATACCCCATAAAAAAAAAGATCGACTCGTTTTTTAGGCTACTCTTTTTCGCGAAAGATGTCTTCTTCTGGCTTACACGGTCCAAATAAATAAAGAGACGTACCTACTGGTACCCGAACGTACAGTGCTATACTCTTTTCAGTTGCTGCTTTTCTCAACAGCCAACACACGCACAAGCACGTCAAACACTTGTAACCGGTACCCGAACGCAGTAGTGTATTATACTGTACGTGACAGCCGGATAAGGCCCAATTGTAACTGACACGTACACGTCTTGGCGCGCGCCGGGTAGGCAACGCCGCGACGGCAACGGGGCCTTCGCTTCACCAACAATCCAGGTCTGTTTTAGAACGCGAAACGTGTCCGGCTGTGAGACGGAATCCGAGTCCGACGGATCGGCCACTCCACACCACCGTCTCCGAGAACCCGCGTGGAGTCGGCACCGAACACCAGCGAACGCGACAGCACGTACGACACCACACCACCGCCTTCAAACTCCTTGTCCTCCGCGCATAAATCCGGCGGGTCCCCTCCATCATTCACACGTCATCTAACCAATCTCACACCGACACGGAGACGTACGTGTACGTACGACAGGGATCGCGATCGCGTTGCGCGAGCTGATCCAGACGAGACGCACGACGAGGAGGAGCCCGGCCGCGTGAGACCCGACCGATGAAGCCACCGCAGCAGCAGGTGCAAGAAGGCTCCCGCGGCCGCCTCCTCGCGGGGACCCCGTCGCGGCACGACGGCGACGGCGACGCGGCGCGGACGACGGTCACCAAGGGGTGCGCGACGTTCTGGGTCGGGGAGCAAGGGGAGGCCCCGCGGCGGGTGGCGGTGCCAGTGGCGCGCCTGGGCCACCCGCGGATGCTGGAGCTGCTCGGGGAAGCCAGGGACGAGTACGGCTTCGCGCACCAGGGCGCCATCGTCGTGCCGTGCGCCGTCGAGCGGTTCATGCGGGCAGTGGAGGAGGCCTCGGCGCCGGCGGGCAACAGGCACGAGCACCGCCACCACCACCACCATTTTCGCCTGCCTCCCATTCGCATCGCCCGGTGCTTTAGGCCGTCGCGCTCGCGCGTCCTTGTTTAGGATTCACAAGCACGAGTAGCTGCATGATTCTTCTTCTTCTTTTTGGATTGAAAGCGGCATGGTTTCTATTTTTTGTTCTTGTAAGCAAGAGATTCTTAGTCACGTGATCCACCTGTGGTGAAGCGGTTCGCCCAAAGATCACGGGTTGAGGCCCCGTTTGGATCAAAGGAAATTCATAGGAATTTCATAAGAATCCATTCCTTTGGAAAGGATTGTGAAAGTGACGTTTGGAATGGAGGAAGTTTCAACAGTGAAATAGAGGAAAGTTTCCTGCGTTCGTTGATTTTACAGGAATCAAAACATCCACTCAAAGGATGGGCGGAAGACCGAGGCAGCTGACACATTCGACCGAAATCAGTGGAGCAGCATGAGCCATCTAACTTTACTGATGAATGCACACATCGTCATATTATCTTTTTTTTGTCTGGATTCCGATTCCTACGTTCCAAACATCTATTTCTATGTTTCCTTTCCTTTTCTCTGTTTTGTCAGTACGTCCACGTCCTATTCCTACATTTTGTTTCATTCTTTTATTTTCAATTCCTCGGTTCCAAACAGTCACTGAGCACCTGTGCACCCACCCGTGCTAGAAGGAATATTGCACCTGTTCAGATCATCATTTTTTAAGAAACCATTGATCCATGCTTTCTCCGTCCTCAAATATAAGATATTCAAGCACTTTTAGTAATCAATAGTTTTTGTTCAGAATGCATAAAGGTTGTTCCTTTAAATTTTAGAGTCCAACTCATTTACCTCTTGGCCGTTCGGTTTTTACCGCGTCTCAAACATGATTAAAATGGCAACGCGACCTATTCGGTTCGGGCGGGGCCTCCACGCTCGTCCATGAAAACCTATACTTAGAACTTGAATCCCCACCTCATGGGGTGATAATACCACCAATCCCACCAAAACTAGTGGATCCACGAATCCTACCATACTATAAAATTCATGAAGGCCCCCTTTGATTGAGGGTGAAACGGAGGAAAAACGTAGGATTCTAGATCCTACAGGATTTGGTATTGTTCATCCCTTTGGATGGCACAAAACGATTACAGGAAAAATGGAGGAAACATTCCTACGGTAGCTCTGGAGGAAAAACGGAGGATTTGTACCATCCACTCCGACCTCTTGTGTGCACGAAGACCGAGGCATCCTTGGCTGTTTGCGCCATTTCTTTCCATGTTTCAATGTATGACAAGAGCACAGGTGGTTGTCTAGGCTATCCACTTCTCTACTATGCATGCTTGTCACAGGTAAACAGTAGCTACCCTGCGCAGTACACAGACAAGCACACACATGGCGCATGTATTTCCTTTGCTTCTGCCAAAGGCCTTCCTATGGTTTTCCTGAACTGTTGAATCCTATAGGAAAGTATATGAATTCCTACACTTTTCCTATCCTTATCCTTTTCCTATCCTACTTTCACCTTCCATCCAAAGGGGGCCGAAATGTGTATGCCACATAGGTAAATGAAATAACTGAGCCTATGGAAAAGGTGTGTCAAAGGGGATGGCCCTTGCCAGGGGAAGGATTTGTCGCCGGGAAAGAGCTCACTCGGAAAAGATGTGTCCCCAGCCCGGAGCGAAAATACTGCGAGTATAAGTGATCGCAGATGTCTATTTTAAAAGTATCTAATTCATATGTAGATGTTTTTAAAAATTTTGAAACTTTACACATCAATAGTACCAAACCAGATGTACATTGTCCCAAAATTTTAGATTCAAACGACTTTTATAATGAAAAAATAAATTTCAGTCACTACAGGATAAAATTTAGGATGGGTTAAATTTATTTTTTTCATATGATTTTTTATAAAATTTATTTGAATCTTAAACTTTGGAACAATGCCCATCTAGTTTGGTACTATTGATGTCTAAAGTTTCAATTTTTTTTAAAACTTCTAAATATGAATATCATAAACACATGCGGTCGCTTATACTCACGTGGGTGCTTTTGAGGTCACCAGCCACCGCCACAATAAAAGGATGTGTTGGTCTGGATGCCGTTTGAGGGATGCGCATCAGATTTTGTTGTATGATGGTGCATTAGCCCCCGGAATTTCTAACCATCAGCTGGTTGATTTTGTGTTCCGGCGTCGGTCGATTTTTTTTTGTTGTTGTTTTGGGCTGGCTTTTCGATGTAGCCTGGCATCATGCTTTTAGAGTTCAAATCTAGAAACAGATTGAATAATAAAGGCTTCGATGATTTGTTAGCTAAAATATAAAAAATGCTCCCAGCACAAAGTAAGCTGCCACAAAAGACATACCAGAAGTGACCTCGGAGTCTATTGCTAATGCTCCCCAAGTGGAGCAAGAGAAAAATAAAAGGCCATTCAATGGCAGCATTACAAGTTTGATGAACAAAAAGGTCAGTCATCGTATACCTAGGGAAGAATATGTTCCATTCTTTAATCTAATTGCCTCAATTCCTAAGGCCATGAAGAGGAACAAATATGAAAGATATACACAGACGAACCAGTACAATAATGAAAGGGTCGACGAAACACACCATCAAGTGGATATAAACAAGTTGCTCGAAAAGAACCCATATGAGCAGAGAGGATGTAGAGGATATCTACTGAGAATCATTCGGGACAGCACCATTGGCAATGAGCTTTGAAAAAAAATATTTGGTTTCAGAGGACGAGTACAAAAATTTGCCCACACAGCTGTTTCACTTGCATGAATATTATGGCCCATGAAACATCCTCAATTTTCCACGAAGGGAAAATACACAGAATGGCG
>CM041637.1:17443615-17470821 GCA_023333625.1 Bothriochloa decipiens
GAGTTGGAGATTGATCCTAGTGTGATTATTGAATGACTAATCGAGGGGCACTAAGTGGTGATTTGCAAGTGTGGTTGTTTATTACTCTTGGAGCTTGCGGTTCCTAGACGGCTTGGTGGTTGTCTCCGTGAAGCACGCAAGAAGGACCGTGCGGTGCTCCAGAGTTGGATTTGTGTGGGGCTATTGAGCTCATCGCTAAAGAAGGCAAAGAGCATCTCTAGTAAAATTGAGGTGTAAAGAGTGTCTACTTGATTTGGTCGGCTCAAAGTTTAGTGCTCATGTGGAGCCTACCTAGTGAGGTAGTCCAAAGTTGCGGGCTTGAAGCTAACAAGGGGAGCGGCTATCCTAAAACTTGCCTCACCATGGACTAAGTTATCGATCGACAAGTCACTAAACCATGTAAAAAATATCGTGTGTCAACCTCTACATTGTGGTTTGCTTATCTCAACAAAAGTTTACTTCATTGCAATATATCTTACTGTATTGTTGTTATTTACCGCTTTTATCACTAGCATGTGTGAGAGCTCCCTTGTGGCTACTCTTGTACTAGTTGCTTAGTTTGTTTGAATTTGCCAACTAGAATTGTTTAGAGATCTCTCGGTACTCTTAAGCAACTCCAATGGTTTTGCTAATGAGGTTGGCATTCTTGTTTTTTAAAAAAATCTGAAAATCTTCTTTCCAACGGTTTGATAAATGAACTTATTATTTTTGTTAACTTGGTAAAAACCTGGAATGGATTGGTATATATATGGAAGCGATGTGCTTAGCATTTGGCTCGCGCGCGACTCGAGTGCCATATTTCCATGTTCTGTCGCCACCTGCCTGTTCGTACTGAATGCCTGCATTCATGTTCTGTCGCCACCTGCTGCCCTGATGCTCTACTCGAGTGCTACATAGGACGGGTGCCCGATCTATGTTCTGCTAGCTATTGCCTGGTACAGTGCTACAATGGACGGCTGGTGTTGATTTGACAGAAAATGCTCGTGCTGATGCTACTCGAGTGCCTGTGCTAATGGTGCTGTGCTTGTCGCCACTTGCTTGGCCGACAAATGTTTACCTGATGCAGTTCTTGGCGGCAGATCAGCTAGAGATCGGCGGCCTGGAAACAATCTTCGATGATGGGCGAGGCCACGACCCGTCCCTGGCTTCATGGCGAGGAGCCGGCGGCTTGGAAGCTGGCGAGCGGGAACCGGCGGCGTGCGGCCTGGAAGCCGACGAGCAGGAACTGGCGGCGAGCGGGAACCGGCGGCACGCGGCCTGGAAGCCGACGAGCAGGAACTGGCGACGGTGACCTTGAGCGACGCACGAAAAAAGCGCGCGCATGGCGACACACGATTGATTCTCCCGTGGAAAATGGAAAAAAGCCGGGAAATGTTTATGGGTCCATAATTTTTGTTTTTGCCAAGTGAATAATAGGAAACGATTAGAGATTGACTTTTTTTACTCTTGCCATATTCATTTGGGAGTTGGTAAACTTCATGTTTTGCCAAACCAAAAATGCAAAACCGTTGGAATTGCTCTTAGAGCAACTCCAACGGTTTGATAATTTTTCTTTGGCATTGTTGTTGTTTGCCGGCTCCCAAAACGAAATGAGTAGGATAAAAAAGGCCATCTCCAAGGGTTTAGCAAAATTAATTTGGCAATTACCCAAATTGTGGACCCACGTGATTAGGCCGCGAAATTTTTTCTTCGCGCGCGGTCTTTGCTTCCCGCGACTTCCTTCGCGCGCGCCAGGTCGCCGCCAGTTCTCTCATCATTCCATCAGGTCGCCGCCAGTCCCGGGCTTCCTGCTCCCCATCGTTGCTGCCCATCCCTGGGAAGGCATCGAGGGCTTCCTCCCCATCGCTGCTGCCCAGCCCTGGGAAGGCATTGAGGGCTTGCTCCCCATCGTCGTTGCCAGGTCGTTGTCCAGGACCCTGGTGCCCATAATGCCGCCGCCGACTCCATCGAGTAGGCTTGCACTGCGTATCTCCAAGGTTTGTCCTTCGTAAATGCTTGCGGCCATCCTTCGTAAATGCTTGTGGCCGACATGTCCTTTTTATTTTGTTCAATGTTCTGAGCCGCACAATTGTTCTCAGCTGCGGCGGATGAGGGCTTCTAGATCACGTCTTCGAAGACGATTGGATGACGAGTCTTCAGACGATGATGATTACTTCATCTTCGTAGCAGCTCGGATTGTGCACACATTTTTGAATAAAAAAAGAAAACCTGGTGGTTCGGTACCTGGCCATGCTGTTATTTATCGCGATAGAGAGGGCGGCCACCGGAGAATGTATCAAGATTATTTGGCGGACAATCCGACATATGGTCCAGATTTATTCCGTCAGAGGTTGTTGTTCTTTCACCTCATATTAATTCATAATATTTATTTATTTTTTTCGAGGTATTGAACTTTTATTCGTTTTCTTCAGATTCAGAATGAGTAGGCTTCTTTTCCTACGCATCATGAATGCCATTGAAGCACATGATCATTACTTTGTGCAGAAAAGGGATGTGGCATGTGTGCTCAGTCTGAGTTGCTTCCAAAAAGTCACTGCCGCTCTTCGTATGCTCACATATGGGGTTTCTGCTGATGCTACAGATGAGTATGTTCGCATTGGCGAAAGCACGGGACTTGAGAGCCTACGTAGGTTCGTTGCTGTAGTTGTACAATTATTTGAAGCGGAATACCTGAGACATCCCAATGAAGCTGACGTAGCACGCTTGTTGGTGGTCAATGAGAAAAGAGGTTTTCCTGGCATGTTAGGGTCCATCGATTGTATGCATTAGAAATGAAAGAATTGTCTAGTTGAATCCCGGGGTCAGTACAAGGGGCATGTGAACAAGCCAACTATCATTTTAGAAGCTGTTGCGTCTCATGACCTTTGGTGTTGGCATGCATTTTTTGGGATTCCTTGTTCTCATAATGATATCAATGTCCTTCACCGGTCTCCACTATTCGAGAACCTGGCGGAAGGTATAGCTCTGGGCTATTTACTGGCCGATGGTATATACCCCTCATGGGCGACTTTAGTCAAGTCCATCTCTCTTCCTATGGGGAACAAGCGAAAATATTTTGCCAGAGCACAAGAAGCAGCGAGGAAGGATGTCGAAAGGTTTTTTGGGGTGTTTCAGTCTAGGTTTGCCATTGTTCGTCAGCCAGGTCGCATCTAGGACATAGAGACGCTTGCATTGATCATGAGGGCTTGTGTGATCATGCACAATATGATTGTTGAAGATGAAAGAGAACTTGACCCTGATGAGCGGTTCCCGGATGTTGGTGAAAATATGCAACCTTCTCGTGGCAAGCCTACTCGCACATTAGCTGAATTTATTGAAGCGCATAAAAAGATCTGAGACAAGCCAACACATTTTCAGTTAAAAGATGAAAGCCAACACATTTTCAGTTAAAAGAAGACCTCATCGAGCACCAATAGAACCATCATCCTGATTTATACCCCATGGAACCAGCATCATGATTTATTTATGCTTAAACTCGTCGATACTTTCAGTTGATTTACAAGTGTGTAATCCATTATAATGAATAATTTACTTTCATATTTGTGTAATCGATACGATTGATTTTTAAGTGTGTGAAGCGTGTTATTTTTAAGTGTTCATTCAATTATCTCGGCAGCTGGTCCTGGTCGAGGTAGCATCTTTTCTGTCCCATCAGTTGATTTTTTTCAGAGCAAAAGGCAACAGGCAATCAGCTCACGAGCAATAGGACTTTCTGCCACCAACCCACGAGCCACAGGCAATCAGCTCATGTCGCACTACGTACAGGCAATCAACAACAGGACTGTCTGTCACATCAGCCGATCTTCCTGATTTATATCAAATAGAACAACAGGACTGTCTGTCACACACAGATTTGCCGGCCACACAGCAGGATCTACAGGACCATACACGTCGCTTTCAGAAGCATTGAACAGGAGCAACATGATGTACAGGAGCATGCACGTCGATCACTACCAGGAACCAATTCACATAGAATACAATATGATAGCTGCATATATGAATCAAATTTCCACTCAAATAAAATATGACATGTCCATGTATCACTCAAGCACACTCAAATAAAATATGATAAGGGAAATAATGGTTCTCAAACTAATGTTTGGGTAAATAAAGTGCTATGCTTAATCTAAAACTAATTTCCCATATGCCGCGCAAGGATCTTCTTCTTCATTATCTCAAGCCACTGCAACTGGTCCTGGTCGAGGGAGCTCTTGTCCGCTAACATGATGTCTTTCTCCTCCTTCAGCAAGTCTGCTTCAATTTTTTTCTTCATTGGACAATCGCTTCTTCTCAAGCTCCAGCGAAGACTTCTCTACCTCAAGTGAAGCCTTCTCCACCTCAAGTGAAGCCTCTCTCGCCTTGTCTCTTTCCCTATCACGTGCCTCCTTCATCTCCCACATCTTGTCCAAAGCTTCAATGCAAACGTCGCCGCCTCCCCACCTAGCTACTTTTGCCTGCTTCTGACCCTTTGGCCTCTTTCGTCATTGTTGTTATCTTGTACATTGCTCGGTGTGAACTCCTTGGTAGTCTTCTATTTTTTTCTAGCGGGTGGTTTCTGCTACTCAGCCAGTTCATTCCTCTTTGACTTCCACTTGTCTTCATCCTTCAGCCTATTCCAACAATGAATAAGAGTAAAAGACTTATTTTCCTCGTCTACTCCCGTGTACGTCTCCAATGCTTGATCAATCTGCACAAGTAACCAAACCATGTCTCGCAAACGTTTATATCTTCACATATGAACCAAATATTGCAAAACAAATATAAGAACCAACTACGAAAACAAACCATGTCTTGGATGGTTGCTCCACTAGCATTCCTACGCTCAATTTTCTCGTACACAGAACAGAACTTGTTCACATCCTTGTGAATAGTGAGCCACCTATGCATAATAGAATTCTCTGACCTGACAGCTTTAGTTTCCTTGTGTTCATAAGAGTGTGCACGAATTCTACCCGAAAATGACAAACGAGTTTGATTGGCCCCATGAATGGGATCTTTGCTAACATTCAACCAAGCTAAGCATATAGTTTTATCTTCCTCTTTATCAAATTTTTTTGACCTATGTGACGCACCCTTTCCAGCACGACAGCGACCAGCAACTTCTGCTGCTGGCACTTCCAAAACATCATCTTGAATTTCAGCATGAAGATCATTGGTACTTTCATGGGTGTGTGGAGTCACTGTAAAGTGCATGTCGTCCAAGGCAAGAATATGATCTGCATTTGATGTGAGTATGCCCGTATAGAATCTGATTCCTTCCATTTGAAAGAATCTACAAAATAGAATGACAAATTCATTGTTTAGATCATAGCGAGTAGTACACAAAACAAGCCGGCCATCTCCTCAACACTAGGATGAACGTACATATTCATTGTACAGATCATAGATAGCTAGATGAATCAACAAAAAAATTATCCATGTTTTTCAATTGATTATTGTGATGACAAAAAAAATCGATGCCTTTCAGAACCCTAGCACAGCCTCCCATCCCTCCCCATAGAAAAAACAAGATGAAAAGACCATGGAGAGGCTAGCGACAAGGCAATGACCCTAGCAATTTGTACTTGTATATCAGCAGGCCAAATCATCCTCCCAGATGGCCAATCTACTACTCCCAGCCGGCCATATCTACTACTCCAAGGTCCAAGCAACAGCCGGCACCAACACACAAACCCTAGGCACCATGTAAACCCAATGCACATACTGGAAGGATGAATCCATGGCCATGGCGTACGTACCTCCCCCACAGCCGGCGTTGATGTCCAGCGATGTGCAGAACAGAAAGATCACGGCCTCCAACTTTCTGTGGGAAGAAAATGGTGGCGGCAGGGGAACCACGCGCGGGGAGGGAAAACGCGCGGACTATGCATGCCAAGCGCGACACACGGTTGGCATATATGCCAAACCTGGCCAGAATTTGCCAAGTTAATCAAAATACAAAGCCCATTTGCCAAACCGTTGGATAGAAGTTTGCAAAGCCCATTTGTAAAACCGTTGGAGTTGCTCTCTTTAGTTCAGTCTTTTTTAAGGGTGCTCGCAAATTTAGATAGAGGAGTGTAGTCGAGGCTAGACTGTTATTTCACTTTCCGCGCTTAATTTGGCTAGCTCTATCAGTATAGCTTCACACAACAGCGAATTTAAGCACCAGTAAAAGTACAATAATAAAAATGATTGCTAGTATCTCGATGGTACATCCACGAACGGCACGTTGATTCTTGCCTTAATATTCTAGACTTATTTTGCAAACATTACCTTGTCACAAAACACTATACGAAGGAACAAAAAGAAAATCTAGGCAAACAATGTATATCTATTAATAACTAGATTTTTGTGCTTTCAGGAAGGAATAGTGGATAGCTGCTAAACTCGGACAACGGTGTTGTAAAAAAAAAAATACCAAAAAGGCCCATCTTGATTAGCTATCGATAACAAATTTGCAAAATAATGTTTCATATGAAGAATGCTTTAGTACATCCCATGATGTTCTTTCCTTTCTAACATCTAAAGTTTGCTGACTCAGCCATTAAATGTAAAAAATGGAGCACCTAAATAGATATGAGCTAGTTACATTATGAATGTAGGTGATTCAGCTTTTTTTGGTACATCCATTTTGCTATGCCTCTAGATATAATAATATGTCTAGATATATAGCAAAATAGATGACAAAAAAATCAAAGCGACTTATAATTTGAAATGGGAGTACAAACATACATGAGTTTAAAAATTTTCCATAATGGTTTTTCTTGGTTGGTTTACTTGTACAGAATCAGCTAAGTGACTAAAGAGTATATTAAACAAATTTGGTAATATCGCACATGCTACTCCAAAGTACTAAACTATACAAGTGTCACAAGACATTCTAGCAGTTCAGAGAGCTTTCTTTACAAAACGGAAAGAATGATCACAAGCGACCAATTTAAGAAAACATGTTTTATGAAAAGAGTACACTGGACATCACTAAACTAGGAGAGAGTGGCCTAGAACTTTAGATGATGCTAGAAAATGAATGGATAAGCGTTCGGGTTCAGGAGAGAGATTGATCTAGAACGCTGTCCAAACTTTGCAAACTTTGAAAGAATATACCCACATTTAGAATACTAAACCGAACAAATAAATTTGTGTCTAATTTTTTTGCCAACATCCCTGCAAAACATATCAAAACTTCAATTTTGAGATAGGAGTAAAATCACAATATTGTGTAACAAAACAGGGGTAAAATCATATAGACATTTCTGTCTATGCGTCCAAGAGTTAAGACCGTTAACTAGACTTCACATAGTAGGGCAAATTCTTCTTTCAGTTCGAAAATAAGGGGCAAATCATAAAATTTAAAAAACGACGGCAAAATCACCATTTTACTTCAAAACACCATTTTACTTCAAAACAGGATAGAAATAGAAACGCTTAAGCCTTTTAAAAATATCAAGGTGAAATCCAATTCGTAGGCAACATTGTAGGGTTTTTTTACTAAAAATGTGTCGTAGCTCGATTTTGTTTGAACATTATACTATGGTTTAAGCTTAAAAGTTGTGTCTATGGCGGAAGCGCTTTTGAATTGTTAGAAATCGTGTTTCTTTCACACACAAGATCACAGGCACATCACAGAGACACAGGAAAATAAGACACATAGAGATAGGAGGGAGAGGGCTCTTTATTCATTCTGATGACCAGTGTGTACAAAGGGAGGCAACAACCCCAGAACCAACAACGGGTTAGCGGGTCGACGGGTCGACCGGCCTATAACACTCTGGTGTTAAGCATGCATAATCACTTGCATTCTTAAGCATAAGCATCTTTATGCATGGCATTAATGAAAAGATTGATTTTCATTTCATGTATCATGCTTGATTATTCGAATTATGCCTGCCTTTCACATAAATTGAATAAGTGGTATGAGTGTTTGGTGTTTGATGACCCCTAAGGTAACCTAGAAATGATTAGGACACCAAATGAACCTAGGTTCATGTTCATGGTTTTGGCTAATTAAGCTTTGTTGTCATGGTTGACCAAGGTGGACCATTAAAGTAGTTCTGTTTGACTGAATTGGAAGTGGTAGCTAGAGTGCTTGCATGTGTGAGCACCCTAAATAAAGTTTGTAGATAATTGCATAAGGAACAAAAGTTATAATTACCACTTTTCATGAAAATGCTTGGAAGATGTTCAAAAATGTTGAAAAAGGGTAGAATTGGAGGCTGTTTTTCTATTTTAGGGAATTTAAGGGGTATTTTATTTGGATTTTTGTATTTCAAAATCTATGCAGAATCTGGCCAAACTTTGTATAGATGAAATGTTCTACTCTTCAAAAGCTACATTTCACATATTTGGAGTTTTTGCTAATTCGGCCTAGTTCAAGAGTTATTAAGCAGCAAAGTTTGCTTTACATTCCTGAAAATAGCTTTTTGGTGACGGTTGTTTCCTGGCCGTCAGGGAAATGGCCGGCCACCGCCCATGTCGCCCAGCCCGCGCGCTCCGCGTGGCGCGCGTCCACCGGCGGTCCGGGGCGGCAGCGGCCGTTCGGACAGCGTTAAAATGCCGCGCCCGCTCTCTCTCTCGCTGTCTCCCCCTTCCATTTCACTCTCCCTGCCTTTTCCCGCAGCGCCGCGAGCCCTCCGTCGCCGCCGCATCGCCCGAGCTCACCTAGTCGCCGTTCAAAATTCATCGCCGTCAGCCGCGCATCCTCTCAATTGACCCCGCAATCGAGCGCGCCTGAGCTCGCTCCACCATCCTCCACCCTCGCCCCGGCCGGTTGCGTCAAGGTATAACCGAATCGACTCGTTTTCTCCCCGGCCGTCATTGCCGCACCTCGACCTCACCGTGGTCCCGCCGCTCTGGCCGTCATCCCTCGCCATTTTGGTGCGCCTCAGAAGCGCCGTGGTGTGTAGGAGGTAGGACGCTAGTCGAGGGGGTCGATTAGGGTTTCGTAGGGCCGAATTTCGTCGGGCCGCCGCGCGGAGTGCCGTCGCTCCGCCGTGTTCGTGCCCTGACCTCGCCGCAGCCATTCCCCTCCCTCTTTAATACCCTTAATCGACGCGCACGGCCCTCCTCTCTCTTCCCCGCCGGTCGGTGTCGCCGGAGCGCCGCCAGGACGGCCGGCCGAACCTCACCGCCGTCGAGGACCATCGGGTTAGAATGTAGGAAACCCTAAGGGTCTTGGTGCAAGGTTGCCAGACACAGAGAATTACCTATTAGGGCTTGGTGGATTTCTGGAAACCTCAGGGTCCCCGGTGTAAAGTGTTTTTCCTTTTTCTTTTCCAGAAATGATTTCAGATTTCTGTTTGAACTTTGAAAATTCATAACTTGCTCATTTTTCATCCAAATGAGTTGGTTCAACTTGCAGTATTTTTCTTATGAGATGATCTATGCATGAAAAATATGAAATGTGGAATTTGTGAAACTTTTCTGTATAGCTTTATTTATCTCTATTAATTGCTTTTATCTTAGAAAATGCATAAGTAATTCTCTGTTGCTCAGAAAAATGTGAGACTAAGTTTGTTAGTCTTCTTATGTTATGCTCTATCTGTGAAAAATGTTATGAGGTTATGTCATGTGGAAAGTTTGATCTGTCTAGTTGTGGTGCCTATTTTCATGTGAGGATAAATAATTCATAATAAATAATATATAAGAAATTTGTGCATGAAACTTTTTGGAGAATGTTTTTATGTCAATCTAAAGCTAATGATATTCTGAGATCTGTTGTTTGACATACTTTTATGTACAAAGTATTTTATGCCCCTGAAATTATGCTGCATTGTCATTTTTGTGTAGGATAAAGTACTTACTGTTTTGACTTGAAATTTTTATGGTAGTCTTTATTTGGTATGATTAAGCTCCTGTAATTTTTACAGAATTTTCTGAGTAGTCTAAAGTCATGTTATAGTTATACCCTGATTTCTTTTATTTATAAATAATGCTTTAAAGTTATCATTTTATGTGTGTAAAAATGCTTTTTTATGCTATTTATGATATGTGTGATCTGCTATTGGTTGTGGTTCAGTAGAGTGTAGCATGCAAAACAATGGTTGTTTATAATTTCCTATAGTGTGCAAGTAAATTGTAATGCAAGGCCTATTTAGAGAGTTGTCAGTAGAAGAGAATGCAGATGACATATGCTTATCTCATATGTTTCGAAAATCATATCATTCATCTTAGCTGAACATTCATTCACCATCAGCATGAGCATTGTATTTATATATATATATACATGGTATTCATACACACTATGCATCATACAGGATCGTCAGAGCTCGAAACGGTAGTTCCCGGAGCACAAGGAGAGAAAGGCCAGCAGAAAACTTTGGTTCGGGAGGCAGCAGCAGAAGAGGATCCCGAAGCTGATCTTTCGGAGTGTCCCGACCACCAGCCAAGCTCTTTTCTGAAAGGCAAGCCCGGAGCATTCTCCCTGTGGTTTGCAAAATATCTAACTTGAGTCCTTTACTTGTTTGATGCATTAAGTTATAGGCGTTGTTTTATACCGTTGCTGCATTACTTATATTCCTTGCCACTGTTTATACTTCAACCCAGTTAGGTTCAGGTACAAATATATGCTTAGCCCTGCTTAACTAGATCGGTAGAAGTCGGGTGATTTCCTGTCATCCGCGAGTTATAGGTGGTGACTTGGAATGGTTGAGTACATTGTTATCTTAGATAACCATGTGGAGATAATAAATCGAGACCGGGCGGGATTGGTGTTGAGACTGAACTGGAGGTTCGGTGTGGTTATTCTGTCTGTGTCGAACTAGGACATCGTTCGTTGTACGTCCTCAAGTCATATTGAATTTATGCCTCACATTTAGCTGGAAGGATAAATCGTTCCGACCGCGAAGCCTAATTTTGATTTGGGCCGGGAGTCGACCTGCTGTACGCATCGTATTGGTGAAGATGGGGGAACACAGGTTACGCGGAGAGTAAGTCCGAGGTCAGGGTCGCCCTGAATAAGGCAGCCAGGCGGTTCCTGGATATGATGGTACCTGTTGATCCCGCGCTTTTCCTGAATTGAATGTCGGTGATCTGTAGCTCACCTTAGCGGGTGAGTGTGGTTTGTGTGAGGAGTACCCACCAGCTGGTTAGTAATCGATTATAATCGCCATCGTTCCTGGACAGTGAACACTTGACTTGAGCAGCGGCATCGTAGTAAGAACTTGAACAAGAGATGAGATGGTTGAGCTGTTGAGATTGAAGTTACTCAACTGGAAATGGTTACTTTCTTGTTGAAAATTATTACCATGCTTGTTTAGTACAGGTGCTAATGTAGCATGATAAGGTTAATCAGATTAAAATACATTGCTAGAAGGTTCTGATTAATTGTTTCTTAATGCAAGCTTTTTCGCAATTAAATGAGTCAGCTATCCTACTTATACATCTTTGCATACTCCTTGGAGTCACTTTATTTTAGTTTATGACGGGTAAGTCTAGCTGAGTACATTCTCGTACTCAGGGTTTTATTTCCCATGTTTTTGCAGATGGTGAGATGTTATATGGCTATTGTCAGAACTGCTTCTATCCCGCTTTGGGTAATGACTAGACCTTGGGCATGGTCACTCCTCTCTACTTGATGCTTTTGCTGGATGTTGACTAAGGGACTGGCACTGTATTTAAAATAAGTGTGCGTGTGGTATTTGAACTTAAATCGCTTTCGCTTTATTTTGAAATTTGAACTTGGTTTGTAATAACTTTATTTACTCCGATGATTTTAACTATGTGCGAACTATGTACTTATGAATGGGAACGCTAAACTATTACGATCTTGGTCGTGCCGGAAAAGTTTAAAATCCTTCGAGATTTCGGTATGACTACCGGGTTTATTAGGTCTCAATCATGTAGTTTGCCATCCTAATGGTGAATTATGTGCTTGTGCTCTAATAAATTGGTCGGTTCTGTCACAGCTGGCATCGGAGCAAGGTTTAGCGTGTTACTGTTCACAAGTATTAAAAATAAAAGAGTTTTTGGTTTGCGAAAAGTATTTACAAAAAGTATAGGTGTATATAGGTGTTCAAATCTATGGTTTTAAAAACTAAAGTGTGCCAGTGGTCATATCCTTTATGCCCAATAGGATTCAGGTGGCTTAATTAAGTACTGACTTGGGGGAAATTGCATCATATTTGTTATTTTGCCGTTGCCCATACAATGGCAGATTCGTATGGGTGCCATTCTTTTGAATGGTAATGTATGAATCAAATTGTCTCTACGCCCTGGTAAGTGTGAGTTGTGAGAGCATGATTGGATGCAAATGCCAGTCTAGGGGAGTGCTTATTGATGCCGGATTATTCACATGTTGCACACATGTTTATATGAAGATATCCCATGTTGGGACCGTCTTCTGGCGGTGTCGTCTTCTGCGTGACTTGTTGGGGTAGTAAGTCATCGGTGTTTTCACCTTGTTCGAAAGGTGCGTGAATTTTTACGTCGAATTGCATTCATATGGGATATGGGCTAAAATGAATTTTCTGCAGGTACACTAACCACGAACGGTAGAACGAAGTAGTTACGTATAATGAGAGAACGATGTATGCCACCGCATAGAGCGTTAGATTATTAGTTCGTGAGGACGTATGTAACGTGCATGCATCATGGTTAAAATTGTTCATTCATACATTCATGGTTCCTTCCCTTATAAATAATTTGTCTCTTTTCTTTAAAATTATAACTCATGGGATATACAACTTTTGAACAGATGGCAAGAACCAAGCAGACTGCTCGTAAGTCCACTGGAGGAAGAGCGCCCCGTGGTCCTTTGGTTGTCCGTGAGTCGGCACCCAGGGAGGTGGACACTTTTCTTGCGGAGCACGCTATGCCTAGCCTTCTTTGGAGGATTCTCTCCAATGCTGGGTACACGGTGGGCATGGAGCCTCACTACTACTGGGACAAGGATGATTTGGTGAACTATGGAGAGGCACGTGTGGAGGTAGTAGTCCCACCTTTGGACAGTGACCCCCACTGGGTTGGGTGGCGCTGTTTTGGTGCGGGCAAGACTGCCAAGACAGGTGCCACGTTTGCAGCTTTTGACGTGGTGGAGCACCTGATGGAGGAGATACCTCACCAGCTTGCCGAGGTTTTTCCTGGAGTGTTCCCCATTGCTCACCGCCATTCTAGGTGGCCACATGCTGAGGGAAACCCACTGGAGGCAGGTCCTGAGGAGGCACAGGGCAGCAGTACGCCTGCCATGAGTGCCATGTTTGCAGTGATGAGGGCCTATGTCAACATGGAGACTAAGGCACTTCGTCTGAATGAGGAGTTCAAGGAGGCTCGAGCTGATGCACGCAAGGAGAAGCGTGAGTTGACACGTGAGCTTCAGCGCTCCCAAGAGGAGATAGCCCGTGTGTCTCATCATCGAGACAAGGTTGTGCTAGAGAGCCAGAAGATGGCTCAGGCTAGGGATGAAGCCTGGTCCGAGTTCCGTCGTCTTAGCATCCGCCAGCAGCAGGTGCTAGAGGACATGGAGGAGGTTCGTGCTTACAATGCTAGCCTTCACGAGGAGGTGCACAGGAAGCAGGAGGAGATCCGTCAGCTGAGAGCAGCCTTAGTAGCAGCTAGGAGGGCTATGAACAGTGCTTCTAGTGAGAGTAGCAACATTGGAGAGTAGCCTTGCTGAGGATCGTTAGTCTCTAGTTGTTCTTTTGCGTTCCTGTCAGGTGGTCATGTAACCCTTTAGCTCGCTATCAAGACTTTGCTGTAATGTTGGAACATGGGTTTGATGTGGTGATATCCGTACAACTTTTAAAAGTCCAGTGTATGTATGCTGGCAAAATTATGGATGTTGTAAGACGCTTGCGATGGTTCGCAGTAATATTATTAGTGATGTTGTGATGTGAAAAAATTGGAATTATTGTGCCTCTATTTATTGTGTGAATTTATTTCCCTCGATAAATTCAGTTTGGCATGATTTTTACATTCACCTCTCATTATGACAACATTCACCTGATACATACTTATTGCTGAAATATGCAGATGCCGGTTACCCATAGTGGTTCAGGTGCTAATGGCAGTGGTGGATCTGAAGAGGGTGCCGATAACACTGCACGTGGTGTGCCACCCCCACCTCTGACCAATGCGGAGCAACTGTTTGCTCAATTCTTGGGCAGCCAGCGCAATGTGGAGCAGCTTCTTCGTGAGAGCTTGGCCCGTGATTTTCGTCAGGGTCCTCAACAAAATCAATACAGCAGCTTCAAGGAGTTTCAGGACACTAAACCTCCTGTGTTTAAGGATGCTCCTGAGCCACTTGAAGCAGATGAATGGCTCAACACCATGGAAGATAAATTTCGTCTTCTAAGGTTGACAGAAGAGCTGAAAGCGGAGTATGCAGCCCATCAGCTTGAGGGACAAGCAGGGACGTGGTGGAAGCAACATCGCACCACCTTCCCGCCGGGTGTTCCTATTACTTGGGACTGCTTTGCACATGCTTTCCGAGGGAATTTCATTCCTCCCAGTCTGATGGTTATGAAGAAGACTGAGTTTCTGTCGCTCACTATGGGAACTCGCAATGTGAAGGAGTATCTGCACGCCTTCAATACTTTGAGTCGCTATGCTCCTGAGTTTATCAACACTGATGAGAACAAGATAGCTAGTTTCAAGAGAGGCTTGAGTTCCAAGTTGATGAAGACCATGAGCACTTCTGCCCGTGTTACTTTTAATGATTTCTTGAATGATTGTATTATGCAAAAAAATAGTAACAACATTCATGCTGCCGTCAAGAATCGCAAGAGGGCCCATGATGGAGGTGGTTCTTCTCAGTCAAGAGCCCCAACTGCTTTCCGTACGCCGTTTCGTCCACCGATGTCTGGTGCGAGATTCAGGCGCCCGCAGCAGAAAAGGCATAATAATTATCTAGCTCAGAATCCGTAGAAGCATCACAGAGCATTCAAAGTTCCTGCTCCACAGGGGAAACTAGTACAGAGCAGCTTGACCGGTGCTAAGAAGACACCTGTCAATGGACCTTGCTTCAACTGTAACCAGATAGGGCACTTTGCTCGTTATTGCCCTTTTCCCAAGAAGCAGCAGGGCCCATATCAAGCTCGTGTGCACAACACCTCGATTGAGGAAATTCTTGCTGGTGAACCAGTGACGACGGGTATGTTTTCTGTGAATCAAATCCCTGCCGCTGTTTTGTTTGATTCTGGATCATCACATTCTTTCATGAGTCAAGCATTTGCACAGAAGCATGATCAAAAGATACTTGAATTGAGCATTGAATTCAAGGTTAGTTCAGCTGGGGCTGATATAACTACTAAGCAGATAGTTCAGGGTGCAACCCTAGACATAGATAAGTGGAGGTTTCGGTTGAACTTGATAGTTCTACCTGGCTTAGGAGTGGATGTCATCGTGGGAATGAGTTGGATGAAATTCTGGGGTGCTGTGATCGATACAGGTAATAGGATGCTATCTATCAGAAATCCTCTTGGGGAGGGTACTTTTCAAGTGCCATTACCTTGAAAGTTTAAGCTAGAGAGCGTGTCCTATTCTACTCGTGTGACCCCTCTTCCCGAAATTCCTATCGTGTGTGAATTTCTGGATGTTTTTCCTGAAGAGCTTCCGGGTCTTCCACCCGACAGAGACATTGAGTTTCGCATTGAGTTATTACCTGGCACCACCCCAATTTCTAGGAGACCATATCGGATGCCGCCAAATGAATTGGCAGAGCTCAAAAATTAGTTGAAAGAATTGTTGGACAAGGGTCTTATTCGCCCTAGTGTGTCGGAATGGGGTTGTCCTGCTATCTTTGTGAAGAAGAAGGACAAATCTCTATGGATGTGCGTGAATTATCGTCCACTCAATGCTGTCACCGTTAAGAACAAGTATCCGTTACCTCGAATTGACATTCTTTTTGACCAGTTGTCCAAGGCGAGAGTGTTTTCCAAGATTGATCTTAGGTCTGGCTACCATCAGATCAAGATTAGACCAGAAGATGTGCCTAAGACCGCTTTTTCTACCAGATATGGATTGTATGAGTATCTTGTTATGTCCTTTGGCTTAACAAATGCTCCTGCATACTTCATGTATCTGATGAATTCGGTCTTTATGCTAGAGTTAGACAAGTTTGTGGTGGTGTTTATTGATGACATCTTGGTGTACTCAGAAAATGAGGAAGATCATGCCGAGCATCTGAGGATTGTTTTAGAAAGGCTTAGGGAACATAAGCTGTATGCTAAGTTTAGCAAGTGTGAGTTTTGGCTCTAGAAAGTTCAATTACTTGGCCATGTCCTATCTGATGAGGGAATCTTAGTAGATCTGAGCAAAGTATAAGAGGTTATGAACTGGGAAGCACCAACTTCTATGCATGAAGTTCGGAGTTTTCTTGGTCTAGCCGGGTATTATCGTCGTTTCATTCCGGATTTCTCGAAGATTGCCAAACCTATGACAAATCTGTTGCAGAAGGAGAAGAAGTTTGTCTAGACAGAGGAGTGTGAAACAGCTTTCCGTACCTTGCGGGAATTATTGACCACTGCTCCTGTTCTTGCGCAACCAGATTTGGGGAAACCTTATGATGTATATTGTGATGCATCAAAATCAGGCTTGGGATGTGTGCTTATGCAAGAAGGAAGAGTCATAGCTTATGCCTCACGTCAGTTAAAGAAGCATGAAGTGAATTATCCAACACATGATTTGGAGCTAGCAGCTATTGTACATGCTCTAAAAATCTGGAGGCATTACTTGTTGGGTAACTTCTGTAAAGTCTATACTGATCACAAAAGTTTAAAGTATATCTTCACTCAACTCGAGTTGAACATGAGACAACATCGATGGATGGAGTTTATTAAGGACTTCAATATGGAGATCTTGTACCATCCGGGCAAGGCAAATGTAGTCGCAGATGCGTTGAGTCGAGAATCACATTGTCATGCTGTTCAACCTTTGTTAGCAGATGGTTTTAGCCTCATGCATCCTGTTGTGCTGCGTAACATCCAAATTAGTTGCTCGCTTGAAAGTAAGATCATCGAAGGTCAGAAAACTGACAAGGGTATAGGTCATATCAAGGAGAAGATGTTGAAATGGCCGCTCAAGCATTTCAGAGTTAATGAGAAGGGAATCTTATGGTTTGATGATCGTCTGGTCGTACCAAAAGATAGAGAACTCAGAAATCAAATTATGGATGAAGCTCACTTATCAAAGTTATCTATTCATCTCGGTGGTAGTAAAATGTTTCACGATCTGAAGGTTCGCTATTGGTGGACCAAAATGAGGAAGGAGATTGCCGCTTATGTCGCACGTTGTGATATCTGTTGTCGCATAAAGGCTGTTCATTTGAAGCCAGCTGGCATGCTTCAACCGTTGCCGATTCCTGAATGGAAATGGGAAGATATCAGTATGGATTTCATTACCGGACTTCCCACTACTCAAAAAGGGCATGACTCTATTTGGGTAATCGTGGATCGACTTACCAAGAGTGCGCACTTTATTCCAGTTCGTACAGATTATCGACCGCCTCAATATGCTGATATTTATCTCAGGGAGATTATCCGTTTGCATGGAATTCCCAAGACAATTGTATCTGATCGAGGGTCTCAGTTCACTGCTCATTTTTGGGAACATTTTTAGAAGGATTTGGGGACAAAGCTGAATCATAGTACAGCTTATCATCCTCAAACCTCAGGCCAAACAGAAAGGGTGAATCAAGTTCTTAATGATCTTCTGAGAGCTTGTGTTTTATCATCCAAGGGTTCATGGGAGAAATGGTTACCTTTGGCAGAATTCTCCTGTAACAATAGTTACCAAGAGAGTATACAGATGGCTCCTTTTGAGGCACTGTATGGCCGAAAGTGTAGAACGCCTGTGAATTGGGTAGGACCTGGACAAAAAAGGTATTATGGTATCGACTTTGTTAAAGAAGCTGAAGAGCAGGTTCGAATAATTTAACAACACATAGCAGCTGCACAATCTCGTCAGAAAAGTTATGCTGACAAGAGAAGAAGACCTCTAACTTTTGATGTTGGTGATTATGTATATCTGAAGGTCTCTCCTATGAAGAAAGTGCAATATTTTGGTGTTAAAAGAAAACTAGCACCTCGTTATGTCGGTCCATATCAGATAGTGGAAAGAAAAGGATTGTGGGCCTATAAGCTCAAACTGCCTGAAGAGATGAGTGCAGTGTTTCCTGCTTTCCATATATCCCAACTCAAGAAATGTCTACGTGTTCCAACCGAAGAGGCCGTTAAAGTTAAAGACGTTAAGCTGAGTTCAGATTTAACTTATGAAGAGAAACCTATGAGACTCTTGGATGTCAAGGACAGAGTGACCAGGAATCGTGTGGTCAGACAATACAAGGTTTCTTGGAGCAATCGTGATGATGGCGATGCCACTTGGGAAACCGAGGACTATTTAAAAGAAGTATATCCCGATTTTCATAAAGAATGGTTAGTCTACTCAAATCTCAGGACGAGATTTCTTTAAGGGGGGAAGGGCTGTAACACTCTGGTGTTAAGCATGCATAATCAGTTGCATTCTTAAGCATAAGCATCTTTATGCATGGCATTAATGAAAAGATTGATTTTCATTTCATGTATCATGCTTGATTATTCGAATTATGCCTGCCTTTCACATAAATTGAATAAGTGGTATGAGTGTTTGGTGTTTTATGACCCCTAAGGTAACCTAGAAATGATTAGGACACCAAATGAACCTAGGTTCATGTTCATGGTTTTGGCTAATTAAGCTTTGTTGTCATGGTTGACCAAGGTGGACCATTAAAGTAGTTCTGTTTGACTGAATTGGAAGTGGTAGCTAGAGTGCTTGCATATGTGTGCACCCTAAATAAAGTTTGTAGAGAATTGCATAAGGAACAAAAGTTGTAATTACCACTTTTCATGAAAATGCTTGGAAGATGTTCAAAAATGTTGAAAAAGGGCAGAATTGGAGGCTGTTTTTCCATTTTAGGGAATTTAAGGGGTATTTTCTTTGGATTTTTGTATTTCAAAATCTATGCAGAATCTGGCCAAACTTTGTATAGATGAAATGTTCTACTCTTCAAAAGCTACATTTCACATATTTGGAGTTTTAGCTAGTTCGGCCTAGTTCAAGAGTTATTAAGCAGCAAAGTTTGTTTTACATTCCTAAAAATAGCTTTTTGGTGACGGTTGTTTCCTGGCCGTCAGGGAAATGGCCGGCCACCGCCCATGTCACCCAGCCCGCGCGCTCCGCGTGGCGCGCGTCCACCGGCGGTCCGGGGCGGCAGCGGCCGTTCGGACAGCGTTAAAACGCCGCGCCCGCTCTCTCTCTCGCTGTCTCCCCCTTCCATTTCACTCTCCCTGCCTTTTCCCGCAGCGGCGCGAGCCCTCCGTCACCGCCGCATCGCCCGAGCTCACCTAGTCGCCGTTCAAAATTCATCGCCTTCAGCCGCGCATCCTCTCAATTGACCCCGCAATCGAGCGCGCCTGAGCTCGCTCCACCATCCTCCACCCTCGTCCCGGCCGGTTGCGTCAAGGTATAACCGAATCGACTCGTTTTCTCCCCGGCCGCCATTGCCGCACCTCGACCTCACCATGGTCCCGCCGCTCTGGCCGTCATCCCTCGCCATTTTGGTGCGCCTCAGAAGCGCCGTGGTGTGTAGGAGGTAGGACGCTAGTCGAGGGGGTCGATTAGGGTTTCGTAGGGCCGAATTTCGTCGGGCCGCCGCGCGGAGTACCGCCGCTCCGCCGTGTTCGTGCCCTGACCTCACCGTAGCCATTCCCCTCCCTCTTTAATACCCTTAATCGACGCGCACGGCCCTCCTCTCTCTTCCCCGCCGGTCGGTGTCGCCGGAGCGCCGCCAGGACGGCCGGCCGAACCTCACCGCCGTCGAGGACCATCGGGTTAGAATGTAGGAAACCCTAAGGGTCTTGGTGCACGGTTGCCAGACACAGAGAATTACTATTAGGGCTTGGTGGATTTCTGGAAACCTCAGGGTCCCCGGTGTAAAGTGTTTTTCTGTTTTCTTTTCCAGAAATGATTTCAGATTTCTGTTTGAACTTTGAAAATTCATAACTTGCTCATTTTTCATCCAAATGAGTTGGTTTAACTTGCAGTATTTTTCTTATGAGATGATCTATGCATGAAAAATATGAAATGTGGAATTTGTGAAACTTTTCTGTATAGCTTTATTTATCTCTATTAATTGCTTTTATCTTAGAAAATGCATAAGTAATTCTCTATTGCTCAGAAAAATGTGAGACCAAGTTTGTTAGTCTTCTTATGTCATGCTCTATCTGTGAAAAATGTTATGAGGTTATGTCATGCGGAAAGTTTGATCTGTCTAGTTGTGGTGCCTATTTTCATGTGAGGATAAATAATTCATAATAAATAATATATAAGGAATTTGTGCATGAAACTTTTTGGAGAATATTTTTATGTCAATCTAAAGCTAATGATGTTCTGAGATCTGTTGTTTGACTTACTTTTATGTACAAAGTATTTTATGCCCCTGAAATTGTGCTGTCTTGTCATTTTTGTGTAGGATAAAGTACTTACTGGTTTGACTTGAAATTTTTATGGTAGTCTTTATTTGGTATGGTTAAGCTCCTGTAATTTTTATAGAATTTTCTGAGTAGTCTAAAGTCATGTTATAGTTATACCCTGATTTCTTTTATTTATAAATAATGCTTTAAAGTTATCATTTCATGTGTGTAAAAATGCTTTTTTATGCTATTTATGATATGTGTGATCTGCTATTGGTTGTGGTTCAGTAGAGTGTAGCGTGCAAAACAATGGTTGTTTATAATTTCCTATAGTGTGCAAGTAAATTGTAATGCAAGGCCTATTTGGAGAGTTGTCAGTAGAAGAGAATGCAGATGATATGTGCTTATCTCATATGTTTCGAAAATCATATCATTCATCTTAGCTGAGCATTCATTCACCATCAGCATGAGCATTGTATTTATATATATATACATGGTATTCATACGCACTATGCATCATACAGGATCGTCAGAGCTCGAAACGGTAGTTCCCGGAGCACAAGGAGAGGAAAGCCAGCAGGAAACTTTGGTTCGGGAGGCAGCAGCAGAAGAAGATTCCGAAGCTGATCTTCCGGAGTGTCCCGACCACCAGCCAAGCTCTTTCCTGAAAGGCAAGCCCCGGAGCATTCTCCTTGTGGTTTGCAAAATATCTAACTTGAGTCCTTTACTTGTTTGATGCATTAAGTTATAGGCGTTGTTTTATACCGTTGCTGCATTACTTATATTCCTTGCCACTGTTTATACTTCAACGCTGTTAGGTTCAGGTACGAATATATGCTTAGCCCTGCTTAACTAGATCGGTAGAAGTCGGGTGATTTCCTGTCATCCGCGAGTTATAGGTGGTGACTTGGAATGGTTGAATACATTGTTATCTTGGATAACCATGTGGAGATAATAAATCGAGACCGGGCGGGATTGGTGTTGAGACTGAACTGGAGGTTCGGTGTGGTTATTCCGTCTGTGTCGAACTAGGACACCGTCTGTTGTACGTCCTCAAGTCATATTGAATTTATGCCTCACATTTAGCTGGAAGGATAAGTCGTTCCGACCGCGAAGCCTAATTTTGATTTGGGCCGGGAGTCGACCTGCTGTACGCATCGTATTGGTGAAGATGGGGGAACACAGGTTACGCGGAGAGTAAGTCCGAGGTCAGGGTCGCCCTGAATAAGGCAGCCGGGCGGTTCCTGGATATGATGGTACCTGTTGATCCCGCGCTTTTCCTAAATTGAATGTCGGTGATCTGTAGCTCACCTTAGCGGGTGAGTGTGGTTTGTGTGAGGAGTACCCGCCAGCTGGTTAGTAATCGATTATAATCGCCATCGTTCCTGGACAGTGAACACTTGACTTGAGCAGCGGCATAGTAGTAAGAACTTGAACAAGAGATGAGATGGTTGAGCTGTTGAGATTGAAGTTACTCAACCGAAAATGGTTACTTTCTTGTTGAAAATTATTACCATACTTGTTTAGTACAGGTGTTAATGTAGCATGATAAGGTTAATCAGATTAAAATACATTGCTAGAAGGTTCTGATTAATTGTTTCTTAATGCAAGCTTTTCCGCAATTAAATGAGTCAGCTATCCTACTTATACAGCTTTGCATACTCCTTGGAGTCACTTCATTTTAGTTTATGACGGGTAAGTCTAGCTGAGTACATTCTCGTACTCAGGGTTTTATTTCCCATGTTTTTGCAGATGGTGAGATGTTATATGGCTATTGTCAGAACTGCTTCTATCCCGCTTTGGGTGATGACTAGACCTTGGGCATGGTCACTCCTCTCTACTTGATGCTTTTGCTGGATGTTGACTAAGGGACTGGCACTGTATTTAAAATAAGTGTGCGTGTGGTATTTGAACTTAAATCGCTTCCGCTTTATTTTGAAATTTGAACTTGGTTTGTAATAACTTTATTTACTCCGATGATTTTAACTATGTGCGAACTATGTACTTATGAATGGGAACGCTAAACTATTACGATCTTGGTCGTGCCGGAAAAGTTTGAAATCCTTCGAGATTTCGGTATGACTACCGGGTTTATTAGGTCTCAATCATGTAGTTTGCCGTCCTAATGGTGAATTATGTGCTTGTGCTCTAATAAATTTGTCGGTTCTGTCACACGGCCAACGGGCAAAGCAATGCTGTCTATTTGTATTTTTGCTCCAATAGTGATTCGCCCACATAATGAAGTTTCATAACACTCTCCCTTGGGTGAATCATGCTTATGTGTATGCCTCATCAAAAACTCCACCCAAAAAACTTGTGGGAAAAAGGGTAGGGTAAAAGAGTACATCACATGCGCCAAGTTATGTTGCACCTATTGCCTCATCAAAAACCTTGCATGTGAAAACCTAGTGGGACAAAACTCATCACGGAAAAGAGTACAACAGTCAATTTTTGGTTCAAGTCTTCAGGACCAACTGATGCAACCTAGATCTTCAAGACCAATTTGTGTCTTCGTTAATTACCTTAAATTATGTTTTAGTCTTTGATTCACAACACTCCCTCTTTGGTAATTTGTCTTTGTTAATTACCTTAAATTCCTCTTTCGTTAATTACCAAGGTCTTAGGTACCAAAGGTGAACACAATATCAAGCCTTTGTGTAGTTCACCAAATACATTGGTACTTGAGTAGGGAACTTCAGGTCCCAATATTTCCTCATTATTACCATTAGGTCTAAATGGGACTTATCCACTTATAGGGATTGGTCCACCATGGAGAATTTTAGAGGGTGGTATCTGTCGAATCAAATTTCTAAGTGCCCTCTCTATAGACTGATGTATAAACACTCCTTCAGGGATGCAGGATCTCTGGGCGTGGAAGTGACCTAGAGGGGGTGAATAGGCCTGCAAAAACTCAACTTGATCCAAGGTCAAAGTAGTGTGGTGCTGCCGCCCTATGTGCGGCACTACCGCCCTTTTCTGAAGAGAAAATATTCAGACTTGAATCAAAACTGTAGGAACTGAAACTATAACTTGGTTTACCAACTTTTCACCTTCCTGCACACGAGTAGATCACAGATCGAGGCCTAAACTAAGAGGAGCAAGCCTACACAAATTGATCGGGTACAAATATGAAGACATCCTCAACAACAATATGTAAAATAATAGATATGAGACAAGCACACGATGACACAAGGATTTATCCCATGGTTTAGCTCGCCACCAAGGCTTGCCTAAGTCCACATTGTTGAGGAAGCCACAAATGGCTTGGGTTTGCCACAAAGGCTTGCCTTACCCTCGTTCTCAAGTCAAAAGAGTTAATTCTTGAAGTGAGGGGTAATTTCTTAGCTGAAATGTGAGGTTACAAACCTCCCTAGGCTGCCACAAAAGTTGGCAAGCTCTAGGGCGACACCTAGCTGGCTAGGAGCAAAGCTCCAAGAGTAACAAACCCTAGAACGCCGGCCAAATGTGCACCAAATGCTCTTTTGACAGTGGGAATCAATAGATCCACTCTCCAATCGAAGTTTGCTGTCTTTTCTCTCAAAATTTAATGGTGGAATCAAGAGATCAACTTGGGAGCTTAAGGATCAACAATGGAGGGAGGAGAGAGAGAGCTTCTCGCTGTTGTGCAATGGATAGTTGTGAGGTAGACGTAGAGGGTTAAGTGAGTTGGGCCGACAGGAGGATATGAATACCTGCCTGGGCCTGTTGATGGTAGATAAGTGTCAATTTTAACCGTCAACTATACATGAAAAAGGACCTAAACATAAATATCATCTAGATATAGGGGGTTATACTAACGGAATTCTATGAGTTTTGGTGAATGTCTGTTTCTACAGGGTGTCAGCTAAAAAGAACCAAGAAAGGCCCACATGGCAGGTTTACATAGAGATAAAGGGCGAACATGTACTTTTCTGTGATCAGGAAGGTTCGAGAAGGCACTGGACCAAACGGGAGCCCGAACCAGCTCGGTGGCCGGGCGGCCGCCTACACCCTTGGGCGGGCGCCCACTGAGCTGGACCAATCAGGTCTAGGCTCGCGGATCCTGCTCCACCGCCATTGAGGATGAATAATAACTGTCCATTTAGGTTAGTTAGATCCGAGGGCTGTGGTGCATCCTAGGGGGCTATATAAGCAGGACCGCTGACCCCTGGAGGAGGCATCCTTGAAAACCTAATTCATTATTTCAAGTTAGGATCAGAGGAGAGGGGTCCCTTGAATGGATCATCTCTCCATAGCTAGCCTTCAAGAGAAGATTAGTCCTCATTAGGATCTAGTCTTAGCAAATAGAGAGATAGAGGGTGAGGAAAGAGTTGGAGGTTGTGCCAGCACGTCGGTGCGGCCTCTTCGGTTTGTACTTAGGTGGATTCAGGCTTCTCCAAGCCTGCATCCAGGATACTTCTGATAATTGATCTTTATTCAAGTATTTATCTTATTCTTTTGTTCATTGGTTCACAATTCTTATGATTGCTCTAGTTCTTGTTAGCGCTCTAAATTAGAGTAGTAATTGCTAGTGTAAACATGGTGCTTAGGCTATCGATTACCTATGTTTGCGCCCTATTCTTAGTTGTGTGGTAGTTATGGGGAGTGACTTTATCCTATCCATACTACTTTGAGTAGGTTCTTAAATTAGTAGGACCGTAGTCGTGTCAATAAAGTTCTCTTTGTAGTGCTTTTTCGTCTAGCGGCGTCCCAAAGTGAACATTAGAAGGACATTTGAACCATCACCTTGCCTTGCATAGGATCATTGCCATAGGAATCCTCTCTACCCACCATATCTTAACCTTGATTGCTACACCCCTGGATAAACTAGTGGTTAGGTGACTCTCACATGTTTCCCTGTGGATACGATATTTAAAACCCTCGGGGTGAAGGCTACAACGGTATCCGTTTGCTTGCGGATTTATTTGTGTGCATTAAAAATACCAACAAGCTTTCTGGTGCTGTTGTCGGGGAAAGGGTTGCTGTGATTCGTCAAACCAAAATTTGTCCTTGTATCTTTCCTTTTCAAGCATGGATAATATCATTCCTATCAATCAATATGCTGCTCCCACGGGCATGCAACTAAAGCCACTAGAATCTTCTAAACCAATCCTCACACCTGGCTATAAGTTGTCCCTGTGCTTGATAAATATGGTCCAGGACCATCCATTCTCAGGAGAAGAAGATGAAGACCCATACACCCACCTACGGGAATTTAATCTAATGTGTTCATGCCTACAAATTGAGGGCATGTCACATGAAACATTAAAGTGGAAGCTATTTCTGTTCTCTTTAACAGGAAAAGCTAAACACTGGTATTCCCCCAACCGTAGGGAGTGTACAAGGAGATTAGGAAACTTTATACTCTAGCTTTTTCTTACAATTCTTTCCTATCTCTAGTGTGGTTAAACATCGAACAAAAGTTCTAACTTTAAACAAAAAGAAAAAGAATCTCTTGGTGCAGCTTGGGCATGCTTTAATGACCTAGTCAATTCTGGCCCTAAGCTTTTCATTAAAGACCAAGTTCTCTTGCAACATGTTTATGTCGGTCTTAGTGGAAAAGCTGCACAAATTCTAGACACATCCTCTAAAGGTTCTTTCTTGCATCTCTCTGCTGATGAAGGGAGAGAAATCCTTTCAAAAATCCTTATGAACACTTCTTGCACCAGCATTCCCGATGATCCACCAGAAGATGTAGTTGAGTTAGCTCCTGAAGAAGAACTAGTGATAGTTGAGCCTAAGCCTTTAGATACCCCACTAGAAGCCTCAACTATCCTCCAAATTCCTGAACCACCGATGGAGGAAGAAATTCCACCTTCGGAAGATATATTTGAGGAAGATCTTTTCTCTAATTTTGAAAACACCTCGAATTATTCTGCAATAAGGAAATCTTCGACACCATCTGCACCTAACCTACATCTTTCTGATCCAACCGAAGATGAATTCCTTAAAGAGACTGTGAAGGAGTTGACAACGATCATAAGCAATGAGTGGTTGAGAGAATCCGAGCTTTCTCTTGAAGTCATTCGTCTAACTTCTCCCTTTACCACAATTCATTGTCAAATACATAGAACCTCCTTCGATGCTCTTTACAATCCAGTTGTTGGAGTAAATATCATGTCTAAGTCTTTTCACATACACTTTTTGAAGACATGAAATTAATTCCTACAACCAAGCTTCTAAAAAGTCTCTCAGGCCAAATTCTCCCTAGTGAAGGAATCTTCCATCTTGTCTCTATCACAGTAGATGAAATCAAGGTGTACCTTAGCTTCTATATTTTTGATACATGGGAGTTTGATCTTTTGATAGGGCATCCAATAGAGAGACATATCCATGAAGGAAGAAAGGGAAGTGTAAATGTACATCTCAGGAAAAGCTTAAACCTTTCTATTCCCATCACCCATTCACTCCATGCCAAGATGGAGTTGAATCTCGAGCAAGATCCGATGGAGGAGACAATGGCAATTTCTCTCCTAGAATCCTCTGACAAAGATCTCAAAGAAGTCACCCATGATTTCATCAAAGAGGAAGAACAACCGTGAAATCCTTTTCCCTTAAATGAAACTGAAGAGCCTCCAAAATCCCCCATTGAGCTCAAACCCTTCTTTCAGGATTGAAATATGCTTTTCTAAATTACAAAGAAGTTCTCTTTATAGTGCTTTTCCGTCTAGCGGCGTCCCGAAGTGAACATTAGAAGGACATTTGAACCATCACCTTGCCTTGCATAGGATCATTGCCATAGGAATCCTCTCTATCCACCATATCTTAACCTTGATTGCTACACCCCTGGATAAACTAGTGGTTAGGCGACTCTCACATGTTTCCCTATGGATACGATATTTAAAACCCTCCGGGTGAAGGCTACAA
>CM041637.1:17473159-17483846 GCA_023333625.1 Bothriochloa decipiens
ATGGGAAATAAAACCCTGAGTACGAGGATGTACTCAGCTAGACTTACCCGTCATAAACTAAAATAAAGAGACTCCAAGGAGTATGTAAGGCTGTATAAGTAGGATAGCTGACTCATTTAAATTGCAGAAAAGCTTGCATTCAGAACAATTAATAAGGACCTTCTAGCAATGTATTTTAATCTGATTATCCTTATCATGCTACATTAGCACCTGTACTAAACAAGCATGGTAATAATTATTCAACAGAAAGTAACCAATTCCGGTTGAGTATCTTTCAGTCTCAACAGCTCAACCATCTCACCTCTTGTTCAAGTTCTTACTACGATGCCGCTGCTCAAGTCAAGTGTTCACTGTCCAGGAACGATGGCGATTATAATCGATTACTAACCAGCTGGCGGGTACTCCTCACACAAACCACACTCACCAGCCACGGTGAGCTACAGGTCACCGACATCCAATTCAGGAAAAACGCGAGATCAACAGGTACCATCACATCCGGGCACCGTCCGGCTGCCAGCAGGGCGCACCGTGCTATATTCAGGCCTTACAACCGCGTAACCCGTGGTCCCCCATCTTCACCAATGCGATGCGTACAGCAGGTCGACTCCCGGCCCAAATCAAAATTAGGCTTCGCGGTCGGAACGACTTATCCTTCCAGCTAAATGTGAGGCATAAATTCAATATGACTTGAGGACGTACAACGGACGGGGTCCTAGTTCGACACAGACGGGATAAACCACATTGAACCTCCAGTTTATTCTCAACTCCAATCCCGCCCGGCCTCGATTTATTATCTCCACATGGTTATCCAAGATAACAATGTATTCAACCATCCGAGTTACCACCTATAACTCGCGGATGACAGGAAATCACCCGACTTCTACCGATCTAGTTAAAGCAGGGCTAAGCATATATTCGTACCTGAACCTAACAGGGTTGAAGTATAAACAGTGGCAAGGAATATAAGTAATGCAGCAACGGTATAAAACAACGCCTATAACTTAATGCAGCAACAAGTAAAGGACTCAAGTTAGATATTTTGCAAACCACAGAGAGAATGCTCCGGGGCTTGCCTTTCAGAAAAGCACTGGGCTGATGGTCAGGACACTCTGGAAGATCAGCTTCGGGATCCTCTTCGGCTGCTGCTTCCCGCACCAAAGCTTCTTGTTGGTCTTCCTCTCCTGGTGCTACGGGAACTACCGTCGCGAGCTCTGACGATCCTGTATGATGCATAGTGCGTATGAATACCGTGCATACATATAATACAATGCTGATGGTGATGGTACATGAATGCTCAGCTAAGATGAATGATATGATAATTTGAAAACATGTATGATAAGCACATGTCATCTGCATTCTCTTCTACCGATAAATCTCCAAATAAGCCTCGCATTAAAACTTACTCGCACACTATAAAGAATTATAAACAACCAATGTTTTGCACACTACACTCTACTGAACCACAACCAACAGAAGATCATACATATCCTGAATAGCATAAAAAGCATTTTTACACACATGAAATGATAACTCTAAAGCATTATTTATAAACAAAAGAAATCAGGGTATAACTACAACATGACTTTAGACTACTCAGAAAATTCTGTAAAAATTACAGAAGCTTAATCATACCAAATAAAGACTACCATAAAAATTTCAAGTCAAAACAGTAAGTACTTTATCCTGCACAAAAATGACAAGGCAGCACAATTCCAGGGGCATAAAATACTTTGCACATAAAAGTATATCAAACAACAGATCTCAGAACATAATTAGCTCTAGATTGACATAAAAACACTCTCCAAAAAGTTTCATACACAAATTCCTTATACATTATTTATTATGAATTATTTATCCTCACATGAAAATAGGCACCATAACTAGACATAGAAAAATTTACATATGACATAGCCTAAAAACATTTTTCACAGATAGAGCATGACCTAAGAAAACCAACAAACTTGGTCTCACATTTTTCTGAGCAACACAGAATTAGTTATGCATTTCCTAAGATAAATACAATTAATAGAGATAAATAAAGCTATGCAGAAAAGTTTCACAAATTCCACATTTCATATTTTTCATGCATAGATCATCTCATAAGAAAAATACTGCAAGTTGAACCAACTCATTTGGATGAAAAATGAGCAAGTTATGAATTTCCAAAGCTTTAAACCAAATCTGAAATCTATTCTGAAAAAGAAAAAGGAAAACCACTTTACACCGGGGACCCTGACATTTCCAGAAACTAACCAAGCCCTATTAGGTAAATCCCTATGTCTGGCAGATTTACACCGAGGACCTTAGGGTTTCCTATATTCTAACCCGACGTCCCTGCACAGTGACGGGAGAGGACGACGGCGTCGGCGCGGGCTCGCCGGCGGCTACCGGGGTTCCCCGGCCACTCTGACCCTAGGGATAGCACAAGGGGGACAGCGCGAGTCGATTGCAGGGAAAATCGAGGTCGGAGCGAAGCCGAGGCCGCTCGGGCCACGTGCGCAGGCGGACGGCGACCTTCCGCAGGCGGCGCACTCAAAATTCCGGCGAGGGCCGACCCGCTCGGACCTCATGAACTAGGGCTACAGCTGCTACTCGACTAGATGAACCTAAAGCTCGAGAAAGAGAGAAGAATCGTCGGCCGAATCGACCCGGACATGGCGGCGGCGGTCACGGGCTCACCGGCCGCGGAGAAGAAACCCTTGATTGGGGGTCTTACCCTCGACGAGGACGGGTAGTAGGGAGCGCACGAGCTAGAGCACGTCGAGGCGGGTCTGGTGACGCACTTGGAGAAGAAAATGCACGGCGGGGTGGCTCGGCGACGGCGAGCTCAGCCGGCGGCGACGGTGGCGGGTCCGCGGAGCTGAGGCAGGAGGCGGGGAGAGACGAAATTGAAGGGGGAGACAGAAAGAAGGAAGCAGCTGCGGTCTCTTTAACACGGTCGGGACGGTCGCTGCCGCCCCGGACGGCCGGTCGACGCGCGCCACGCGGAGCGCGCGGGCTGGGCGACATGGGCGGTGGCCGAACATTTTCCTGACGGCCAGGGTACAGCCGTCACCAAAATGCTATTTCCATGAACTCAGAACAAACTTTGCTGCTTAATAACTCTTAAACTAAGCCGAATTAGCAAAAACTTAAAATAGATGAAATGTAGCTTTTGAAGAGTATAACATTTCATATTAAAGAAGTTTTGCCAGATTCTGCCTAGATTTTGAATTACAAAAATCCAATTAAAATACCTTTTAAAAATTCCTAAAATAGAAAACCAGCCTCCAATTTTGCCCTTTTTCAACATTTTTGAACACCTTCCAAGCATTTTCATGAAAAGTGGTAAAAACAACTTTTGTTCCTTATAAAATTCTCTACAAACTTCATTTAGGGCACACACACATGCAAGCACTCTAGCTACCACTTCCAATTCAGTCAAACAAAGCTACTCTAATGGTCCACCTTGGTCAACCATGGCAACAAAGCTTAATTAGCCAAAACCATGAACATAAACCTAGGTTCATTTGGTGTCCTAATCATGTCTAGGTTACCTTAGAGGTCATCCAACACCAAACACTCATACCACATATGCACTTTATGTGAAAGGCAAGCAAAATTTGAATAATCAAGCATGATACATGAAATGACAATCACTCTTTTCATCCATGCTATGCATAATGATGCTTATGCTTAAGAATGCAATTGATTATGCATGCTTAACACCAGAGTGTTACAGCCCTTCCCCCCTTAAAGAAATCTCGTCCCGAGATTTGAGTAGACTAACCATTCTTTATGAAAATCGGGATATACTTCTTTTAAATAGTCCTCGGTTTCCCAAGTGGCATCGCCATCATCATGATTGCTCCAAGAAACCTTGTATTGTCTGATCACACGATTCCTGGTCACTCGGTCTTTGACATCCAGGAGTCTCACAGGTTTCTCTTCATAAGTTATATCTGAACTCAGCTTAATGTCTTTAACTTTAACGGCTTCCTCGGTTGGAACACGTAGACATTTCTTGAGTTGGGATACATGGAAAACAGGAAATACTGCACTCATCTCTTCAGGCAGTTTGAGCTTATAGGCCCACAATCCTTTTCTTTCCACTATCTGATATGGACCGACATAACGAGGTGCTAGTTTTCTTTTAACACCAAAACGTTGCACTTTCTTCATAGGAGAGACCTTCAGATACACATAATCACCAACATCAAAAGTTAGAGGTCTTCTTCTCTTATCGGCATAACTTTTCTGTCGAGATTGTGCAGCTGCTATGTGTTGTTGAATTGTTCGAACCTGCTCTTCAGCTTCTTTAACAAAGTCAATACCATAATATCTTCTTTCTCCAGGTCCTACCCAATTCACAGGCGTTCTACACTTTCGGCCATACAGTGCCTCAAAAGGAGCCATCTGTATACTCTCTTGGTAACTATTGTTATAAGAGAATTCTGCCAAAGGTAACCATTTCTCCCATGAACCCTTGGATGATAAGACACAAGCTCTCAGAAGATCTTCAAGAACTTGATTCACTCTTTCTGTCTGGCCTGAAGTTTGAGGATGATAAGCTGTACTATGATTCAGCTTTGTCCCCAAATCCTTCTGCAAATGTTCCCAGAAATGAGCAGTGAACTGAGATCCTCGATCAGATACAATCGTCTTGGGAATTCCATGCAAACGGATAATCTCCCTAAGATAAATATCAGCATATTGAGGCGGCCGATAGTCTGTCCGAACTGGAATAAAGTGCGCACTCTTGGTAAGTCGATCCACAATTACCCAAATAGAGTCATGCCCTTTCTGAGTGGTGGGAAGTCCGGTAATGAAATCCATACTGATATCTTCCCATTTCCATTCAGGAATCGGCAACGGTTGAAGCATTCCGGCTGGCTTCAAATGAACCGCCTTTACGCGACAACAGATGTCACACCGTGCGACATAAGCTGCAATCTCCTTTTTCATTTTGGTCCACCAATAGCGAACCTTCAGATCATGAAACATTTTACTACCGCCAGGATGAATAGATAACTTTGATAAGTGGGCTTCATCCATAATTTGATTTCTGAGTTCTCTATCTTTTGGTACGACCAGACGATCGTCAAACCATAAGATTCCCTTCTCATCCACTCTGAAATGCTTGAGCGGCTGTTTCAACATTTTCTCCTTGATATGACCTATACCCTTGTCAGTTTTCTGACCTTCGATGATCTTGCTTTCAAGCGAGCAACTAATTTGGATGTTACGCAGCACAACAGGATGCATGAGGCTAAAATCATCTGCCAACAATGATTGAATAGCATGACAATGCGACTTTCGACTCAACGCATCTGCGACTACGTTTGCTTTGCCTGGATGATACAAGATCTCCATATTGAAGTCCTTAATAAACTCCATCCATCGATGTTGTCTCATGTTCAACTCGAGTTGAGTGAAGATATACTTCAGACTTTTGTGATCAGTATAGACTTTACAAAAGTTACCCAACAAGTAATGCCTCTAGATTTTTAGAGCATGCACAACAGCTGCTAGCTCCAAATCATGGGTTGGATAATTCACTTCATGCTTCTTTAACTGACGTGAGGCATAAGCTATGACTCTTCCTTCTTGCATAAGCACACATCCCAAGCCTATTTTCGATGCATCACAATATACATCAAAAGGTTTCCCCAAATCTGGTTGCGCAAGAACAGGAGCAGTGGTCAACAATTCCCGCAAGGTACGGAAAGCTGTTTCACACTCCTCTGTCCAGACAAACTTCTTCTCTTTCTGCAACAGATTTGTCATAGGTTTGGCAATCTTCGAAAAATCTGGAATGAAACGACGATAATACCCGGCTAGCCCAAGAAAACTCCGAACTTCATGCACAGAAGTCGGCGCTTCCCAGTTCATAACCTCTTGTACTTTGCTCGGATCTACTGAGATTCCCTCATCAGATAGGACATGGCCAAGGAATTGAACTTTCTTGAGCCAAAACTCACACTTGCTAAACTTAGCATACAGCTTATGTTCCCTAAGCCTTTCTAGAACAATCCTCAGATGCTCGGCATGATCATCTTCGTTTTCTGAGTACACCAAGATATCATCAATGAACACCACCACAAACTTGTCTAATTCCGGCATGAAGACCGAATTCATCAGATACAAGAAGTATGCAGGAGCATTTGTTAAGCCAAAGGACATAACAAGATACTCATACAATCCATATCTGGTAGAAAAAGCGGTCTTAGGCACATCTTCTGTTCTAATCTTGATCTGATGGTAACCAGACCTAAGATCAATCTTGGAAAACACTCTCGCCTTGGACAACTGGTCAAACAGAATGTCAATTCGGGGTAACGGATACTTGTTCTTAACGGTGACAGCATTGAGTGGACGATAATCCACGCACATCCGTAGAGATTTGTCCTTCTTCTTCACAAAGATAGCAGGACAACCCATTCCGACACACTAGGACGAATAAGACCCTTGTCCAACAAATCCTTCAACTGATTTTTGAGCTCTGCCAATTCATTTGGCGGCATCCGATATGGCCTCCTAGAAATTGGAGCAGTGCCAGGCAATAACTCAATGCGAAACTCAACATCTCTATCGGGTGGAAGACCCGGAAGCTCTTCAGGAAAAACATCCGAAAATTCACACATGATAGGAATTTCGGGAAGAGGGGTCACACGAGTAGAATAGGACACACTCTCTAGCTTAAACTTTCGAGGTAATGGCACTTGAAAAGTACCCTCCCCAAGAGGATTTCTGATAGATAGCATCCTATTACCGGTATCGATCACAGCACCCCAGAATTTCATCCAACTCATTCCCACGATGACATCCACTCCTAAGCCAGGTAGAACTATCAAGTTCAACCGAAACCTCCACTTATCTAGGTCTAGGGTTGCACCCTGAACTATCTGCTTAGTAGTTATATCAGCCCCAGCTGAACTAACCTTGAATTCAATACTCAATTCAAGTATCTTTTGATCATGCTTCTGTGCAAATGCTTGACTCATGAAAGAATGCGATGATCCAGAATCAAACAAAACAGCGGCAGGGATTTGATTCACAGAAAACATACCCGCAGTCACTGGTTCACCAGCAAGAATTTCCTCGATCGAGGTGTTGTGCACACGAGCTTGATATGGGCCCTGCTGCTTCCTGGGAAAAGGGCAATAACGAGCAAAGTGCCCTGTCTGGTTGCAGTTGAAGCAAGGTCCATTGACAGGTGTCTTGTTAGCACCGGTCAAGTTGCTCTGTACTGGTTTCCCTTGTGGAACAGGAACTTTGAATGCTCTGTTATGCTTCTGCGGATTCTGAGCTGGATAATTATTATGCCTTTTCTGCTGCGGGGGCCTGAATCTCGCACCAGACATTGGTGGACGAATCGGCGTACGAAAAGCAGTTGGGGCTCTTGACTGAGAAGAACCACCTCCATCATGAGCTCTCTTACGATTCTTGCCGGCAGCATGAACATTGTTACTGTTTTCTTGCATGATACAATCATTCAAGAAATCATTGAAAGTAACACGGGCAGAAGTACTCATAGTTTTCATCAACTTGGAACTCAAGCCTCTCTTGAAGCTAGCTATCTTGTTCTCATCAGTGTTGACAAACTCAGGAGCATAGCGACTCAAATTATTGAAGGCGTGCAGATACTCCTTCACATTACGAGTTCCCATAGTGAGCGACAGAAACTCAGTCTTTTTCATAGCCATCAGACTGGGAGGAATGAAATTTCCTCGGAAAGCATGTGCAAAGCGGTCCCAAGTAATTGGAACACCCTGCGGAAAGGTGGTGCGATGTTGCTTCCACCACGTCCCTGCTTGTCCCTCAAGCTGATGGGCTGCATATTCCGCTTTCAGCTCTTCTGTCAACCTGAGAAGACGAAATTTATCTTCCATGGTATTGAGCCATTCATCTGCCTCAAGTGGCTCAGGAGCATCCTTAAACACAGGAGGTTTAGTGTCCTGAAACTCCTTGAAGCTACTGTATTGATTTTGTGGAGGACCCTGACGAACATCGCGGGCCAAGTTCTCGCGAAGAAGCTGCTCTACATTGCGCTGGCTGCCCAAGAATTGAGCAAACAGCTGCTCCGCATTGGTCAAAGGTGGGGGTGGCACACCACGAGCAGTGTTATCAGCACCCTCTTCAGATCCACCATTGCCATTAGCACCCGAACCACTACGTGTAACCGGCATCTGCATATTTCAGCAATAAGTATGCATCAGGTGAATGTTGTCATAATGAGAGGTGAATGTAAAAATCATGCCAAACTGAATTTATCGAGGGAAATAAATTCGCACAATAAATAGAGGCACAATAATTCCAATTTTTCACATCACAACATCACTAATAATATTACTGCGAACCATCACAAAGCGTCTTACAACATCCATAAATTTGCCAGCATACATACACTGGACTTTTAAAAGCTGTACGGATATCACCACCTCAAACACCACGTTCCAACATTACATCAAGTCTCGATAGCGAGCAAAAGGGTTACATGACCACCTGACAGGAACGCAAAAGAACAACTAGAGACTAACGATCCTCAGCAAGGCTACTCTCCATTGTTGCTACTCTCACTGGAAGCACTGTTCACAGCCCTCCTAGCTGCTACTAAAGCTGCTCTCAGCTGACGGATCTCCTCCTGCTTCCTATGCACCTCCTCGTGAAGGCTAGCATTGTAAGCACGGACCTCCTCCACGTCCTCTAGCACCTGCTGCTGGCGGATGCTAAGACGACGGAACTCGGACCAGGCCTCATCCCTAGCCTGAGCCATCTTCTGGCTCTCCAGCACAACCTTGTCTCGATGATGAGACACACGGGCTACCTCCTCTTGGGAGCGCTGAAGCTCACGAGTCAACTCACGCTTCTCCTTGCGTGCATCGGCTCGAGCATCCTTGAACTCCTCATTTAGACGAAGTGCCTTAGTCTCCATGTTGACATAGGCCCCCATCACGGCAAACATAGCACTCATAGCAGGCGTGCTGCTACCCTGTGCCTCCTCAGGACCAGCCTCTAATGGGTTTCCCTCAGCATGTGGCCACCTAGAGAAGCGGTGAGCAATGGGGAACACTCCAGGAAAAACCTCGGCAAGCACGTGAGGTATCTCCTCCATCAGGTGCTCTACCACGACAAAGGCTGCAAACGTGGCACCTGTCTTGGCAGTCTTGCCCGCACCAAAACAGCGACACCCAACCCAGTGGGGGTCACCGTCCAAAGGTGGGACTACTACCTCCACACGTGCCTCTCCATAATTCACCAAGTCATCCTTGTCCCAGTAGTAGTGAGGCTCCATGCCCACCGTATACCCAGCATTGGAGAGGATCCTCCAAAGAAGGCTAGGCATGGCGTGCTCCTCAAGAAAAGTGTCCACCTCCCTTGGTGCCGACTCACGAACAGCCAAAGGACCATGGGGCGCTCTTCCTCCAGTGGACTTACGAGCAGTCTGCTTGGTTCTCGCCATCTGTTCAAAAGTTGTATATCCCATAAGTTACAATTTTAAAGAAAAGAGACAATTTAATTATAAGGGAAGGAACCATGAATGTATGAATGAGTAAATTTAACCATGATGCATGCACGTCACATACGTCCTCATGAACTAATAATCTAACGCTCTATGCGGTGGCATACATCGTTCTCTCATATACGTAACTACTTCGTTCTACCGTTCGCGGTTAGTGTACCTGCAGAAAAATTCATTTCAGCCCATATCCCATATGAATGCAATTCGATGTAAAAATTCACGCACCTTCCGAACAAGGTGAAAACACCGATTACTTACTACCCCAACAGTCGCGCAGAAGACGACACCGCCAGAAGACGGTCCCAACATGGGATACCTTCATATAAACATGTGTGCAACATGTAAATAATCCGGCATCAATAAGCACTCCCCTAGACTGGCATTTGCATCCAATCATGCTCTCACAACTCACACTTACCAGGGCGTAGAGGCAATTTGATCCATACATTACCATTCAAGTGAATGGCACCCACACGAATCCGCCATTGTATGGGCAACGGCAAAATAACAAATATGATGCAATTTCCCCCAAGTCAGTACTTAATTAAGCCACCTGAATCCTATTGGGCATAAAGGATATGACCACTGGCACACTCTATTTTTTTTCAAAACCATAGATTTGAACACCTATACTTTTTGTAAATACTTTTCGCAAACCAAAAACTCTTTTATTTTAAATACTTGTGAACAGTAAAACGCTAAACATGCTCCGATGCCAGCTGTAACAGAACCGACCAATTTATTAGAGCACAAGCACATAATCCGCCATTAATTCAGCAAATCATATGATTGAGACCTAATAAACCCGGTAGTCCGTGAAATCTCGAAGGATTTCAAACTTTTTCGGCGCGACCAAGATCGTAATAGTTTAGCGTACTCATTCACAAGCACCAAGTTTAAAACATCATCGGAGTACGAAATAGAGTTATTACAAACCAGTTCAGTTTCAAATAAAAGCGGAAGCGACTTAGTTCAAATACCACACACACATTTGAAATACAGTGCCAGGTCCTTGGTTCACATCCAGCAAAAGCATCAAGTCGAGAAGAGTGACCATGCCCAAGGTCTAGTCATCGCCCAAGGCGGGATAGAAACAGTTCTGACAATAACCGTAAAGCATCTCACCATCTGCAAAAATATGGGAAATAAAACCCTGAGTACGAGGATGTACTCAGCTAGACTTAC
>CM041637.1:17484615-17496733 GCA_023333625.1 Bothriochloa decipiens
TATATATATATATATATATATATATATATATATATATATATATATATACTTACTTGCTATTAATGGCACACTTGCGTCTCGTTATGTTATGCGACGTAAACAAAGTCTGTGCTAGTGGCACACAGACGCACGCACTTGCGGTTCATGTTCAAGCGACCATTTTAAAGCAGCTTTTTGTATCGGTGTAAAGAGATTATAGAGACGGACAGAAAGAGCAAACAGATTACAGATGATGATGGCCAACTGGCCCGGGCCACGCTGCGGGGCCCGAGGCCCCTAGCCGAAGGATCCAGATCTCGCTCGTGATTCGCCGGGCGAGGAGGACCACCGGCTGACCTGTCACCCCGTATCCGCAGGGATAAGAGCGATCGTCCCGGCGGCCAACCGTGACGCGCCACCTGGCGCGGGGCCGACCCGCCGCCTGTGGCGATGGAGACGCTTGGCCGGCGGGGCCCGGACGCCGTCACCGTCGCGGTCGCATCCAGCATCCGGACCGTCCATCTCGTGTCGCACAGGCACTGCCGGCGTAGCAGCGAGTAACGACGAGCGAAACCAACCGCCTTTTCCCGTGCAATACGAAAAGGGCTTTTTGAACACGGAGGAAAAGAGCGTGCAAGTTGTGAAGGGTATCTGCGTGCACTTGCAGCGTGTAGGCACAGGACTTGTCACCATCAAAGGAGCAGACTTGGAGTAGTCCCAGTATCTACTCCTTCAATCATGCTTTATTTAGGCCTCTTTGAATGCGTTAATTTTACAGAAACTGTATGTTGCCTAGTTCATAGAAATTACACCGTTTGATTATATTTTACAAGACGAACGTTTTAAACCTAATTAGCCAATATTTAGACAATTTTTATCAAATACAAACGAAACGCTACAGCGATTTTTGCCAATAAGGCTAGAATTTTCCTTAAAGGAATATGTTATTCTTTACAAGAAAAAACATGAATAGGAAAACAAATCCTGCATTCTAAAGCGGACCTTAAAGAGCAAATGCTCTAATGTTATCTACTCTGCCAACGCGACGTACCAACATGCTTGACATTGCTGTCATCAACCTTCCTCCGTTGATCAGATTCACGGCGCCAATGGCTCACCTCCATTGACCCCTACACGCTATATTCAGTCCTAGGCAGGAGCTCTTCATCTTGATCCCCTAGTTTTGCTTTAATAACTACGGAGTATATGGACAATAAAATAATAACCAGCTCATCATCTATGATGTTTAGCTATGTAAGATCATTCAAAAACTAAGATCGAACTAGATTGAGACCAAATCTATCATTCTTGAGAATCATGTAGCGATGTTAATTTGGTTTTTTTGTCCTAGTATAATCATTTAATAGTTTGAAGGACTAAACTGAGGTTTTCGGTTTGATCAAACGTCTGATATGTACCCAAGAAAATTTGCACTAGGACCTCAGGAAACACTCAAGCGCCCTGGATGAATGCTAGGATTTCATTAAAGAATTGAGCATGACATAGTCCATCAATGGTAAAACACATTTTTATTGTACAAACTTCAAACTTTATAACTTTTGACAAATTGTTAATCTAAGTATATACATATTTAACGTGCAAAAGTTAGATCAACAAAATTTATTAGGTGACTCAGGGCCGCCATGGCTTTTCGCGTTTGGATTATGCTTTTACGTTGACGATGAAACGTGGGTTTAATAACCAACCGAAAAGCAACACAGTCAATAGAAAATCTTTACTAGGTTCCGTTGGTTCCCCTTTGATCAATGAAATGACATTATCTTACGTTTAGAAGTCCTTTTCCAGTGACGATTATTATTAGCAACTCTCTTGGTAGCAAAGTTCGCCGCATCTAGCATCGTGGGACAAGCGAACAAAGGAGCAAGCCCGAGACAGCGACGGGACGCCGGGCCACTGGCACCGCCCGTCTCGTGGCCGCTAGCCCCTCCACGTGCTCGCCGACCCCTCAAAACGCCCGCTGCGGCAGGCACACACCAACAGGCACCCGAGAGCAGCCATTTCCAACGCAAACGCCCCAGAGCACGTCCGTGACACCAGCCGGCAGCAGCATCTCTCTCGTGACGCCGCCCGGAGCAGACACCAGACAGCAGAGGCATCCATGGACACCGCGGTGGAGCTGGAGCAGAAGCCGGCGGTGGGAGGGTACTGGGCCGTGGTGGGCGCGCGGCCCTGCGACGCGTGCGCCGCGGAGCCAGCGCGGCTGCACTGCCGCGACGACGGCGCGTTCCTGTGCCCGCGGTGCGACGCCCGCGCGCACGGCGCCGGGTCGCGCCACGCGCGCGTCTGGCTGTGCGAGGTCTGCGAGCACGCCCCCGCCGCCGTCACCTGCCGCGCCGACGCCGCCGCTCTCTGCGCCGCCTGCGACGCCGACATCCACTCGGCCAACCCGCTCGCGCGCCGCCACGAGCGCCTCCCCGTCGCGCCCTTGCTCGGCGCGCTCGCCGATGCGCCGCACCCCTTCCCGTCCCCGGCCTTCGCCGCCGCGGCGGCGGCGGGGACACAGGCTCAGGGGGAGGCGGCGGCGGCGGACGACGACGACGGGAGCAACGAGGCCGAGGCGGCGTCGTGGCTGCTCGCCGAGCCCGACAACAGCCACGAGGACAGCGCCAACGCCGCCACCGGCACCGATACGTTGTTCGCGGAATCGGACGCCTACCACCTCGGCGTCGACCTGGACTTCACCCAGTGCATGGACGGCGTCAAGGCCGTCGGCGTGCCGGTCGCGCCGCCCGAGCTGGACATGGCTGTCGGCAGCTTTTTCTACCCCGAACACTCGATGAACCACAGCGTAAGCCTTACTTCTACACTTCCTGTATCCTCACACCCATGGTTTCTTTCAGATTCCTCGAAAAAATGCTCCCTTTTTATTATTTATTTATTTGCGTGGACGGTGGTGATAATAATGAAGAGGGACGCCTTGATGTTTATTTCAGTTGTCGTCCTCGGAGGTGGCGGTGGTGCCGGACGCGCAGGCGGCCGGCGTGCCGGCGGTGGTGAGCAGGGGCAAGGAGCGGGAGGCGCGGCTGATGCGGTACCGTGAGAAGCGCAAGAACCGCCGGTTCGACAAAACCATCCGCTACGCGTCCCGCAAGGCGTACGCCGAGACGCGGCCGCGCATCAAGGGCCGCTTCGCCAAGCGCTGCTCCGCGGACGCCGAGGACGAGCACGACGATGGGGCGTGCTTCTCGCCCGCGGGGTCGGCGCACGCGGCGTCGGACGGCGTCGTCCCGTCCTTGTGTTGAGGTTGAGGATCGACGGTGACCCCGGCAGACGGCCCTCCCCCGCTCCCCGGCTGCCCGGCGACGGCCGACGACTCCTTAGTTTTGCCAACTCTGCCGACTCTGAACCTTTTTCCTCTTTCCCTCTCTCTCTTGATCGAGGGGGTTGCAAGCTCTGGATCTGAAACTCTGAATCTGAATGCATGGACGCGAGCTCCGTGTAGCATGAATAACTGTGCAGTTGTTCGTTGGAAGAACTCAATCGCGTTCGCATGGAACTCTTGTAATCCTTCTCAGTCCTCACCGTCACTGTAATCCACCCTTGTACATTACCATCTAGAGTTGTTTTCTTTTCCATGAGTGCATCTGCTACCTGAAAATTTCGCTGTTCATATGTATCACTGCCATTGTGCAGCACTCTCTCGGAAGGGATCAATCGCTCAATCAGCATTTAGCTGTCCAGCTCTTTTCCTGCTACAGTTGATGGTTGGTTGGTAGAGCATCGATTCGAACAACACAGCAGGTGAAAGTGAAGGACGCGGATTCCTTCCGAGAACTGTGAGCTGCTCAGCAGTTACCGAAACGGGGCTACAGGTAAATTTCTGGTTTGAGCCATGGAATTGGATTGAATCAATGAAGCCTTTTCAGCCGTTGGTGGATGCTGGTGAAGTTGCAGCTAGACGCTGAACCGTGTTCGTACGTACACTACCACCACGTGACTCAAGTGTACCACCAGTCCCCCCACTGTGCACGAATTTTCCCGACAAGTGGCACGCAACGCACGACGCTTGTGCACATCGAAGCGGCAACTTTTCTTGCAAGACAGCTCTGCAAGAGTGAGGCCCGCTCGCTCAACACCGCGAACGATGGCGCTCACCCGTGGGAACGACTCTATAGATTAACAGATCAGCAGATCACCAATCTCCCCGAGTATCTCTACATAACAGTTATAGCATCTGTATAAAAAAAAACAATTAGAGCATCTCTAGCAATCATCCCCTAAAACTATCGTTGCTTTTCACGGTAGATTTTCTTTGCCCCTTCAACCGGTGGTTTGCAGCTCATAAAATGGTTGATGTTGTGATTCATAAATTCAGGGTGTTTTTCTTTCGCCAATACTCTCTTCATCTTCTCTCGAATAAACAGGGAGTTGCATCTCCTCAAATAGCCTTTGGTCCAACCCAATTGTCAGTTTTTATCAATCATCCTCAATCTCTATGTCATGAGTGCCTCACCGCTGCATCCGTCATTCATAAATCTAGTGCAAACCGAAGCAACAAACACAAGTGAAAAACGATGACATGGCACGGTCAGGAGAAAGAGTTTGTGGTCAGTGTCCATGGCATTGATGATGGTTCGGATCTAGGGGCAAAGAAGAGAAGGGGCTCCATGGCCAGGGGCGAGACGAGGTGGAGTTCCATACTGTGGACGGATGGGCTCAGTCACTAGATATGAAATGGGTTAAGCAACACCATACCCGAGGGAGGGGGTAAGGAATGCCATGGCCCCAAGACTTGGGTGTGAGTGCGGCAGGGGGTTGGGAATACACCCCGATGCTATCACGAAGAGAGAAAATAAGAGACCTGACAAGTAGGTATTTTATTGGAGAGATTATTGGTGATCAGCTACAACACCTTCTCCAATAGTATTAAAAATGGTATCATACTATCTCCACTATTACTTTAATGGATGAGTTGTATTGGGAAGTTGATGTTTTTATAGGTTCTCCTCCCTTCTTCCGTATATCTTGTGTTTCCCGTATCAACGGGGTATTTATCTCGAGTGAGGTGTTGGACTTCTTCCTCAACTGTGGAAGAGAGAAGGCGAAACTCCACCTCGATTTAGCAGGAGCTCCTCCTCTATCAGGGCTAATGAGCAGGCCTCAGACAAGGTAGAATGAGACACCGAAGAATCTTGGTGAGGTCAATTTGATACAAACAGATCTCGACGGTGCGCCGTCAAGCACCACAGTGGCTGCTCACAAGGGAATTTTTTACTTCACACTTTTCTATGTGTCACCTCTTTCAATTTTTTTCTTTTATTTGTTAACGGTGTTAAGTTCCAGATGAAAACCATGTTGTTGTTTTTTAAATCGTGACATCCCCTTTTGCTGCCTATTGCTACATCTTTTTGCATTTTTATTTCAAACATTTATGTTTCTCGTTTTTGTTCCTTTTTTTCACTAGAAAACGTCACGACTAAAAAAAAAAGAAGAGAGGCAAAACAGTCTTTTTTATCTACTAGAACTTTAATAACGTTACAACTCTAAAGTAATGAAAGTTTTCAGATAGGAAAGCAAAAAATGTTTCTAATATCAAATGGGAATTTTTCTCTCCTTTTGAAGTGGCCTGGTTGATGCGGCAGATGTTGTGAAGGCAGATGCCCCAAGCAAAGGCAGGAAGAAAAACAAGGTAGTTGATGCTGGGGCATTGGAAGAGTTGCATCTCCCACTGTGTTTGCAAAGATGATATTGGTGACTACCCATATATCGGGGATGAAATGTTGGCTAGTGACGAGACCGCTGAGTTCAATGGGAGGGGATGTTAGACTATCAGCGGCAACCTTCATCCTCTCGCTGCTTGATATTGCTACCACGTACACCCTCTGAAACTGAAACCACTGACCAAAAAGCGAGTAGGAAGATAAGTCTCTTCGCAAACATCCTATGAAAAGCTAGGGAGATATCTCAACATAGCGCACGATAAATACTTTGTCCAAATTCCAATGCAAACTAGTAATATAAGTCTAAGACGAACCAGGTTTACAAGCGCCCAAAGTCATCCAGTCAATCCTTAAAACATAAACGTTACGCTCCTGCCTCCACAATTGTATCAGCAGCGGTGTGTCCAAGGGAAACCCAAAACACTGGAACAAAATCTCAGACTGGATCCTATAGAATTACAGTTGTACCGACTCAGCAAAACATGCTGGGCCCCAGCATTTTCCAGCATCTTGGGGCAGCTAAGAATCTCAGGAGTCATTGGCATATGGGGACCCGTCAGGCTGGGGCTGCTGTCCTGGGGATCTGCTATAGCTTCTTCTGGCATCAGGAGGTGGTGGTGGCGACCTGCTCACATCTCGGGCTCCCGGTGGTGACCTGCTATTATTTCTGGGAGGTGGTGACCTGCTGTTATTCCTGGGAGGTGGTGGTGGTGGCGACCTGCTCATTTCTCGGGCTCCACGTGGTGACCTGCTGTTATTTCTGGGAGGAGGTGGCGGCAGCGGTGGCGACCGGCTGAGACTCCGTGCACGCGGTGGTGACCGGCTGTAACTTCGCCTCCTAGGAGATCGATCTCGTGGACTGTAGCTCCTGAAAAACCCAAAAATTGTCTTCAGGATGAACACAAAATAATCCATTTAAAAGGCTGCTAGCAAGGCAAGAATACATTGATCTGTATTTTATGTAGTCTCTCAAAGTGTTCCCCTCAAATATTAGGTTTGGATCCGCAATGCTAACGAATCTATAACAGGTGGGGAGAGGGGGATAAGAATGCATTGGATCATATTGTACAAATGCAAGATAAAGAACTACACTCAGAAGTCAGAATGCATAGTTGAATGTTTGATTAAATACTAACCATCAAATTAGGAACACATCTAGTCATGTAGAAATTAACTACAAATAACATCTCTAGGTGTGACTTCTAGTCATTCTTCTTTTTTCAACATGCCACCTTAATTTTGTTGCATGTATTTATATCAGTGTAAAGGGGCCACTTTTAATCACAGAGCAAAACCGAAAAAAAGAGGAAATGTGGCAATGACTAGGCTCAAACACAAAGCTGGGGATGTCCAGAAAACCTTTGTTATTATCTTAAACAGTGCATTTGATACCATTACTGGATACTCCCTTGGTTATAAAGAATGTGTTACCTTCAAAATTTTGCTTCGGTCTCAGAAGTTTAAGGATTTCTAGGTGGTGTTTCCCAACCCCCAATTAAAACTACTGGATGAATGCATGTGGTGGATTGATGTCATTAGCAAATTACCTTCTGCCATAGCTTGGGCTCCTTCGATATCTTGGGCTGCGGCTGCGGCTGCGGCTGCGACTTCGGCTACGGCTGCGATATCTAGGGCTTCGGCTGCGACGCCTTCCACTACCCAGGCCTCCCGAACCAATCCGTAAGCGACATTCACGTGCAAAGTGGCCAGATTCACCACACTCATAGCACTTCATATCAGAACCGTTACGGTCTCGTCCACGGCCACCACCAGCTTTGGTTGACAGCTCAACCCTCCAACCATTCTTACCTATCAAGCACAAATCAACATGATAAACCATTAGCACAAATTCACAAATTGCTGAAATATATGTATTCACAATAGTTAAAGTGCAAAACTTCATTCAATCATTGCAAAATAAATAAAAAGGTGAAAGATTCATTATTAAGATTGGAGCATGTTAGCAGTTTGAAACAAACTCAATGGGTTTCTTGCAAAGCAAGCCTGTATTTAAGTATTGTGGTTGTATGCAATTGCAGGACAAGGACTTGAGTACCTGCTCCATTGTCAGTACGATATTGTTTATATTAATATACATACGCATTGACAATGTACAGCAGTGCCAAGATATCCAACATCCCAGCATTGCTATAACTATCGGCATGACTTAGTATTCATATGCCAGTTGATATAATGGATACTAATTCCTATTCCTGGTAAAAGTGCAACTGCTATGTATCCAACCACAGGCACAAACATTTCATAGTTGCCAAAGACAGCTTTTTCCCCATTTCATGAACTCAACTCATAAAACACAATAGAAGCACAGAGACAAGTGATACCTTCAAGCATACTAAACAATATGGCTATTACTTGCCAGCTGGAAGACAAAGAACTCAAAACTCGCTGATGGATATAATAAAGTTTAGACAAGCAAACTTATTGGGAAGTGACCAACAATGAGAACTTAAAATTTAGAAATCAGGCAGCACAAATATCTTTCACATCTTGACATCACATAAGCTACCACTTCATTTGAGCCACAACTTCCTACTGCAGGGTTATAATTGCTGTGAATCAAAAGCTTTTATTGTAATATCTAAAGCTTATAAGCATGTTCAAATCTATAAATAAGTGAGTAACTAAAAAGAAAAAAGATAGTTTTTCACATATAGTAATTTAATAGGGCCACATTTACATTCTTTACAAAGGAACAACCTACTATTATAAAACTTCATAAATTACTTGTACAAAGTCTTACAGGAAAATGCAAGCTCTCTACACTACAAAGTAAGAAATAGGCATTCATAGATATTAAGTACCATCCAATTCGCGAATGGCATCTTGTGCATCCCTGCGGTCATCGAAGTCAATGAAGGCAAACCCTGGTGGTTTCCTAGCAACCCATACACTGCACGGAAAGAACAAATCAGTCCAAGTGAATGCAAATAAACTATAACAATCTATTGTGCAGGGAAAAACATTTGATATTGAGCGCAATTTTATTATGAAGATGTTTAACTTAGTACCATCTTAATCAACAGCAAACAGGAGATAAACAACAACTCAGCATGCAAATGCAGAGAACAAATTCAACAAAACCTGCATAGAAGGATGGCTAGGATACTTTTTCGAGAAACCAAAGTAAGAAAGATGACACTTTTGTACAGGGTAGCAGCTAAACCTGTCAATATATTGGCATCGACCAACTAAAGAAAAAGGTTGAAGTATTCCATCTAGTCATAAGATATCCGTAGTATTGGGGAAATATGATTCCAAGTTCATTTTGTAAATTCTGACACCACCAGACAAGAACCTTTATTTGTAGATCATATTAACATACAAATTCCAGGTCAGAAGGTAATATTGTTATGTTGGATGCACTTCCGAATTACTGGCATGATTCCATCTTTCCATCTATCATAGTAATTTCAACTTCAATCTACTCTACATATCTCACTGGTTGTTTCTTACTTGTCATCATGTCCACCCAGTATCTTTATTGTGTTATCTTCAATTCATCATCAACATTAATCATAAACAATTGCACAACTGCAAATGTACTAGATGTCTGGATTAAATCACAAATGTTCAGAAAGACACCCTCTAATCTTTAAAAAGAGTTCCTTTCTTCTAAAAAAACAAAGAATAATAACAACTCACAAGCCTTTAAAACAAAGCGCAAATTAGTTTGCAAGAAACTTAGGAAGCAGCCAAAACATAAAGTGGAAACTTTAAAGCTAGACATGTTAGTTGTCTTGAGCTTGAGACTACTAACAAGATGTGATTGTCTATTAGGGAGGCTAACTAGATAAGATTGAGCACCATATGTACTGGTAAGTTGAAACCGCACTTGCCAAATTATGATGCAGAATCCCAGGCCCTACCAGACTAGGCCTCAGGTACTTGTAATTTAATGTGAGCACAGTACTGCTGTTTTTCCCTTCGATTTCTCAAACAGCATATGCATCACAAAAAAACTCAAAGATTGTCAAGAAACATAACACAACTCTACTAAAACTTGCTCTCCTCAACAAACAAACAGAGCATACACAAATGCATTGCATTGAGTCAATGCACCACAATTTCCTTGTTGATTTCTATACATATCATATCACATGACCACTAAGTGGATCACAGGCTTCTGTATTGCTGTTCTACCACTGGTATGCACTATGCTTAATACGAAACTATCATACGCAAAACATAAATTGCTTAGCATGCATGTATATGAACTAACAAGCAACAGCATAAAATCGTATATGCTATAAACAGTACGATAGAGGCAACTCGGGGGACATCATACCCGCAAAAAGACTACCTTAGCGCTTCCGCTATCAATAAAGAAAAAAAACGAAGCTTGGCACTTTGGAGCAAAGGCACCGCATCTCACCTCCTCAGAACCCCAAACGAGCGGAACTCGTCCTCGATCTCCCGCGCAGTGAGACGCGGATCCAGGTTCCCAACGTACACGCGAGCCATGAGCTCAGCCTGCAAGAGCGAAGCAATATGAACAAAAAAGTTGACTGAAATCCACTCCAAGGAGAGCGGAACCAAGCTCCACCGAGGAAACCCAAATTCCTCACGAATTAGACCAAAAAGGAGAAGAAAATCGAGGCGCGCTGGCCTAGGAACCAGAAGCAAAGGGGGATCTAAAGCGTACTTGCCTTCAGCGAGCGAGCTCCCTCCGGGTGATTTGAGATTTGGGGTCGCTAGAGCGACCGGGGCTGCGGCTCTAGGGTTTAGCCGCGGCCAGAGTAGAAGAGGGAGGGAGCAGGTGGAGGGCCGGGAAGTGTTTTGGGCAGAAAAGAGTTGACGAGACTGGCCCTGACTGTCCCGAGTGTCAGGGTTATTTTCGGAATTCCAAGTTAGTTTTTTCTTTCTTTTAATGTGAATGAATCATTAAGCTATTGTGTGTCCAGATTCATAGATAAAATTAGTTTTTTTTTACAGAAGAGAGTGGGTGGAAAAGAACTGTTCGGCTCTAAAAATAAATAGCTACTAGCCCCACACCACGAGCCTGGTGCAAGACCCCTTCTCTCTCGTGGCTCTGGCGAAGTGGACCTTGGCGGTCCGCTCGCTTTGGTATTGAGTCACCTTCTAGTCGGGTAAATCTCTCCATTCAGTTTTTTCTTATCACGACATGGCGAAGGCCGGTGCTTCGTCACCAACGCCGGCATCGCTTCATTTTGTGTTGCTCGCACATGGATTCGGCGAGCTCGCGCTATAGCACAGCGGCGCACGACGTACGACGTCGTGTCATACCCTTGCTTGCGCCACAAACATGTTGGGAACCGGCAAGCCCTTCTTTTCCGCAAGGTCTACAAGCCCTTCTTCTCCGCAAGTGGGTCCAATGTCCGAGGCTACTTCGCACCCGCACCGTGGCCTGCTCAGCTGCCATGAACTGGTCCATAGCCTTGCATGGTGCCGCCGTAGTCAAGCCATACGCATGTGCGTGATGCTCGAGGTCGTGTCCGTCGCCGCGATGCTGGAGCAGCATGCATCGTGAGCAACTAACATAGTGGGTCTTGGTCGTCGTTGCTCCTCTGTTTCTCTACCTCATTGTGCCCATATGCGACCGGAGCCCATTGCTCCTCCATGTGGTACCGTTGCTCCTCACCTCGCCCAACATATGTTTGACGAAATGACTATGAGGGAGAGCAAGGGAAAATGGTTTTTTAGGCTAGCAATTCATGAATGCAAAGGGTTTCCACATCAACTAGTACAAACAAACAAAAGTCTTTACCCAACCCATTTGGTCTAGTGAATCAAACATGTGAGGTTGCACCATGGAAGTCAGGCCTAAACTGGCCAGGGCTAGGGTGGGGAATGAAACACGTCAATAAGACACCCTTTTGTGAGGCTCGTAGGGGTTGCAAGAATAAGGGCCTTGTGTGGCTCATAGGGTCATTAGCTCCATTTGCATTGATATTATTTGGCACTAACATTGGACATCATTGTAGAAAGGAGCATATCCTTGTAACAGAACCGACCAATTTATTAGAGCACAAGCACATAATCCGCCGTTAATTCAGCAAATCATATGATTGAGACCTAATAAACCCGGTAGTCCGTGAAATCTCGAAGGATTTCAAACTTTTCCAACACGACCAAGATCGTAATAGTTTAGCGATTCCATTCACAAGTACACAGTTCACACATAGTTTTAAACATCATCGGAGTACGAAATAGAGTTATTACAAACCAAGTTCAAGTTCAAATAAAAGCGGAAGCGATTTAAGTTCAAATACCACACACACACATTTGAAATATAGTGCCAGGTCCTTGGTTCACATCCAGCAAAAGCATCAAGTAGAGAAGAGTGACCATGCCCAAGGTCTAGTCATCGCCCAAGGCGGGATAGAAACAGTTCTGACAATAACCGTAAAGCATCTCACCATCTGCAAAAACATGGGAAATAAAACCCTGAGTACGAGGATGTACTCAGCTAGACTTAC